>LR999963.1:86992160-88192160 GCA_905220375.1 Tachina fera
CCATATATGGTTCGGATCCGAAAAATGAGGGTATATGGGCATATATGATTATATATATTCATACATTTTCATACATGTATGTGTAAATTCCCTCCACAGTATGCAAAGTTCATATTCATAAACTCTTGACTCACAAAAGCCCACTGCTGTGCAATAAATTAAATTACTAAAATTTAATTTTTTTAGACTTGAGAGAGAGGTTGTATTTAATGAAACATTTGTTTGGACAAATAATTCAAAACGAACTAAAAGTCATTTCATTCATCAAAAGGTGCATCAATTATTTAAAAAACACATAAATCATATTCGTACATAACATTTAGCTTAAGAAATCAGATTAAAAACTAATGCAATTAAGTAGTAGTGAAATGGCGGTCCTCCGCCAATTAAACTTGCAAAATTGTTGGCTGAAATTGTTAAATTGTGGCTGAAATTGTTAAATTTGGGTAATTAAAATTTGAAAATTCTTAAATTCTTGGAAATTTGTGAAATTTGATACCTGCGAGGGTGGTTCAATAAGTCCGTCCAAATTTTTGTTTACATAAGGAGTTTTTTGTTTACATTAACTTTGTGGGAACGGGTGATTTTTTTGTGGGTGTGGATTAAGGGGTCTTATGAGATTAAGATTTCTCAAGTGTATATGCCGACGGGAAAATCATGAAAATGATTTTTCCTAATACCAGTGGGGGAAATAGTGATTATTCATTTTTCCTAATGCCTACGGCAATGCATGATAAGTTTTCCTAATGCCTACGGCAATGCATTATAATTTTTCCTAATGCCTACGGCAATGCATGATAAGTTTTCCTAATGCCTACGGCAATGCATGATAAGTTTTCGCAATGCCGACGGCAATACATGATTATTATTTTTTGGAAATGCCTACGGCAATACATGAGTATTATTTTTTTCAAATGCCGACGGCAAAACACGTTTATATTTTTTTCAAATGCCGACGGCAAAACATGATTATTATTTTCTAGTACCAAAGGGAAAATTGCCAGTGTTGCCAGACTATAGAAATTCGTTATCTTAATACTACATCAGTAATATCAGAGAAAATAGATTTGATGACTACTACGCGATTCTCATATGAATCGGGAGAATGTGTGTATGATTTCCTCACACTAATAAATTGTTTATAAATAAAATAATTAAATAAATTAATAAACAATTTATTTAATTATTTTATTTATTTATAAAATGTTCTCTTGTATATGAACACCCTATACTTGTGTGTGGATGATCCAGCTTGTTTGTCGCTGGTATTTATTTATTTGTTTAAGAAATATAATTGTATGTATGTATGTATGTATGTATGTATGTATGTATATTTGTATGTATGTATGTATGTATATGTGTACTTATATGCATGACTGAGGATGCTTGTGTGTAAAATATTTTGTAGAATACATTTATATTTTGCAACGTAATCATTTTCTTTGTCTACGATTATTTTAAAGCAGCAAAGTTTCAATTAAGTACAGTCATCAGCAGAGAAACAAAAAGTAAAAATTTGCAAGTATGCAATAAAGTTAACTCTCTTCCTCCCCACTTCCTCCTCTTTCATTTATGTAGTTTGTATTTGAAATAAGAAAACACTTGTACATTCTTTTATTTGGTATACATTTATTGTTTAAAATTTTTTTAAATTTTATATTAATACATACATACATATGTAAATTCATATTTTAAGAAGTAAAAAAGTTCATTTAAAGCAAGACATTTCTTTTGTTAGTAAAATAGCATTTTTTAATGCGCAAACACCAAAACTATGATAACTACAATAAAGATATTCAGGATACTTGATTTCCATTTGTTTAAAGTTGATGCAGCCTATATCCTCAACGTTAGAAATTTTTCGGTGTAACATTTTTTCCAACCATCGTCTTTTTTCTTCACCTTTTACATAAATTGTTGAACATCTTGCGTTGGCTTTTAAAAAATTGCAAACGCTTTGAAATGAAACTGATCCAGCAGTCCAGTTTAGGTGATGATAGTTTTTTGTTAGCCACTTTGCTTCTCTTTGCTTTTTTATTGATAACCATTTAAAATCAAATGGGGGTTTTATAATGAAATGGGTATATTCATAATTGTTGAAAACAATCGCTACTTCTTTTGCGATGAAATCATTTGAATTACTCTTGAAACCTTGTAGGTCTATAAAAATTATGTTGTTATCCATATTACTCAATTTATAAGACTTTTCGAACTTGTCCTTTGATAGGTATATATTCTATTATACGATCATGAATAAGAATGCAGTAAGCTGTTGTTTTTGCTGCAATATTAGTTGCTGTTTCAAATTCTATTTTTATATCAATCGGACCATTATTGAGTGATTCATTCTGATGACTAACATCTACTACAATAATAGGAGCTTTTGTCTTAAACTCTGGTGCAGTTAGAAGCGGTTGAGATTCTTTCATATAATAACTTTGTTGAAATCTTATATACATATCATATAGAATTGCATATCGTTCATTTTTAAACTTTATGTTAAGATCATCATATGGATATGAGACTGAATTTAAATGTACTTTTAAATTAGTCAAATCACAATGAACAAACTTATTTTCTTGTTGAAAAGCAATCAATACAAAACGTGGACGTTCTCTATTTGCAGCCAGTTTAACATTCCAAATATGGCTAGTTCCTATGTTTAATTGTGGATTAATATGACAATCCCAACTGCGAAATGCCATAGGTATAGAAGCACCATTATTAATAATTTTTATCATATTCAATTTGCTAAAGTCCGATAATTGTACATGTGGGATTCTCCATGAGATGAGTGAAATTGTAAGTTTAGCTTTTTCAGTAGAAACACTCGAGCGCACAAGATCTTCATCGTTCTTATTGCGCAAGAGTATCAATTCATGTTTTCCATTTAGTATAACTTTGTTGTAGTCTTCAGCGAATCCTAGAAGCATTTTTAGAGGTACATAGAAATTGAAAAATCCGTTTACAAGAGTGACATCGTCAATTTTGTTCCATCCAGCATTTTGCATCACGTTGCTTTCAGTTGGTGACATAGAAACCAAATTTTTTATGGTGCTTGTGGCTCCTAAATATCTTGTATGATCAATTTCAATTCCATTGAGCTCATAGCGAATTTCATCAAACAGATATGCCACAAAGTTGTTTTTTAGTATAAAGTTCTCTGAAGATGACGAAGATTTGGTCTTATTATCATCAGCAACAAACCCCTCCACATAAATGTAGCTCTCACTGGGTAGCACGTACAAATCTTGATTTTGTATTGAAATTCTAATTTCATCATTATTGTTGTAAGACTGTAAGTATGGTACATATGTATGATCTTCCTTTTTGCGCTGAAAATAAGAAACCTATGCAAGCGAAGTATAACAAGTTGATAACCGATTTCTCTACAAAGCAATCATATGTGATACACTTTAGAGTTCTAAAACAGTGCTTAGAATATGGTCTAGTTTTAAAGAAAACTCATTGTATTCTAGCATTTAAACAATCTCCATGGTTAAAAGGCTACATTGACTTAAATACCAGACATAGAGCCACTGCTAAAAATGCTTTTGAAAAAATTTTTTTCAAACTTCTCAATAATGCTGTGTATGGTAAAACCATGGAAAATGTGGACAAGAGGAGAGATGTTAAAATTGTCAATAGTTGGGAGAAAACGAATCGGAATCATTTGGGGGCCCAAGATTGGATATCAAAACCAAATTTTCATAGTTTATCTATATTTTCCGAGGACCTGGTAGCAATCGAAATGACAAGAGTCAAAACCTGCTACAATAAACCAATTTACTTAGGATTTTGTGTACTCGAGCTGTCCAAATGGAAAATGTATAATTTCCATTACGGGTACATGGAACCTAAGTTTAAGACAAAACTCTCCTTAAACTATATGGACACGGACTCTTTTATATATTCAATAAAGACGGACGACTTTTATGCTGACATAAAAAATGACATACAAGAACAATTTGATACATCGGACTATCCTACAGACAACATTTATAATTTTCCTCTAGTTAATAAAAAGGTGTTGGGTATGATGAAAGACGAAAATTGTGGAAAAATAATGAAAGAATTTGTCGGGTTGCGATCTAAAATGTATTCATTTAGTGTTCAAGATCAAAATGATGTAAAGAAATCGAAGGGGGTAAAGAGAGCCATATTAGATAAATATAGTTTAGCTACTTATAAAAATTGTTTATTTAATAAGACCAATGTATATGATAGTATGTTAACATTTAAATCTAAGCTACATCAAATATATACTAGTGAATTAAATAAGGTAGTATTAAGTTATGGCGACGATAAGAGAAAAATTAGGTCAAATAACATTAACACATATGCATGGTATCATTTTCGTATTAAGGAAACTAACCCTGAATACGAACTTGACATGTTGCTAGATGAGATTGCTAGAATGCAAGAAAATGGCTAAAATTAATTAATTTTTAGTTAATTAGTTTTAAATTTTTAAGTTGTATATAAAATCTTTGTTATTAAGAAAAATTATTGTAAATAAAATCCTATTTATTAAAAGAAAAATTATTGTAAATAAAATCCTATTTATTTTTCTAAAAATTATATAATTATAATTATAAAATCCTATTAATTTATTTATCAAGAAAAATGATTATACAAATGTAAATAAATTTTTAAGAAAAAATTTGAAATAAAATATTGAAAAAAGAATGAAATACATATGTGACTGGTGTTTATTTCTTTACTGGTTTTACTTCGTTGGATCAAAAATTTTTTTGTTTTTGCTTATTTGCAAATTCTTGTTTTCATATCATTTAAGCATGCTCAGTCTTGTTTTCTTTGAGAAGTTCTGTACAAGAGAAATTGAATTTCACAATATTATTAAATTCCATTAAATTTCATAAAGAGAAACAACCAAGACAATGGAAAATATTTTTCAATTGAGATGAATACTAAAAAACTTACAAACAGATGATTCCTAATTTTCCTTTAGAAAAAATAATACAAAACGAGGAATATTTTAATAACACAATTTTATTTTATATTTATTTCTTTTGTTTCTTTTAATAATACAATTTAGTTTAATTTTTATTTATTTTATTTATAATGATGGAAACATTTCGTAGTATCCAATTATTAGATGTTCTAATATATTTTTTCGTAAAAAATATATTGTACATCTACAAGTATCGGGTCCTTCCTCACACTCAGGATCATACCAAGGACAGCTTTTGAAGTGCCCTTCTGTGTTGTCTTCATCTTCCATAACTCCATATTCTTCGTTCTCATCCAGCATATTTTGGAAAAATTTTATCATCTCCCAATGATCAGAAAGCCTGAAGCTTTCAAAATCTCTTATAAATTGGTTTAGAGTACGTCTAATTTGGCTCATTTTATTTGCTGATAAATGGATGATGATGAATGTTGGAAGGTTCCTTAAAGACTAATTTTCTCAGTAAATTTTTAAACATCTCTATTCCATTATTCTTTTTAGCACTCTATCTCTTTCTATCCCTTTTTTCTCTATAACTATCTCTTTCTGTCTACCACTATCCACCACTTATTCACTATTTCACCATAATTATTTTTGATTAGTCTTCTTGAAGTCATCATCGCTTCTTTTAAGATCATTTCCAGTTAAACGTTCAAAGTGAGAAGAACTAATTAAAAAAATGGACTCCACATCAAATCTTATTTCAAAATTTAATAATCTAAACAGCAAGACTTTAATTCACATAAAGGAGCTTGAATCATCAACGAAATACACTATTAAAAATGTGTTACGTGTAACAACTAAATATGGACCAACTCTAAAAGTGGAAATGAATAAACACATAATGTTCCTGCCTAAACGGTATAATATTTTAACAGATGACGATATTAAAGATCTATCCAGTGGATCTTATTGCCTAAGCAGAGAAGGTGAAGAAAATCTAATCGTTGAGAGTGAGCTGAGTGAATTTCTAATTCAAAATTCCCAATTTCCTATTTGGCAATAAAATAAATTAACTATGTATTTTAAATTATAAATAAAAAGACATTAAAGAGTTTTGTAAGATATAAATGTTTGTGTTTTTATTTAATATTTTCAGTTATTTCATAAAGAAATTTAAGACATAAGTGACCACAGGTAAATGTATTAAAATTCTGATGTTGGTTATAGTTGTATTTTACATTTGTACCAAGATATTTGACTACTTCTGAAGGAGGTTGTAAGTTTCCAAAGCTATCGAAATATTCTTTTTCATTGTTGTTTTTATAATATGCTACCCAATGTGTACCAGGTCCTGTTGATACATCTAAGTTGATTATTCCACATTCAATTTTCTTTGCTCGTTTTGGTAGAGTATTCAACATGAAAACTCCTCTAAAATATGGAATATTTATAGAGAAACGGTTTAGGTCCACATCAGATAGTGGTCTGTTGGGCAGCATCTCTAAGAGTTTTTTGATTCTTCTTTGTGAACTAAGCCATAACCTTTTTTATATGGTTTTAAGTAAAGTCCTTTGCCAACTGCTATAGATTCCATCGCTCTATTATGTCTAGTTGCTTCATCAAGTTGATTTTTGGCATTCTTTGTTGCATTTACAGCTTTAGCTATGGCAGCACCTCCATTTGTTAGACTACCAATTGCACCCAGAGCAGTTAAAATCGGTATTAGAGGCAAAAATCCACCAATTTTTGGGATACGTATTACACGTGGTACTATAATTTGAGATTTTTTTCCTTTTAATGATTTGTTGATAGTTTTTCGTGCAATTTTAATAGCTGAGTTAATATCTAATGGCTTTTCCTTATTTAGTATTTCTGTTGCAGCTCTAATTGATGATCTAAACAGTTTTTTATCATTTAGCTTGTTCTTTCCAACATTTTTCTTTTTCTCCACACCCATACCAAATTTTGTTTTGGCTTTCATTGCGTTAGTAACCATATATGCAAATGATTTTTCAGCAAGACTACTATCTTTTGATAAAACTCGATTCCAAGCTGAATTTTCCAGTATTTTATCAGCTTTATGTCTAGTACTTAAATCCTTATTTTTTGAATACGCAATATCGTGATTTTTACAAGCAGAGTCCAATAAATTAATTCCTTTGTCACCTCGATTTAAACGTTTTTGTAGTTTTGTTCCAGGTCCACAGTACTGATATCCAGGAAGATGAAGTTCAACAGGTAGAGCGTTTATTATTTTATCTACTATACCTCCTCCAACGAAGGTGTTTTTATGACTAAACGTTTTCTGATATCGTATTACCATATTATCTAATTTTTTCTATAATAAGAGGTAACAATTATGAAATGCATTTAGTTACAAAAATGCAGTTAGTGAAACAACATAAAAATATTTTAGTTCGTAATGTTGATCAATCATCGAACATTACTTCAAAAATAAAGCACAGCCCCCTCTTACCAAATTCTATTCGTGCTCTAATAGTGGGACCATCAAATTGTGGAAAGACTAATGTTATGATTGGCTTACTAGAAAGTCCTAATGGACTCAAGTTTGAAAACATCTATTTATACTCAAAATCTTTATATCAGCCCAAATATGAATATCTGAAGAAACTAATTTCACCAATTAAAGGAATGGGATATTATACATTTACAGATAATGAATCAGTTATTCCACCTGACGAAGCTAAAACTAATTCAATTATGATATTTGATGATGTTGCATGTGAAAAGCAGAATAATATACGTACATATTTTTGTATGGGGCGACATAGGGATGTTGATTCATTCTACTTGTGTCAAACTTATACTAGAATTCCCAAGCATTTAATAAGAGACAATGCAAATGTTATTATAATGTTTAAGCAAGATGAGACGAATATGAAGCATGTTTATAGGGATCATGTTGGCAGCGATATGAGTTATGAAAAGTTCCAAGAAATTTGTCGAGAGTGTTGGAAGGATAAATATGGATTTTTGGTGATAAGCAAAGATAATGAATTAAATAATGGTCGCTACAGAAAGCAATTTGACTATTTCATAACTATATAAACTACTCTTGATAAACATTACCTTTAGTTATTAATCTAACTTTAAACTTCATACATCTATAAGCTGAGCTGCTACCTGATAAACTGATCTGAAAACCAGACCAGGTGCTAAAAAGCTGATCTGATAACCAGACCAGGTTCTGAAAAGCTGATCTGATAACCAGACCAGGTCCTGAAAAGCTGATCTGATAACCAGACCAGGTCCTAAAAAGCTGATCTGATAACCAGACCAGGTTCTGAAAAGCTGATCTGATAACCAGACCAGGTCCTGAAAAGCTGATCTGATAACCAGACCAGGTCCTAAAAAGCTGATCTGATAACCAGACCAGGTCCTGAAAAGCTGATCTGATAACCAGACCAGGTCCTAAAAAGCTGATCTGATAACCAGACCAGGTCCTGAAAAGCTGATCTGATAACCAGACCAGGTCCTGAAAAGCTGATCTGATAACCAGACCAGGTCCTAAAAAGCTGATCTGATAACCAGACCAGGTCCTAAAAAGCTGATCTGATAACCAGACCAGGTCCTAAAAAGCTGATCTGATAACCAGACCAGGTCCTGAAAAGCGGATACCTGATCTAATAGCTGATACCTGCTATTTACTATTATTAAGCATGGATGAGAAAATTTTAAAACAATTGGTGTCGACAAGAAATGTCTTAAAGAAAAAGCTTCGTAGTATAAAAACTGGTGAAATAGATACACATGAACAACTAAGAGATACATTTAAACCTATAACAGAACCACTCAAAGAATTCATAAATAGTTCTAAAAAAATTAAAAGAATTCCCATGAAAGAAGAAAGTAAAATGAAGGTAGAAGTTGAAAATAATACAAGTCTTAAGCCTGAAAAAACATCAGTCAAGATAGAGTCAAGTACACCAAAGAAACTAGCTGAAGGAACAATATTTGATAATACCATCTCATTAAATGATGCTAATACTGTAAATGATGATGACGATGATGATGATGATGATTTTTACTCACAGACTTCCAATACAGAAGATACTTATACTGACTTATCAGTCTTGGAAGGAAGAAATGAACTAGATACAAACTATGGTCCACATAAAGATTTCAATAATGAATGGAAATTTGGTGATAGTACGCTCAAACTTAATGAAGATAAAATACAAGTTGGTGGTCAAATATGGGCCCTAACACCAGGGCTATTTTCTCTAATGTTTCATAAAATACCAAAAAATTATGATAAATTTGAACTCGAAATCTATAAAAAGATTTTAATTACTACTAATGCATATAGAAGAGACTATACACCTGATGGTCAAATAAAGGGTACTAGAGGATATAAATATAAACATATTATTAAGAAATTTATTGACGAGAAAAACCAGAAGAATTTACCCCAATCAACAGGATCTAAGCCAAAAGGTAGCTATTTAGGTGATGGAATGATGAAATTTAATATTCATAAGCCCAACTATATATACTGGGATGATCCCAATGAGTTAGTAGATCGACTTCGACTACTGCTCGCATCACAAGGTGCAGGTCATACTAATCACAATAACGAGATTGTATCAATTATTGAAGAGCTACGTGAAGCGAATATAATACATTAACTCTAATAAAGTATATAAAGCATGTCTGTTGATAAATTTGGACACTACTTAAACGATACTAGCAACATAATTTCTTTGAAAAATGCACCTAAACTGTTGGGGTTATTTGTGGATACGAACAACAACATTGATGTCCAAAACAAAAGGATCAAAAATGTTGCAGCAGCTCTGGAGGAAAACGATGTTATCAATAAATTGTTTCTGCAAACTCAAATCGAAAAACTAGAAGAGAAATTATTAACATACTTTAAGGCAGACAATACTCTAATTCAAGAAGATCTTCAAATGCAAATCGAAGAACTACAACGTGAAATAAAATTAGATATAGAAGAAAATTATAAAATTCAAAAAGATATCCAAAAAATGAAAATTTGCATGGGCAGTACCGCTAAAAACAAAAACTGCACTCGAAACAACCAAGGCAATGGCAGATATTTTTGAAATGGGGCGAGTACCAAAAAACTTACAAACAGATGATGGTAAAGAATTTTTCAACAAAAACTTTGAAAAATTAATGCATAAATACGACATTAATCACTACTCAACATATAGCAGTATGAAAGCATCAATTGTAGAACGATTTAATAGAACATTGAAAGGAATGATGTGGAAAGAATTTAGCTATAATGGTTCATATAAGTGGATTGATATACACAAAGATTTAGTTAATGCATACAATAAAAAATTTCATCGTACAATTAAAATGTCTCCTATTAAAGTCAACTCAACAAATGAACAAAAGCTGCTTAATACAGTATACAGTCATTTGAAGATGTATAAAATGTCGAAATTTAATGTAGGAGATCATGTTCGCATAAGCAAATATAAGCATATCTTTGAAAAAGGTTATACTCCAAATTGGACCACAGAAATATTCACAATTATCAAAGTTCAAAATACAAATCCTGCAACATACATATTAGAAGATTATCTTGGTAATCCTATTAAAGGTGGATTCTATACTGATGAACTTTCAAAAACTAGATTTCCAAATACATATTTAGTTGAAAAGGTTCTCAAAAGTAAAGCGAAGGAAGTATATGTTAAATGGCTAGGATTTTCAGATCAACACAATTCTTGGATAAGTAAAGATGAAATATTATAGTTGGAAGAAAAACTAAATCACCAACAGCATCATATCAAGAACAATAATAGCATTAATATTAAGAAACTAATGTTAATTTTAAAATAAGAAAATGAAATAAATATGTAAATTATGCTTATAAACCATACTGTGTACTAAACTTTATTTAATTGTAATCAGTCTGTTATAATGTCAATAACACTTACTCTGAGCTCTAACTCATCAGAATTATCTGCTAGTTACTTTCCTCCTATTGAATTACATGATGCATATGAGTGTGCTCTAACTGATTTTCATTCATACAATAGTATTCCAAATGTAGACACTTACAACAATATGTTTCATATAGGAGAACATAAAATTGAAATACCAATTGGATCTTACGAATTAAATGATATAGTTGATTTTATAGAAGAGCAATACAATCGACTTTGCCCAGCAAATAAGATTTTCATTGAAGCTAATAACAACACAATGCAAGTTAAAGTTAATAGTTCCAAGGATCCTGTATATTTTAATAAGGACAACACAATAGGAAAACTTTTAGGATTCAATAGCAAAATCCTAACACCAAACAAATATTATTACTCAGATCTTCCAGTTAATATTTTTAAAGTGAATCTCTTGCGAATTGAAAGTAGTATCGCTATTAACACATATATGAATAACTCCAAATCGCATACACTTCATGAATTTCCGATAAATGTGCCTCCAGGCTATAAAATAGATGAGGTTCCAAGAAATCTCATCTATTTACCTGTGAACACCAGAGAGATAAGTTCACTAGCGCTGCGCGTACTTGATCAACACGGTGATTTAATTAATTTCCGAGGAGAGGAAATTACAATACGAATACATTTAAGGCCAACTAAATAATGCTAATATACAACACAAATACATTGAAAAATATAGCAGCAAAAACAACAACAACATCAAAGCGACCAGCTCAACAAAAAGCTCTAACAACATCAAATAAAAATTTTCTGAAGTCATTGAATTTGAAATTAAAGACAAAATGAGTTCAATAATAGATGTCTTAGATAAACCTTTGTCTGATGAAAATATAATCAAAAAGGACTATCATACATATGTACCATACTTACAGTCTTACAACAATAATGATGAAATTAGAATTTCAATACAAAATCAAGATTTGTACGTGCTACCCAGTGAGAGCTACATTTATGTGGAGGGGTTTGTTGCTGATGATAATAAGACCAAATCTTCGTCATCTTCAGAGAACTTTATACTAAAAAACAACTTTGTGGCATATCTGTTTGATGAAATTCGCTATGAGCTCAATGGAATTGAAATTGATCATACAAGATATTTAGGAGCCACAAGCACCATAAAAAATTTGGTTTCTATGTCACCAACTGAAAGCAACGTGATGCAAAATGCTGGATGGAACAAAATTGACGATGTCACTCTTGTAAACGGATTTTTCAATTTCTATGTACCTCTAAAAATGCTTCTAGGATTCGCTGAAGACTACAACAAAGTTATACTAAATGGAAAACATGAATTGATACTCTTGCGCAATAAGAACGATGAAGATCTTGTGCGCTCGAGTGTTTCTACTGAAAAAGCTAAACTTACAATTTCACTCATCTCATGGAGAATCCCACATGTACAATTATCGGACTTTAGCAAATTGAATATGATAAAAATTATTAATAATGGTGCTTCTATACCTATGGCATTTCGCAGTTGGGATTGTCATATTAATCCACAATTAAACATAGGAACTAGCCATATTTGGAATGTTAAACTGGCTGCAAATAGAGAACGTCCACGTTTTGTATTGATTGCTTTTCAACAAGAAAATAAGTTTGTTCATTGTGATTTGACTAATTTAAAAGTACATTTAAATTCAGTCTCATATCCATATGATGATCTTAACATAAAGTTTAAAAATGAACGATATGCAATTCTATATGATATGTATATAAGATTTCAACAAAGTTATTATATGAAAGAATCTCAACCGCTTCTAACTGCACCAGAGTTTAAGACAAAAGCTCCTATTATTGTAGTAGATGTTAGTCATCAGAATGAATCACTCAATAATGGTCCGATTGATATAAAAATAGAATTTGAAACAGCAACTAATATTGCAGCAAAAACAACAGCTTACTGCATTCTTATTCATGATCGTATAATAGAATATATACCTATCAAAGGACAAGTTCGAAAAGTCTTATAAATTGAGTAATATGGATAACAACATAATTTTTATAGACCTACAAGGTTTCAAGAGTAATTCAAATGATTTCATCGCAAAAGAAGTAGCGATTGTTTTCAACAATTATGAATATACCCATTTCATTATAAAACCCCCATTTGATTTTAAATGGTTATCAATAAAAAAGCAAAGAGAAGCAAAGTGGCTAACAAAAAACTATCATCACCTAAACTGGACTGCTGGATCAGTTTCATTTCAAAACAACAATAATGATGAAATTAGAATTTCAATACAAAATCAAGGTTTGTACGTGCTACCCAGTGAGAGCTACATTTATGTGGAGGGGTTTGTTGCTGATGATAATAAGACCAAATCTTCGTCATCTTCAGAGAACTTTATACTAAAAAACAACTTTGTGGCATATCTGTTTGATGAAATTCGCTATGAGCTCAATGGAATTGAAATTGATCATACAAGATATTTAGGAGCCACAAGCACCATAAAAAATTTGGTTTCTATGTCACCAACTGAAAGCAACGTGATGCAAAATGCTGGATGGAACAAAATTGACGATGTCACTCTTGTAAACGGATTTTTCAATTTCTATGTACCTCTAAAAATGCTTCTAGGATTCGCTGAAGACTACAACAAAGTTATACTAAATGGAAAACATGAATTGATACTCTTGCGCAATAAGAACGATGAAGATCTTGTGCGCTCGAGTGTTTCTACTGAAAAAGCTAAACTTACAATTTCACTCATCTCATGGAGAATCCCACATGTACAATTATCGGACTTTAGCAAATTGAATATGATAAAAATTATTAATAATGGTGCTTCTATACCTATGGCATTTCGCAGTTGGGATTGTCATATTAATCCACAATTAAACATAGGAACTAGCCATATTTGGAATGTTAAACTGGCTGCAAATAGAGAACGTCCACGTTTTGTATTGATTGCTTTTCAACAAGAAAATAAGTTTGTTCATTGTGATTTGACTAATTTAAAAGTACATTTAAATTCAGTCTCATATCCATATGATGATCTTAACATAAAGTTTAAAAATGAACGATATGCAATTCTATATGATATGTATATAAGATTTCAACAAAGTTATTATATGAAAGAATCTCAACCGCTTCTAACTGCACCAGAGTTTAAGACAAAAGCTCCTATTATTGTAGTAGATGTTAGTCATCAGAATGAATCACTCAATAATGGTCCGATTGATATAAAAATAGAATTTGAAACAGCAACTAATATTGCAGCAAAAACAACAGCTTACTGCATTCTTATTCATGATCGTATAATAGAATATATACCTATCAAAGGACAAGTTCGAAAAGTCTTATAAATTGAGTAATATGGATAACAACATAATTTTTATAGACCTACAAGGTTTCAAGAGTAATTCAAATGATTTCATCGCAAAAGAAGTAGCGATTGTTTTCAACAATTATGAATATACCCATTTCATTATAAAACCCCCATTTGATTTTAAATGGTTATCAATAAAAAAGCAAAGAGAAGCAAAGTGGCTAACAAAAAACTATCATCACCTAAACTGGACTGCTGGATCAGTTTCATTTCAAAGCGTTTGCAATTTTTTAAAAGCCAACGCAAGATGTTCAACAATTTATGTAAAAGGTGAAGAAAAAAGACGATGGTTGGAAAAAATGTTACACCGAAAAATTTCTAACGTTGAGGATATAGGCTGCATCAACTTTAAACAAATGGAAATCAAGTATCCTGAATATCTTTATTGTAGTTATCATAGTTTTGGTGTTTGCGCATTAAAAAATGCTATTTTACTAACAAAAGAAATGTCTTGCTTTAAATGAACTTTTTTACTTCTTAAAATATGAATTTACATATGTATGTATGTATTAATATAAAATTTAAAAAAATTTTAAACAATAAATGTATACCAAATAAAAGAATGTACAAGTGTTTTCTTATTTCAAATACAAACTACATAAATGAAAGAGGAGGAAGTGGGGAGGAAGAGAGTTAACTTTATTGCATACTTGCAAATTTTTACTTTTTGTTTCTCTGCTGATGACTGTACTTAATTGAAACTTTGCTGCTTTAAAATAATCGTAGACAAAGAAAATGATTACGTTGCAAAATATAAATGTATTCTACAAAATATTTTACACACAAGCATCCTCAGTCATGCATATAAGTACACATATACATACATACATACATACATACATACAAATATACATACATACATACATACATACATACATACATACAATTATATTTCTTAAACAAATAAATAAATACCAGCGACAAACAAGCTGGATCATCCACACACAAGTATAGGGTGTTCATATACAAGAGAACATTTTATAAATAAATAAAATAATTAAATAAATTGTTTATTAATTTATTTAATTATTTTATTTATAAACAATTTATTAGTGTGAGGAAATCATACACACATTCTCCCGATTCATATGAGAATCGCGTAGTAGTCATCAAATCTATTTTCTCTGATATTACTGATGTAGTATTAAGATAACGAATTTCTATAGTCTGGCAACACTGGAAATTTTCCCTTTGGTACTAGAAAATAATAATCATGTTTTGCCGTCGGCATTTGAAAAAAATATAAACGTGTTTTGCCGTCGGCATTTGAAAAAAATAATACTCATGTATTGCCGTAGGCATTTCAAAAAAATAATAATCATGTATTGCCGTCGGCATTGCGAAAACTTATCATGCATTGCCGTAGGCATTAGGAAAACTTATCATGCATTGCCGTAGGCATTAGGAAAAATTATAATGCATTGCCGTAGGCATTAGGAAAACTTATCATGCATTGCCGTAGGCATTAGGAAAAATGAATAATCACTATTTCCCCCACTGGTATTAGGAAAAATCATTTTCATGATTTTCCCGTCGGCATATACACTTGAGAAATCTTAATCTCATAAAACCCCTTAATCCACACCCACAAAAAAATCACCCGTTCCCACAAAGTTAATGTAAACAAAAAACTCCTTATGTAAACAAAAATTTGGACGGACTTATTGAACCACCCTCGCAGGTATCAAATTTCACAAATTTCCAAGAATTTAAGAATTTTCAAATTTTAATTACCCAAATTTAATAATTTCAGCCACAATTTAACAATTTCAGCCAACAATTTTGCAAGTTTAATTGGCGGAGGACCGCCATTCCACTACTACTCAATTAATTATAAAAGAAAAAATAATCCGTCTAACAATAGTTTTCAATACAGTAATATGAACTTTGTTTCTTATCTAGAGAATTTTGTTATTTTCTATAAAATTAATGATTGGATTATCCTTTTGATTATTTGATATATTAAATGGGGCCACAATCTATAAAATCATACAAGAATGGTTTTTTTGTAACAAAAAGTTTTTCTTTTTTAAACGTTGAGGGTACGCATATAAACTTTGCATACCGTATGTATTTTCTAATGGATTTCCAGTTCAGCAGTGATAAAATTCCAAGGTTTTTTGATTGCAAAAAGGATCTTATGTGAGATAACATGTATGCATACATTCTTATACGAAGAGCTTCATAATTAAATTTTCATATATGAGCTCATATATTATAATAAATTTCATATATTAGTCCATATATTAGTTCATATGTAATAGTTTTGCCATGTATAATCCCATATATTTCCATACATGAATTCATACATATTCATATATAGTTATATACATTCATATATTAAAAATATATGGACTATATATATTTTTTTTAGCTGGGAAGACAACGCACATTATAAAATACACAAAATATCACGTTTCTTGCTACATGAGATGCAATGATATTCCAAAAAAAATTCTATGGGCGGTACCTCGTCCACTTATTTTATGCCTACTTTTTCCTTTCAAAAAGTTATAAGGATTAAAAGTAATGGAGTAAACCCTGCAAAATATCAGATGTTTTAACGTACTAGTTCCCAATACCTTTGCTATATCGTCGGGTGGTTACTGGTTTGGTGCACAATATATGAAAAATACATTATAACTATCACGCCTACTTGTCCACTCTTTAATGCTATTTCTTTTAATTACCTCGAATATTAAATTAGTTAGACAAATCGGTCCAGTCCTTCTCCGATTTTTGAAAAACTTACAAAAGTGGGTGGGTGTTCAATTTTTCTTTCCGTAAAAACCGTAGATAAATATATTTGTTTATTTAAAACATTTCTTTTTAGTTAAAAACTGTGTTTCCGAAAGCTATGTACAGACTAGTGGTGCACGAATATACGTATTCGTAATCGAATTGTCGAATATTCGGCCATTTTCAGACGAATACGAATATTTTTCCAAATTTGAAATTTATTTGCTTGTGGTTTAGCTTGGTCTATATACGTATTTCATTGGCGCTTAAACCAAATCATCAGTAGACTTCAACCACAAATTTTGAACAGTCACAAACCTCTTACTTTATGCACAGACTTTCAAAAACTATATGAGAATTCATAGAATAATAATATTTTTGAAAATCACAAAGACAAAATAAGTTTAGTAGGCTTTGAAACTCATACAAAACCCAGCAAATAATTTATATTCGATATGAATCTATTTTATTTTTCTACACCTTCATACAATTAGAAATCCATTGGATAACAATAAAAGTAATTACAAGGCAAAATGAAAAATAAAATCTAAAATTTAACATTTAAGAAGTTTATTATTCGACATATTGTCATAATTATATTTTAATTTGAAATTTATTTGCTTGTGGTTTAGCTTGGTCTATATACGTATTTCATTGGCGCTTAAACCAAATCATCAGTAGACTTCAACCACAAATTTTGAACAGTCACAAACCTCTTACTTTATGCACAGACTTTCAAAAACTATATGAGAATTCATAGAATAATAATATTTTTGAAAATCACAAAGACAAAATAAGTTTAGTAGGCTTTGAAACTCATACAAAACCCAGCAAATAATTTATATTCGATATGAATCTATTTAATATTAAGAAGTTTATTATTCGACATATTGTCATAATTATATTTTAATTTGAAATTTATTTGCTTGTGGTTTAGCTTGGTCTATATACGTATTTCATTGGCGCTTAAACCAAATCATCAGTAGACTTCAACCACAAATTTTGAACAGTCACAAACCTCTTACTTTATGCACAGACTTTCTTAAATGTTAAATTTTAGATTTTATTTTTCATTTTGCCTTGTAATTACTTTTATTGTTATCCAATGGATTTCTAATTGTATGAAGGTGTAGAAAAATAAAATAGATTCATATCGAATATAAATTATTTGCTGGGTTTTGTATGAGTTTCAAAGCCTACTAAACTTATTTTGTCTTTGTGATTTTCAAAAATATTATTATTCTATGAATTCTCATATAGTTTTTGAAAGTCTGTGCATAAAGTAAGAGGTTTGTGACTGTTCAAAATTTGTGGTTGAAGTCTACTGATGATTTGGTTTAAGCGCCAATGAAATACGTATATAGACCAAGCTAAACCACAAGCAAATAAATTTCAAATTAAAATATAATTATGACAATATGTCGAATAATAAACTTCTTAAATATTTTTCCAAAGAAATTAAATAAATAAATGCATAAATCCTAAATTAAATTTAAATAAATGACTAAAAATTTTAGTTTGTACAAATACATTATTTTTTTATAGAAATTAGTGCTTTGTATCATTTTCAAATATTATTCAATGACGATCATTAAAATTTTGGGTAACTTTTATTAACTTTAAAGTACGCCAACAAGAGTGTGAAAACCTTTTTCATAAGAATTTTTTAATATATCATATTGCATAAAATATTCGTATTCGTATTCGTATTAGCGAATATCGTTTCAAATATTCGTATTCGTATTCGCGAATATCGTTTGAAATATTCGTATTCGTATTCGCGAATATCAAAAATTGACATTCGTTACATCACTACTACAGACGATTGTCAGATATTACAATATTTTTAGATTTGGCAATGTGCTGACAATGTACTAAAATTACTAAAAAATAATAACACAACTCGTTAATAACACTGTGGTCGAATTTAAAACTTTTTTTGTAACAAGCCGGCACCCTGGTGGGTAAACCTAATTCGAGTACGCTGCATCCAATGGTGGTAACTATTTTTTAGGTTAGCTCTTTAGGCTAGTTTAAAAAATAATTAAGATTGGAAACTTTGTTAAAAGGACCAAACTATCAAAATTTTTTCTAGTTTTTTACCATTTATAAACCTTTATGTCGATATATATCGCATGAAAAGACATGTATTGATGAAGTTGCATCCTGAGAAAACTTTTTGAAAAAAATATAAATTTTTTTTTCGAATATTTTGCGTAAATTTTTTTGATTGGGGCGATTTTTTTTATTTTTTGTTTGCATTTTTTTTTCAAAAATGTCGTAAGAACGCATGCTCATCCATAATATGTTCTTTTAATGGATATAAAAATTAATAAAAAGTGGAAAACTGGGAAAAATTGCTTTTTTAGGTGCTTTTAACCAAGTCTTAATCTTAATTATTTTTGAAATAAAAGCTAACCTAAAAAAATGGTTAGCACCATTGAATTAAGCGTACTCGAATTAGGTTTACCCACCAGGTCCCCCGCTTGTTACATTTTTGAACTAGCACATTGTAATTTTTGTAGATTCTTCAAACACATCCATAACTTTTGAAAATTAATTTTTGTTTCAAGGCTGATAATTACTGGGTAATTTAAATGATACAATACTGTATATAAATATGTAAGTATGTACATAAATTGTACACACAAGAAAATAAACATTATTATCTATATATTTTATTAGGTACACGAGTACATTTACTATCAATTGCAAATTTTACCTTTTTTACTTTCAAAAGTTTGCATGCCATTTTTTACATTGTCACTTTCATATTTTTGCTTGAATCTTATTAAAAATAAACACGTATGTAATTGTTTCTCATTCATGATTCGGATTAAGGTCAATAACAAATGAAATAAAAATAACATAGAATGTGAAAGACCAATCAATATCTTGCAACCTGTTTTCTGACTACAGATTAAAGCGATTCAGTTTTTGTTGTGTTCCTGTTTTCGATTATGCGCAATTGCGCTTGATCAGCATAAAACATTTATTTACATGTCGCTAATTATGCGTGTTCATTAGTTTATTTTATTAAGCTGACTGAATAATTTTGGTGCGGTCGCGATTACTTGCTGCAGAGATTTAAAGTGAATTATTGTTACAATCACTTACACCGATGACTTTAATATGCAGTAAACAATTTATTGTTCTTGTCTTGATTGGGTTTCTGGCCTGGTTAAAAATTATTTAATTTGCACAAGCACAATTAAGTAATGCGCCCTAGGAGCTTTGACTAAAATCTGCCAAATTCACAAGTAAAACATAATTAATAATATCTTTGAAATATTTAATTTTTTAATATATTTTAATTATAGTTATGAGGTTCCCCACGGCACTATTTTTAATCTTATTATCACAAGCCTGATAAAGTAATTAATTAAAGTCACCATACATTTATTTATAAAAAAAATAAATTTAAATTTTGCATGTCAGCATGTGGTCAAGGCAAATTCATATAACGCATACTCTGCTTAATTCGGTCTGATTTTTTTTTTACTGTTTTGTCAAAAAATGCACCGAAAATATATATTGGTATCAAACAGATATTCAAATTACAAATGGCGAAAAAATCACGTGAGAAGTTGAGACCACCTAAGATGAATTCGACTTACTTAGATGTCTACAAATAATTTTCAGTACATTTTTTTGACATCCAAAGTACGAATTTTTCAAAGGTAATTTAGGTAAGTATGCCTTGAGCATTCTCTAAATCTTGTTTTTATACCCTTCACCAAAAATGGTAAAGGGTATACATATATAGGTTTGTCCAGATTTTTGTAACTTCTACAATATAACACATAAAGTTAGTTATTCTGGATCCTTATGAACAGGAAATGAAAAAAACATGTCCGTCTATCCGTCTGTCTTTACAAATTTTCTATGGGTTGCCTGAAATGCTTTTTTTGAATCTCCCAAACAAGTTAGAGAGCTCGGAGTTGGACTGAAACGACCGCACTTGTCTGATCAAATTTGGGTATATAAATCAGCAAAAATAAATAATCGGTTCTCCCTAAATTCTATACATATATGTAGCTTTATCATACATTTTGAAAATTTCATGAAAAAACCATCGTGCATAGAAGCACTGATATCCAAATTCCTAATTAACTACACTAGCTGCTCGGCCACCGAGTCTTGCTTAGATTTGGTTTACATTTACTGTACGTAAACATTTTCACTAATATGCTTTGTTTGGTATTAAACCCCTTTTTGTCACGTCTTCATTGTTTTTTTAATGATAATTTTGCTTGGCACATTCAATGATACAATTATACTAGGTACATGCACAAGCCCAGCCTGTCACTGTATACATTGCACCTAGTTGTCAAACTTTGTTTACAAGCTGCAAAAATGTTAATGTATGTGTGTAAACAAAATGATTACAGTGTTGCCAATGAATTTACACATGGCTGTGTCTCCAATTACACATTGAAGAAAATTACACTACACATCTTCTGTGTAGGTTAAAATTAAAACAATAATAAATAAAAATAGAACCCAAAGTAGAATTACACACATATTATACAAGAATTCAATTACATCGCCTACACATGTGAATAGAAATTACACACTGTCTAACTACACCCATATTGGCAACACTGAATAACTATAATCATGCAGGAATGCCGCGTCTGCAATTGTACTTTAGTTACCCTGTAATTGTTATTTTTATAAACAAAAGACAGTTGTTTCCGTCAATTTGGGGTTTGTTTATACCAACAAAATACATGTGTTTTTTGGTGTTGCAATTTTGTTGTAGTTCTGCATGTACCTAGTATAATTGTATCATGGCACATTCTTATTCGTGGGCAGTGTGACCGTTGAGAAATTTGAAAAAGTGGCACAAAAAGGGGATTTAAGAAATAAAAGTGGCACAAAACAGGGGATTTTTGTCATAAAAGTGTCAACTATTTTAGGAGCAAAAATTTAAAGTATAAACACGATTTCGAGTTAATTTCATTCATTTTACTATGGATTAAATTTTATTTACAAGTGATATTTTAGAAACAACGAAACCATTATAAATTTATAGATAAAAAACTAAATAACAATTCATGAATAAGAAGTAACGAAATATATTTATTTGACATGGGATGACAAATATAAAACAACAACACTCATATTTATTTGGTGCAAATGCCGATTTAACGAAAATATAACCAAATTTACACTGGTTTCATTTGTTAGCAATAAAGTTTAAAAATTTATCATTATTAACATTATAAAGCTGCCATTTATTATACTTTGACATAGAGTGCTTTTCCCCTATAACCAGAAACACATGCCAAGGTGTATATAACCAGGTGGCAGTGCTACTTCAACTGATAATTTTTTGCTCTATGTGTCTTATAGCTAACGAATGTCAAAAACTTCGTTTTGTTTTGGTTTCGGTACAATTATTCCTTCTATAAACTGGCAGTATGCTTTGTTTTTTTATAACTCAACCTTATTTTGACTCAATGCTAAAAGTTTTTGTAGTTTGAATTACAGTTAAATTATGGAAAACGCAATTTGATTTTGATTTACTTCACAGTAAAAATAGCAGATATACGCGAACTTTTTTTTACGAAAGTACTGATTATTTCTATTAAATTATATTATTTTTTAAGTATTATTTGATTTTAATCATTGTTAACTTATTTCTGTTAATAGTTTTCGCAAAAGTTCGCTCAAGAACTAGCAACATATGTATGTAAATTAAAAACGACTCAAATCTAATACATAATCCTTAAAATATAATAGAATTTTTGTTAATACAAGTAGCACCTGATATGGAAATGCTTAAACAATTGTTGTATGTTTGAAATAACGCATTGCTGATGGTAAAGTTCATTACACCATTGGAAGCAGCTTGAAAAAATGTTTCAAATGATATACTTTACGAAAATATGCAAAAAAAAATTTTAAAAATAAGCCTTTTTACAGACGGTGCAACTATGAACGGTCATCGCTAGAACCCTTAAAAAGAACGATCTTTGATTTGAGAGGGGTTACAAAAACTTTTTTTCAGTGAGTCGGTCTAATGTATTCATATAATCTTACAATCCGTGCATCTCGAAGTTGATTTTTATTCACATGTATAATTCAGTCAGAGGAATATTCATTAAAAACTTTATTGGGTTTTGAAAATTTATTAACAAAATCAGAGACAGTTGATTATTTCTTTTAATCAACTCAAACTTTGATGCAAACAGTTCAGCTTTCGTATAAGTTGAGATAAAGAGGAATAAATAATCTGTCATAAGAAATTATGCTCATAAAAGCAGATTGCTGAGAAAAAAATAAATAAAGTGATGGAATTTCTAAAAAGGGTCAAAGTATAATAAAAAGTAGTAGATTTAGCTCATTTTAAAAAAGTGGCACTAAAAGTGTCATGAAGGTAAAAGAGTGGCAAATTGATACTTTAGTAGAAAAACGGTCACGCTGTTCGTGGACATGCAAACTAGGGTTGGTCTCAAAAAGAACGAACTAGTTCAATTGTACTATTCCCATAAGTGAACGATGTGAACTAGTTCAGACTAGTGGTTCCTTTTTGGTCTTTGTTGTTATTTTAGTCTTTCTTGTTCTTTTGGTCTTTATTATTCTCTTGGTACTTTTTGATATCTTGGTTTGTTCGTTTTTTGTTCGTTCGTTAATTTTTGGTCTTTATTTTGTTTTGTTTATCTTATTCTCTGTTCCTGACCAATGCACATGCAAAAGATTTCAAGTAAAATATTATAGTTTCTCGTTTGCATACTGTTAAAAATACACAAATGTAGTGTGCCTATTAAATTTTTAGCACTATAATCAAAACAAACAAAAGAAAATGTATACTTAGTGAAATATACAAGTGAGTTTTACAAAATTAATAGAAATAATTTGTAGTATTGAACTAAAAAACAGATTGTGAAAAAAATATTAGAATTAAAAAAGTGATTATAATTTGTTTTAAACTGAAAACGGATTTCATTTTAAAAATTTCAAAAATATTAATTTTTACCTTTTACTTACTAAAAGCATACAACAAATAAGACTACAAAGCACAAATGAAAATATGTCTAAGCAAAGAAAATTTTTACTCAATTAAAAGAAATAATTTGTTGTGTCGAATATAAATCAGTATTAAAAAAGTGATTAAAATTTCTTTTCAAATGATCAAACTTCATTCTAAGCATTTCCAATCAAAAATTATTAATTAAATAAGTTCGTTAAGAATGAAATGAAATTACTTTAGAATATTAACAAACGAATAAAACATTGAAGAGGATTCAATGTATGCATGTAAATATGTGTGTAATCTCTGATTTGTTGTTCACTGAACAACTGACCGAAAAGAACAACTGAACGAAAAGAACGAACTAGTTCTTTTTGTTGTTGGGATCAAAAAGAACAATCCGCAAAAGGAACAACTATGCCCAACTCTAATGCAAACGAATGTGTTTGCTTAAGATGTGTAGTCAGCGTTACAGTTGTAAAATTTCAAAAAGTGGCACAAAAAGGTGGCACCAAAAAGTGGATTTTAAAGAAAAAAGGGGCAACTCTAAATATAAGAAAAATTAAAACAAATCTGCTTATGTTTAAAAACATCAAGGATAAAAATCAGGTTTTGCATATCTAAAGACAAAAAAAATACTATTTTTACTATAATAAAATAAAGCCACAAATGTATTTTATTTATTTACTTTATTTAAATTTTTAATAAATATCTGAATAATGTAACGAATTTTATAATTTTTTAAAGACTGAAAATGGTATGAGACGTATTGTTAACAATGTCCAAAAAAAATAAATACTTCTAGTTTTTATTTTTATATCATTATTTTTTTTAATAACAATTTAATATTCTGGGAATTGAATTCAAATTTTGTAATATGCTTTCATGTGATATTTTTTTATTTTGTTTTTCGTTTATTTTTTGTTTTTGTTATTTTGTTGTTTTGTTTATTTTGTTTTTTCTGAATCTCTTCTATCAGTTGTTTGTTGGTCTTATATAGTTAATTTAATCCATATATTATATAATTATTTAACAGATGTTTTTATTTTTATTAAAAATATTTATTTAGGGTATTCAAAAGGACTTCTATATAGTCACATTTTCATAAGACATAATATAAGAATCGCTCAAAAATGTTTGGTCTTAACGTTAAAAAAATGTCTTAAACTAATAAATTTATTTCTCCCATCTATTTTTTAAAGCATTTTTTCATTTGAAATTCAAAAACAAAAAATTTTAAGGGATTTTAAAATTACAACCTATGACAATGTGGCTAGATATTATGTTGACAATAATTTGTATGAATTTAGAATTTTTGCTGCATTTAAGGCAAATGTGCCGATCACTGATAATACTTTTATCTATTTTTAATAATTTGACTTGAAGTTTTTGTTATGTCGAGCTTTTTTTCGATTTTATTTTAAGCGACATGTTATCGAATATAGACTTTTTTGTTGAAATAAAAATTTTATGGGCCTACCCATAGTTTGGAATTATCAAAATGCCAAAATTGTTGATAATTCTTAAGATACGAACCATGATACAATTATACTAGGTACATGCACAAGCCCAGCCCATGATACAATTATACTAGGTACATGCAGAACTACAACAAAATTACAACACCAAAAAACACATGTATTTTGTTGGTATAAACAAACCCCAAATTGTCGGAAACAACTGTCTTTTGTTTATAAAAATAACAATTACAGGGTAACTAAAGTACAATTGCAGACGCGGCATTCCTGCATGATTATAGTTATTCAGTGTTGCCAATATGGGTGTAGTTAGACAGTGTGTAATTTCTACTCACATGTGTAGGCGATGTAATTGAATTCTTGTATAATATGTGTGTAATTCTACTTTGGGTTCTATTTTTATTTATTATTGTTTTAATTTTAACCTACACAAAAGATGTGTAGTGTAATTTTCTTCAATGTGTAATTGGAGACACAGCCATGTGTAAATTCATTGGCAACACTGTAATCATTTTGTTTACACACATACATTAACATTTTTGCAGCTTGTAAACAAAGTTTGACAACTAGGTGCAATGTATACAGTGACAGGCTGGGCTTGTGCATGTACCTAGTATAATTGTATCATGGCCCAGCCTGTTACTGTATACATTGCATATAATTGTCAAACTTTGTTTACAAGCTGCAAAAATGTTACTGTATGTGTGTGAATAAAATAATTACAGTGTTGCCAATGAATTTACACATGGCTGTGTCTCCAATTATACATTGACGAAAATTACACTGCACATCTTTTGTGTATTAGGTTAAAATTTAAACAAAAATAAATAAAAATAGAACAGAAAGTAGAATAACACACAGATTATAAAATAATATAATTATATGGCCTACACATGTGAGTAGAAATTACACACTCTCTAACTACACTAGGGTTGCCTTTTTTGAAATTGTAAAAATCAGTATATCGTAAGGAAAATACCAGTACATTCGACAAAAAACCGGTACACAAAGTTTGACCCAAAATTTTATTGAATTCATAACTTTTAAACGATTATTAAAACAAAAAGAAAATTATATATTAAAAATAATTCATTTTTCTATTTTCTAAGGCAAGAACTTAACAAAATACATATCGAGCCTTATTTTCGATTTTATTGTAAGCGACAAATATTAAATTGTTCAGAAGAATTTTTGTAAATATTTAAATATTTTTTTGTACGTAAATTGTCGCTTACGATAAAATTTTACAGTTCGTATCATGATACAATTATACTAGGTACATGCACGACTACAACAAAATTACAACACCAAAAAACACATGTATTTTGTTGGTATAAACAAACCCTAAATTGTCGGAAACAAATGTCTTTTGTTTATAAAAACAACAATTACAGAGTAACTAAAGTACAATTGCAGAAGCGGCATTCCTGCATGATTATAGCTATTCAGTGTTGCCAATCTGTGTGTAGCTAGGCAGTGTGTAATTTCTAGTCACATGTGTATTCCATATAATTAAATTCTTGTGTAATCTGTGTGTAATTCTACTTTGGGTGCTATTTTTATTAATTTTTGTTTTAATTTTAACCTACCCAAAGATGTGTAGTGTAATTTTCTTCAATGTGTAATTGGAGACACAGCCATGTGTAAATTCAACACTGTAATCATTTTATCCACACACATACATTAACATTTTTGCAGCTTGCAAACAAAGTTTGATAACTATGTGCAATCTATAGTGACAGGCTGAGCTTGTGCATGTACCTAGTATAATTGTGTCATGGCCTGTACCAAACGGTAGCAATGTACTAGTGTAAGTAAATTTTTGACACTTCTGAGGTGAATAAAATTTCACAACAGATACATTTAGGACAAGCAGCAAGTAAGAATCATGGTATCATAAAAGCTAAAACCACCGTCGCGCAATACATAAATTTTTACGTCACTTAAATGTACTTAGACTGTGAAAAACAATTTCATTATTTTGTTTTGACTTTAAGTTTTTTTTAATATGTTATTTCTCGTAGTTGTTATGCTAAACAAAGCGTTGAAAATTTAATTGTTTGTTCAAAACAGCTATAAAAAATTTAAGAAGTATCGTGGTATCGACAGTAAAATATCGCCGATATCGATATATCAGCAAATCGGAAGTATCGCCGATATATCGGAATCGGTATCGGTATACGTTACATCACTAATTTTCATTGTTATTATTTAAGGTGAAATATTTTTTAATGAAATATAAAGTGATATTTTTTTTTCTTTCCAAGTTAGATTTAGCAGCACTCACTGTACGATATCCCCTGATAAGACAACAAGACATTCAAAATTTTGATTCAAATATTTATCACATTTATTAAGTACTTTAAAAAAAACTAGTCAACAAAGAAATTTAAAAATTTAACGAATGCCTTTAATTAAAAGCGTCTGACGGTGTAGGCAGGAGCAGCTGCAACGATGGGAGCACTTCTAAAAACGGGGGAGGCAACTACTCGTGCGGCTCTTACAACTGGAGCGGGAGCAGCAACGAGGGGAGCAGCCTTTACAATGGGAGCAGCAACCACGACTGGCTCACGGCGAACAACAGCGTTGAAACCGTTGATTGGATCGGCAGTGTAAGTCACGGTACGTTTAAGACCATCAGCATCAATTAGTGTGTATTCACCACGAACAACATCGCCATCACGTTCCTCCACGTGACCCTTAGAGTCACCGGAAAGACTGTCTTCAACATTGTAACCGTATTGGTATTGAGGATGAGCATCGTATTCTTCGAGCTCGACGGTTTTGGCTAAAACGGGACCAGCTGGTACGACAACAGCGGCATAGGCAACAGCAATTAAAGCAAGGGCAATCACAAACTGCACAAAAAAATACAAAAATGTAAACAAAATTTTTATATTTTTATTTTAATTGCTTAATTAATTTCATAAATTTTGTTTTTGTAGAATCACTTTTTCTTTCATGTTTTTCAAATGAATCTCATTTTGATTATATTACTTTTTGTTTTAAAACACTTAATTTTTTTCTTATTCCAATTTATTTGTGTTAAGGTTTTTCCCTTTTGTATTTTTTTTACCTTGTAGGCCATTGTGTTTTAGTTAGATTGGTTTTATTTTTTGTTTATTTCAAACACTTAATTTGTTCTTAACACTTGGTGCTCAAAACACTGAATGTCTTCCCTCTGCTAATTGCCCACAATTTATAGTTGATAATTTGTCATTGAGTCTTCTTCATTGAAATTCAATTTTGTTAACGTTTTGCTATTTTCAATAATATTCAAAATTAATATTCTGCGCATGCACTCCAGACGGCCATACATACATACATACCAATTTTGATATTTTTTCGTATTACTCCACTTTAATTCACTTCATTTCGTCATAACTGGGTTCTGTTGCATTTTCAATAATCGTACAGTTAGTTTTTTTCTATTTTCGGACTTTATCGAAACTTATGTAAATATAAAATTTACAAAATAGCAAATATTATAAAACAAAATTTAATACTCGTGTGGTACGAGTATCAAAACGTGCTTAAAAGTTTTACTTGAATTTGACTTGAGGAAGTACATGTGTATGTATTTCTTGTGTTGGAACATGATAAATAATAGGTGTGTTTTTTACTTTTGCAGTAAAATGCAGTAAATGAGTAGTTACTGCAAAAACTTTAAAATTTACTCTCAAAAAGAGCTGTTACTGAAAAAAGTACGCGAACGGAAAAATAGTAAAAGTTAGATTAAGATTAATGAAACAGTTGACTCATATTCCATATAGTGTTGAAAAATATACACATAAGCTTTTGACTATTCAACTATTTTAATTATTGGTACTCGGTACAATATTTTTATAACACGAACAATCTAAGAATAAATTTTGTAATTTATTTTATGTAATATTTGCAATTAATTTCTTTTTGATTTCCTTGTTTTGCTGTTGGTTAAATTAATAAAAACTACATGAATATTTGTTGATGTTACTGATTACCTTAAAAGCAAGTGCAACACCGGGTAACCAGATACTTTACAGTTTTACAACTCTGAGTAATGAGAATATTTTGCAAAACGAAAGGATTAATAACATAAACAGCAAAATATGTATATTTACATTTATTCTTGTTATGCTTTGTAAATTTATTATTTTTTAAAGACTTTCACAATTTTTATTTAACCTTTTCTCAAATTTTTACACTTTGCGTTTGCTTACTTTTAATTTATTTACATTTTGAATCATATGTTTTTATCTTACTAAGCTTTACTACGACAAATTTCTGCAGTAAAAACTTGCAAAACATTTACGGTCTAATTCATAAAAACTCATTTTTTCAGCTTTAATCTGTACATTACTTATGAAACAGATTTTTCTTTATTAAGCTCTAATAAAAACTTGTATTCATAACTGATTAATATCAGTGACTTAACTATTAAACGATTTTGCTTCGTTTGTAATTTTATGTTGGCAACGTCATGCTACGTTCGCTCTCATTTTATGTTTAGTGACGCATGCAACGAAGAATCGATTATCTAGGTAGTCTGTTTGAGTAGAAAAAAAGTAAATCATTACGCATAATGTTATTAAAAAATAACATAAAAAGTAGGCGCTTCACTTTTTATTAATAAATAAACCAAAAAAAATGTATATGTTACAAAAAATTTTATTTAAACACATTTATATTCGGCTGAGTACTGAAGTAGGCAAATACCCATTTTAAAGCGGGCGATTATGCATCACACTATTTTGTTTTATTCGTATTCGAATTGTCGAATATTCGGCGATTTTCAGGCGAATACGAATGTATTGGTATTCGCCAAAAAATCAGTCGATCGCGAATGCGAATGTATTCGAATTCAGGCGAATACGAATACGAATATTTTTCCAAAGAAATTAAATAAATAAATGCATAAATCCTAAGAGAAATTTAAATAAATGACTAAAAATTTTAGTTTGTACAAATACATTAATTTTTTATAGAAATTTGTACTTTGTATCATTTTCAAATGTTATTTAATGACGATCATTAAAAATTTGGGTACTTTTTATTAACTTAAAAGTACGCCAACAAGAGTGTGAAGTCCTTTTTCATAACAATTTTTAAATATTTCATATTGCATGTAATATTCGTATTCGTATACGTTTTCGCGAATATCGTTTCAAATATTCGTATTCGTATTCGTATTCGCAAATATCATTTCAAATATTAGTATTCGTATTCGCGATCAACTTCGCTTTGTCCAATGCCAACTAGTGATTCGTTAACATTACCACTGCTTAGTACTTCTACATTTATCTCAGCGATATCATCCGCTTCGGGCTCGTGGTCATCACTTTTTACTGAAGTTAAGAGCAGCCCAAAACCCAAGGTCCAAGTCGGAATGGACAGATATACAGGGTGGCCCAGAAATACCGAAGTGGTGTAAATTCCTTATAACTTTTTATTTAAGACATATTTTTTTAATTTTTTGTTTTTTAAATACAGTAAATTTATAGGGAATATTTTTAAATTAGTTATTAAAAATGATATCCCGCAAGTGGTGGACATTTTCTGCTTCGCACAAATGATCTCTTTTCAACACATTTTCCATGACCTTTCGCAAAACTTCCAGTGTTATGTTGTTAATTTCGTCTGGAATATTGGTTTTTAATTCCTCAATAGTCCTAGGCTTATTAACATAAACTTTCCCTTTTAAATAACTCCAAAGGAAACAGTCTGGAGCGGTTAAATCCGGGGGACGCGGAGGCCAATTAAAATTGCTTCTACGCGAATTTATTCTTTCCCCAAAGATGTCGCGTAAAATAGCCATTTTGGCCCTCGGAGTGTGCGCTGTGGCTCCATCCTGTTGGAACCATATTTGCGGATGGTATTCCACGGCTGGCCTTACAAAAGTTTCCAATATGGCCCGATATCGATCACCATTGATGGAAATGGCGACATCTCTTTCATTTTCCAAAAAATATGGACCAATGATCCTTTCTGAAGAAACACCGCACCAAACAGTACACTTAACTGGGTGTAATTGTCGTTGATGAAGTACTCTCGGGTTTTCCTTAGCCCATATCCTAAAGTTTTGCTTGTTAACAAACCCATTTAATTGGAAATGGGCTTCGTCACTCATAAATAAGTTATGAATAATGGAAATGGAAAGAGCACATTTGTGCGAAGCAGAAAATAGCCACCACTTGCGGGATACAATTTTTAATAACTAATCTAAAAATATTCCCTATAAATTTACTGTATTTAAAAAACAAAAAATTAAAAAAATATGTCTTAAATAAAAAGTTATAAGGAATTCACACCACTTCGGTCTTTCTGGGCCACCCTGTATAACTGTGGTAAAACACGGGTGAAGCCCAAAGTCTTCGAAAATTTCATCTGCTCCAAAAATATCTAGGGATAACAGCGCATCCTCTATTAACTGTCAAAATCGTTTTCAAATATTGCAAGATGACAACAACGAACCCGATGTATCTACAAACAAAACATCCAAGCCGCCACCAATCTATTTGAGAGAAAAATATTCAAACGCTCTTACTAAAAATTTAATTTCATTCATTGGTGAGAATAAATTTCACATCGTTCCAATAAAACGTGGTAACATTGATGAAACCAAAATTCATATTTATGAAGAAAAAGATTTTCGCAAAATGATTACTGAATTTGAAAAAAGGTAAAGAAAGTTTCTACACATATCAGCTTAAGAGTGCTAAAGGCCTGCAGGTCGTATTGAAGGGCATAGATTCCTATGTTGCTCTCGAAGAAATAAAAGATGCACTCGTCCTCCAGGGATTTAAGGTAAAAAATGTATCTAACATAATAATATTATTTATTTCGCGTCGAACTTGAGCCAAACGATATAAAATTGAAAAAAAACGAGACTCATCCAATTTATAATTTAAAATATCTCTTATACCGAAAAATAACAGTTGAAGAATCACACAAGCGATATGGATCCGTACAGTGCCATAATTGTCAAGAATATGGTCACACAAAAACGTACTGCAAGTTACCTTCAGTTTGTGTTTAATTTTTGTTTGTAGTAATTGTGGAGGTAATCATACCGCTAACTACAGAGGATGTCCTGTATATATAAAAATTTAAATTAGATCCAGCAGAATCAGCAAACACTTACTCCGCAACTTTTGCTCAAATGAGCCAACCTGTCACTTCACGTGTATCGTATGCCGATGCAGCTAAGACTAGTTCTATTCCCACACAAAATATTCAGCCTCAAAATAATTCAACGAATGCAAACTGAAGCTTTAATTTTAGTCGCCTTGAAGCTACTATTGAGAATCTGGTGCTGACTATAAATAATTTTACGACAAATATGACTATAATGGTGCAAGATATGCTAAGAATGCAGAATACTCTGCTTCAAGCATTATTTAACAAGCCATGAACACGTTAAAGATATGTTTCTGGAACGCAAACGGCATTCGCCAATATAAAACTGAACTTGCGCACTTCTTTACGGAAAAAAATATTGATATAATGTTGGCTTCTGAGACTCAATTGACTTCAAGAAGCTTATTCAAAATTAACTGTTTTTTTTATTCAAAAGATCCAAGAGGAAGAGCTTGCGGGGGATCAGAAATTTTAATAAAGTCAAGAACCAAGCATTTTTTTCCTGAAAACATTTGTGAAGTACATCTACAAGCAACGAATATTTGTGTCGAAAATTTTTGCGCAAATTTTGTCATTTCATCAATTTACTCCCCTCCTAGATTAGCAATTACTGAGGATCAATACAAGGATTCCTAAAAATATCTTGGGCCTTGTTTCGTAGCAGATGGCGACTATAATCACACATAGAGGACGAGTGTTGTTCAACACAATTTCAAAAATGGGCTTGGACGTCATTTCGAGTGGGGAGCCCACTTACTGGCCTACAGACATACATAAAATTCCGGATGTTCTAGGGAATTAATTCACGTTGAAGCTTCCCTAGATCTATCATCCGATCACTCTCCCACGATCGTTACAATCTGTAGCCCACTGAGAAGTGCTCTACAGTGTTAATTGGATGCGATTCAAAAAATATCTTAGTAGTCATTGCACTGAAAACATTAAGCTAAGATCTCATGATGATATTGAATCTAATATTGCCAATCTTAACGAAAATATTAAGCAGGCTGTTGAACATGCCACTTCCTCCCATCCGCAGCCTGGGTTTAATAGAATATATTCTACAGATACTGAACATCTCGCATGTGAAAAAGAAGAGCTAGAAGAGAATGGCAACAGTACAGATCACCCGAAAATAAAATTAGATTAAAAGAGTGCACTAAAAGACTCCAAGAGTTGCTTGCATCTGAAAAAACTGCATCTTTTAAAAATTATCTGGAAGGTCTTGATGTCATACTAGCATCTAATTACTCTTTGTGGCGCGCTGCAAAAGAATTACCGAAGGTTTGGCCAGGAGTGATACTGAAAAAGGTAACTTGTTTGCAAAGCATTTAAAATCCGTATTTACCCCAAACACATGTACTGGTATTGTTGATTTTCCGAGTGTGGTTGCGCTACTACCTCGACCCATAAAATTTAAATGTGTGATGTAAAAAACTAATTGCTGAACTCAACCCGAAGAAAGCACCGGGTATTGATGGAATTAGTACCCAGATGCTAATAAAATTGCCTCGTATTGCAATTAGAACCATATTATTCATTTTTAATGCCATTTTACGACAAGAATATTATCCCCACAGCTGGAAGCTTGCCAAAGTTAAAATGATTCCAAAGTCGGGTAAAGATCTTATCAAGGCTGAATCATACAAGCCAATAAGTGTGCTATCAACAATGTCAAAACTTTTCAAAAACTTCTCATGTCAAAATTGTCCCCAATTCTAATTGGTAGTGGGTGCATCCCAGACCATCCATTTGGTTTTACAAGTCAGCATAGCACCATTGAATTCAATTTCATTCAATGTATAAGAAGAACATTTGAAGAAAAGAAATACTGTTCTGCACTGTTTATTGACGTTTTGCAGGCATTTGATAAAGTGTAGCATGAAGGCCTAATTTTAAAATTGAAATCATATCTACCAATAAATTTTCTGAATTTATTAGAAAGTTACATTACTACCCGGAAGTTCACGGTTGTGGAAGGAGAATTCATGAGTGTGCCCGAATCTATATCATCCGGTGTGCCACAGGGGAGCTTACTGGGGCCAGTTTTGTATTTGATTTATACTCGTGATATGCCTTTGAGCAGTAATATCCATACATCTACGTTTGCCGATGATACATCCTACCTTAGTATGCACTTAAACACTCACGAGGCTTCCCGATATCTACAAGAACATATTACACAACTGAAACTATGGTTAAAATTATGGAGAATTATAGTAAACGAGCAAAAGTGTGTTCAGGTAACATTTACCCTGCGAAGAGATACTTGTTCCCCAAATCGAATCAACAATCAAGTTGTTCCTCAACTTGAAGCCAATATGGTGCTAGGGAATTCAGTTATGGGGTACTGCTTCAGCTTCTAATATCGAGAGAATCCAACGAAGGCAAAACAAAATTTTGCGTTTGATAACATCGGCTCCATGGTACATCGAAAACTCAAATATACATCTTGATTTGAATATGCCATTAGTGATTGATGAAATTGCAAAATACGCAGGCAAATATTTAACAAAACTCGAGTCACATCCTAATCCGCTTGCTCGTAACATCTTGAATTTTACTCTTATACTCAACACTCCAGATGGGATTGCTTGAAAATATTTGTTTTTTCTCTTTTTTTTTATTATCACTACTTATATATTATTTATAACTAAGTTTATGTCCGACATTGGTCGGGCCTAATACTTATATTTTAGATTTAAGATTTGAAAACTTATTGTTAGTTCATAATTGAAGATACAATAAATAAATAAATGTATTAAAAAAACAGTTAGGAGTTCTCAAGAAGTTTAATATATTCTAATATATTCATCTATTTCTATAAAAAAAATTAAATTGAAATCGCCAAAGGTACCCGGGTATCTTGCCATTCACATAAGGGTTCAGGTTGTTGTGGCTGCAGCGGTAAGCGCGTTGACTGCCACGCTATGAGTTCCAAGTTTAAATCTTTGCCGGTGAAGCCGGCATCAAAAATTTTTTGATGCTTGTGTAATAATTAATTAAATACAATGACCGCATTAAATTATTGAATTAGAATCATTACATCAATCTACTACATCATCAAAAATTATACATACATATGTTACGTCTAAGTAATGAAATACTGTCATAATAAAAAATAATAAAAAATTTTGTTAATTCTTATAAAAAAAATGCAAAACTATGAATGATAAAGTTTCATTTTATAAATGCAAATAATTCATTATATAAACTAAAAACTTGCATTACAATAATTACATTTTGCATTTAAAAATTAAAATGTACTTTGTTTAATAAAAAACATGTCGTTATATGAATGAAAATATTGCGTTGTATCCACATATAAAATTTTTTCAGTTGACGAAGCAATTTTCGTAATGTGAATGAAGCGATGCATGAATGGTTGAAAAATTAAGACAAAATCATATATATAATGTAAAAATTCATTGCACTTATGAAGGATTTTCTCTTAGTGTAAAAAATATAATTCACAACAACATATTTTGTTTTCTGTGTATGTAAATATGTACTATATCGAGCCATTACCGTCAGAGAAGGTTAACATGATTTTCGAAATGATTTTCTTTATAAAAATCATTAACTTGTTATCATTGGCATTATCTGTCAAAATTGTATAGCCATAGGCAGGGCTTACATCTGAGTGCCATGTGCCACACATGCGTAAAAAAAGTATTGTTACCAGGGCTGCCATTTTTGGTTATTTCTAACCAAAAGTGGTTATTTTTTTCTTTAATGTGGAGATGTGAATATTTTTCTCATTTTGGTTATTTTTTTTCCAAAATAATGATACACATGTACATATTTTTTATGTTATACTTTTAAAGCTTTTATGTTCTTCAAGTTTTAGTATTGTTATATACCTCGTCACAAAAATAACGCTTTTGCAATCGGTTGTACAAAAATGGTGCAGAAAGAATACTACAGTCGCTATTGTGTTTTAACCTTCTCCTGTAAAATAACAATTATTTGAGTTGGGGCCTTTCCACTTGATACCAACGACCGATTCCACTGTCTCAAAATCTAATACATTTTAATTTTTGAGTTAATGATGCAGATTAATCCTCATATCGTCCTTTTATTTTTTGAAACAAACACAAAATTTTGTTATTTCATTAAGTTGTGTGTAAATTAAAAACTCTAAACTTGTGTCCTGGCAAATTAGTATTTTTTTTGAGTTATGACGTTATTTGAGTAATTGAGCGATATATTCTAAAAATATAATAAAAAAATTAAAACAAAAAAACCGAGTTTAGTTCTATTGGGGTCGAAAAAGTACAATTTTAAAATATAATTGGTACTAAATTAGTTTTCTGATTTATAACCCCTGACATATATGCATGCATGTCGCTACGCCATCTATTTGCGAACATTCTAGATCTCACACGTTTAATAAAATTTAAACGTAACAGTATAAACACTAATGAGTAAGAAAAATCTGTTTGATTCAGACACGCATGTATAATATAGAAAAAACAAAATAAAATATATATATATATATATATATATATATATATATATATATATATATATATATATATATATATATATATATATATATAGTATATATATATAGTATATATATATATATATATATATATATATATATATATATATATATATATATATATATATATAGTATATATATATAGATATATATATATATATATATATATATATATATATATATATATATATATATATATATATATATATATAGTATATATATATAGTATATATATATATATATATATATATATATATATATATATATATATATATATATATATATATATATATATATATATATATATATATAATATATTATATTATATTGATGCAAATTTCATTAATAGAATGAATCCTTTCTAATGCGTAATATTTTATATATCGCAGTTTAATTAATGTTACGAAATAATTTTCATTCGTGTAATGAAAAACTTAATGCATGTTTTTATGAAGAATTCATTGAATATTTTTTTATACCCTTTAAAAAAAATGGTAAAAGGGTATATATAGGTTTGTCATTCCGTTTGGAATTTCTACAATATTAATAAGAGACACATAAAGTATATATATTCTGGATCCTTATGCATAGGGAAGACGAACAAGCGATGTCCGTCTGACCGTCTGTGCGTCTGTCTGTACGTGAAATCGGTTTTCCCAAGCTCCCAGAACAGGTATAGACTTCGTTCTTGGACTGGTGTGTCAGAAATTTTCCGAAAAATTTTGCTATTGAAAATCAGCAAAATCGAGCAGACGGTTTCAGAGCTGAAAAACTCAAACTCTATTTTCCCATAGAAAATAACTACCGAAAACAAGTTTTCATTACTTTTTTATTAAATTAACTTATTTTATACTTTGGTATGAATAAAATTGGTATTTATAACTAAAAAAAAATTCAAAATTTAAAAAATTAAAAAAACGTTTACAGGTTTTTTTCTAATAATTAAACATATTTCATGTTTTAGGAAGAAGGCTATTTTCTCAGGAACGGTAAAAGCTACAGGTCTGAAATTTGGACAGTGTATGTAGAAATTTGGTCGCTACAACAACAAATTATATAAAAGCTAAAAATTAAAGAGTGTTCCAAAATGAGTGACGAAAACTTTTAAAATCCCATGTAATATACATACAATTGTATTATGTATGTACATATGCATATCGACACTTGAAATTTGTAAAATTAGTGTATTTTTATATATGCTACGACAATTAACACTAAAATTAAAAAAAATTAAATTAAAGGGTGGTCAGTTAATGCAATTTTGACTATGTAAATTTAACAAATTGCTATATCTTGGAAACCGTAAGAACTAAACTGTTGAAATTTTCAAAAACGGTAAAACCGAAAATTATAAAATCGACAAAAATTAAAAAAAAATCGCCAAAACCAAAAAAATCGCCAAAATTAAAAAAAAGCTAAAATTAAAAAAAAACTCCAAAAACCGAAAAAAATCGCCAAAACAAAAAAATCCTTATGTGAACAAAAATCGCTAAAAATTAAAAAAAAATCGCCTAAATGAATTTTTTTGCATATTTTATAATAAATACATATTTTTGCATATCTCATCATAGATGTATATTTTTAATACGCTTTTTTAGTTTTTTCATGCTATAAATCAAATTTTGGTTTTCTTACAAGTTGTAAAGTAAATAAGAGCTGCAGTTTTTACGACTGTGTAAGAACAAAAAGGAGAAAACGAGAAAAAATTTACCATCCTTCTTTTTTTTGATATGAACTCATATTGAAAAACAACGTAGGACTCCAAGTTGAATACTTTGGCTTAAGTCAAGAATATCATTGAAAATTAAAGAAAGAAACAAGAGCTTGGTATAGTAGCCCTTTTAAACCGCATTAATCTCATGTGGATATAAAGTGCTTTTGAAAGCTTGTTTGAGTCTTTCAGCCTATAATGAAAAAGGTCCAGTGATTCGATACGTAACTAGATGGGGGACGTGGCAAAAGGCTGTCGGATACTATATTTCTATTAATAATATTAAAGAAATTTTTGTCAAAAAACTTTCCACATTTGTAACAAAAAAAAAAAATAAAGTGTGAAGTGTACGTTAAAATAAAATTTTCATACAAAAACTGGTTTTAACGTACACTTGAAGCACACGTTATTTTTCTAATATGGGGGCAAGTTTTTTTACTTTAAAATTTCTTTAATTTTATGAATAGAAATATAGTATCCGACAGCCTTCTGCCTAAATTGAAATTTGTGCACACATAATATATAATACAATATAATATAATATGCACACATAGTATTGCTTTCTTGTTCCCACTATATCCCAATTAGGGACTTTGTTACTTAATTTAAGATGCGGTAAAAAATAAATTAAATATATAACTTAAATATAGGCAACAAATTGTATCAATATAGTTCTAACAACGAAAACTTAGAAACTGAATATTCCACAATAGGGATGAAACGATACCACTAAGGTATCGATACTTTTATTTGATACGGCATCGGTTCAGAAGTATCGATACATACTCAGTATTGGATAGAAAGTATCGATATTTACTTGTATCGGTCAAGTTTTTCACATGATTTAAAGTAGTGAAAATAAAATTAAATACCCACCCAGCCAAATGCTCCTAATTCGTAAAGAATTCTTAACGACTACTAGACAAAATCTGCCGGTTTCGGAAGCGATTACGATAAGAAAAAGACTAATTGTTTAAATTTCTTGCAAAAACTACAAAAATTTTAAAGTTCAATTTCGTTAAAAACAGCCGTAAAAATCGTCAATTGATAGATTCATTTATCGCCAGCAAAATCGACATGTCGACAAATCAAAAACTAAGACGTCAAATAAAGTGGAAAAATCGCCACGTTTGGGCTGGACTGGAGCAGAAGATATAGTTAAGATGGCATTTTAAATGTTTGCTCTAATTCGTTTTGTTCCCGCAATAACGCACGCTTTTTTGCAGCTCGCAATCTTATCGTATTTTTTTACAAAATATATGATTTGAGAGGTCCCATTTTTACGATCTTACTCTAATATATATTCTAGATATAAATTTACATTTAACACGAACAAATAAAATGTTGTTAAACTGACATCATGTTCAATTTTTTGTAGCCAATAAGAAAAGAGTATATTCGACCGATACGAGTACTTTTTACCGATACCTACTTGGTACTCGGTAGTAGAGTATCGATACCAAAAATACTTGGTTTCTAATAGAAAGTGTCGAGAATTTACTTGTATTTACTCGTATCGTTTCATCCCTATTCCACAAACAAAACAGCAGCATTTAAATGCGGACCAATAACTTAACTTTTATTACATAAAATTTTTTTCAGAAAAAATCGTCAAAGATTTGCTTTAACAATTTAATAAGAAACATTTATTCATTAATGTACGTTATTAATGCAAAACATACTTTCTGGGGTTCACGTCTTATTACACCTAGAGGACGAGAGTTGTTCAACACAATTTCAAAAATGGGCTTGGTCGTCATTTCGAGTGGGGAGCCCACTTACTGACCTACTGACATCCATAAAATTCCGGATGTTATAGATTTTGGCGTCATGAAAAATATTTCTAGAGAATTAATTGACGTTGAAGCTTCCCTAGATCTATCGTCCGATCACTCTCCCACGATCGTTACAATATGTAGTCCACTGAGAAGTGCTCTACCTCACCCATATGTGAAAACGGTCAGTCGTGTTAATTGGCTGCGATTCAAAAAATATCTTAGTAGTCATTGCACTGAAAACATTAAGCTGAGAACTCATTGTGATATTGAATCTAATATTGCTAATCTTAACGAAAATATTAAGCAGACAGCTGAACATGCCACTTCCTCCCATCCGCAGACTGGGTTTAACAGAATATATTCTACAGATATTGAACTTCTCGTATGTGCAAAAAGAAGAGCTAGAAGAGAATGGCAACAGCACAGATCACCTCAACACAAAATCAGATTTAAAGAGTGCGCTAAACGACTCCAAGAGTTGCTTGCATCTGAAAAAACTGCATCTTTTAAAAATTATGTGGAAGGTCTTGATGTCACACCAGCATCTAATTAAAGGAATTAAGGAATTAAAACACCCGTTGAGTTTAAACCACCGCTGCGCACTTCTACCGGAGTTTGGGCCAGGATGATATTGAAAAAGGTAACTTGTTTGCAAAGCATTTAAAATCAGTATGTACCCGAAACACATTTACTGGTGTTGTTGATTTTCCGAGTGTAGTTGCGCTACCCCCTCGACCCATAAAATTTAAAATGTGTGATGTACAAAATCTAATTGCTGAACTCAACCCGAATGTTTTAAATCAGTGTCGGGCAGATTTTTGAAATCCTATACACGCGTGTATAGGAAGAAAATTCTGCTTGCGCTACGTTGACACAAGAACACTATAAGCTTCTTTGTTGACCAGTCGTTTTTTGCTGCTTCCCACACTAGCACATATGAGCAGTGCTGCCACAACCAAAAAATTTTTACAACCAAAATTCGCCTTAAAAGTTACCAAATGAGAAAATATATTACCAAATTTCAATATGTAGTATTTTTATTAAATAACATCCCAGCAAAAAAAAAAAAAGACACTCCAAAAAAGTCATGAAAAAGTAGAGTTTGCGATCTGAAAGTAGTGAAAATTTCGATTCGTTCTAATGATTTTTACATAGGGTTGTCATTGCAAGAAGTTTTCTTTTTCGATGCATAGAAAACCTTGAAACTCCTCCATAGTTTTAGAAAATACTCACCAGAATTAAAATAAAATTATTTTTTTAAAGAAATTTATGAACTTATTTTAGTTTAAAGTTTAAAAGTTATTTGCCTTAATTTACATGAAATCACTGATTCGGGTTTAAATTCGTATAAAAATACTATTTACCATTTTTCCTAGATAAAAATATTATCATAGAACACAAAAAATGGACGGGAAAAATTAACGCAAATTTATAGATAAGGTGTTCCTTTATTAAAGCCCATGAATCTATTTCTGAAAAACATGAATTTGAATCAAAGGTCGTCAAGTTTTCAACTTGGAATCTTCTGAGGGTTACGCACTTTTCTTGGGAAGGAGGAAATGCGAACGGAAAAAAGTGGTGACCTGTTATGGACCACATAGTAGTAAAGCTCTGTAGTAAAGAGTTACGACCGTTTTTAAATTAAAAGTTGTTGACAGTGTTGTAAAAGAAAAGTATTGTAAACAAGTGAGTAGCAATCAAGGCGAATTAATAACAGGTGGCTGCAATAGCGATTTTAGTCACAACTGTTTTATTTTCAGTTGCCTTGGTAGCAATACTTAAAACTGAAGAACATAAAAGCTTAAAGTATAACATAAAAAATATGTACATGTGTATCATTATTTTGGCAAAAAAAATAACCAAAATGAGAAAAATATTCACATCTCCACATTAAAGAAAACAAGTAAGAGTGCTATATTCGGCTGTGCCGAATCTTATATACCCTTTACCAAAGTGCGTTTATATAGTATAGAGATACATACATAAGCACAGCGATATCTAGGTACATATTCATTTTATGAAAAAATTCATACTTTTTTTTTATTGCAATTTTTAGGATTTTGGCATTATGGTTAATTTGGTGCTTTTTAAATTTTGGCGATTTTTTTTCATATAGGCAATTTTTTTGGTTTTGGCGATTTTTTTCGGTTTTAGGCGTTTTTTTAATTTTGGCGATTTTTATTTCGTTCTGGCGATATTTTTGATTTTGACAATTTTTTTCATTTAGGCGATTTTTTTATTTTTTATATATTTAATTTTTTTTTATTTTTTTAGTTTTGACACTTTTTTCTCTTTATGGCGATTTTTTCGGTTTTTGGGGTTTTTTTATTTTGGCGATTTTTTTTCGTTCTGGCAATTTTTTTGATTTTGACAATTTTTTTTCATTTAGGCGATTTTTTTATTTTTTGGCGATTTTTTTTATATAGGCAATTTGTTTTTTGTTTTGGTGAGTTTTTTCGGTTTTTGGCGTTTTTCAATTTTGGCGATTATTTTTCGTTTTGGCAGATTTTTTGATTTTGCCGATTTTTTTTTCATTTAAGCGATTTTTTTAATTTTTGGCGATTTTTTTTGATTTTGGCAATTCTCTTTTCATTTAGGCGATTTTTTTTATTTTTTGACGATTTTTGTTCATATAAGCATTTATTTTTTTTGTTTTTGCGATTTTTTGCGAATTTTTGTCATTGTGGGATTTTTTTGTTGTTTTGACCCTTTTTTCTCGTTTTGGCGATTTTTTTTCGGTTTTTGGCGTTTTTTTAATTTTGGCGATTTTTTTTACGTTTTGGCGTTTTTTTTTAATTTTTGGCGATTTTTTTCATATAGGCATTTTTTTTTGATTTGGCGATTTTATTTCGGTTTATGGCGTTTTTTTAATTTTGGCGATTTATTTTCTTTTTGGCGATTTTTTTTTTTTGATTTTGGCGATTTTTTTTTCATTTAGGCGATTTTTTTTAATTTTTTCGATTTATGTTCACATTAGCATTTTTTTTTGTTTTTGGCGATTTTATAATTTTCGGATTTTTTAGTTTAACCGTTTTTGAAAATTTCAACAGTTTAGCTCTTACGGTTTCCAAGATATAGCAATTTGTTAAAATTACATAGTCAAAATTGCATTAACTGATGGACCACCCTTTAATTTAAATTTCTTTAATTTCAGTGTTAATTGTTGTAGCATATATAAAAATACACTAATTTTACAAATTTCAAGTGTCAATATGCATATGTACATACATAATACAATTGTATTTATATTACATGGGATTTTAAAAGTTTTCGTCGCTCGCTTTGAAACAGCCTTTAATTTTTAGCTTTTATATATTTGTTGTTGTAGCGACCAAAGTTCTACATACACTGTCCAAATTTCAGACCCGTAGCTCTTACCGTTCCTGAGAAAATAGCCTTCTTCCTAAAACATGAAATATGTTTAATTATTAGAAAAAAAGTTAAAGTTGTCCAACCCTGGAAACTTTTTTTAATTTGTTAAATTTTAAATTTTTTTTTTAATTATAAACACCAATTTTATTCATACCGATGTATAAAATAAGTTAATTTAATAAAAAAGTAATAAAAACTTGTTTTCGGTAGTTATTTTCTATGGGAAAATAGAGTTTGAGTTTTCCAGCTCTGAAACCGTCTGCCCGATTTTGCTGATATAGCAAAATTTGTCGGAAAATTTCTGACACACCAGTCCAAGAACGAAGTCCTAGAGACTTCTGGGAGCTTGGGAAAACCGATTTCACGTACAGACAGACGGACAGATGGACAGACGGACATCGCTTGTTCGTCTTCCCTATGCATAAGGATCCAGAATATATATACTTTATGTGTCGCTTATTAATATTGTAGAAATTACAAACGGAATGACAAACCTATATAAACCCTTTTACCATTTTTTGGTAAAGGGTATAAAAATAACCACTTTTGGTTAGAAATAACCAAAAACGGCAGCCCTGCATATGAGACATATGAGAGTGTATTGTGTCTGCCTCACACTGTTTTAAATGCAAATGGAATGCATCAGTATTTAAGTCTATTCCAATTAATAATAATAATGTTAGAATACAAAATATCGACTCTGAAGTAACAAATTGCAATGTTCTTGATGATGTTATAAAAAGGTATAATAATAAGATTTTCATTGATGTTGAGTTAAATGAGCAAGTTATACAATTTCAATTCGATACTGGAGCTAGTCGTTCTATAATAAACTTGAACACATACAGAGCATTAAAAAAAGCTCCCATTTTGAATGCAACTTCCAATAAGTTATAGGGTTATGGTAGTTCAGAGATTCCAGTTTTGGGATCATGTAAATTGAAAGTAAAAATTCGAGAAACATCAAAAGTTTTAGATGTTATTGTTGTCAATATCAAAGATTGTAGCAATATATTTGGCTTAAATTGGTACGACGAGTTCAAGACCGTTCAGATTTTTCATATAGAGGAACATTTTAAAATTAAAGCCAAAGTGTGTGAACAATTTAAAGATTTGTTTTCTAAGGAATTGGGTTGCTGTAATGGTATGAAAGCTCATATATACATTCTAAGCAAATGTTTTTATGTCAAGGCCAATTCCTTATGCAAGTTTCAACGTTTTTAAAAAAGAAGCGTAAAGATTAACTGAATAAAGTATAAGGAAACCAATCAAATTTAGCCAGTGGGCTTCTCCTCTTATGATAGTTCCTAAGCCGAAGAACAAGATTCGTATTTGTGCTGATTTTAAATTAAATATTAATCACCAAATGAATGTTGAACAATATCCAATTCCAAGAGTTAGAGATTTATTTCATAAACTTAATAATGGTAAATTATTTTCTAAGATTGATTTGTCTGATGCTTATTTATAAATCGAAATGGATGAAGAATGGAAGCACCTATTAGTAGTTAATACATCCTTGGGTTTATATCAATAGCAGCGTTTACCATTCGGTATAGCAAGTGCGCCAGCAATCTTTCAAAGGCTAATCGAGCAAGTTATTTCTGGAATTCCAGGTTGTGTTAATTACTTAGATGATATAATATGTACTGGATCCAATGATGAAGAACACATTCATAACTTGAAGCTTCTCTTAAATCGTTTATATGAATGTGGTTTAAATGCAATTATAAAAAATGCACGTTTATGACACCAAAGGTAGAATATCTTGGTCACATTATTAGTTCATCTGGATTTCAGCAATCCAAAAAAGGTACAGAGGCAATGGAAAATATGCCTCAACCGAAGAATCTGGCTGAGCTGCAATCATTTCTGGGCAAAGTAAATTATTACTGTTTTTTTCATTATTTTTTTTAACAATTTGTGGCCCGCTTAACTTATTAAGGAAGAAAAATCAAAATTTTTTTAGGGGAAGAGCTCAAGAAAGTTCTTTTCAAGAACTGAAACGACAATTAGTGAAAATGATTCAGTTAATTCATTTTGATGAAAAAACTACCCCTAGTTTTGGCAACAGATGCCGTATGGTGTTGGAGCTGTTTTATCGCATATATATCCAAATGGATCAGAACGCTTTTGCATCTAAAACACTGAACGAAAGTCAGAAAAACTATAGTCAAATCGAGAAGGAAGCATTATCTATTATCTTTGGAGTAAAAAAATGTAATGACTTTTTATATGGACGTTGTTTCACATTTGTTACCTATCACAAGCCTTTAATCTCTATTTTTAATCATTGGAAAGGAATTTCAGTAACATCGGCAAATAGATTACAACGATGGGCTCTAATATTATTCAGTTATACGTACATGATTATCCATAAAAGTACTAAATTTCATGGATGTATTGTCTAGACTTCCTTATAAAGAAGACGTTGAATTTGACAAATCAATAGAGATTAACGAAATCAACAATGCAGAACAATTTATTAACTATCCAATTGATTTAAAAATAATAGAAAAATTTTCAAAGCAAGATGATATACTAATAAAAGTACTACATTTTATTAAAAATGGTTGGCCAGAAAAACGCACTTCATTGCCTGAAGATATGTTACCTTACTACCACCATCGAAATAGTTTAACGTATAATGGTAGTATAATAATTATACAAAATAATTGTAATCGTGTAGTGATTCCAAAGTGTTGGGGAAACAGTATACTACTAATTCTTCATAAAGGTCATTGGGGAACTTTTCGAATGAAACAAATTGCAAGACGTTACTGTTGGTGGCCAAAAATTGATGATGATGTATCTAAAATTGTGTAATCATTTAGTTTAATTGCCAAGCTTGTTATTCACACTCCACTAATCCACCAAAACAATTTTCATCTTGGCGTAAAGCTACTTTACCCTGTCATCGCATACATTTGAACTATGCAGGTCCGATTGAAAAGTTTATGTGGCTCTTAATACTAGATACTTTCTCTCAGTTTCCGAACGAAATTTAAGACATTACAACAATAGCCACAATCAAGGTATTACAAAACGTATTTTCAATAGAAGGATTGCCAGAAACAATAGTTCCAGATAATGGAACGCAATTCACTTCGAAAGATTTTAAACTGTTTTGTGAAATGCGGGGAATTCAACATTTAACAACAGCATCTTTTCATCCTTTTTCGAATGGTAATGCAGAAAGATTTGAATGTACATTTAAAACATCAATTAAAAAACAGTTGTCGGATGGATATATGTAATCTACAAGCTTCGGTTCTCGGATATTGTCCTAACTCAAACGGAAAATTACCTGCAGAACTTTTACATAGCTGTCATCCACAAACGATTCTCTCTCTTTTAAATTCTCATAACACCAACACCTCATAATCAACCTCTTTTAAAAATCATATAAAAGTATAAAGATGTTTTGCGCAAAAATTTTTTGGAAGGGGATAAATGGGTTCCTGGAAAAATTATAAAACATCTCGGAAGCATGATGTTTCATGTTAAGGTTGGAAATAAAATTTGGAAACATCCTATTAATCAAATTCGTCAGAACAAATCAATTAACAATTCAAATTTTTAAAATGTATTTAACTTAGCTTTACCTCTCTTAGAGTCAGTTTAAACTACACAACAAAACTTCCAGATACCAGAATATTTACAACTATGCAGTGCAAGAAGCTAATAATTTTTTGATGCGATAATTGATCCTAATTGTTCTAGGCTGCCAGTTTCTGAGCATCTTTTAGAAAAACCACCACCACGAAGATCTTGTAGAGTTACAAAAAAACCAGATCGTTATGTACCATAGCTCATAATAGATGAGAAGGAAATGATATGTTTATATTTGGAATTAATGCTTTGTTAATAATTTTCTTTAAATATCAAAGTAGTTATTGAAATTTATATATTATGTAAAAAAATGTAAATGAATTTTTTTATTTCATTCAAGAAGTTAACTTCAATATATGCACAACTATTTATTTTTGTAAAATATGAGATTTTTATAAAGACATTTCATTTTGTATTAACTTTTATTAACTTTGTTTCATAGCTATCATGTCCCTGAGTAAAAACAATCTAAGAATGCTTACAGGCTTCCTCACAGGTCATTGTAGACTGAGGAAACACCTCAACAGACTTGGCATTGAGAGTAACAGCCTGTGAAGATTCTATGATTACGAAGATGAAACTCCAGAGCATATTCTGAAGGACTGTAAAGCATTATGCCACAGAAGATATAGCCAATTGGGCAAGCACCTATTGGAGGATTGGGAACTGCCAATCCTGGACCCACTGGCAATCCTGAGATTCATCATGGGAGTAGGTCTAGCTATGTTTTACAATTTATACTTAATTGTGAGATTGAAAGTGAATTATCTTTTCCCGAGAGTACCGGAAATTTCCGGGAACGTGATTTTTTTATTCCCGTTTCCCGGGAAGTGCAAAAGTCCGGAATATCCCAAACCCTATGCACAACAAATAAAAAAACAAGTTTATAATATAAAAACTGTTGTTTATTAAAGAAATAAGCAAAAAGCTCAAGTTTTTGATAATGTTTATGCTAAAAAAGCTAACATTTACGCCAGAAAACAATTTTTGTTAAAAAGAATTACAATAAAAAGATAGACCCTTTGAAAATTAACAATTTAAAATATTTTTTTGCACTTTTTTCAAACGTCGATTTTTAAGGCACAGTTATTTGTCCAATGTTGAAAAATTTCACTACATTTTTACATGTTCCTAATCGCTAAGCTGTTGCTATTTATATTTGTATACAACAAAAAAAAAAATCAGGGTAAAAAAATTAATAGTTTTGATCCAGATTGGCTAAATATTACAGTGCACAATGTAAGTAAATTTATAACCTAAATAGAAAAATGTAAAATTGGAAAAAACAGAAAATTAATAGTGATACTTATAAATGTGTTTACCAAAGGTAAATCAATTGTATACACAACAATCGTTTCTCATATTCCGTTTCATTGTACATTTAAGTTAAATAGCTGATGTTAATAAGAATCTCTACCCAAGTAGATAGACTAGGGTGCTGATGAAGTGCGTGGCTGCACAGAAAAGTATCGGTATTTCCCCCAGCTTCACGTCTAAGTTTAATTTTTCTTCTCTTCTTTAGAAACTCGCATTAATTAATAAAAATATTTTATTCAATAAGAATTGAAATTACTGAACTTGAGCCTAACTATGAATTATTTCTGATTAAAATTCACTACAGTTCAATTAAAATATCTAAAAATTTCTCAAATAATTAATAAGTTTAACACAAACATTCACTCATAGTCGAAATCATAGAGGGTCGACATAAAAACGTATCCATATTGTTTGGAGTTCTCTACATTTTGTTTTTTTTTCAATTTTAATAAATTTATTTTTGTCGAAACAAATTAATGTTAAATATTCTATCTACTTAATAATTAGTCACAATGTGAATTTCAAAAAAGCATTTAGTGATGAGAAACGTAGTGAGCTGGAGCAGAATAGGTAGTATAAGCTGGTGTAGCATAGTGTGCTACAGGGCCAACCGTCTTAAAAGGGGCAGCATAGTGAGCAACAGGGGCAATAGTTTTGACAAGTCCATCATGGTTAATAGCAGGAGCATAGTTCTTGACAAGGCTGGACTGATGCTCACGTTCCACCACAGCATTGAAGCCACTATGATCATCAGCAGTGTATTTAACAGTACGTTTGTAACCATCAGCATCAATCAAAGAGTATTCACCACGTACTGCATCGCCATCACGTTCTTCTACTTGACTCTTGGAGTCACCAGAAGCAGCGTCTTGCACATGGTAACCGTATTTATACTGAGGATGGGAATCAAATTCATCATCAGCTTTAGCCAAAACAGGTTGAGCAGCATAATGTGTTACGGGGGCAACAGTCTTAACAGCAGCAGTTGGGAGAGCATGATAAACATGAGCTTCTGGGGCAGCATGATAAATATGAGTTTCTGGAGCAGCATGATAGATATGAGCTCTTGGAGCAGCATGATAGATATGACCTTCGCGGGCAGCAATACTCTTCACAACAGTATCTGGAGCAGCATGATAGACATGAGCTTCTGGGCGTGCATGATACACTTGAGCAGATGAAAGATGACCGCCTTTGGCTAAAGCCAGCATAGCCAAGAAGGCGACAAACTGAAATGTATATTAAAAAGAAATAGAAATTTTATAAATATTCCTAGGCATCGAACCATCACCGCAAAAATATTAAGCGACACATTTATATGTATATGTGTGTTATATGTATGTTATATGAAGTTTAGTGCCGTACCTTAACAACCATTTTAATAAAATATAAAAGTGACTATTAGCTCGGATGTTCAGTTTGCGTGTTACTTGCTTAACTTGCAAATGGTTTCTGTTGTTTCAAATTATGCTTATCGTAGTTTTTATAGACCAACTCTTTTTTAAGTTTTATTTCTTTTGAAGTGTTTTTGTGTGTGAAATTTACGAAACAAATAAAAAGGAGTGGAACATATACTGTACATGCAAAATGTAATTGTGAGGACCTAAACTGGTTTAAAAAATACTTAATTGTCTCAGGTAATATTTTTGATTAATCTGAGTTTATATTACATGACCATGAAATGAAATATAGATAGATAAATTATTCCTAAGAAGCAAAAATGTTTAGTTAGGATATTTCGTTGTACAGGGGCTCTCCATATACCAAACACATTTTCATGATAACATACTAAAGGGTGTTTTTATAGAGGTATGGAACCTTGAAATATGATAAAACAAGTATGAAGTTGCTAAATTGACTTTGAATTTATTTTAATCAAATGATAATGATGGCATTCGATGTTTAATGCAAATTGTCTTGCGTATGTGCAAATGCAAAATATTGTAGCTTTTCTTTCGATTGTGTGTATATTTTGTTGTTAGATTTTAAAGAAAAGCTACGATATTTTGCATTTGCACTAACGCAAGGTAATTTGCATCAAACATCGAATAACGGCAATGCTCTGACTTTATAATTGAAATATGACTTTTACCATATAACCTCATGACTGGCTCGGACGTAGTCTAACCTGGAGGTCAAATTTTTGATTACTTATTCCAACATTTGTGGCCGTATAATGGTAATAACGCGGTGAGCGTTGTTTCTTCAATAAATCAATTGTGGCAAGATGTTTGGGACATGTTGCACCGTCTTATTCAAACCACAACACATGCAAATCAATATTGATTTCATTGAGAAACAAAGAAGTCTGTAGTAATGGCTCTATAGTGGTCGCCATTACAAAAAATAATAATACAAAATGAACATGTGGCAACATTAAATATCTAAGCTTATATTATATTCGAAAGCTCACTGAGAATAATAAAAAAAAATTAATTATTGAAGAAGGAATTATATTTTTACATAAACCAAACAAAACAATAAATACACTTGCTTAATTCACAACAATTTGAATCGATTATTTGTGTATCAAATACACTTTTTGTTTTTTAATTGTGAACTCCCTCTAAGTAGTGTATTTATGTATTTTGTATTTTTAATAAAAAAAAGAAGAACAAACTACATACAAATTCTCTCAGAGAGCCTCTCTCTGAATACAACATTTTTAAAACACATGAAATAAAAGTGTAATAGTGTATTTAAATTTTATATTAAAATTTCATACAACAAATGTTAAGCTATGTACAGACGATTGTCAGATCTTACAATATTGTCAGATCTGTCAATATGCTGGCAATGTACTGGCAATCGAAAATTGCCAGTACAATATTCCTTGTACATTCCTTCTTACAATTTATTGCCAGACGGTTGTATGGCAATAAATTCATCTGACAAAATCGTCAGTCGAAAAATTGTCAGTTCACACGGTTGTCATATGAACAAATTGTCAGATCTGTTGGTATGCGTTGCCAGACTCAAAGCATTTTTTAGAAATTGTCAAATATCAATCTTTTGTGTTTGTGTCAAATGTAAAAAGTGAAAGTATAAATTATTATGGACCATTAAGAAGCAATTGCAATGATTTTGTGTGCATATATTTTACTATAAATATTTTCTTTAAAAAAAGCGTGGGCAGTGTGGCCCATAGAAATAATTCTCTTACAATGACGCCATTGTCAGATGCATGAACTTTGCACATCTGACAATATTAAAATTTCTGACAAATATCTGGCAATAATTTTACAATGTGTTCACACGATTGTAAGATGTCTGACAATTTGTTGTCAGCTGCTAGTCTTTCAATGGACTGACAATGCTTTCTCTGGCATCGACGTCTGACAAAATTTGTCAGTTTACACGGTTGTAAGAAATTTTAAGCACATTTTAGTGGCAATATTGTAAGATCTGACAACCGTCTGTACATAGCTTTACACTCGTGTATTTAATATGATAATACAATCGATACAGAGATACAAGAGGTTTTGTGAATTAAGCAACTGTTCAAAAATCTAAGAACAAAAATAAATAAAAAAGAACAAAGCACTGTAGTATATGATATCAAATGTAATGGAAACGCATACGAAATCTGTAAACTATTTTATATCGACACAACAAAAACGACACAACAATGCGTTGTTTGGATTATTCTTACACAGCTGATCTGGAAAATGTAAAAATACTTCACAAAGAAAGAAAATACAACATATGATACACTTTGGACAGCTTAATTATTCAACAAAAGATGGACATACATATGTATGTAGTAGTGATGTAGCGAATGTCAATTTTTGATATTCGTGAATACGAATATTTTAGAAGATATTCGCGAACATGAATACGCATATTTCATATGGGCATTTCCTGGGGTCACTAACGTACGCTCGTACGCTTTTAATGTACAAAATATATAGAAAACAAAATTTTTACAAAATTTTTTTTTTGCGATTTGATAGCATTTTGGAAGCTCTATGTTTAGTGCAAAAGATGGATTTCATCGAGTTTAAATTTTCATATTAATAGTTATAAACATTTGGTCACGAACGTACGCAAAATAACAGTCACCTTTGGCTGACAGTAGTGAAATGTAAAAATCCGCAAAATGGAAAAGAATAATGAAAAGTGATTAATTTATTTTAAAAGTGTATTAATATAGGTCTCTATCAAGTATTTACACAATAAAATATCTCTACTGGTTTTTGTTTAATTGGCTTAATTGCCGGTTGCGAACGTACGGGTCGAGAACGTACGATACATATTGCAATAGTACAAGGCAATACATTTTTGTTGAAAAAGTGGGCGTTAACACGCCCACACAATTTAAGCCTCCAATTTCATGTACTTCGGGTCAGCATATTTGAATATGCTACATATTTATATATTTATTACTATCCGTTTTCAACGAAACTCGACAGGAAAGATAACTAATGGCTACAAAATAAATAAAATATACGCTAGTTAGCTGAAATTTAATAAATAAGTAGGTCTAGATTAGCAACTAACTAGAAAAATCTGACAACCCGGAGATTTTAACCAGGGGGGCGGAGCTATTCCAATAAACCACACAATTAAAAGAGCAAATTTAAAATGTTTATCTCAAACGATTTTATTAAAATTCGGCACAAATGTTGGAATAACGCAAAGTTACAAAATTCCGTTGAAAAAAGTGGAAGTTAACACACCCATACAATTTAAACCTCCTATTTCATGTACTTCGGATCAGCAGTTTTAAATATACTATTTATTTAAATATTAATATCCGTTTCCGAAATTTGACACGTATGATTAACACTGGCAAACAAATTTATTTAAAAAGAGTGGGCGGAAATACGCCCATAAAAATTTAGTAATTAAATTTGCGCTAGAGAGCTGAAATTTGATACGCAAGTAGGCCAAGATGAGAAACCAAATAGAAACATCTAAAAACCCAAATATTTTAACCAGGAGTGGTAGGGGCCGCGATAATTTTCTACTGAAGCTTTTAACTGAAGCTTTAACTTAAAGCTATCATCTTAAAAAAGGTAAGATGATAATTGAGTGTTGCTCATAACAAAATCTTGATTTTAAAAAAGTGGCGGAGAGTGGGGGTAACGGCCATAGCATTTCAAGCTAGAATTTGCACTAGAGAGCTTAAATTCAATACACAAATAAATCTAAATTAGAGATCACCAAGAAAGATTTTAAATCCTGGAAATTTCAATTGGGGGCATAGACATGCACCTTAAGCTCAAAGTTAAATATTTAAGGTAAAGGATTTACGAACAGGAAAAATCTGAAAGCACAGATTGTTAAATTAGGAAAGTAGGGCCATGTTTGTCAAATTTGTATTGAAATATTATACGGAAGAGAACTGAAATTTTGCAAAAAAAAAATAGGCTTATGAAGGTTACCAACTAGATAAATTTAAAACACAAGCTATTGTATTGAAACCTTGCATGCATATTTCACTCATGCCAGCATTTAATTTTGCGTTTTCTAAAGGACTTCGTCTGAGCAGAATTTACTACACTAAAATTAACACTATATTTTACCTATATCTACTCAGATAACTCTTAAAAAATTAATCAAATTACTCGGTCCTTATTATTATGTGCACAATGGTGCACTTATCAACCTATAACCCAAAAATTTTATTTAACTCTGCCTTTTGAACTGGCGCAGACATTATGAATATAACTATAACAGACTAGAAATTTAAAGTTTAGAAAGCTTTATTAAGAAAACCTTTCAAAAAGTAGTCAGATCCTCACAAAACCATAAATGTGAAAAAAGTCCTAATTCCTTTCCAAAATTTCGGCCATCAAAAGTAGTGAGATACAAACTTTGACCAAGTTCGTGTTTGGTACAATACCAATTACTGCAATAGGTATGCATTATAAAAATTTTTAATCGCAAGGATGTTACATAATTTCTAGATAATGTGCTAACTTGGCAATATTTTTGCTCTTCTAAGAAAGGAGAAAATAATGTATATTTGTTCGTTTCTTTATATCGGGAAAAATGTTGTCTAGTAAGCAGATTTTTTAGAAACTATATAACACCCTTACGATTACAAATTTGTACCGAAATTTTGGAAAGGAACTTGGCCTTTTCACATTTATGTTTTTGTGAGGATTGATATATACACTTAGGGCCAATTTCACCAACTTATTTAAATATCAATTTAAATTTAAAAGTAAGTTTTCCATATAAAAATGAATGAAAATCGACATTTAAATATGAATTGATATTTAAATAGAGTTGGTGAAATTCGTCCTTAGTCACAAAACTCTATATAAGATTTTAGGCATTTCATACTTTTTATTCATAATTTTTATTTAATGTTTATTATTAGTAAGTGTTAACTTTTTTAAGTACATTAAGTTATTCATAGTTGATTACTTTCAGCAGCAAAAGTTTACACTTAATTATGGGTAAAGGTGTAACTAAATGTCAACTAACTAATACATGCAAAGAACAGCTGATTGATTTCATTTACAATTTACTTGAAAAGTAAAATCAATTTGTGGACCTCTAAAATGCACAATACTTTTTATTTCCTTATTTTTTGTTTACCTTATTATCTTAACTTCTTGCATCCATTTTTAATGAGTTCAAAAAATAAATCCATATAAAGCAATACAAATGTATTAGAGATGTGTTTTTGGTCAGCAAAATTTTATTGAATGACTTTATTTTTATAGGCATACTATAGACAAAAATTTGATTTTTTATAATTTGTATAGTTTTTTTATGGAAATAAAACTGATTTTAATAGCTTCATGAGCTTATTAATTAATTGCATTTTATGTTCTCTACATAACAATATGCAAGGTTGCATTTCATTTATCAGCTGGAAGCAGTTGCTGCTCTAGTTATGAATTGTGAATAAGAGCTATAACTATCTATGAACTATCTTTTAGTTTCTGTTTTATTAGTTTCCACTTTGGTTACGATTTCTGAATATGCCGTTGTATCTTGAGTATTATATTGGACCCACTTTATAACTTCGAGATAAAAACCCTTAAAAAATATTGTTACTTTTTTGGTAAAATAAAAACTACTGAAAAATGACACTTAGCCAACGTCGCAAAAGTATACATACCCGTTTGAATTGTATTAAATACAAATATAGTAGCACTTTTTATTTTATCATTTTGTGTTCATTTAGTCTTGTTTTAACAATATGTATTCGATTTTGTTTAAATTTTGCTTTCTTTATTAGCAGTTTTTGAAAAAAATTAAAAAAAAAATCAGGAAATATAAACCGAAGTTCGAAGATTAGTCACCAACCTTACAAATAAAGGGAATTCAATGACAAAAGCCAGAAAAATCTTTAGTTTACCTAAATCTACAATCCAAACTATCATTAAAAGTACAAAAGAATCAAAGTTTGCCGCGATCGGGACGAACAGCAAGGCTTGATGAAAGACGCAGGCTTAAGGTTGTAAGAGAAATTGCGGAAAATACAAAGAGAAGTGGCACAAAACTGAAAGAGGACCTTAAAAATAATTACGGAATTCTTATAGATGCTAATACAATTCGCCGTTGTTTAAGGAAAGTTGTATTATAGTCGTGTATAGCCAGAAAAAGACCTTACATAGTTCTCATAAACAAAACTAAACGATATAATTATGCTCTGGAGTGCAAAGACGCTCATCTTAATTAATCTAAGCTTTGGAAAAGAGTTATTTTTACGAACGAGCGTAAGTTCAACCTATTTAGAAACTACGGACGGCCAAAAATGTGGATAAAATGTAATATTGACTTTGAAAATAATACGTATGGAGTACTGTGAAACATGGTGGGGGCACACACACCGTAATGGTGTGGGAGTGTATAAGTGCTGATAGGGTTGGAAAACTAAATTTTTTTGAGGGAATTATTGATCGTCGAGGTTACTTAAATATGTTGAAATATATTGCAAAAAGTGCTCAAGTCGATATAAGCTGATTTTGAGTTAATGACACCCTCGTAATCTGCATATTTGGAAGTACCCCTGGTCAAAATCTCAAGTAACTTGTGCTATTTTTTAGGAAGTTATAGCAATACTACTTGCAGCTTATCTTTTTTAGACTTCTAACCTCATTTGGAATAATAGCTTAAGTGAGGTTATATTTTCGTATATTTTAACTCAAATGTATTACATACTTGTAGTGTGTAGAACGGCGTTTGCTTAAATAAATAAAGGTTAACAGAGAATTTCTTTATTTGACTGTTTCTGAAAATCCACTTGAACGCTTAATTGCTCTCCTGCAAAACAGTAAAATATGACTTAAGCACTTTTTCCTTATTGCCACAGCAATAATATTTTTTGCAGAGTATGGACAAGTTACACCGTAAAGATAAATATATATTTTTGCATGATAATGACCCCAAGCACAACTCAAAGCTGGTTAAATAATGTATATAATGTATAAAGTAAAATTGAAGCTTCCACATTCCCCAGATTTAAACGTGATCGATTATTAATGGGCTCTCTTGAAGCAGAGGCGTCAAAAATACAATTTTAAAGGAATGATGGGAAAACATATCAGCGAAGACAACTAAAAATGTGGTTTCTTCGATGCCTAAAAGACTTGGAGAAGTTTTTGATCAAATGGCGGACCCAAAACATAATATAATTTAAAAAAATGATACGCAACATATTCAACAATACATCGTGTGTACATTTTTGCAATCGGATAAAATATTGAATTTTATTATTTTTTGCTGTATTAATATTTTTTACAGAAATGTGTGATGTGATGTGAAAATTATGTGTATTTTTATTTAATTTGAATTGCTTCTATTTTAAAATAACAAAAGTTGACAAAATTAATGACTACAATTTTAAAAACTACAATTTTTAAAAAATATTAGGTCGTATGTAGAGATTTGCGACTAAGTGTATATTGATTGAAAATATTTTTAAAATTTTCTTTTAACTTATAATTTTGTTAATTGTATTACCAAAAATCGCTGAAGGTTCAAAATTAATTAAATTTTTAATTTATATAACAAAAAAATTAGTTGTAATTAACAGTAAATCAATTGGAATGATTAAAAGATTATTTTCCACAGGTGCTAATAGAGCACTGACTCTCAATTTTTGAAAGGGTTCTACATTAACCTTTTTTCCCTAAATATGTATATCCCTCAGAATAAAAATGCGTACCTTATAAATGCCCGTACCACACTCGTATTAATCCAGTGTATCATCTTGGGGTATATTTCCCATTTGGACCCAATAGCTTTCCGTAATTGCTCTTTATTCTATAAGGTCCTTTCAGGGAAATCACCAATGAAGTATCATTCATAGATTTATGACCTTTTAAGTAATTTGTATTGTTTTGTTTTGAAATACGGGAGATTCAAATGTTGGAGTTTTCCGTTTTCTCGTGGACAAAGAAACTTCGGTTTTTCTGAGTTAACACCAAGACCCAGGTGTTAGATACGTTGAAAGCTTCTGTACCTGTTTCAATTAGAGTTCAATGCCATGTCATGTTACATAGTGCTTTATTCCCATATAACGATGGGACTAAAATAGATGAAGCTGATGGAGAATGTTGACACAAAGAGTACGTCGTTGATGAAAGCATTTGAACAGCTTCAAAAGGTTTGTACTCACTATAATTTATTAAGTTAAAGTTTTTTATTAATTTTATCATCATTTATTTATTTTGTTTTATTTTATTTTAATTTATTTTATTTTATTTTGGCTGCCACAAAACTCAAAAACCTAAATCAAAACATTAAAAAACCAATATATAGTTATCAATCTAGTCAACATATACTGAAATCCTCCAAAATCCAAAATTTTGGTCATCAAAAGTAGTGAGATAAAAATTTTGACCAAGTTCGTGTTTGGTACAATACCAATCACTGCAATATGGTATGCATTATATAAATTTGTAATTGTAAGGGTGTTACATAATTTCTAGATGATCTGTTTACTTGACAACATTTTTCCCGATATAACGAAATGAACAAATATACATTATTTTCTCCGTTTTTAGAAGAATAAAAGTATTTGCTAAATTAGCACATTATCTAAAAATTATATAACCGCCTTACGATTACAAATTTATATAATGCATACCATATTGCATATAGTTCTATTCATAATGTCTGCGCCAGTTCAAAAGGCAGAGTTAAATAAAATTTTGGGTCATAGGGTGATATGTGCACCATTGTGTCATAATAAGGATCGAGTAATTTGATTAATTTTTTAAGAGTCATCTGAGTAGAAATATGTGAAATATAGTGTAAATTTTAGTGTATTAAAGTCTGCTCAGACGAAGTACTTTTGAAAACGCAAAATTAAATGCTAGCATGAGTGAAATGTACATGCAAAGTTTTAATACAGTAGCTTGAGTTTTAAATTTATCTAGCTGGTAACTTACCTACACCCATTTTTTTTTGCAAAATTTTAATTCTCTACCGTATAATATTTCGATAAAAATTTTATAAACGTGGCCCTACTTCCCTAATTTAACAATCTGTGCTTTCAGATTTTTCCTGTTCGTAAATCCTTTAACTTAAATTCTTAATTTTGAGCTTAAAGTGCGTGTCCATGCCCCCAATTAAAACTTCCAGGATTTTAAATCTTTCTTGGTGATCTCTAATTAAGATTTATTTGTGTATTGAATTTAAGCACTCTAGTGCAAATTGTAGCCACTCCGTCACTTTTTTAAACTCAAGATTTTGTTATGAGCAGTGCTCAATTATCATCTTATATTTTTTAAGATGATAGCTGTAAGTTACAGCTTCAGTTAAAAGCTTCAGTAGAAAATAATCACGGCCCCTGCCACTCCTGGTTAGAATTTTTAGATTTTTCTATTTGGTTTCTAATTTTGACCTACTTACGTACCAAATTTCAGCTTTCTAGCGCAAAATTTAATTATCTTATATTTATACGCGTATTCCCGCCCACTTTTTTTAAATAGTAAATTTAAATCTGCTGATCCGAAGTGCATGAAATAGGAAGTTTAAATTGTATGGGCGTGTTAACGCCAACTTTTTTCAAATTTCAATAAAATCGCTTGAGACAAATATTTTAAATTTACTCTTTTAATTGTGTGTGCTTTATTGGAATAGCTCCGCCCCCCTGGTTAAAATCTCCGGGTTGTCAGATTTTTGTAGTTAGTTGCTAATCTAGAACTACTTGCTTATCAAATTTCAGCTTACTAGCGTACATTTTATTTATTTTCTTCTTATGGGCCCTCTTTTTCAATATTGATACCTGCTGGTGCCATTAGTTATCTTTCCTGTCGAGTTTCCTGGAAAACGGAAAGTAGTAAATATATAAATATGTTGCATATTCAAATGTGCTGACCCAAAGTACATGAAATAGGAGGCTTAAATTGTATGGGCGTGTTAATGCCCACTTTTTCAACGAAAATTTATAGCCTTGTATTATAGGAACATGTATTCCAAATTGCAATAAAATCACTTGAGTTTAACGCCTTAGATTTGTTTTTTAAATTCTGAACCTTATGGGCGCAGCCCCACCCTCCCAGGTAAAATTTTTGGGTTTTTAAAATTTTTCTAGTATTTTGCTAATCTATAACTACTCGTTTATCAAATTTCAGCTCACTAGTGCAAATTTTAATTCTTATTCTTATGGGCGTGTTCCCGCCTACTTTTTCAACCCCAAATTTTTTTTTGGCTAGTAGTTATCTTTCCTGTTTAGTTTCGTTGAAAAAGGATAATAGTAAATACATAAATAGTGCATTTAAAAGTGCTGACCCGAAACACACGAACGTGTTAACGCACACTTTTTTCAATAAAAATTTAGAGCCTTGTATTATTGCAACATGTGTGCCAAATTTCAATAAAATCGCTTGAGTGAAACGCCTTAGAAATATTTTTTTAATTCTGAGCTTTATGGGCGTAGCCCCGCACCCTTGGTAAACATTCTCAGGTTTTCAGATTTTTTTAGATAAGTACTCACTTAGTTATACTTATGTACAGAATTTCAGCTCACTAGCAAAAATTTTAATTTTTATGGGTGTAGCCCAGACCCCCCGGTTAACATTTTTGGGTTTTTAGATTTTTTTTAGTTCATTAACCACCTAGATCTACTTGTGTACCAAATTTCAGATCTCTAGCTATAGCGGAAGTGCTTCATAATATTAATGAGTGAGTCAGTGAGTATGTCTTAAAATATGCACTTTTGGCACCTCCATATCTCCGGAACCTTGCATTGCAAAACTTTCAAACTTCGCGTAAAAGGTAACATGAACTTATTATAATTATGGTTTAAATTTTATAATTTTACGATTGCGGGGAACAAAGTTATGAGGGGGGTAAAAAGAGCTTGAATGGCTTCCTGTAAATATACACACTGTGTGCATTGGCCGGAACTTGGCCAAATTTGTTTTCGTGAGTATGCATTTCGCCAATCAAAAAATTTATTCTCGGGCAAATTTCTGCTTATAAATACCTAAATATGTTATGTAACTTATAATGATAAGGTTATGCTTTTAGTGACACCATTGGACCAAAATGCAATAATTGAACTAGGTTGACATGTGGATTCAACAAACACGGAACAATATGGCGCATGGCACGTGATACTAACTTATTTAGAGGGGGGTGTGGTTAGCAATTAATACTATGTTTTGCAGAGATAATTAAAGTCATTACAGCTGCCACTGGTAAGACACCAATACTGGAAAAAGTAGAACTAGAGCTCACGGATATACCACCTACAGCGTAACCGCTGACAACATTTACATCAAATAATATTTAAAAAGTAAATGGCAGACATTCATCGCCTCAAATAAACACTTCTTCCTTCATTTTTGGAAAATTTTATTTAATTTAAATTTTAAAAACCCACACTGTTAAAAAATTACCCGTTATTTTACTTTTAGCACAATAATTAACTATATTTTTTTAAGTAAATTAACATGAAATTATTTCATTAAAATATAAATACATATTTATTTCTACCAACAAATACGAAAAAGGCTGAAATAACAATTTGGGTTTTTAACATTTATCTGTACATTTAACTGAGATTTAATAAAATGTATACAAAAGAAATCATCAATGTCAAATAAAATTTTACACAATGCGAATGAAATACCGTGCAATAAAATTCGATTAAAAGCATTTTTAATAAACTGTATCGAACAACAAAACTAGACAACGCACTTCTGGCTCATGAACCGAAAAAAGGAATAGAAAAAATAAATTATATAAAAGTAATTTGCTTCAAAGACGATTAACCCCAAAATAAGCTTTTATTAAAAAGAAACTACAATTGTACTATAATGATTTTTTAACACATATTTATGTACGTATAAATGTAATCGTATATACCCTGCAGGAAATGTCACTAGTGAATTAGTACTGATTCAGTATTGACTTTGTCGCCAATACTATTGACTAATTATACCCCACTCAATGCTTTTTGCTATTGACATTTAACATGTGCATGTCATTGAAAAGCAACTACTGACATTGGAACTACTGATTAGATAATTCTTTAGGGACCATATGAAGACATTGGAAACAGATAGTCACTAGCAAATTTTAGTTATTCTAATGTACTCTTTTGATAATGAAATTGCGTATTTTGTTCACATTTTGGTATTTTATTAAACAAAAATATATAGAAAATGGAACTTATAAGTAAAAAAACATTCAATAACCGAGATTAATTCATTTATTCGTTCAGCATATCACACGCAGCTACGGATTTTGTTTGCCATTTCTATTAAATAAATACACATACATATGTATGTTAATCAAAAATTTTATGTTTCGCTGAATTACTAAAATCAAACACTTACGAATGAATCTCCAAGTATGACAAATCTTTAACTGATGGCACAAAATCTTCTACAGGGTAAAACAATTTCCATAATTGGCACTCGCTTAAAATTTTTTGATTTTAACATTTTTTATTTTTTACAATATGGATTATTATTTTATATCTTTTTTGCAAATTCTTTTTATGAATTTTTTTAAATTTTTGTTCAATACATTTAGCTTTTACATACCTTTTAATTTGATTTTTTAAACTAATTTTTATAAACACTTAAATTTTGCTTTACGTCACTTTTGTTTTCAACAAACCAATAAAACAAGAAGAAGCATAGCTGTGTGTATATGAAAAAATGTTTTCTACGCATTAAGAACAATACTAATAGACGCTCTGTTGACAATGTCACCAAAATAGTTAACAAAAGTGGTGACTTGGGGACACTTAACCCCACGTTTCCTTCAGGGTAAATATGCACTTGTGAATGTACTTATGTTTATACATACATACATATGTACATACGTTCATGTGGCAAACACTTTTCGTGATCAAATAAAAGTAACAGACATTGACAGCAAAATTATCAAACTTTAATCTCAGCTCAGAGAAGCCAGACACACTTAAGTTATCTACATAATCAGTCACATTATTCACTAAATCTAATAAATAAAAATGGCATTCAAAGTAAGGAAATTTAAATACGTAACTTGAAAAAATAAATAAATTAAAACGATCTTAAATATGTTACAGTTTGTTTCTGCTTTAGCTTTGATCGCTGTAGCCAACGCCGGTCTACTTCCAGCTGCTCAAGTTTATCATTCTGGCCCAGAAGCTCATGTTTATCATGCTGCCCCAGAAACCCATGTTTATCATTCTGCCCCAACTGCTGCTGTTAAGACTGTTGTCCCCGTAACACATTATGCTGCTCAACCTGTGTTAGCTAAAGCTGATGATGAATTTGATCCTCATCCTCAGTACAAATACAGTTACCATGTGGAAGATGCCGTGTCTGGTGACTCCAAGAGCCAAGTGGAAGAACGTGATGGTGATGCAGTACGTGGTGAATATTCTTTGATCGATGCTGATGGCTTCAAACGTACCGTTCACTACACCGCTGACGATCACAGTGGTTTTAATGCTGTAGTTCATCGCGAACCTCTTGTGAAAGCTGTTGCACCTGTGGCCCATTATTCTGGCCCAGGTGCTGTTGTTAAAGCTGTAGAACCCGTAGCTCATTATGCATCTCCAGCTGTCGTCAAACATGTATCACCGATTTCTCACTTTTCCGCACCCGCTTACACCACCTACACTGTGCCTTCTCATCATTAAATTCAATGCCATTTTTATAAAAATATTTGTGTCTGATAACGCTTGTTAAGTTATATTTAAAGCTAATTTTTAATAAACTAAATTGATATACAACAAGTTTTGCAATATTCATCAAGAAATTAGAGACCAAGTGGTGTATCATGAAATCCATCTCAGCAATATAGAGTGAGAAGTAAATTGTGAACTCAGGTTTTGTAACGTAGGTTAGGTTGACAGGTTTCTAAGAAGGAAAAGTAATTTTCAGAGGAGTTCGATCGTGACTGTCATGATAGACGGACGTCTTACGGAGAATAATTTGCCTTATAATATTTTTGCTGTGAATTTTTTGCATTTTATTACATTCTTATTTGTAATAAACCGTTATAGTTATAACTTCAAGAGCCATAGACTCTTTAAACAAACTATGAGCGAGCGTAAAGCTCTTAACTCTTCCATAAGGAACAACAAACACAATGTTAATAATACAAGTGATATAGTATCAATAGATAATGCAAGAAAAAGAAAAAACGAATCAAAAATAGAAGTAATGTCTAAACAACTAAAAAATAACTACTGGGCGATTCTCGCCAATGACAAACTTTGCAATCAAGATATAATACAAAAGTTTAAAAAATACCGACTTTACATATATTTGATGTAAATCCTAACTCTCGATGTAAATCCTAACTAACGAATTTTTAAAAACCGGTCTCAATATAACTGAATTTAAAATAAAAGAATATAATAATAAAATACAATTACTCACGGCATAAATAGATGACCACACAAGAAATAAATCATATCTAGAAATAAATGAAACAAAATTTTAATCAGAAATAATTCAAAGTCAGGCTCAAGTTCAGTAATTTCAATTCTTATTGAATGAAATATTTTTATTAATTAATGTGAGTTTTTAAAGAAGAGAAGAAAAATTAAACTTAGACTTTAAGCTGGGGGAAATACCGATACTTTTCTGTGCAGCCACGCACTTCATCAGCACCCTAGTCTATCTAGTTGGGTAGAGATTCTTATTAACATTAGCTATTTAACTTTAATTTACAATGAAACGGAATATGAAAAACGATTGTTGTGTATACAATTGATTTACCTTTGGTAAACACATTTATAAGTATCACTATTAATTTTCTGTTTTTTCCCCATTTTTTTCATTTTTCTATTTAGGTTAGCACGAAAGATCTGAAAACCAAAACTTATTTATTAAAGGGCCTAAGTGCCGACATAGACACAGAAATAATTATGAACGACCTCCAAACATTTGAAAATGACAACCTTAAGTTTATTAAAGTAAACCCTTTTACAACAAAAAGTGCTGAGAAAAATGGCCATAAATTAACAATTTACATAATATAATTAATTAAGTAAGTTAACGAGCTTAAAAAAATAAATACACTCCTTTATCGATGCATCCGATGGAAAGGACCCAGGAAACCAGAAATATCACAATGCAGAAATTGCCAAAGTTTTTTACACAGTGCATCCAACTGCTATCTACCTCGAAGATGCGTTAAATGCAAAGAGCACCACGAAATAGGAAAATGTTCACTTCAAGAAGTTCCAGCTAGCAAGAGAGAAAACATCTCTTGTGTACTATGCAACAACTATGGTCATCCTGCATCTTATAAAGGTTGCCCAAAATTTAAAGAGCTCCAACAAAAGTTAAGCCCCAAAAACCACTATTTTCTGAAAGAAGAAGTAAATATAATTTAAATAATAACTTAAGTTATGCAAATGTAGTTAAAAATAATTTATCACAAAACGCTACTGATAACAATACTATTAATAATGTATTAGAACAGTTAAATAATTATATTCAAAGCTTAGCAAACCAAATCATTAACTTAAATAAACAACTACAAATACAAACGTCCAGAATAGACACTATTTTCTCTATGCTAGAACCTTGAATTTCTCATAATGGATAGAAAAATTGTAAAAGAACTAAATATAATTCAAATAAATGTAAACTCCTTAATTAAATTAAGTAAGTAGAAGATGCAATCTCGATATATTTTTAAGGAAACACAACCCAGACATTGTACTACTCAATGAAACCAAAACTTAATTTTAGACATAAGTCAAAATTTGAAAACTATTAATTTATACGGAATGATAGAAAAGATGCAAACATGGAAGGAGGACCAGCTATTCCAATTAAAAACGGAAGTAAGTTTAGTCATTATAACAATACAACTATTCACTCATTTAAATAGTCCCAGTGAAAAAAATGGAAGTCATTCTAGTGGAAATACATTTTCATTGCTTCCAAGAAATCGATATTTTTAATTTGCGGAGAGTGAGCCAAAAACGATGAAGTAGTACATGAAAACACTGTTTCGGGCTTAAGTTCGTATAAAAAGAAACGAATTGTTAAAATGGGTAACTATTTACCATTTTTCCTAGATGAAAATATTACCATAGAACACAAAAAAGGGAATTTTTCTTAATATCGCTTCCAATTCAGTGACCAGGCATCGAAAAAGAGAACTTCTTTAATGACAACCCTATGTAAAAATCATTAGATCGGATCGCAATTTTCACTACTTCCAGATCGCAAACTCTACATTTTCATGACTTTTTTGGAGTCTCTATTTTTGCTGGGCTTAGAAACGTCAATTATAAAAGTACCATTGCTTTCTAACAAAATGCTTCATGCAATTTCTGCTTATTATCCATCGGGTAATAATTGTAGTTTTTTTTTAAATCTGAACTTCTTAAGGTTTTCCAATCTTTAAGTCTCGAAAACTTAGATAACTACTATATATTAGCAGGAGATTTAAATTGCAAGCACAGTACCTGGGGAAGCGTCGTCTCTAATTCTAAAAGAAATAAGTTGCAGGAATGGATAGATTACTATGAAATTAGATATAGATACAAATTATTTGAATCGAGTTCACCTTCATACCCTAGATGTAATTCGTATATAGACTTATGTATATCCGATTCTAGACTAGTAATCCATAAGCTCGAGAATTCTGTAAATTGCCTAGAAACACTTGATTATAATAGCGATCATAATGCGATTAAAATTAAATTGATAAAATTGGACAACGATCACCCACTAACTCTTTTTAATGACAGCCCTAAGTACCAATTAAATTTTCAGAAGACAGATTGGAGGAAATTCAAAAACTGCTTGTTAAATGATACAAATGGAAATATCGGAATCCCAAATGACAGAAACTTAAAAAGCTGCGAGATAGATTTTTACTTAAAAAAATTAGATGAATCTATAAATAATGCTATGGACTTATCAGTTCCGAAATTTAAAAGCCACAATCCTCTTGATAACTTTACCAACACAATAATTAGAAAATTACAACCTGAAAAGCGTAAAATAGTTAGAATTTTAAAACGCTTTAATAGATTAGAGTATTTCTTAACACAAGAAGATCATAATTTTCTTAAATTAATAAACGATAACTCTAGAGTTTCAGTAAATAAATATTTTCAAAACAAACTGAGGGAGATTAATCCAAAAAATCCCAAGAAAATGTTCAAAGAAATTAAGAAACAATGCGGGATGGTACATCCACTTGAGCTGAAAACTTTAAAAATACACGAAAACGAATTGTTAATTAGGAACCCCAAGATCTGGAAAACCATAATACCGATAATTATTTTATTAAGGATCATACTCAAAAACTGAATGTAATTCGATCCTATTTAGAATCAATTCACTCTCATAAGGAAATTGATCCAGATAATAATTTGCATGCGGAAGTAAATAACTGTTTCACTGAATTTTTAAACGAAAAAACTCAGTATGAATACAACAATTCAATTAAAACAATATTTTCTGCTTCAAAAATGGCAAATAATATGATTGAAGCCCAGTTACAAAATGCATTCATGCAAAAGGACGCAGTTGCATTAATTTTTAAAAACTTAAAACCAAAGCTGTTAGCAGGTGCCGATAATGTCCCCAACATAGTCTTACGAAACATGCCAGTCGAGATAATATCCAAGTACTGTATACTCTTTGATGACATTATCAACAATAGTTTCTTTCCTCATGCCTGGAAATTAGCCAAAGATATCGTGTTGCCTAAAAAAGATAAGGACACTAGTTAACCTAAAAAAATATACTGGCAATTATCTTATTACCAAACATAAGCAAGGTTTTTGAAGCATGTATAAACAACGTTATTCTTAAGTTTTGCCATGAAAAGAAGATTATTAATGATTTGATTTTAATTTGATTTTAAATACAAACATTCAACAATCCATGCAATTAATTTACTCGTTTCAAATATTCAAGGGAGTCTAAAAAAATGCTTGTATACCGGAGCGTGTCTGATAGACTTCGAAAAATCTTTTGACAGCATATGGATTCCTGGATTAATATATAAATTACTAAAATTTAAGTTCCCATTACAACTTATTTTCCTTTTACACAATATGTTGAACAAAAGAACATTTTTCGTATCTAATAACAAAAATAGAAGTACAAAAAACTTTACAATAGTCAATGGTTTACAACAGGGTACTGTAAACTCCCCATCTAGGCGCACGGCAGTGCGCCAGGCAAAGTTCCAGCCAATGCACAAGTGTGTATATTTACAGGAAGCCATTCGAGCTGTTTTTACCCCCTTCATAACTTTGTTCCCCGCAATCGTAAAACTATAAAATTTAAACCATAATTAGAATAAATTCATGTGATTCATATGCAAATTCATGATTCATAGGCATAGTTTGAAAGTTTTACAATGAAAGGTTCCGGAGATATGGAGGTGCACAAAGTGCATATTTTAAGACATACTCAAAGACCACTGACCATTGACGAAGGTGGGCGGGGCTGCACCCATGAGGCTCAGAATTTAAAATACAAATCTAAGGACTTTAACAGAAGCGATTTTATTGATATTTGGCATACATGTTGCAAGGCTATAAATTTGCGTTGAAAAAAGTGGGCGTTGGGCGTGTTATACATTTTAAGCCTACTATTTCAGATACATTTGAATATACTAAATATTTATAAATTTATTACTATCCGCTTCCTACGGAACACGACAAGAAAGATAACTACTGGCCAAAGAAAACCTTGAGATTGAAAAAGTGGGCGGTATCACGCCCATTAGAAAATATAATTGAAATTTGCGCTAGTTAGCTGAAATTTGATAAGGAAGTAGCTATTGATTAGGAACTATCTAAAAAAAATCTGAAAACCTGAAAATTATAGCCAAGGACGTAGCCCACCGTCCAAAAAGCTCAGGATTAAAAAAAAATCCAATGCGTTTAACTCAAGCGATTTTATTGTAATTTGGGTTACATGTTGCAATAATACAAGGTTACAAATGTTCTTTAAACAAAATGGGAGTTAAAAGCCGACAAAGTTTGCATTCCTATTTAATGTATGTACTTCGATTCAGCACATTTAAATATACTGTTTATGTATTCATTATTACACGTTCCCAGCGAAACTCAACAAGAGAGATAAACACTCGCCAAAGAAAATCTTGAGTTTGAAAAATCGTGCTTGATCACGCAAATAAGAATAAAAAATTTAAATTTTCGCTAATGAGGTGAAATTTGATAGACAAGTATTTCTAAGTATTTCTATTGGTTTCACTGTATGGAAGAGGACTAAGCGACCGATAGTTTCTTTTCGACATCGTGGGAAATGCCGTTAACGTTCAGAATATTTTTATATTCGTCCGTATAATTGTAGCTCACACAGTTGTTGGATGTTTATAGTTATACGTATTCAGTTTAAAATTAATGCTTGTGTTTGCAATTTGCGTATTTTTATTTTAAGTTGCACTTGACGGCTAATACTCAAAGAGTACTTAAAACGAATTTTTTATCACTCTCTGGTCAACGCACTTAATATTTCAGCCAGCAGTAATGCGTCCTTATTAGCATCTCATCAAAAATTCTTAAAGCACTGTCCTCACCAGTCAACTATTTGATAACACTGTTCTGCTAAATAGATTGTTTTAATAACAATGTATGTTATATAGGGACATCAATACAAATCTGTTTTCAGTTTTTATCTATCACGTATAGATGTTTTGATCTGCGTGCCTTATATAACCCCCTAAACAAGGCGGTCACTCTAATAAATTTCAATATAATTCAATAACGGTTTGTTATATTTTAATAAATTAAATAGTGAAAGATGCAAAATAAAATTGCCTTTAGGTCAAACTCATAAAAACATTTTCAACGGATTCAGAGTTATTCCAAAACTATTTGCGAAAAAAAAATAATTTTAATGCAACATTAAATATTTGTGTTGTCTTCAAAAAGTCTTAATAAATTAAAAATGGCAAATTCTTTACACATTTGTTATTTTTCGGAAAGCTAAGTATACTTAACGTGACCAGATAGTTTTTGCAAATTGCGGGAAATGATCGATCAAAAAGCGGGATTTCGAAGAAAATGCCGCGAAAAACGGAACTTTAAAATTAATACCTTTTAGAAAGCGGGATGTGTGATATGCACATATACAGTTTCGTTTGTACTTAGGAAACAAAGTTTTAAACTCAAAAGAAACACTTTGAAATAAACAAAAATATTTATAAACAACAATATTTATCTATATATATGAATAAAAAGGAATTTTCGTTCGTTGGTAATCGCAACAATTAAGAGCGGCTGCGCCTGTTTCGTTTTTTTAAATGTGACACCTCCCATATTTTGATTTATTTTGGAATCACCCCTATTTTGCATTTCGATTACGTTTCCGCATTCAGTTACGCACGGATCGAAATGAGGTATTCTGCAAAAAAACTGAATCGAAAGAAAAAGAAGAAGAGAAGAGTATGTTTAAACCTGCTGCTTTGCTATGAAACGATTGAAATAGGAACAGAAAAATTAAGCAATTTTGCAAAAATGTTTAGCAACAGGTGATTTAACATTAATACAAATGATAAGTCTAGAAAAAAATGCTACTCTAATATAACATGTTATATTAATATATGTAACTCTTTTTATTTATATTACAGATAAAAATTATTGAAATATTTTTAATATTAATGGTTATTTATAATATTATTTTATAGTACGATATATTATAATATGATATTGAGTTATTGTTATTAATTTTTTTAATAGTTAGTTTTCTTCAAAATAGCCATTAACATTTTGAGCGATTTGTAATAGACTTAACATATCGGAGCTTTAATTATATTCTTCCGAATTCTTTCGAGATCTTACATGTCTCCGCGATGAAATCAGTGGGTCTGAAGAGGCCGCCAACATATTAAAAAGATCCTCATTCTGTTAAATCCGTGAAATTTTGCAAGTATTCGCATATCTAAAGTGCTTGTAATCTTTGTTTTTGCATTCCTGGGCTTCTTCCGATAACTCTCCAATTGGTAAGCAATGATATTCAATTAAATTTTGGCCATGAGCCAAAATCTTATTGACCGTAGGAGTAAATTTCTTCTCAGGGTACTTTTGAGCCAAAAGCTGGGCAGTTTTTGATGCATAATGCTGAAACTTTGCGCCATTTATCATTTCTCTAGAGCTTATGACATTTAGAATAAGTACCAACCTTTTTATAATATGGTTGTTGACACCAGTAATTTGGGCTGTTACCTCATCATTTTCAAAAAACGATCTGGACATTTTACCATCGTTAGTATTTCCATATCCGTGCTTTATGCAGTCTATTTTTAGTCGAAGATTCTTAAGAAATTCATTTTGTAGAATATTTTTCGAGCAGTTAGTTTTTTTTTGGTATTGCATTCTCATGAAAACTTTCTCCTCCTCTCGGAATTAAATACGTTAATTTCAAATAAAATCCATGCACCTAATTCTGGCATGTAACGGAGAAATTCCATATTCATAGTTTTGCTCTTCACTTGAATCATTAAAATTTTGAAAGTCCTTCTGTGACTTTTTGCAAATTGCACACTTCAAAGTTGAAGAAGTATCTGTTATTACATTTAAGACTTTGCCATCAATCATTGTAAGATAAAATTCATAACTAATGAAAACATTTTTTCCATTCCTCATTTCAATAACAGAAGGCTTTAGTTCGGAAATTTGCTTTTTTATATCGTTTACTGTAGACTTGATTATTTCTGAAGACTTCTTTGCATATTTAAAAAATATCGGATGACAAAAATGGACTGATGATGGGCGAGGATTTTTCCAATGCTCAGAGATCTCACTTCTAAATAGCAAAGGAACTATAGAAGCCATAAACATATTTGCATCTGTAATAGTTATGCCGGTTGTCGATATTGTTTGTTTGTAAGCACTTTGACCAGATGATCCATCACATCCCCACTTGCTTATCAATGTAAGCCTATCTAGAAGTAATGCTCTTTCTTTTTCAGGAAAACTTTGAACTAAGCATTTAGATGTATTATCCATTAAGTCTTGCAGTTCAACGTCTGCTGATACTTCAGTAACTTTAACATTAGATGGTACTGCTTCTTTTCGGCAGATGTAACCTTTTTATATCCAGGAAGAACACTCACATTATGATTCTTTAAAGAGCTTCATAGAATATTATATTTCTCCTTTGACAATCCCAAGTCCATAAATAACGCTAAGGCTTCTTCTATGCTATACTTTGTGGGTAATGCATTCGGAAGAGTTGGAATACTTTCTTTAATCCTTCGTAGTCAATCTGGGCTGGCAAGTTCCACAGCTTTTGTAATATCAGACCTTGATTTATCTTTATTTTTTACGTACTTAAGACATAATGCTTCTGACAGATTCGATATAGATATATCTTTTGTAGCATTTTTAAGTTAACGTGTTTTTGTCTAATCCAAACACTCGTTTATAGTTTTAGCAGGCCTTCCTTTTCTGCTGTCCAAGGATGTATGCAATTCTTCGATGTTTTCAAAAGTTGTTACTCCATTTAGCCAGTCTGAGTACTTTTTCATAAAGTTTTTTATGTCGTACGGTTTGAGGCAAGCCTTTTTCTACGAATATCCAAGAAAACCAAGTGAATTTTGTTTTTAACATCCTTTTCGTGTTATCCTGATAAACCGTGTAATTTTTCCACAATAGCCAAGTTAAATACATTTTCATTATGTGATTTTCTAACTAACTCGAACAATTCCGAATTTTGAAATGACATTATGAGTTCTGGTACTGATCACTACTTTTGCAAAGTAAAACCTTAACTGATTGCATTACACAATCGCAGATTAATTTATACCCAAAAATAAAAATTTGCGAAACATAAATCAAGGCCACAATTGCAGTTTTTTATTTTCTTAGTATAAAAATTAAGTTTTAAAACTACCTGCCTATTTTCATAATGTGTTCTTAAATTTAAATAAATAAAAAAATTGTAATAATTATGCCTACCTGATTGACACAGCAAAATATTGTTTATCATTTATATGGGATTCATACTATGACTTTTTGTGTTGACTTTTGAAGACTTTATTGACGAATGGTGTACAAAAAATGTAAGGAAAAATTCACTGCAAAAATTTCGTATTAACTAGAAGCAATAAATATTAAGCTATGTACAGCCGGTTATCAGATCTTACAATATTGCCAGTAAAATGTGTTCAGAATTTCATACAATCGTGTGAACTGGCAAATTTTGTCAGACGTTGTTGCCAGAAAAAGCATTGTCAGTCCATTTCAAGACTAGCAGCTGACAACAAATTGTCAGACATGTCAGACATCTTATAATCGTGTGAACAAATTGTAAAATTATTGCCAGATATTTATCAGACATTTTAATATTGTCATATGTACGAAGTCTATGCATCTGACAATGGCGTCATTGTAAGAGAATTATTTCTATGGGCAACACTGCACACGCTTAATTTTAAAGAAAAAATTTATGGTAAAATATATGCACACAAAATCATTGCAATTGCTTTTTTATGGTCCATAATAATTTAGACTTTCACTTTTTACATTTAAATCAGACACAAACGATTGATATTTAACAATTTCTAACAAATGCTTTGAGTCTGGCAGCGCATAACAACAGATCTGACGATTTGCGCATATGACAACCGTCTGAACTGAAAATTTTTCGACTGAAGATTTTCTCAGATGAATTTATTGCCATACAACAGTCTGGCAATAAATTGTAAGATTTTCTTAAAACCGTGTGAACTGACAAGGAATATTGTACTGTCAATTTTCGATTGCCAGTACATTGCCAGCACATTGACAGATCTGAAAATATTGTAAGATCTGACAATCGTCTGTATATAGCTTTAGTAACAAGTGATGCAGTGAAAACAATTTTATAGAGAGAATAATTTCTTTTCATATTTTTAACGCATTTTTGTTACATGTATAAAATAATTTTTTATCTTTCAGTAATAAAATACATTTTATAACATAAAATAAAAAAATATCTTAGTAGTCATTGTACAGCAAATATAATGCTAAGAACACTCAATGATATTGAATCTAACATTGCCAATATTAACGAGAATATTAAACAAGCTTCTGAACATGCCACTACCTCCCATCCGCATACTGGGTTCAATAAAATTTATTCTACAGACGTTGAATGTCTCGTACGTGAAAAAAGAAGAGCTAGAAGGGAATGGCAACAGTACAGATCACCTCAACACAAAATCAGATTTAAAGAGTGCACTAAACGACTCCAAGAGTTGCTTGCATCTGAAAAAACTGCATCTTTCAAAAATTATCTGGAAGGCCTTGATGTCACACCAGCATCTAATTACTCTTTGTGGCGCGCTGCTAAAAAGCTTAAAACACCCGTTGAGTTTAAGCCACCTCTGCGCACATCTACCGGAGGTTGGGCAAGAAGCGATACTGAAAAAAGTAACATATTTGCTGAGCATTTAAAATCCGTATTCACACCAAATACATGTACCGGTGTTGCTGATTTGCCGAGTGTAGTTGCTCTACCCCCACGACCCTTAAAATTTACGATGTGTGATGTACAAAAACTAATTGCCGAACTCAACCCGAAAAAAGCTCCCGGTATGGATGGAATTAGTAACCAGATGCTGATTAATTTAATGACCCAGCTTAAAAAATTATATATGGTCCATATATTTTTAATATATGAATGTATATAACTATATATGAATATGTATGAATTCATGTATGGAAATATATGGGATTATACATGGCAAAACTATTATATATGAACTAATATATGAAATGTATTATAACATATGAGCTCATATATGAAAATTTAATTATGAAGCTCTTCATATGTGGATCCAATATAAATATAAGATTTTATATATGGAGTCATATAAGAATATATGCATACATGATATCTCACATAAGATCGTTTTCGCAATCAAAAAAGCTTGGAATTTTATCACTGCTGAATTGGAAATCCATTAGAAAATACAAACGGTATGCAAAGTTTATATGCGTAGCCTCAACGTTTAAAAAAGAAAAATTTTTTGTTACGAAAAAACCATTCTTGTATGATTTTATGCATTGTGGCCTCATTTAATATATCAAATAATCAAAAGGATAATCCAATCATTAATTTTATAGAAAATAACAAAATTTTCTAGATAAGAAACAAAGTTCATATTACTGTATTGAAAACTATTGTTAGACGGATTATTTTTTCTTTTATAATTAATTGCATTAGTTTTTAATCTGATTTCTTAGGCTAAATGTTATGTACGAATATGATTTATGTGTTTTTTAAATAATTGATTCACCGTTTGATGAATGAAATGACTTTTAATTCGTTTTGAATTATTTGTCCAAGCAAATGTTTCATTAAATACAACCTCTCTCTCAAGTATAAAAAAAATTCAATTTTAGTAATTTAATTTATATCACAGCAGTACGCTTTTCTGAATCAAGAGTGTATGAGTATGAATTTTGCATACTGTGGAGGGAATTTGCACATACATGTATGAAAATTTATGAATATATATAATCATATATGCCCATATACCCTCATTTTTCGGATACGAATCATATATGGGATATCATATATGCTCCATACATATTTTTTTAGCTGGGGATTTTCATTTTTAATGCCATTTTACGACTGGAGTATTTTCCACACTGCTGGAAGCTTGCCAAGGTTAAAACGATTCCATAGCCAGGTGTAAGACGATTTGACGATATTTTTAACGTTCGTCGACAAGAATTTTTAATTTATAAAAAAACGAACAACAATATAGCCAACATATTATTGCTCCACAAGGCAATAACACAATAAAGCCATCTTCAACTGAAGGCGAAAGAGTGTTTTCTAGCGCTGGTAGCCTCTACAAAAAAAAATAAGATTTCGTTTAAACGACGCATAATTGAATTTTTTAACGTTTCTGAAATTTTATTACTTGGATAAATAAATAAGCATTTTTTATTCTTAAGCTTTTTATACACATACTCATTGCTAAATGTTCTTTTCCTAAAACTACTTCAATTGAATATAAACAACAGAAATTTCATCACCTCCATAGCAAATATTTTTTCCCTCGAAAAATTGTCCACACAAATGTTTTCCCTTTTTTGATTCCCCTTATCATAAATAATATATTTCACGTGAATTTTTTCACTTTTCCCTTGGTTTTGTTCACTTTATTTTTGCATGCGACCTGAAGTATTACATCAAAAAATTTCGATAATTTTCTTCGAACTTTATATATATTAAAAGTTATAAATATTTGTTTTATAGACAAGATTAGTAAGTAAATCTTACGTTTGTCAACAATAATTCCCTACAACAAAATTTTTCATAGAGTATGAATCTCTTTGGTTCACACACAGTAAATTTCATGGTGGTGCACTACGGTGGAATACTAAAAACACAACTTTAAATTTAAATAAACTCCATTTAGAACATCAAGTATGTGTGCTTCGTGTTATTAAATTTAAAATTCTCCGATTTTCAATTAATTTTTAAGCTTTACAAATATTCTTCCCTTTTTTGCATTCCCATCGACTGATAGCGGGGAAAAATTTCACAGGAGATTCACGATAGCATTTTTCCCTTCGAGGGAAAATTTCACGTGAAGAAAAATTCCATTTGTTATTTACGTTAAGGGTGATTATTTTTATTTATCATTTATCTCTGAAGCATACAACCTATTTATATGCATGCAAAGTTTTAAAACAGAAACCGAGCCAAAATCGAGCGGTTTTAATAGTTTAAGACCGAAAACCGCGGTTTTTTTCCACGGGCTTAGTAATCCTTAGGTTGAAAGCACTAGTAGCCATACTTTTAACTATTTCTTTCAGATACTTTAAGAAAGTACGTAATTCTTTTTACTACCCTGTTTCAAGTTAATTTTTCCCAACATTTTCTGGTAAAGCTATACACAAAAAAGGGTCCACAGCTTCATAGGGTATTAGCAACACATGATTTTTATGGGACGTAAATCCCAGGCATATAGAATCCGTCAAACTTTAAACTTCGCCTTTTTCAACTAACAGCTAAGTTGAAATACATCGTTTATTATAAGGTCTGTTGCATTCAATACGTTTCCGTCAACTTAAGTACAAAAATAGGGCAACTTTGAGTAGTTTGGCAGATATTGGCTGGTTCTTTGGGATATTTTTATTTAGGTTTTTGTAGTTTGTGCCAGCAAAAAAAAAGTAAACGAAAAAACAAAATGAATAAAAACAAATGACTTTAACAAATAAAATGGATAACCAACCTATTGAAGCTGTTCAAATGCTTCCGTCAATAAAGTACTCATTGTACCAACCTTCTTAGTTGTTGCGTTAATGTCTAGTGAAAAAGGCGAAGTTAAACGTATGACGGATTCTCTGTACCTGATACTTAAAATTGCAATTCCTTGTGCCATTAGTAGGGTGAAATTTTTAGTCTAGAATATACCAGAGAGAGAATACAAAATATTTGTTAGAAACGAACTCCTAATTGCGATTTTTTTCCTTTTGCAGGAAAAAACAATACATTTATTCAACATTAAGTTTTTATTGTGTTAATATGAGATAGTTTTTGTTTATTGCCAGTTGAGAAGAGCATTTCTCTTCTACTTAAGAAACTTGTCAGTAGACTTCGATCAAAAATTCTTGAGAAAAGCTATAAAAAACTTTTGAAATGTTATTGAGAATTTCGTTCACAAACATAATGAGTTACCAACTTAAAAAAAAAATATTTTGCTACAAACATCTCTATTCGATTCTAAATACGTTTTTAATTTCAAAACCAGCATAGTTTAAAATCAGGGCACATGCATTATTTAATTAAAATGCTTACATTTATTTTTACAAAGAATTCTTAACTAATTAAAAATATAAAGGCATAAACAGTTATAAGATTAAATAATAAAAGAGTATAGACAAGAGAAAAAAATTAAATAATAAAAACTCATCGAATGAAAAAAGGCCGACAGCATTACTTCTTCAACTTCAAAAATTAACCTGTTTTTATTACTGGTGATAGTGGGACTCATGGGACTGCTGTTGAGGAGCTTCATAGGTGGCATAAGTATGATGGCCTTGTTCAGGATGAGCATGGTGGTTTACTGGAGCAGCATAAGTTGGTGTGGCAAAAGAAACTGGACTCTTTACCACATTTGTAGGGGCAACGTAAGCGGCAGGATTATGATGATAATGGCTAGTCTCTACAGGAGTAAAATTGACAGAAGAAGAGTGGGCAGTAGTAATTGCTTTATGGTGATTGAGGGGTTCGCGATGCACAACAGCATTGAAGCCATTGGCATCATCAGCAGTGTATTTCACAGTACGACGAAAGCCATCAGCATCATCTAAGGAATATTCACCATGTACTACATCACCATCACGTGTTTCCACTTGACTCTTGGAATCCCCCGAGATAGCATCTTCTACTTTATATTCAAAGGTATATTTGGGATGGGGGTCATCAGGATATACTTCGTGAGAGGATGGACTCTTTTGCAGTGCCACATGATGTTGTTGTGGACTGTTATGTTCGTAAAAGCTTTGTTGATGATCCAAGCTGATATGTTGTGGAACTTGAATAACACCAGCACTGGCAGCAGTAATAAAAGATAAGATAGCGACGAACTGAAAGTACAAAAGGATTGAAAAAATAAACAAACATTGTATATTGTAAAAGTTAACTTCTTCCTCATGGAATTATGCAAGGTGGCATTTCACCTTAAGTTACTGCTTTAAATTTTTTATTAAGAAAATAAGAGTATATTTTTTTTTCATTGGGAAGCATTTTAATCAATGAATTGGATTTCTAAATAAGGCCAAAATTACTGGCATTAATATTTAGTTAATTCATGGTTTGTTGTCATGTGCAAATTTTTCAGTAATAACCAAATTGAATAGTTTTTGTTTTGTGATATTGAAAGCAAGTCACAGCAAACCTACATAAATGCCGCAATATGTAGACCCACTCACCTTGAAGGCCATTTTTACACACTAATCGATTTATTTTATCCAAAAGTTAAAGAAATATATCAAAGTATTTGTCCTAACACTTGGAACAACGTGATTTGAATAATGATTTAATCCACAAATGCATTCGTATTTATACTCCCAAACTTTTTTATAGACTGGTTGGTCATTTCTTTGTAAGGTTACTTGAATATGAAAGATTGAAGGGAATAGCTGGATATTTCAATGATTACATATCAAAATATATTTCTTTTGCTCATTTTTTAATTATGAGTTTCGGCATTTCACTTTTTATTATACTATTGTTTAACTCAAAATCATCATGCAAAGAGATACAACTTATGTTTTTAAATTCACCGCAGGCAATGTAGTGAATATGCGAAAAAAAACGAAATCAAAAATCAAAATAAAAATAAAAACATGTATTAAACAGGCAGACAGACACCCACAGGTCAGGCACCCATGTCAATGTCTACACTAACTACTCAATTGTTTTGCATAAACATTAGCTATATTTCAGTATTAATGTTTAATACCGCACTACAGCACAATCGTACGTACTTATCTGTACATTATTATTTATGGTAATCAATATATTAGGTAACGTGATTATATAGATATTCATGTATTATTTGTACGTGCTACAGAAATATAGTATGTAAATAAAATATTGTGTGTGCATATTTTCATTAACAAAAGACTTGGTTTAATTAATCAGAATAATTCTCATGTGATTCTATTTCAATCAATTAAAACAAATCCAATTATAGTTTATTATGATTATTTATAACTACTAATTTGAAGTGTACTTAGTTTTTTCTTAAGATAATACATGAACATATATTAAATAGAAATTGAGTGATAACGTGAGGTTGCACGTGTATTGTTATCAAAAATCAATGTAAAGCCGGCATTACACGGCAAGTAAAATTCCACATGCACTACGTAATTTTGAGGTTGTCATGAAACTGCATGACATGCATGCCATGCACTTCCACATTTTCTGAAAACCATTTACATATATTAATTGTTGTCTAAACACATGCATTCATGTATATTTTTAACGCTACTGTGTATATGTGTTTATATATGTATATGTATGTATAAGTTGGCACTCAAGCCCGTTTATTCAATATAATATTTTTTTATTTAGTGTTTTTATGGGAATTGTTAAAACTTAAATGAAAAAATTTTTAGAGCACTAATAATCCAAAATTATTATTTTACTTATTAAATAAAATATTTTTTTATTAAAAATACATTGAAATTTATTATTGAGGGGTTTAGCTGGATCCTATGCGCATTTCACTGTTGCTAATGCAGATCATGAGGGAACCTTTACCCACCCGCTCAAAAAAATACTTGTTTGGCAACACTTATTCTTGAATAACTGTTGTTGTTATTTACATTTATTTTCTTTTTACATACTCTTACAGCTAAAATTTAAAGCCAATGTAGTAATGGAAAAGTAAAGCCTGCAGTTCACGGCATGTAAACAGCCACATACGCATGTGGCGATGATGTCACGGAATTTTCATCAAGTTGGTTGAATTTTTTTAGATTACTAGTAGTGGCTACATGCCGTAAAATTTTTATAGTATTTTTGATTCAAAATACAAATGTGACACACGAATCTAACACTTTTTCTGTAAGCCTGTGAATATCTACATGTACATATGTTACTAGTACACGGCATGTAGCAAATGTTTCTTCGTGATGACGTAAAAATTACGTTAGAGTCACATACACATTTGGTTTTGTACAAGCCTTGTCCTGTAGGCTTAATATAAACATGTCGAATATATCCATATGACGTCAAATTATTGCCTATAAGAAATATGACTGCAAAGCTATTCTATTATGCATTATCACCGTACTATTATATTTAATTTTAAAAATTTCACATGTACGTTTTTTCAATAATCCCTGTAGTACACGGCATGTTAAAATCCACAGCCACATGTGGCTCTGGTGGGATTTCGACGATCATGGCACATGTCCTGCCGCTGGAAATGTGTCCGAGTCGCCTAAGTTTGCTATATTTAAATATTGTAATAAAATACACTCAATATTTTGCGACAAGTAGCAACTACTACTAATTTAAAATTCCAACATTCTGGAAATTCTCGTGACGCCATAGCCACATACGCATGTGGATTTATACATGCCGTATACTATAAGATTACTTTTTTGCGACTACAGTAATATACATATATTTGTTATTGTGAGAAAAACAAAATATCTTACTACTAAATGTTATTGTTTAACATCTGTGTTCCTTGGCTTGAATGATATGATACTCATAGTCCCATCTCTGACACAAAACTATTCATTCACTAAAGCGGCCGATACACTACAACAGCATGCACTCGCAATCAAGCGATTGAGCATTCATGCTCGAACCACACATTATACCAGCAAGCTGGTACAATATTCATTTTTTACAAAATTGCGGTAAGGGTGGTTATGAATAGTGACACAGTTTTTGCTACAATTTATTTATTTCTTTCAGTCTGTGGACAATAAATCCTTACAATTACTATTGGTATGTTGTTAAAATTACCAGCTATGTATAACTAAAAAGCTAAGATTCCCTTTTCCATTGAAAAAAAAATATATTTCTATAAATTATATTTTTTAAATGCATGTTTACTCCATGAAAACTTTGCGCATCTGAGCTAATTTCACCATATACTACACCAGCAAGCTGGTACCATCGCTACAGCAAAGAGTACAATCACACAAAACGCCTATACACGACCGCTGGCACAAACACTTGATTGCGCATGCATGCTGTTGTAGTGTATGGGCCCATTAAGTGGCTCAACAACATGCGATCGTTATTAAACTGTTTCTCATCAGAAATAGACACAACTAATAAATAAATTGCATACTTTCTTGCTTTCGTCAAAGTAAACTGACGTTGGAAAAAAAAATTTCCTACTAAAAAAAATCGAGCTCACTAATCCGCATAAAATAGTTATTTCTGATGGTAAATTAATATTTTGTAAAAACAGTGTGGCGAAGAATGAGCTACATGGTTTGAACTCTTTTTAATTTTTTTAATTACTATTTTTTTTGTTTTTGAGTTAATTATGAATCATTACACGATAGAACAATGTACACAAATAATTGAATTTTATTTTTGAAACCAAAAGTCAATTGTGTGTAGACAGAAAATCCACACTTTATTCACAATTTGGTAATGAGCGATGAAGCCCATTTCCTATTAAATGGGTATGTCAACAAGCAAATCTGCAGGATTTGGGCTACGGAAAATCCAACAGCAGTTTATTAGCGACAATCACACGCACTTAAGTGTACTGTATGCGTATGCTCCGAAAGGACATTTGTCTTATATTTTTTTGAAAATATGCTAAAAAGAGCACGTATGTGCGAAGCAGAAAGCGGACATCATATCATGGATATCATGGATGGACAGGATATAATTTTTCAAAGCTAATTGCAAAAAATTCCACAATAATATACTGTATTTAAAAAAAAATCATAATAATCGCATAACTAAAAAATTATAAACCACTTGCTACTATAAAAAAATCGGAATAAAATTGTTATTTCTTATTTGTGCATAGTTCCATATCTGCACAAAAAATAACACAGCACGTTAAGTACTGCATATCTTTCGAGCGTCTGTACAAAAATAATAAAATGATAAATCGCAAAATTTAAAATTCAAATTTCTGCAAATAAATTGTATACACAACAATACTTGCCATTAGTATAATTTTAATTAAAACAAAATAAATACATACATATGTATGCATATATTTTTCTATCATCTACTTGCACTCAAAAAAAGACATGTTCTATTATTAAGAAATTTATTTTCCTAAATTCAAGTAAAAAAAATTTCTAATTTTAAGTAATTTTTTCTAAGTTTAAGTAAATTTTTACAAAAATCTAGTAAAAATTACTTAATATGAGTAAAAAGATAAAAAGTTCATATCATCAAAAATAGTTCATAAAAATACACAATAAATTTCTTAAATTTCAGGAAATGTTTACTGACTTAAAGGAAATATTTACTAAGAGTAGGAAAATGGTTATAAACTGAAAAAAATTTTATATTAAGGACTAGTAAATTTCGTCGTAAATCAAAAAATAAACTTTAGGAAATGAATTACTTCTGATTAGTTCATGAAATTTGACTTACTTGGAAGATATAAAAAGTTATTCTAAATTTTAGGAAAATATTTCTCAGCTTTAAGTATTTTTTCTTTGAATTATGGAATTTATTATTGATTTGCATTTAGCAAAAAATCTAAGTAAATTTTTCATATTTTGGAGGAATATTTGAACTTGAAATTTTTTTTTAAAATAAAATAAAATTTTAAAACTCAATAATTTCAATGCTTATTTAGGCTGCCTTGTTAGGCAATTGATTAGAGTGCTTGCCTATCAATCAGAAGGTTGCTGGTTCGATACTTGTCTCCTCTCAAGGAATTTATATGTATGTATGGTGAATTATAATTAAGAATATAATATGAAAGTATAATAAATAACATATCATTTGGTATAGAATTTAATTAAAAATAAAAATAAGTACCAGAACTGAAGACAAAAAAAATTTGAAAATTTACTAAATTTGAGATCAAAGATGAACAATTTTTTTGGCAAAGCTCTGAATTTTATTGGAAAATTTTACTAAATTTTAGGAAAATTTTACTAAAATATGAAAATATAATTACTATAAACCAGTTCATTAATGAACTAGAAATTTAGTAAATATTTTACTGGTTTCGAGTAAAAACAGCTTTGGCGCCATACGACAACTTTTTTATTCAAATTTAGAAAATTTTCCTAACTTTTAGTTAATTTTTTTTTTGAGTGTGGTTTTTTTTACCAGTAATTATGTATCCATGTTTATTTTTCACTTACATGCTAAACCTTCCAGTCACGGTTTCACTAAGTGGTTTAGAATGCAGAAGTTTAATTAAAATTAGTACTTGACGGGATTATTTGTATTAGTTACTGATTAAGATAACACATAATTCAGGAATAGTCCGTATGACTTGGAATTGCTATCAAATCCATAAAAATAATAAATAGAAATAAAAAATTATACTTTTTCCAAAGAATATTTTTTGATCATTTTCAAAATCTATTGGATTACATAGCAGTGAACATAATGTTTATTGTTAAATGTTTTGTCTTATTTTTAAATTGGAATGTAAATAATTTCAAATTAAGTGCATACCTAACAATTGTTGTGGAACCCAAATTTGGCTATAGAACGAGTTAATATGTGTGGATTGTCTTAACAAAAGATCTTAGTGTTGGGGTCTTAGTTTCTATTGAAATTAAAATATTTAAACAAAATATTACTAAAAATTATTGTTTTAAAATAAGTACAAAACATAAACCAAAAACGATTATTTGTTGCACTTACAACCATTTTTTGACTTAATAATTAAATATATAATTAGCTGATTTTTATTTAAATTTAAGTTGTAGTTTAATACGATTTTATTTTTTCAGTGGCTAATTAAAGTTCTCATTTAATTACGTTGAAAGTAAGGCAGCACTAAAAAGCTTCCAAATATTATGGAAAGCTTTCCAAAGAACAGCTGTTTACGATAAACAAAAAAGTTAGGTTAAAAAAATGCAGAAAATAAAATTCCATAAAAACATATTTTATGAAATCAAAGGAGCATCAGAATGCATTTTTCTATTTATTTATTCCATGATATGAAACTATGAATTGTATTTGTTATATATTTATGAAAATTAAATGAAATTCTTCCTAATACGAACACATGATGTTTTCAATAAACACACACAAGCATAAAAACATATGGTGCGCTCCTAAAACTTAAAAAAATAATAATTAATTAGACAAGGTTGGGCATTTAATTATTATTTAATTATGCATTCAAAAACAAAATTTCGTATTTAATTTGAAATTAAAAATAATTACGGTTTGATTACCAAGTCACGAAATGGGCATTAATGTTACAAATTTTATTTAAGTAAAAACAAACATTTAATTTAGTCTTATAATAAAAATTCTCTCTAATATCTTTTCGGACTTAAATATTATTTTCTTTATTTAATTAAAGTCAGTAATATCATCTCCTTCAGGCTCGTGTTCATCACTTAATAAAGTTATCACTACAGGTAAAAGTAGCTCAAAACCCAAGGTACAAGTCGGAATGGGCAGATACATAACAGTGGTAAAGCGTGGGCGAAGCCCGAATTCGTCAAAAATTTCATCTGCTCAAAAGATGTCTAGGGATAATAGCGCATCATCTACCAATCGTCAAAACCGTTTTTCATTATTGCAAGTCACCGACGACAAGCCCGCTGCATCATCGCAAAAGTCTTTTAAGCCACCGCCCTAATTAAAAAATTAGTCTCGGCCATTGGTGAAAACGCATTTCATGTTATTCCAATAAAGCGTGGTAATATTGACGAAACTAAAATTCAAATATACGAAGAAAAAGATTTCAAAGTAGTGACTGAATTCGAAAAAAATAAAACAAGTTTTTATACGTACCAGCTTAAGAGTGCCAAAGGTATGCAGATCGTATTGAAGGGTATTGACTCTTATGTTAATCCCAAAGAAGTAAAAGAAGCACTCATGATACAAGGATTTAAGGTAAAAAATGTTACCAACATAATCAATAGGGAGAAGATCCCCCAGCCTCTATTTCGTGTTGAATTGGAGCCGAATGATATACAGCTGAAAAAAAAACGAGACACACCCAATTTATAGCCTAAAATACCTCTTATACCGAAAAATCACAGTTGAAGAGCCACATAAGTGATCAAGTCCCGTACAGTGGCATAATTGCCAAGAATATGGACATACAAAAACATACTATAAATTACCCACTGTTTGTGTTGTTTGCGGTGAATTACATGGCACTGGTAGTTGCAATAAGCCAAAAGATCAAAGTGATAAAAAATGCAGTAATTGTGGAGGTAATCACACCGCTAACTACAGAGGTTGTCCTGTGTACTCTTTTGTCAAACAGACTATGGTGCAAAAACCCAAATTAGCTCCATCTCAATCAGCAAACGCTTACTCCGCCACTTTTGTGCAAATGAGCCAACCAGTTACTTCCCGTGTATCGTATGCCGATGTTGCTAAAACAAATTCTATTCCCCCACAAAATGTTCCACCTCCAAATAATTCAACGAATGCAAACTCAAGCTTTAACTTTAGTCACCTTGAAGCTACTATTGACAATTTGGTGCAATCTATAAACAACTTTACAACAAATATGACTAACATGATGCAAGAAATGCTGAGAATGCAGAATACTCTGCTTCAAGCATTAATTAACAAGCCATGAGCACGTTAAAAATATGTTTCTGGAACGCAAACGGCATTCGCCAACATAAAAATGAACTTGAGCACTTCCTTACGGAAATAAATATTGATATAATGTTGGTCTCTGAGACACATTTGACTTCGAGAAGCTTTTTCAAAATAAATGGCTACACTATGTATGATACAAAGGACCCTAGAGGGAGAGCATGCGGTGGATCTGCAATTCTAATTAAGTCAAGACTCAAGCACTATATCCTTGACAACGTTAGTGAAGAATAAATTCAAGCTACGAATATTTTTGTAGAAAATTTTTGTTCTAATTTCGTAATATCATCAATTTACTCACCTCCCAGATTTTCAGTTACCGAAGATCAGTATGAGAAGTTCTACAAATCGCTTGGGTCTTGTTTCGTGGCAGCTGGAGACTACAATGCAAAGCATACATACTGGGGATCGCGTCTTTTAACACCTAGAGGTCGAGGTTTGTTTAATACAATTTCAAAAATGGGCTTAGATGTTATTTCGAGTGGGGAGCCCACTTATTGGCCTACTGACGTACGAAAAATTCCAGATGTTATTGATTTTGGCGTAATGAAAAATATTTCTAGGGATTTAATTAGTGTTGAAACTTCTCTAAATTTCTCCTCCGATCACTCCCCCACTATCGTTACAATTTGTAACCCACTAAGAAGTGACTTACCTCACCCATATATGAAGATGACCAATCGTGTTAATTGGCTGGGATTCCAAAAAATATCTTAGTAGTCATTGCACGGAAAATATTGCGCTAAGAACACCCAATGACATTGAAACTAACATTGCCAATCCTAACGCAATTATTAAACAGGCTGCTGAACATGCCACTACCACCCATCCGCAGTCTGGGTTTAATAAAATTTATTCCAGGGATATTGAACATCTCGTATGTGAAAAAAGAAGAGCTAGAAGGGAATGGCAACAGCACAGATCACCCCAACATAAACTCAGACTTAAAGAATGTTCTAAACGACTTCAAGAGTTGCTTGCATCTGAAAAAACTGCATCTCTTAAAAATTATTTGGAAGGTCTTGATGTCACACCTACATCTAATTACTCTTTGTGGCGCGCTGCTAGAAAGCTTAAAACACCAGTTGAGTTTAAGCCACCTCTGCGCACATCTACCGGAGATTGGGCAAGAAGGGATACGGAAAAATGTAAAATATTTGCTGAGCATTTAAAATCCGTATTTACCCCAAATACATGTACTGGTGTTGCTGATTTGCCGAGTGTAGTTGCTCTACCCCCTCGAGCATTAAAGTTTAAGATGCGTGATGTACATAAAGTAATTGCTGAACTCAAGCCAAAGAAAGCTCCAGGTATTGATGGAATTAGTAACAAGATGCTGATGAACTTTCCGCATATTGCAATAAGAATCTTGCTGTTTATTTCTATTGCCATATTACGACTGGAGTATTATCCACAACTCTGGAAGCTTGCAAAAATCAAAATGATTCCACGGCCGGGCAAAGATCTTACTAAAGCTGAGTCATGTAGGCCAATAAGTTTGCTGTCAACTATGTCAACACTCTTCGAAAAGCTGCTCATGACAAAATTGTCCCCAATTTTAACTGATAGTGGGTGCATCCCAGACCATCAATTTGGTTTTAGAAGTCAGCATAGCACCATTGAACAAACTCATAGATTGGTTCAATTTATAAGAAAAACATTTGAGGAAAAGAAATATTGTTCTGCCCTGTTTATTGACGTTTCTCAGGCATTTGATAAAGTGTGGCATGAAGGTCTAATTCTGAAATTAAAATTATATCTACCAATAAATTTAGTGAATTTATTAGAAAGGTATATTACTACTCGGAAGTTCTCGGTTGTGGAAGGAGAATTCATGAGTGTGCCTGAATATATATCATCCGGTGTGCCACAGGGGAGCATACTGACACAATTGGAAATGTGCTTGAACTTATGGAGAATTAAGGTAAATGAATAAAAGTGTGTCCCCAATTCGAATTAATAATCAAAATATTCCTCAACATTCTCAAGTGAAATACCTTGATATACACTTTGATCGAAGGCTTACATGGAAACATCATATTGACTTTAAGCTAACTCAGATTAAACTTAAGTTATCTCAAATACACTGGTTGATTGGCAGAAATTCAACACTTAGCCTGGACTGTAAACTTTTAATATACAAGTCGCTTTTGAAGCCAATATGGTGTTACGGTATCCAGTTATGGGGCACTGCTTCAGCTTCCAATGTAGAGAGAATCCAAAGAAGGCAAAACAAAATTTTACGGTTAATAACATCGGCTCCATGGTACATCAAAAATTCCAATATCCATCGTGATTTAAATATGCCACTAGTGATTGAAGAAATTGGAAAATACGCAGGCAAATATTTAAGAAAACTCGAGTCTCATCCTAATCCGCTTGCTCGTAATATTTTGAACTTTACTGGACACATCAGCTTAAAAAAGAGGGATACAAGGCTCTATTACTCAACACGCCAGATGGGATATCTTGAAAATACTTTTTTTATACTTTTTTATAATTTTTTTTTCTTTTTTGATTATCACTACTTATGTATTATTTATAACTATTAACAAGTTTATGTCCGACAGTGGTCAGTCCTAATAATTATATTTTAGATTTAAGATTTGAATACTTATTGTTAGTTCATATTTGAAGATACAATAAATAAATACATGTATTAAAAAAAAAATTTAATTAATTAGGTATTATTGCATAGTATTTTGAAGAAGTTATATTGTACGTGATAATTTTAAAGGACAAGGTACACCGAAAACAATTGTAACTGTTCTGACAAACACTATCAGAACGCAACAGAATGCTATTTCCGAATACTCCTTCTCCTTTATAAATTATTCATATTGTATATGCCTATTTATTTCCTTATTTTTGTTTTCACTTAAGATAAATTTTTTTTTCCTTTAAGCTAAGAAACATTTATTGTATTTTGCTACTTCGCAATAGCATTTTTTTTGTAATTACTAGCTTTTGTAAGCTTACAAAAGCTTGTAACAGGTTTTAAACTTTTTTTAAGGTTTTTCAGCTTTTAACTAAAATGTTGGGAAATGGAGCTAAAAGTTTTTTTTTGCTTATTTTTGAAGACGGCTCAATTTTTGAAGTTTTATATTTACATTTTGAATGTAAGTTTTATCTTTTAATGGGGTAATCACGTTCAACTATGCAAACATTAGTGTCGTCCCACTTTTCTCAGCTCAACATCGCATCTCTTTCAGAGTTCAAGGTGTGTGCCAGCTTTCGTAAAAATCGGCCAAGCAGAAACACATAAAACGTAATATTAAACTTTAATGGGTACATAAACCCCACTCACTTTTTAAGCACAACATTATTTCATTCTAACGAGTTGTTCATGGGCGTGTCTCTGCCCACTTGTCCCAATACAAAATTTATGTTTTTTTAGAGCTCAGGGTATGTACACGGCTTTGTAAAAATTAACTAAGTAGAAGCACGTGATATATAATATTAATTTTAATGGGCGTGTATCAGGGTGTATTCCAAGATTTATCAAAATTGGTCAAATAAAAGCACGTTATATATAATATTAAGTTTTAATGGGTGTGGTTCCACCAACTGTGTGTCCAAGGCTTCGCAGCAATCTGATAAGTAAAATATTATTAAATAAAAGGAAAAATTAGTGGGAGTGTTCCTGCTCACTTTTTTGACAATAGGACCAAATGGAAGCTATACCCTCTCATATAAAAGAAGAATTTTAATTTTCTGAAAGGTACGTAGTAATAAAACAGCGTTACCAATTGTCAAGTTTTCCTATTTTTTGCAAGTTTTTTTGAGATGGTAAAAAGTATTAAATTTAGTGGGTAAAAACAAGGTTTTTTTATAAATTCATAATCTAACTTTAGCAGTATATTGGATGAAAATATTAAGTGACGCGTGGATGCATTGAAAAAATCTTAAATTTTCTTTCCAATTGTGTGCTTAAATTTGTAGGCAAAAAAACAACTGACATCAATTTCAATGAGCACATTTTTCGTTTTTATCTTCAAATATTCCGCTGACATAGTATTTTTATGTTTTTTTTTACAAATAATAGGTCTGTTTAATTACTAAAAATTTTTACGAATTTGTAACAGTTATTACAGGAAAGTGTTTATTAACTAAAAAAGTTTGCAAGGAAATAGTGTCAAAAGAAAGACAAAATTTGAGACACAAAATAATTCCTACATTTTATTACTAGTAAAATTTTTACTTGCAAGAATTATCTAACCTCCTGTTGTGTACTTTGTTGTCAACTTAATTATTTCAAAAACATCTGAAAAAGGAAAACTGAAATATGTAAATCCTCACAAAAACATAAACGTGAAAAAGGCCAAGTTCCTTTCCAAAATTTCGGCCATCAAAAGTAGTGCGATATAAATTTTGACCAAGTTCGTATTTGGTACAATACCTATCACTGCAATATGGTATGTATTATATAAATTTGTAATCGTAAGAATGTTATATAATTTCTAGATAATGTCAATGTCAATACCTGCTGTAGCCGTTAGCTATCTTTCCTGTCGAGTTTCGTTGAAAACGGATAGAAATAAATATATAAATATGTAGTATATTCAAATATGCTGACTCTCACCTAATAAATTATTAGGTGAGTACTCACTTAGTTCTACATGTGTACCGAATTTCAGCTAAATAGCGCAAATTTTAATTTTTATGGGCGTAGCCTTGCCCCTGGTTAACATTTTTGGGTTTTCAGATTTTTCTATTTCATTGCTCACCTAGATCTATTCCTGTAACAAATTTCAGCTTTCTAGCTATAGCGGAAGTGCTTCATCAATTTGATGAGTGTGTCAGTGGTCAGCGGTCAGTGGTCAGTGATCAGTGGTCAGTGAGTATATTTTAATATATGCACTTTTAGCACCTCCATATCTCCGGAACCTTTCATTGTACTTTTTTTTTTGTACATTGAACTTTCAAACTTCGCATATGAGGTAACATGAATTTATTCTAATTATGGTTTAAATTTTATAATTTTACGATTGCGGGGAACAAAGTTATGATGGGGGTAAAAACAGCTCGAATGGCTTCCTGTAAATATACACACTGCGTGCATTGGCCGGAACTTGGCCTGGCACACTACCGTGCGCCTAGATTTCTTTGTTAAAAAAACATGCATACTTATAAAAAGAAAGCATATTTTTTCAATTTATATTTTTTTTTATTAATCCCCATAAATTCGATTTTATTGTCAAATAATTTTTTTTGTTTTTCATATCTGATCAGAGATGGAAAGTTAATGGAATAACATTAAAAAATTAGAAAAATGTGTAAAATTATGTGTAAATTATTTAATATTAAATGTAAATTTGAAGAAAAATATTAATTTAAGACATTATCAAACAAAGTCCATCAGAAAAAGTTCAATTGCATCACGAGTTCAATCCATGTTTCTGATATGAATAAAATTTTATTGATAGTTTTTGCAAGTAAAGCGTTCATTTACTTTTTCATATTTTGGTGAGTAATTTTGTGAATTTCTACCTTACTCTCTCGTTGTTAGTTTCTGCTGGGAAATTAAATGAACAGACCTAATGCTATATACCGCCAAAAAATTTTAATTAAATTTTAATAAAGATGGTTAGGAACAAAAATAAATAGTATAATGATGTGTTGCGGTCTATACACCTATATAGAAGCCATGAAGTTGTGTTGTTAAAGCAGTTTTCTAAATAAATGCATATTGAAAAAAAATTTACTTGAAAATTACGTCACAGCCTTAAATTTAAATGGCAATTTTTGGTGATGTAACTGTAGCGTTAAGTATAACAAAGCCCTTTTTATATGTACATTGACAATTTGTAGCAAACTTTTGACAGTTTGTGTTTGTGGTGTAAGAGAAATTAAAAAAAGAGGGACAAATATTGGTTAGAACAATGAAATATTTACATTTCTAAATAAATATAAAATTTTTTAATTTGAAATTTATTTGCTGGTGGTTCAGCTTTGTCTATATGCATTTAATTGTTGCTGTAATGAATCGTCAGTAGACTTTAACCACACAGTAGTAGTAACAAACATAAGAAATACAGATGAATTTATAACTTAAGCAGGCAGTAGGTTAAAAATTGAAAGCAATCGATTACAATTATAAAAAAATGAAGGGAATTTATTGCTTTAATGTTTGGACAATCTTTAAAATATCAACATGGTTAAATTAATAATAATAACTTTTAGAGGATATCACATATTTCAACTTAAATCTAGAAAATACTTATGTTTGAATCAAATACTGCAGCGGAGAACCACAAACTCAAAGCGTAATTTTAAGCCATCCAATTCCTTTTGCAACTTCAATGATGATGATTATAATTAGAAGGAGCAGCAATATGAAAGCTGTCCTTTTCGAGATTATGGGCGTAATGTACTTTCACTAATGGTTCACGGTGAACGACAGCATTGAAGCCATTATGATTATCAGCAGTGTAGGTAACGGTACGCTTGAAGCCATCCGCATCAATCAAGGAATATTGACCATGAACAACATCACCATCACGTTCTTCATGTTGACTTTTCGAGTCACCAGTCTTCTTATCATCAACACCGTAAGCAAATTTATATTGTGGATGTGGGTCATATTCGTTATCAGTTTTGGTGTAAACTTCGTGAGCTGCAGGTGCTTGAATGTGTTTGACGGAATCAACAAAATAAACAGGTTCCGGTTGATAAACGTGTTTTACTGGAACGTATCCAGCAGTCACTGTGGCCACAAATGCTAGAGCAATTACGAGCTGAAATATAAAGGTAAATCGAAATAGAAATTTTAAGAAAAATATAAATAAAATAAATCACTTTGAATGACATTGTGCAGCTAAATGATTTTCGGATCTTAACGCTTTAATGAACTAAAGTTAAATGATATTTTTGAATTTAGCTAGCCGCTATATATATGAAAATTAAATTTTTAAATTGCAAATTATACATATTTCTGGTTTTATTTTTAATACAAACAATGCATCTTTGTTAGATTGCTTGTAGCGGATTTGCGCTAGTTTAATTAGTTCCATGTATGTGTATATACCAAATAATTATTTTAAAAGAAACCATAATAAAACAATTACAAAACAATTTGTTTTATTTATAAAAAGAACGGTATAAGTTTGTATTTGTTCTAATTTAAGTATGGACCGGTTTTCTTTTTTAAGTATAATTTAATAGTCCAAAAATATGTTCGTATTATGATACGGTGAAACTTTCTGTAGAATTGTTAGTTCCTAAAATACAAATAACACCTTGTTAGGTATTTATAGTCCTGTTATACATTAAAGTTTGGCAGCACAGGTTTTTTCGTTTTGTCAATTTTGGGTAGGAAAAATCAATGGGCGTGTTCATAAGATGTAACTGTTGTGCAACCGTTAAGTATTTGTCTTATAAACGCATAGTTGAGTAGTTCCACTCCGCTCTACAGCTGAGTATTGGCTGTAATTTTTTCCATAAACAAATTTTCCGCTACCTTTAGCCAACACGTTTACATTCATCAGCTGTTTATTTGCAGTTGCAGTATATCCATCAAGGCGTTTATAAGACGTAACTATTGAGCTCAACAGATGGCAACAGTTTTACAACAGTTAAGCTCAACAGCTACATCTTATGAATGTGCCCAATGTTAAATATGTGTATAGTTCAAAGGTTAAATAAAAAATAAAATAACAATTTCACTATTTAACTGGTATGTTTGAAGCTGAAATAAAAAAGTAAAATTTTTCAAGTTAATTTAATTATTGTATAATTATTCTTCGTACTTAATTTGTTTCTATATCTAACAGGCTAAAGTTCGTATCGCCTTGTAAGCCAAATCCTCACAAAAACATAAATGTGAAAAAAGGCCAAGCTCTTGTCCAAAATTTCGGCCATTAAAAGTAGTGAGATATAAATTTTGACCAAGTTCTTGTTTGCCACAATACCTAACACAGAAATAGGTTATGTATTATATAAACTTGTAATCGTAAGGGTGTCATATAATTTCTAGACAATCTGCTAACTTGAAAATATGTTTACCGATTTAAAGAAATGAACCAATAAAAATTTTTCTCTGCTTTTTTTAGAAAAGTAAAAATATTGCCAAGTTAGCAGATTATCTAGAAATTATATGACACCCTTACGATTACAAGTTTATATAATACATAACCTATTTCTGTGTTAGGTATTGTGGCAAACAAGAACTTGGTCAAAATTTATATCTCGCTTTTTTTAATGACCGAAATTTTGGACAGGAACTTGGCCTTTTTTCACATTTATGTTTTTTATGAGGAATTGACTACTTTTTGAAAAATGTTCTATAATAACACATTTTAAACTTACAATTTCTAGTATGTCTTATTTCTATTAATGATCACTGTGCCAGTTGAAATTGGCATAGTTGCATAAAATAATGGGTTAGAGCGTGATGGGTGGGATTGTAGACCTTAAAAATTCACTATTGGGTCATTACAACAGGTCGCTAGTGTGTACGCAATCTGGTAAGAGTCGTCTGGAAAGAAACATGTAAAATACAGCATAAATTTTAGTGGACGTGACGCCGTCTATTTTCTCTTTCTCTCTCTCTATTAAAGTCTGCTTAGTCAAAATACATTAATCAAAAGGATATTCCCAATGCGCATGCAAAGTCTGAATAGGGTAGATGGTGCTTTAATTTTCGGATTTTCCGATTGAGTACATCAATTACTATTTGTGTACAAAATGTCAGCTCTTTATAGTATAATATTATGTAAAATATTTATGGGCCTGGCTCCGCCGACTTTTATATCTGCTAGTGCTCATGGTTTATGCAAAGTTTGGTATTAAGAAGTTAATGAGAAATATATGAGTAGTAAATTTAAAACTGCTAAACCGAAGTACATGAAACAAAACACTATGATTTATGGTTGACTACACGGCTACTTTTCAAAATAGGAAACTTTTATTTTGGATAAGTGCAATAATGTGTATGAAAAATTTTAGAAAAATTTATCTTAATTGTGAATTTGAAGTGCTTATTTCCACCACCTGATAGCAACTTCTGGTTTTTCAGATTTTTCTTAGTTATCTCTGATCTAGATTTATTTGTGTATCAAATTTAAGCTCGCCAGTGCGTATACCGGGTAAGACTTTTTTGTTTAAAGATTTTTCCGATGGCTTACGCAGCAACACTTATATGTGTATAAAATTTCAGCTCTCCAGCGCTAATTATATCTTTAAATTTTATCAGCATTACCCCTCCCAATATTTCCATCTCAAAATTTTGTTTTGAGCAGCGCTTATAATTCATGCCAATTTTCTTCTAAAATATGCTAGATCAAAGAAGATTAAACACAAGGCTAACATTTTATGGGAATGATCACGCCCACTTCTTAAGTTGATAGTTTAAAGTCTTGTGCACTTGCAACGCGCATGCAAGATCTCACTAAATTGGCTTGAATTAAAATCTGTATATTAAGTTTTCAGTTCAAAATAATAGTAGCGTGGCCCCGCACATTCTGATAACATTTTTTAGGTTTTCAGATTTTTCTAGTTGGTTTCTCACCTAGACCTACTGGTGTATCAAATTTCAGCTCGAAAGCGCAACTATTGATTTTTAATTTGTATGGGCGCAGCCCCGCCTCTCTAATTAAAATTTCCAGGTTTTAAGATTTTTCTAGTTGGTTTCTCACCTAGACCTACCTGTATATCAAATTTCATCTCCCTAGCGCAACTTTTAATTTTTCATTTTTATGGGCGTAACCCTGCCCACTTTTCCAAACTCAAAATATTTCTTCGGCCAGTGCTTAGTATTCGTGTCAAGTTTCGTTGCAAACGGATAATAATAACCACATAAATAGTATATATGCTGAACCGCAGGGCCATTAAAATGAAGTTTAAATTTTATGGGCGTGTCGACCCCCAGTTTTTAAATAACAAATTTATATATGACAAGCTTCCATTAAGCGCCTTATATTAGCTTTTTTAATTCTGACTTTCATGGGCGTAGCCCGCCGACCTGGCCAAAATTTTCGAGTTTTCAGATTTTTTTATTTTATTTCTTACCTAGAATTTTTATGGGCGTAGCCCCGCCCTGCTGGTTAAAATTTTCGGGTTTTCAGATTTTTCTGGTTCATTGCTCACCTAGATCTTCTCGTGTACCAAATTTTAGCTCTCTAGCAATAGCGGAAGTGCTTCATCAATTTGATATGTGTGTCAGTGGTCAGTGGTCAGTGAATATGTATTAAAATATGCGTTTTTTGTACCTCTACATCTCCGGAACCTTTCATTGTAAAACTTTCAAACTTCGCATATGAGGTTATATGAATTTATTCTAATTATGGTTTAAATATCATAATTTTATGATTGCGGGGAACAAAGTTATGAGGGGGTAAAAACAGCTCGAATAGCTTCCTGTAAATATACACACTGCGTGCATTGCCGGAACTTAGCCTGGCGCACTCTCGTGCGCATAGATTACATGTGATAATTATTAATGGACAAACAACATCAAAGTTAGTTGTAAATATTCTGACAACAACACATAGTTGAACGGAACAGCTAGCCATTTTCGAAGGCCATCATCAGCGTTCTTCTGTGTTTGGTCCACTGTATATGATATCAGTTGATGTAGATTTGAAACTTTTTTCAAATGGAATATGTGAATTGTTTTGATTCATCGTATTTCAATTTGCTAAAAGGTGTTTTGTAATGAAAGCTCAAATTCTCCATCTCTAAATTTACAACAGTCTTACCATTGTCGTTTGTTCTTTACTTTTCATTTTATTTTAATCTTTAACACAAAAAATGTGTAATAACATGTAAATATTGCGCACTTAATCATAAAGAGTCACAAATGAAAAAAACCCACATGTTCACGAGTCGAAAAAAAACGTTGATACCATACAAATCACTCAAGAATCAATTCATCTAACATGTAATTTTTCTCTGCGTGTATGATCACTATTTTAATATATTAAAATTGTACACCACTTTCGACGACTTCAGTGAATGAAACAATTTTTTTTTGATCTCTGCTACATTTTTTATTATTTCTTTTTATCTGATTGATTATACCAAAACAGTTTTACATACAAAAAAAAACAAAAAACCATTTCAATATTAACTTCTGGGTTTGTTTTAATGGATAAAAAAAAAGCGAAAAAAAAAATATAAAATACAAAAGTCAAGGTTGCTATAAATTCAAAAGTAAATTTTGTCGAAACATAACTTGTTTATTAAATGTCAGCCAAATGCAAAAAAGGTTACACTTTTAAATTACAACGAATAAAACAACTAATTGAGCAATATAACCATTTTTTACTTAAGATATTTTCTCTTTCACAAAATAAATAATAATTTTTGTTAAATAATTTTAATGCAATGTCATACTTGTCAGCAAGGTTTGAAGTTAGTTATTTCAAAAATTCCCACAATTAAAATATATTAAACTATTATTGCTGTAGTTACAATTTTTTGCATGATTTTAAACTACATATCGCACTTAATCAACAAGAGCGTATTAATTCAAAATACATATATGAAATTTCACTTTTTGCAAGAAATCAACTAAGAACATCAATATCTATTTACTGTAAATATGTTAACGTATTTTGACCACTCCTTTGTTGATAAAATTTGTTTTACTCTATAATTTCAATTCGAAATGTGAATGTCTTTATAATGAAATTGCTCAAATTTTTTTCTAATTTGTGACACTTTTCACAACATACACAGATATTCTTCCCCAATAATCGCAAGGCTTTAAAGTAAAAAATGTAAATATATTTTAAAATGGAATTTGCTTATCATGATGTATTTGGATTTTCAAATTCTCCTAAAATGTAACCACAAACAGTTTTTCGTTTCTACTGAAAATTTTAAAATTTTGAGTAAATACCTTCTTGTTGATCAAGTGCAATATATGAACTTAGTTATACAAGTTGACTTCCTGGCGTGATTATGAAAATTTCTTCCAAATATTGCCCAAATGGAGGAAATTCTAGCATATGGTAACACAATTCTAAGTACAAACGCATTGAGTTGGATTCATATAACGCATTAATTTATTTGTTGTATAGATCCAACTTTGCCACGCTCTTTTCAATTATTGTGCAATTGCTTTTGGTTTATCGATTTTAAGTTCTATGGAGATGTGTGATTGTCTTTTTTTTGATGGCTAATTATTTGATCGTCTCCACCTCTGATTGAAAAAAGCACAGTTTTTGTGATTCTTGGGGAATTTGCAATGTACAGGGTGGCCCAGAAAGACCGAAGTGGTGTGAATTCCTTATAACTTTTTTATTATAATTTTTTTTTTCTTTTCTTTTCAGTATTTTGTAAAGAAGACTTGGATAATTTATAATGGAGCAATACACAATTGAACAACGTGCCCAAATTGTTGAAATTTACTTTTCAAATCAACGGTCCATTGTGTTGACTCAGCGTGCATACCGTCGTCAATTTAATGTGCGGGTTGCACCCTCTCAGTCAACAATAAACCGTCTGGTTGCAAATTTTCGAGAACAAGGAGCAGTAAGGAACCTTCCTGGTCCCGGCAGACACCGAGCTGTCCACACGGCTGACAATATTCAAGTGGTACAGGAGAGTATTCGGGAGGATCCAGAAACATCAACCAGGAGACGTTCGTCACAACTGGGCCTCTCAAGAACGTCGCTGCAGCGAATTTTACACACCATAGGATTGTTTCCATACAAAATTCAACTTGTCCAAGAATTGAAACCAATAGATTACCAGCAACGACTTGACTATGCAATTTATTTCCAGCAAAAAGCACAAGAGAATCAAAATTTTATTCATAACTTAATAATGAGTGACGAAGCCCATTTTCAATTAAATGGGTTCGTTAACAAGCAAAACTGTAGGATATGGGCTACGGAAAACCCGAGAGTACTTCATCAACGTTAATTGCACCCAGTTAAGTGTACCGTTTGGTGCGGTGTTTCTTCAGAAAGGATCATTGGCCCATTTTTTTTTTGAAAATGAACAAGGTGTCGCCATTTCCGTCAATGGTGATCGATATCGGGCCATGTTGCAAAATTTTGTAAGGCCAGCCGTGGAAAACCATCCGCAAATATGGTTCCAACAGGATGAAGCCACAGCGCACACTGCGAGGGCCACAATGACTCTTTTACGCGACATCTTTGGTGAAAGAATAATTTCTCGTAACAGCAATTTTAATTGGCCTCCGCGTTCCCCGGATTTAACCGCTCCAGACTGTTTTCTTTGGGGCTATTTAAAAGGAAAAGTTTATGTTAATAATCCTAGGACTATTGAGGAGTTAAAAACCAATATTCGAGAAGAAATTAACAACATACCACCGGAAGTTTTGCCAAAGGTCATGGAAAATGTGTTGGAAAGAGCACATTTGTGCGAAGCAGAATATGGCCACCACTTGCGGGATATCATTTTTAATAACTAATCCAAAAATATTCCCCATAAATTAAATGTATTTTAAAAAAAAAATTAAAAAAATATCTCTTAAATAAAAAGTTATAAGCAATTCACACCACTTCGGTCTTTCTGGTCCACCCTGTACTAGATAAAAATAATATAACGTCAAGCATACTTTGCTTAAATGAAGAAACTCGTCGAGATATTTATGATTTATCATCGTGTATATTACAACAGATATTCTATAAGTGAAAAATATTTTTCTACCAATTCAGATAATAAGTTGTTACATTGAGTTAATGACAAATTTTACCAAAAGTTATTCAATGAATTACTTTTAGTTAAATCACTGAAATTTTTCTATTGTATATATCATTCCGTGGAGTAATGAAAGAATTAGAAGATTCGTATCGTGAGTTGACGGATCAGACTGCAAAATCTTGTGATACAGATTTTAAAAGATACAGATAAAGGCTCAGTTACCCGAATATAATGAAATATAACTACAACGTAGGAAACAGCTGATAGATATTTTTATACGAAAAGTTATTACATCTCTATAACAGTTTTCATTACTTTTGACATAACAATATCAATCAGCTGTTTCCTGCAATTACAGTTACATTCCATTACAGTCGGATAACTGAGCCTTAAAACATGTTACTGCTTATTTAATATTTATGGTAACGTATGTGAGTTAGAAATCCACCGAAAATAGATTTTCACATCAACTTCTGGCATACAAACATACACATACGTATAAAGCAAGGTAAAATACAATAACAACTGACACATTCGCTGGCAGCCACACGTTTTTACTAATTAACATCCAGATTTAAAGAACAAGACAATTTCAAAAGTAAAACCATATGATTAATTCTACCATAAGTCATAAATAGTATGTAACAGTTACATTAATCCAAAGAAAAGATGTCATATGAAAATTCTAATTATTTCCTAGATTTGGTGATATTGTTGCATATCATCAAATACTCATTAATTCAATTAAATTTTTACAATTTACATTATAGATGCAACATCACAATTATTTTTCCATTTTGGTGTAACAATATTTTTTATATTTGATGTGAAAAATATTTGTATAAAAGAAGATTTTAAAAGAAAGATTGAAGGATTTCAAGTAGTTGATGCAATTTATAATTGTATGGAAGAAAACTTTCGTTTATAATAAATTTTCATTATTTATTTAAGAGTCGTTGATGAAATTAAAGACATTTGTTTCAGTGAAGTTCCTCTTGCTATTTATCACAAGCAATATAGGGCGCATTCATAAGACGTAGCAGTTGAGCTCAACTGTTGTGAAACTGTTGGCAACTGTTGGCCCCAACAGTTACTTCTTAGAAACGGCTTGATGTATATAATGTAATTGTATATCTTTATTTCGTTACTTCATCGCATTGGTAATGTAAAACTTATCAAATATTTGTTGATGCCACCTAACAAAGCATATAAAAGTAATAGCTCTATTTGACCAGCTGTTCAGGCTGAGCACAACATGTTGACTATAGGTAGCGAAAAAAATTTATGATGAAAAATTACTCAACTGTTGAGTGGAGCGAAACTACTCAACTATGCGTTTCTAAGACAAACACTCAACGGTTGCGCAACTGTTACGTCTTATTAATGCGACCATATACTACGTTTATACGCAGGGCTTATTTGCAAATAAAACTGTAAATTGTTGCAATATTATCGTTTTTATTGCGGCTTACTAATTCAGAAAACTATTCACGCTTAACGCACTATATGCAAATAAAATGCTTGAAGTTGCCACAATTATAAAGTTTTGCTAATAAAAAACTATAAATTGATAAAATAATGCACAAAAAACTTTGATAGAAGAAAAAATTACCATAAAAACAAATTATTATTTTTTATTTTACACATTTGCACAATTTTTTTGCAAACATAAGTAACATTTCCATGTAAGTGCTACCAAGTTTTTATACATTTAAAACGCCGTATAAACAGTGAGTTAATTTATTTGCAAATATTTTTATTTTCAAATAGTGCGCGCATAAACGTAGTAATAGGTAAAAACGATTTTCTGTATTGAACAATGTTTTTAATAACACATGTCTACTGATAACGAATTGCTGAACAAAAATAATCGGGAATTTTAAAACTGACTGCAACAAGTCTAAGTTCCACATACATTTATTGCTTCGGGTGCAAAATATTCATAAATAAATCATTAACCTTTTAATTTTCAATCCTCAAAAGGTATAAAAAAAATTTTATTTAATTTTTATGGAGAAGCTTCTCCATATTTTATTGTTAAATCATGTTAACTCTGTGTTAATCCTATTATTATAACTAGAGTCAATTTCCAAAACGGAACCACAAAATAGAAATCATAATATACTTATGTACACCGAAAGAATTTTCCTTCATAAATCCAACGAAACTATTTCATTACATTTTTTTTCACAAATATAATGATAATTTCATAAATCTAATGAAAATTTCACGAATATTGTGAAAGAATTTCATTGGAATTGCTTCGTTGGTATTGTAGTTTCGTAACAATATTTCATTGGATTTATGACAACAATATTTTGTAATTATTAAGAAACGTTGATGTTGCTTGAAGTAAACATATATAGATAATTACATACCTCAAAGCAATTAAGTTAAAGATTATATTCTTTAAAACTAAAAATATAATAAAATATGCAGCAATTTAGAATTTCATCATAGTATTCGTTGTCCCAATGAAAATTTCATTGCAGTCATGAAAGTCTAATATATATATATATATATATATATATATATATATATATATATATATATATATATATATATATATATATATTAACTGTTGTCAACCAAAAGCTTGCATCAAAGGTAGTTCTGTATGATTGAGAGTACAAGAACTCTTTGTATGCTTATTTACACATACAGATTCAATTAAGTGATTTCGTTGTTATAATAAAGTTATTTCATTGTTTTAATGAACTTATCTCGTTGTTTTACTGAAATTATTTCGTGGTTTTAACGTAATTATTTCGTCGTTTTAATGAAAATATTTCGCTATTTCGATAAAGTTCTTTCATTGCATTGATGACACTGTTTAATACATTTGACGTAGTTTTCATTAAAATAAGTTTAATGAAACTAGTCTCATTAATCCAACGAATCGTGACGTTGGTTGAATTTTAATGAATTTTTTCATTAGATTAATGTCGAAATTCCTAGAACTTATAAACAAATTATTTCAGTGTACAATGCACCCATGGATAAATGTATGTACGAGTATTAGACAAGAGTATTTTTGGCAAACCTGTTTACGCGAATTTCATTAAATTTTTTTATTTCCTTAAACAAAGCAATAACAATAATCTTAATACTACACCCACGCTAAGAACATGAATTTTTTAGCAAGTAAAAAAATTATTGAATTAACAATAGTGGTCTTTAGTTGAAGGTACGATACTAGTTGAAGGTACGCTACTATCGGTAACGTTTATATCAAACACAATTCCGGGTTTGTGAAAACTCGCCCAGAATTACGTTCAAAGTGTTCATAGTGAACCAAACTAATGGCAAAGCATATGTCATATAGTTTGTCATATTCATACTTCATACATCGCACCTAGGCAACAAGAGGGTATTAACTCGAAACTTTAAAATTTTCAGTAGAGACGGAAACTGTTTGTAGTTATCCGATCCGATCCGATTACATAAAAGTAAGCAAACTCCATTTGAAAATATATTATCATTGGTTTTATTTTAAAACCTTGGAATTATTGGGGAGGCATACGCTGAAATTTTTACAGTAGATAGATATTGATGTTGTTTCGTTGCGGGAGAGAAAAATAAACATAATACAACGGAAGACGGCGCAGGCAATACTTGTCGTTGTTTGTTTAAATTTTTATTAACTGTTTTGTGCATACATTTTTATAACTAAAAACAAAAAATCATTAACATTTTATACATTATATTTAATATGTTTTTTAAACTTTTATAATATATGACAAAAATGTTTGAACTTCAAAATCATGTTTTTTACAATAATGTTGTGAACACAGCAACGTCAGCAAGAGAAAATTGAGAGAACAAGAAAGTCCGCAATGAAAATAAAATTGATTTTAATTTTATTCCGTCCCGCACTGCGGATTCTTATTTCAAAATCGTATGGAAATCCGCACCGCAATAAAAAATCGTTACATTGTGTTCACACTCTAAAACATGGTGTCTCAAACGAAAAGATAAATTAAGTATTACCACTTAAGCAATTAGTATTGAAATTTAAATCCAGTTTATCAGTTTACATAAAAAACAACAATTTTTAAAGAATTATTTTAAATAGACTGCATGTTAGCACTGCTGTGGGTCTTGCCCGAAAAAGTGAACATTTCAAAAACTGGTTGAAGTTGCATAACAAATTCTAATCATGTCCGCAATAGATCTCATTAGAAATTAAGAGCTATTATGAATTAAAATCAAGATAAATTAAAAATGATTAAATAAATACCCCAAGTTTATTTTACAAGAATAGCCGTACATAATTCCTATTACAAGCAAAGAGAAATAACAAAAAGAATAAAATTGAAATCAAAATGATTTCTATTACTTTTAAAATACCTTAAAAAGGGGTAAAAAAAGTGACTCACATACGCATTTCAAATGATCCAATTTTAAAATCTTAAACACTATATACATTACACAGGTCGCTATTATTTTTTTTTGGAAATTTGATTAATTGCGCTGCTTAAAATATGAGGTTTGGTGTAAGAAATCATGTCCTAATTTTTCAGTTCAATCCGAGGGTGCCTAGTCGTACCTAGTGGGGCCGAAAGTTCCCCGTATTATAAAAAAACCATCTATTCAATTAGATCTTTAGAATTATACTAGTTGAAAAGCTGGTCCCATAGACCAAAAATCTGGCTTCGTTACAATCTTCCGCAGAGAAAGTACTTTAAGTTTGCCAAATTTCAGCTTCCTATGTCATGAGGTTTTTTTTAATGTATGTATTTATTTATTGTATCTTCATTAATGAACTGACAATAAGTATTCAAATCGTAAGTCTACAAAATTATTATTAGGCCGGACCAGTGTCGGATATAAACTTAGTGATGGTTATAAATAATACATAAGTATTGACAATTAAAAAAGGAAGAAAAAAATATTTTCAAGAAATCCCATCTGGAGTGAAGAGTATTAGAGAACTTGTGTCCCTCTTTTTTAGGCGGATGTGTCCAGTAAAAATCATAATATTACGAGGAAGCGGATTAGGATGTGACTCGAGTTTTGTTAAAAATTTGCCTGTGTATTTTGCAATTTCTTCAGTCACTAGTGGCATATATAAATCACGATGTATATTTGAATTTTTAATGTTCCATGGAGCCGATGTTATTAACCGCAAAATTTTGTTTTGCCTTCGTTGGGTTCTCTCGACATTGAAAGCTGAAGCAGTGCCCCATAGTTGAATTCCGTAGCATATATATATATATATAGCATATAGGTTTTTAAAGCGACTTGTATATCAAAAGTTTGCAATCTAGACTGAGAGTTGAATTTCTACCAATCAGCCTATGTACTTGAGTTAACTTTAGTTTCATTTGTGTTAGGTTTGAGTGAATATGTTGTTTCCATGTCAGTATTCAATCAAGGTGTATACCAAGATATTTCACATGTTAATATTGAGGAACAATTTGATTATTGATTCTAATGAGGGAATAATTATCTTTTGGTAGGGTAAATGTTACCTCAGCACATGTCTGTTCATTTACCTTTATTCTCCATAAGTTTAACCAAAGTTCCAGCTGGGTAATATGTTTCTGAAGATATCCGGATACCATACTAAGGTAGGCTGAATCATCGGCAAATGTATTACTGCCCACAGGCATATCACAAGTATATATGAAATACAAAACATTCCCGGATGAGATAGTTACAGGCATACTCATAAAGTCTCTTTCGACAACAGTGAACTTCCGGGCAATAATGTATTTTTCTAAAAGATTTAGAATGTTTGTTGGTAGATAAGTCTTCAATTTTAAAATTAGGCCTTCATGCCACACTTTATCAAATGCCTGAGAAACGTCAATAAACAGTACAGAGCAATACTTCTTTTCTTCAAAAGTTCATCCTATAAATTTAACCAATCTATGGGTTTGTTCAATGGTGATATGCTGACTTCTAAAACCAAATTTATGGTCCGGAATGCACCCATTATCAGTTAGAATTGGGGACAACTTTATCATGAGCAACTTTTCGAAGAGCATTGACTGTTGGCAGTAAACTTATTGGCTTATATGACTTAGCCTTGGTAAGGTCTTTGCCTAGCTTTGAAACCATTTTTATCTTGGCAAGTTTCCAGCTGTGTGGATAATACTCCAGTCGTAAAATGGTATTATAAATGAATAACAGGATTCTAATTGCAATATGAGGCAAGTTTATCAAGATATTGTTACTAATTCCATCAATACCTGGGGGACTACTGCGTAATTCGAAGCGAGTGAAAATGCTTTCGAATTTGTATGCTTATAACATGTAAATTTGAAAGCATTTTCTTTCGTTTCGAATTACAGAGTAGACCCCCTGGAGTTTTCTTCGGGTTGAGTTCAGCAATTAGTTTTTGAACATCACGCCAATCACATTATTTAATATAACTATTAATATCTAATTGAATAGATGTTTTTTTATAATATGTGGAACTTTGGGCACCACTAGGCACGACTAGGCACTGTCAGATTGAGCTGAAAAGTTAGGACATGATTTCTTACATCAAACCTCATATTTTAAGCAGCGCAAACAAATAAATTTAAAAAAAATAAAAAATCCTATACAAGATGCGACCAGTCTAATATACATACATATAAGGGACAAAGAAATATCGACGATATCGATACCGATACGCATATTTAACTTAAGTCAAAATTAACAAAACCTTGTATTATACAAAATCATAGTGTAAGAGCATATTAATATTTAAAATTGATATTTGAATTCATTCTTAACAAAAAGCAAATTATTTTTTTTAATACATATGTACACGATTTAGCATTTCACTACTATGGTGCAAAGCAAAACAAAAGAAACGTTTAATTTTTCTGTTTATACTTCATGTTCTGCTTTGTCATTTCTCTTAGTTTTTATGCAAAAAAAACTGTGGAAAATTGAATTGTTTGTTCAAAGCAGCTCTAAAAAAATTTAAGAAGTATCGCCGTATCGACAGTAAAATATCGCCGATATCGTTATATCGGCAAATCAGAAATATTGCCGATATATCGGAATCCGTATTCGTATTCTTTACTTCCCTAATACATATGTATATGCAGAATGTCAAGATTGTGATTACTCATTAAAAATAAAGGGAGTTTTTTAAGCTTCAGACGCGATAACGTTTTACTTTATAACACTTATTTTTTCAAATTTATTGTAATTATTTGCATATTTATAATTATGTACACAGAAAAATTATTGTTAAATTTTTTCAATTAAAAAATAATGTTTTTGATTAATATTTTAATCGATTAGTGATATGAACAGAGCATAACTCAGAACACTATGAAATGCTGTGTATATAATTGTAAAATATTAATTGTATGTATATAATATAACTTTTGCCTTTATGCGTGAAAATAGAGCTGTTTATTAAATTATGCCACATTGTTTTGAAAACAAAAAATTTCAGTTAAAATACTCAATTAATCTTTTAATTGGTTTTGATTTATTATACAGAAGAAAAATATTGATCAGCTTACACTTTTTTTGATTGATAGTAATTTTGACCTGCGTTGAATAAAAATAAAATATTAAAATGAAAACAGATAGTCATTTTTATAAATTGAACCGAGTAGAGTTCGTATCGCCTTGTAAGCCAAATTACATGTGATAATTATTAAGAACACATAACATCAAAGTTAGTTGTAAATATTTTGACAAAATATAGTTGAACGGAACAGCTACCCGTTTTTGAAGGCCACTAAACCTTCATCATCAGTGTTCTTCTGTGTTTGTCCACTGTGTGTGGTGTCAGTTGATGTAGATTTCTGATTTCGAAACTTTTTTGCAAATGGAATATGTGAATTGTTTTGATTCATCGTATTACAATTTGCTGAAAGGTGTTTTTTAATTGAAGCTCAAATTTACCATCTCTAAATTTATAACAGTCTTACCATTCTCGTTTTGTTCTTTACTAATTATGCAGATGTTAGTTAATTTGCTTATTTTTTGTTCTACTTAAGACAAACTTTTTTGGTTTGTTACTATTAAGTATATGTATTTTATTTTTAATTTTTGCCCACAAGCCCATATTAAATTCATAAAATATCGAAACAAATGAAGTTCCAACAATAATAATTATATTAACTAAGGATAGGCATTTTTTTGTTCCTTTATTTCTGAACTAGCAAAACCTATAGACCAAACAAGGATGGTAAAGTTATTACATTGGGTTTCGATGCAAATGGTTCTGCGTAAGTATACATATAAGCAAAGCCTTGGTGCCTTTCTGTAAAATCCAATCACATTGAATGTGTACAATTCAAAACAAAAGCTGCAATTTTCTGAATTAAACTTACTTACCGAATGCGGCCATTGTACTTTTGTGTACCATTCGAACTTTAAAAGCAATACCATGCATCAAACAAATATTTCCATTTTTGGATTTTTTTATATTTATATATAATTTAATTAATATTTTAATTGAATCTTGTAAAATTTTTAATAATTTTTAAAATTGAATCCTTAGGAATATTTCTATTAATTTTTTCATTCAATCTTTAAAAATATTTTAATTAAATTTTAATTTTATCTCTAAAAAATATCAATAAAATTTTTAGTTAATGTAATATATTTTGAATTGAAAAAATCCAAAAAAATATCAATTAAAATTTATGAGTTAATACTAAAATTTTCGGTTAAAACCTAATTAATTGTTTAATTTAATCTTTGTTTATTTTAATTGAATCTTGTTTTTACTTTTTTCTGTGTATCTTAAAAAAAACAATTTAAAAAAATTTAGTACTAACAAACTAGGGCCGGGTTTACATCTGTGTGCCAAATGCCACACAAGCGTAAAAAAAGCGTAACCAAGTAATTACTAATGCAAAACTGTTTGATGCAGACATGTTTTTATTAAGTTAAACAGTTTAATACACAATTAACAGACAATTTTATAGAATCCAAAATGATTGCAAACTATTTAAATCAATAAATATATGTCTGAATCAAACCGTTTTTCATTAGTAATTAGTTGGTTACTTTTTTTTGGGCAAATGACACACAAGAAATGCCAGATAAAAACTCAGCCTAATAATATGAAACAAAAATAAATAATAAGTTTTAATAATTTATCGCACAAAACAAAACCAACGGCAACTGTAGACTTCACTTCAATGTTGTCATATAGTTATGCTGGGGGATTCTCAATCGGTCAAAATTTCTGCTTAAATGTTCTACAAAAGAAATATAAAAGTACTACAATTTACATCTACATTAATATTAATAGCCCTTACAGAAAATCCAACATTTGTCACTAGTTTAGAAACTTAATGTTCTTTATGGTAGTATATTTTCAATGTTGTCTGCTTTTTATACAAATATTTTTATTATATGATTTTTACTTTCTTTTACTGTCGTCATCTTATTATTGCATCATTGGATTCATAAAATGATAAACGGCACTCATCGAGAAGTATGTGTTTCAGTTAGGTTAGGAAGGGTGGTGCTGCAACACACCACCACTCGATATCCAGTTCGGTCAACTGTGATTTCTTTCTGTTACACCCGTTATTAAAAATGTAACTGTCAATTGTATCCAGAAGAACTCCAATTATCTGTATTAAATATGGTGTTGCATCTTCGGGCAGTGGCAGATAAAATGTTCAATGGACCCTGGTTCCTCTTCATGCTGACACATCCTCCAGAAATCTGAAGTCCCACTTTCTCAAATGCTGTTCTTTGGTTGTTTGGTTGTTCATCGACCAGTCAACACACCTACAGACTAACAGTTTAGATCTTCCTGAATCTAGTTTCTCCCATATAGCCCTCGAGACTCTCCGATATTCCCTACTTTTCCATAAACAGTTAGTCCTTCTTGCTACCCAATTACTGAGTTCCCTGTAGTATTAACCTATAGATGATTTTACCGATCTGTCACACACTTCATCAACTAACACGGACCTTATTCTTGGGGGATAGCTAGCAATTTCATTTCCCTCAACCCTGCTGTGGCCAGGATCCCAGTTGAATGTTCTTCTAAAGCTGCTACTAAGTTTCGATTTGATTTTGTGTCCATCCAAAGCTTTTTGCGCTGCCTGATTGTCGACATAGAAGGTTACCTCCTTAAAATATGTGATTACAAAAAAATTTACAATAGCATAATTCATGGAGTTCCCTTCTTCTGTTTATTAAGGTTGTTTTTTAAGAGAATTAACATTTAGACAATGAATTCCTACTACTATTATTAGGTGTTAAATGAGGTAATGATGGTTTTATTATGAAGCTGTGCTTAGTAGCCATTTTATTGTTTTGTTTTTTTATTTCGCCGATGATTCTGCTACACAATGAAGGAGGGCGCTCTGATGTTACATTATGATTTGTATCTGCTGAAGTCCCTATAGTTCAGTGACCAGAGACTATGCCTATATCACTAGAACTTTCCTACACCAACTAATACAAAGAACACTAATACACATCAGAAAAATGCGTTGTGTTGTAATTTATTGACTGTTGGTAGCTGAAACTATTTTTTTTGTTTTACTCGGTAAATATAAAAAGTAAAATTAATTTAAAAAAAATTTTATTTGTTGTTGGTTAAGCATACATATGTAGATACACTATGTTGCTGCTCAAGAATTGCATAAGTAGACTTGAAACAAATAAAAAAAACAGTTTTGAACTAGCTAAGTCCGTACTCTGATTCAGATCCCATAAAAACCCGGAATTGAAAATATTAAAAGGATACCACGATATATAATTGGAAGCTAGAAAATTCATTACTGCGCATAATATGATTCATTTCCTAAACAGCTGCTTGTGATTTTTATAATAACTATATTATTTTACTATTTTCTGTTACCGACATGTTGCGCATTTTATACATTGAACGGTACATTTCCAAGCAGACGTAAAATAACTTGTAATTTTGATATTTTTAAAACAAGAATCTAATTAATAGAACTAAATGTTAAGATTTTAGCGAGACTGAGCAATTGTTTAGTTGTGAGTTAATAGTTACTCACGATCTACTTACGACATTCACTGTCTTCACACTCGACAAAATTTTTAGATCAGTGCAGCCAATTTTTTTTTTGTTACAAACTTGTTTAATAATTTTCACAAATGTATGTGCAATTAGAGCAGCTTAGGTAAAAAAAAGAAAATAATAATAAGTCTTTGTGTTTAATAAGAAATATGCCGCAATCCCAATTACCTGCAGCATATTTTGGGTTTGTTAGATTTAATATGCAATAAAATAATAACCTAACCATTTGTATAAAAATTAACCCAAAACTAAAACAGGCATCAGTCACTTTTTGTGTCTACTTATAAAAGAATCAATCAACTGACTCACAACCAACAATTTGTAACAACATGACCTCCAAGGTAATTTTTTTAAACCTTTGACTGCTAATAAAGACATAATGTACTTGCGTATGTATGTGCTCAGTCACCGTCAACATTACAATCATATAGACATACATATGTAAGTGTTACAGTTTAAACTTTAATATTGATTTTCTTTTGTTTTATTTGTACAGATATTTTTTGCATTTGGTTTGGTAGTAGCAGCCAGCGCTGGTTATGCTCCAAACTACTACTCTTACCACTCTACACCAGCTTCTGTACATACTGCACAGTTCGCGGTTGGTCATAAAGTTATTTTGGAAACCGAAGAACACGATCGCCATCCTCAATACAAATATTCTTATGGTGTTGAAGACAAGTTGACAGGCGATTCCAAGAGCCAAGTTGAAGAACGTGATGGTGATGTAGTACGTGGTGAATACTCTTTGATTGATGCTGATGGCTATAAACGTACTGTCAAGTATAGTGCCGATGATCACAATGGTTTCAATGCTGTGGTAGAACGCGAGCCTCTTGCCAAAACAGTTGCTCACTATGCTGCTCCCACTGTCGTTAAGACTTCGAATTATGCTGTTCCCACTGTTGTAAATAATGTTGTTCCCGCTGCTCAATATCCTTTACTAACTGTAGTCAAAAGTCATTATAACTTGCCTGTAAAATACACCTCATATGACGTTCCCACTTATTATAATTATAATCATTAAATTACTTAGTAAATTTAATTCATTCGCAATATTTCATTTATTTATTTAATTTGTTAATTAAAAAGTTTTAACAAATTGTATAACTTGTGATATGAAAATAAAACGATGTCTTATTTATATCTAAAGCTGGTAAGATATAAATTTTGTAGTAAATAGCGTTTGAAATATATACATCGTGGCTGATGAAAGCCGCTACTAAGAGAAAACTTAATTATCTTTTCATGTCTGATGAGGCTTATTTCGCTCTAAACGCAAATGTAAACCAACAAAATTGTCGCATATGGAGTGGTTCCAACTGTATTGTGGATCTATACTATTTTAAACAAAATGGACACAGCGTTACGGTTGTTGGAGACCGTTAGTTAAGCATGCTAATATAATATTTTAGCCGGAACTACGCCGAAAGAGAATTCCTTTTCACTCCATGTGGTATCAACAAGATTGTGCAACTGCAACAATAGGTGCAATTCCATCATCCCATTTGCGGGTAGGGATGAAAGACGTCAGGCAATACTGCCCCCACCCCCTTGTATCAACGAGCAGGACGGGCATTTAAATTCAATTATCTTTAAGAATAATTCAATTATTTTTAATACAATTCAATTTGCTTTGAAACGAAAAAAAAATTAAATAAATTCCATGCATTACAAAAAAAGTTATTCCAGTTTCTTTAAATACCAAAATTCATCAGCCACCCTATAATAAACTCTATTTGATTACGTTTTTATTAAATCGTTTGAAGTCTAGTCGGTTTAGGGGAATTTTGAAATTAATTTTATAATAACTTCCCAATTATATTTGATAAAACGAAAAAAAGACTACGTTAGCCCAATGTAGTTTAATATAATTCGTCACGAACTTCTTCTCAAAATATTCAACAAACTTTGATGACTTTTAGTGGCAAAAACCCGTGTTTAGAAAAGTTCATGTACTTCACTTCACAAATTTCTAATAAAACTTGTGGCCCGAACACCAATATTTATCATAATTGAGGGATTCTATTTTGCCACACGCAAAGAAAAAATATCGTTGAGGTAACCATAATCAAACAGCAACATACTATGATTGATTTATATGGTTGAAGTTAAATCATAATAGAAAAGCAAATTTTAAATAATATTATTATCTGAGTTAGTAATAATATTATCAACAAAAACAATGAACTTTGTTACACCTTATCTTATTATTGTACATATGACAACACTATTGTTAGATGTGACTAAAATATAATTGAGACTCACCATACCATGTTCTTATATTATAATAATATTGTTAAATAAGACAACAGTATTATTTAATATAATAATATATTTGTTGGTAGATCTTTTGTTTAAAACAGCTGTGCCTTAAATCCGAAATACAAATTAATTAATATTGTTGAAATAAGATATACATATATATAGAAATGTATACTTACATATGTGCTTATACACGAAATACAGACACGTCTGTATAAAGAGATATATATATACATATGCATGTATGTATATATTTTTATTGACCTAGCCTTTTGTTTTCACTTTATTTATTTATTTTTGTATTTAACATCACGCGTGCACTACCGATAGCTTATAAACGAAACAATGAACTCACAGATGTTTCTGAAAAAGATTTTTTAAAAACTTAATATAGTATGGTTTTGGATAACATTATATTGTTATTTACATTATATTATTTTTAAATAATAATAAAAATTATGTTGCAGTCATAAATTTTTAACAAAACTATATTGTTATACTCTAACCATATCACACTTTTTTTTTAAAATATATTAATGTTATTATTAAATTCAAACACTACTTTGCTTACAGTAACAAAATTAATGTTTAAAATAATAATAACTAATTTTCAACGACCACACATTTGTTTCTGAGAACATAATATTGTTTTCTCAACCATTCATGTTTAAGAAATTTAAATCATTATGATAATTAATTTTCATATATCCTAGCAAATAAGATTAAAGTCAAAATTCAAAAAAAAAAAGTTCTGTGAAATAAACAGCTCTCTGAAATAAATTAAAATAGGGACTAAGAGCCAATTTCACCAACTTATCTAAATATCAATTCATATTTAAAAGTCATTTTTCCATACAAAAATGCATGAAAATCTACATTTAAATATGTATTGATATTTAAATAGAGTTAGTGAAATTGGCCCTAAAATGCTAAAATAATTACTGAGAGATAATAAAGTTATGTACAAGACTAAATAAAACAACACACAAAAAGCTAAAGGGGTTTCAAACTTTATTTATAGTTTTTTGTTGAAATGAATGGTTCTACACACAGAATTTTTTTGCAAAGCCGTCAATTTGAAAAAGAGAAGGAAAAAGAAAGTTCGATGGGGAACTGACTTTATATGGTCAATATTTTTCGTGTTTAAAGACGATTCCAAGAGCCAAGTCGAAGAACGTGATGGTGATGTAGTACGTGGTGAATACTCTTTGATTGATGCTGATGGCTATAAGCGTACTGTCAAATATACTGCCAATGATCATAACGGTGTTAATGCTGTTGTAGAACGTGAGCCTCTCGTTAAAACAGTTGCCCATTATGCTGCTCCCACTGTTATTAAATCAGGAGCTACAGTAGCCCACTACACTGCTCCTACTTTTTTGAAAGCCGTTGCTCCAGTTGCTCATTATTCTGCACCTATTGCCGAACTTTCAGCACCAGCTGTTGCTCAAACGAATTTCCTGGCAGTTCATCAACCTTCTGCTGTTCACTACACTTCATACGATACTCCTACTTACCATTATCATCATTGAGTTCTTTAAATTTTTGTTATTTATTTACCTTAGACAAAATTGTCATTAACGAAGTCAATAAAATATTACTTTAATTTAAGCAATATTTGTAATATGTATATATTTATTAATTTTAAATATTTATAACTGTAATAATATTAGACATCTGAGGAACTTTCTGAATCAAAGTTTTGTTGCAAAACTTATTTCCATTCATACAGAGAATAAATGTTTGCTTGTTTTGGAAGGACCTAAACTACAAAGCATACAGACGTAACAAAGATAGAGGATTTATCTATTTGTCTCGGTTTCCCTGAAAATTCGTTGGCGGATTTGTTTTATTTTTCTTTCTAGTCCAATAAGACTTCAACGGTCTTATTAGCTATCTTAGTTGGTATGTCATAATGACAAACACACTATACACACTTCTTGTCTGTTTTTTTCACGATTAAAAATAAGCCCGATTCTTGCTTTTCTAATGCGACTTTTTTACACTTCTGTAGGTCCTAGTTTACCCTATGCAAGTCTTATTGCTAAGCTGATTAGTGCGCAGCAGAGTGAGACAATGGCAAAAGAAACGAGTACCCAGCTTCATGTACTGTCAATAAGTTTTTGCTCTCGCATTCGTAATGTTAATACACAAAAATATGCATAAAAATGAGCTGAAAAATAAGACTGGCATTGTGTGAATGCCGATGAAAGTTCAAAGAAGAAAAACTGATAAGCTTACCAATAAGACTTGACATAAGACATAAGACATAAGACAGCTGTTCGAATCAAACTTTTGACTAATAAGTAAGAGTGCTATATTCGGCTGTGCTGAATCCCATATGTACGTATATGTGTGTCTCGAGATATGTATGCTTTCTTCATGACAGCTGCGGCAAAACTATTATAGGACAGGCTCCCGATCGTTCAGTACCCCGTCACGAGTGTCACTAGTCTCGATAAGTGCCAACGGCTTCTACTTGTTAATTGTGTTGAACGCTTATCACTGTATCAAGGCCACATTTTCTTAGCATTCTTGCACGTGTCTATATTGTGCAATCTGTATTCATTCTCATAGAGATAATCATTGAAGATTTAGTTTTTAATAGTACCAAATGCCTTAGATAACTGCTCGGCATTGCAAGCGTTCAGAGCAGATCCAGGTATAGCCAGCTCGTCCGCCCCTTCGTTACCTGCTAAAATGCTGTAAGCTGGAACCAAAATGACACTGACTTCAGTCTGATCACCCAATCAAGATAGAAATTTCTTGCACTGCCAAACTAGAATAGAGGAAGTGGTATATGGTCTTAGGGCCAAAATTACTGCCTAGTTCTCGACAGAGATACCGACTTTGCTCTGTAAAAAGAGCACATAGAACTAAAGAAAAAATTCTTTTGACCGTGTTTCCGCCCAATTGTTTGGCAACTGCACCAAACGGAAGCTATTTCTCAGAGTAAAGATTACGGAACCATAAGAAATCAGAGAATTGATATCCTCGTCCTTTTTTCAAGTCACTCAAATAGGAAAATTATAACAAGGTATATAAGGTATATAAGGTTTATCAGAATACAGTCTAACATACAAAAACCGTTTTTGCGAGAACTAAGCGATTGTATTCAACCTATGTAAAATAAGCTAGTGAAAAGAAATAATTATTTATGTACTTAATAAAGGCCATGGGTTCTCAACCGTTTTTAAGGTACCCTTCAACTTCTTTTTTCGCGAATACCAAAATAATCTCTGATGAGATATTACTATTGATTGTTGATGCTTCTGCCTGTTTGATTAAAAATCTTCTTTTATTAGAAACAGAAACGCTGAATAACATATGTAGCTGTACATACCAGAACCAACAAACGCAAAACTGGTGCAAACAGGTATATCTGTGCAGACCTATAATATTAATTTTATCCTCTTCAGTACTGCATTTTCCTGATTAAAGTGGTTTGCCAAATACCTTTCCCGATACTATCCAGCCAAAGGTGGTATTTTGTAGTATAGGGATGTCATCACCAAGTTTAATTTGTCCTATAGTAAGTAATTGATAATAATATTAAAAAATATTTTTATTTGTGAATTCTCAAATAGTTCTTGAAAGTCTGTGCATAAGATAAGAGGTTTGTGACTATTAAAAATGTGTGGTTCAGGCTTGCCATTTTAGCATTTTTAGTGCTAGATTTAGTACTTTATTTCTTCGTTGAGCACTAAACATTTTGAAAATAATAGTAAGTGCTAGTTTAGCACTTTCTTAAAACTATCTGGAATTTTTTGCACTTTTCTATTTCATTAAATTCATTATTTTTCCACAGATAATTCCTTAAGTCAAATTTCGATCCAATTAATATTAATTTATGTTTATCAAATTTATTTATCTTCGTTAAGTGTTTACTATGACAGGAGTCATATAATTGAACCGATCTGAGATACACATATGGGTAAAAATATATTAAAGTACACCATTTGAAATACTAAAGTAACAAAACTTGTTTTGAGTTTTATTCTTTTTAAAAGCTTATAGTGTTAGGCTATTGTATATCTGTCAATTAAATCGGTTCATATGATTTATCTGTGTAGAAAATAAATATATGTTTACTTAACTTACTTACTTTATTTAACACTCTTAAAGATTTTTTTCTTGGTTTCCATTCGGGATTCAAAGTTTATAAATTAAATATTTCAAGCGCCGATACATACAATATTATTGAATGTTATTATTCACATCGTTTGGGTTACATAGAAAGGTGAAATCTCACACAATTTACGCAACACCATCGATATTATTGTTTGCTTTAACTACACTTTGGAATGATTGATACAAATCTTACAAAAATATGATGAATTTTTCTCACAGTAAAAACCTTAACATAATTATATTTAATTTTGGCAACACATGACACAACATATGTAAGCCTACTTCTTAGTTATAAAAAAATTTATTGTGCCACCTATGAGTATGATATAAACGTTAGTGATGACCAGGGAAACCAGAAATATGCTCCAAAAAAAGTGTTTTATGCGCATTCAATATGCACTAAAAACTTCGAAATATGCACTAAAAACTCAAAAAATATGCTCTTAAAAATAACATAAATTGGATTATTAGGAAATGAAAATCTAATTTTAATTCAGCAATTCAATAAAATTTGCATATGAAAGAAGACAAAAATAAAATAAACATAAGAAGGAAACAATAATAAAATTAATTAACAACAAAAATTTAACTTTTACTTCTAATGCGATCACGATATCAGATTTAAAACTTTGGAACTGTATTTTAAATGATAACTGCCAGTTCATAGACGTAAAAATTCTTGGCTGTCTATTTATATTGAAAACAAAAACAAATTTTGAGTGCTTTGTTTTTGTTTTCAATATAAATAGGCAGAAGAGAATCTTTGCATGGTTTCTATGAACTGGCAGTAGGACAAGTTTTTTATTTATAATTGTTATTGCAATAAACAAAAACTATTCATTTAGCTTTTTAAATAAAAATCGCCGCATGTAACATCTAAGTAAACTTTTATACATTAGGGTTGTCTGCGTACACATATTTTGCATCATTTTGTGCAAAATGTTGCAAAATCTTACAAAATGTTGTCTGTGTACTCCAAATCTCTTGCAGCGAGAGAGCCAAAAAGAGAACTTTTTGACAGTTGGAAGTTAGAGAACTTGCAAAATGTTACTGGAGAAATTTCTTCTTGCAAGATTTTGCAACTAGTTTGAACAGCTGTTTTTATTACTTTTTGAATGAGATAATTTTTGTAAAATGAAAATAGAAATTGAAATTTAACAATGGCAGAGGTAAATAGTTACAATTGTGTTGATTTTTAACGTTTATAATAAATTATAATAAACAAAACACTTTATTTCATGCTAGAAACGTCCAAATATACAGTGCGACCGTGGCGTAAAAGCAGAACCAATGATTCCAATAATGCTATTTTTCTGGATAAACTCTTTTGCTTTGTTATTTCAATTGTTTACACACCGATCAGCTGTTTTCTTGCAAGATTTCACAGGATACTGTCTGCGTATTTTTTAAGATATTTGCAGTCGACAGAGTAAAATTGGTCTTACTCTCCCAAAAAAGTTGACTGAGTATTTGCTACTGGAAAAGTACGCAGACAAACCTATTGAAAGTGTTCTTTTTCTACCTCAACTGATGTAATTGGGGGCAGAGTTCCTCACAATTACCAAATCAAACTTTTATTGAAATTAAAGTCCAGTGAGGATGTTAAAACACATGTTACACCTTTTTAAGTTGAAATTTTGAAAATACAAATCAATACGATTTGTTTCAGCATTAAAATTTAGCAGAAAAAAGTTGAACATGTACGATTTAATTTTTTTTTATTTTCTTGTTTCGTTTTTCTTTCACAAGATGTTAGAACACATACTAATAATAAGTATATTCTAAATTTCAACTTTAACACGTGTAGCATGTGTTTTAACATTAGAATTCACAAGAAAACGTGTGAAATCGATTCGGATGCCAGAACATACACATTGGCCTTTTTTAAAGACTAACTTCATAATGGTAGCCAAATATTGCTTCCCCATACTACTGTTTTTTCACTACAAAATGAAATTTTTACGAAAAAAAGTAAAAAATTTTCATCAAAATTTTTTTTTTAAAATATTAAAATGAATTTTTTTTTAAAGTACCAAAATATGCCCTAAAAACCCCCAAATATTCTCTAAAAATTCGAAAAAATGCTCAAAATATGCGTGTTAGACTGAAGTATGCAAAAACATGCTTAAAAGGGAAAAATATGCAAAAATATGCACTTACAAATCGATGCCAGAATTCATAAAAAGTTCTGAAACGGATAAATATCTTAATTCCGTATTGATATATCAGACAAGAAAAAACATGCAATTGCATATTTGTGGTTTCCCTGGTGATGACATTAAATACAAAAAATTCACAATATTATTGCAAGTGTGTGTGACACCTAAGAAATCAGAGAATTAAAAAATTTTAACTGATTTTAGCACTTTTTTGTGTGTGCTGTAGAACATTTTAGCACTTTAATTTCTGCACTCTAGCACTTTTCCCTTTACATCTTATGGCAACACTGGTGTGGTTGAAGTCTACTGATGATTTGTTAAAGCAACAATGAAATGCGTATATAGAGAGAGCTGAACCATCAGCAAATAAATTTCAAATTAAAATAGGAAACGGTTAGTTTGGATATGTGCAATGTGCATGAAAAGTTTCCATAAAATCCGTCGAGTTTTAAATGTTTAAAATAAACTCTTAGTTTTAAATTTAAATGGGTTGTGCCCCATCCCTGATTATGCGATCTCTGATCTAGATTTATTTGTCTATACGATTTCACCGAATTTAAACTTTAAAGTACATAAAAGAGAATGCTGAAATTGTATTGGTGTATTAGCACCCATCTTTTTAAACGAAAATTTATAGCCTTCACTATCGCATCATGTATGCAAAATTTCAATAAATCCGCTTGAGTTAAACAACTTGATTTTCTGTTTTAATGCTAAACTATATCTCCTGGATAAACTTTTCGTGTTTTAAGTTTTTTCTAGTTGGGTGCTCACTTAGGTCTATTACTGTTTCAAATTTCAACTCATTAGCACAATTTCAGTTTTTATGGGTGTAACTCCTCCTTTTTTTTAAGGCAAAATTTTTTTTGGCTAGTCCTTATCATTTGTGACAAGTTTTGTTGGAAACGGATAATAATATATACATATGTAAATAATAAACTATATAAAATACTTTTTTAAACGAAAATTTATAGCTTTGTATTATCACACACTTACTGGCGTTGCTATACCTAATTGTGTATTAAAGTCCTGCACAAGACCATTTATAAGACATTTCATGACATGAGAGATTTTTCAAATACTTTACTACAGCAAAATATTCTAAAACAAACGCTAAATAACACTGTTGGTAAGACGTTTGTTTCAGTTATTTGCCTTGCCAACAGTGTCGTTTAGCGTTTGTTTTAGAATATTTCGCTTTAGTAAAGCATTCGAAAAATCTCTCATGTCTTGAAAGGCCTTATAAATGGCGCTCCATGAAAAATCGCCCAAAACCAAATCGCCCAAAAATGAAAATTAAAAATCGCACAAAATTTCAAAATGAAAAATCACCCAAAAAATGCAAAATCGCCCAAAATTTTCAATATGAAAAATCACAAAAAAATGTCGCCCAAAAAAATGAAATATCGCCTAAAATTAAAAACACCAGAAAAAAATTTTAATTATAGTAATTTAATTTTTATATTAAAATGAAAAAAGAAAAGTTACAGAGAAGCATAAATAATATTCGTTTCTTACTGAATTGCAATAAAAGTATGAATAAAAAGGATTAATTTTACATTTATGATATGGCCGGCAGTGCAAGAAGGCAGGAAAATTTTCGAGCCAGAAAATCTTTATTAGGCTGCACCGTGTCGGGAAACAACATGGTGGAGAAAATCCTTTAGCCCGCCGAATTCCGGCTGTGCAAGAAAACATTCTTCAGCAAAAAAAACTTTGTGAATCAGGAAATCTTTATTAGGCTGTGCCGAGTAGGAAAACACCGTGGTGAAGAAAATCCCTTAGCCCAGCCAAGGATTCTCTCCACCATTTTGTATTCCGACACGGCGCTGCCTAAGATATTTTCTGCCTTGCAAAGTGTTCCCGCGTAAGAACGTTTTCTTGCACTTGGGCTTAAGGATTTTCTCCATCATGGTGTTTCCCCACGCAGCGCTAATTAATAAAGATTGTCTGCTTTGCCAAGTTGTTTTATTTAATGACATTTTCCTGCACTGCTGGCCTTAAGAATTTCCTCCACCCTGATATTTGGCAATATTTTTTCATTAATTTTTAAATGTTTGAACAATTTTTTAATATTTATTTTTGTGCGCTTTAGTGATTTGGGTGATTTTTCATGGAAACATTTTTCATATGAAAAATCGCCCAAAATTTCAAAATGAAAAATCACCCAAAAAAAATGAAAAATTTCCCAACACTTTTGGGTGTTTTTTCATATAAAAAATCACCCAAATTTTGTATGGAACAATTTTGGGCGATTTTTCATTTTTATTTTTGGGTGATTTTTCATGGAGCCTATAAGTGGTCTTGTGCCGGACACTTTTGTGTATCAAATTTCGGCTTACTAGCTCAAATTTAAATTTCTATGGTTTTTACTGGGCTTGTCGCACTACCGAGGGCATACACAACATTAGCCATATTAGGTAAACCATCAAGAACAATATTGCTGTTTCATTCATATTTAAAAGGAAGATGTCAAAAAAGCTAACATAAACATTTTTGCATGAAACTCGAGATATATTTTCCTAATTCGAACTCCTCAAATAATACTTTTTAACACCCGACCACAAAAAGGGGTGTTATAAGTTTGTAGTGTATCTGTGTGTCTGTACAAGTACTCGTACAGACCGAACGGCTGGACCGATTTTGATTTAGTTTGAAAGGTGACTTAATCGAGAGTGTTGTTAGCTATGTCTGCAAAATATCGGTCCAGCCGCTTAACAGATATCACATCTTTTCTGGATATATCGGGGGTTTTAAAAATTTTAATTTTTGTTATTAGTTTAAGTTTACTAAAATTAAAAATTTTGCTGCAAAATTATGCAAATACAAATGTTGACTTCAAAACTGACTTCCATTTGTAGTAACGTTCACAACCACAGTTTCGGCACAAATTTTGTTTTACTCAAAAATAAATTAAATAATTAAATGTCATTTCAAAGTACTCCCAAAGAGCTATTTATGCTGAATGTTACGAGTATATGAAAGTATTAATTTGGAAACACAGGCTCGTATTTGAAAACTGTTGCATTGAACATATAAAATTTAAAAAAATTTGTTAATCACCACTAAAGAACCCGTGATCTGCCACATTTGTATGTATATACAAAAAATATTTATGTATGTACCAAAAATTAATTCTTAACCGGAATTAGCAACAATGAATGGTTAAAGTCATGTGGGATTTATACAATTAAAGCGTTAAGACATTTTTTTATTTCTTACATTTGAATACCTATAAGACATTGAGAAAGAAAAATAAAATTACACAACAACAAAAAGTTGAGAAATTATTATAAATCAATCAATATTATTTGCTATAAAAGTTGACGAAAATGTTCAAATTGTATCATTCACTTCTTGTATTCATTGCTGTAAGAACCAAATACTTTGACATGGCTTTTAAGGTAAAAGAAAAAGGCGTCACTCTTGAAACTTATAAAATGTTTCAATAATAAAAAAAACATATAAAGCAAAACTATTTCATTGCTACATAATTGCCTAAAAGTTAACTGAATAATCTTTTATTACAGATTATTTTCGCACTTGCATTCGTAGCTGTTACCAGCGCTGGTTACATTCCAGCCTCTGAGGTATATCATGCTGCTAAAGTTGCTGTGCATTCAGCTGAACAGGTTGCTGTAAAACACGAAGAATACGATCCTCATCCTCAGTACAGATACTCGTACGGTGTCGAAGATAGCTTGAGTGGCGACTACAAGAGCCAAGTTGAGGAACGTGATGGTGATGTAGTACGTGGTGAATATTCTTTGGTTGACGCTGACGGTTACAAACGTACTGTTAAATATACAGCTGATGCTAACAATGGCTTCAATGCTATTGTTCATCGTGAACCTCTTGTTAAGTCCGTTGCTCATGTAGCCCATTACAGCGCTCCAACTGTAGTTAAGACCGTGGCTCCTGATCTGGCTACGTACTCTTCTCCCGCTGTAGTCAAAACTGTTGCTCCTGTAGCTCATTATACAGCTCCCGCTATTGTTAAAACAGTAGGTCCAGCGACTCATTTCACTGCACCAACTGTGGCCCATTATTCTTCACCTACTGTCGTCAAAACTGTTACTCCAGTTGGACACTATACCGCTCCAGTGGCCCACTACGCAGCTAATACACATTTTACATCTTATGCTTCCCCAGCTGTTTCATATTATCATTAAATTGTTTTAATTCGCATTGTTTTTTTTGTACGCATATTTATTTAAATAACTTTAAAGAAAAATTATGTTTGAATAATAAAGAGCCTACTTTAACTAAATGAAATTGCTTTTTAACTTAATAATTTCACTATGCAATAAATGAAGATTTTTGGGAAAGCATACGGACTAGAGAGTATAGGTTTGATAGCACTAACAAAGGGTTGTAAAATCCTACAGCAAGTTTGGCAATTTTTTTGACCAATTTTTTTATGGCCTCGAAACATTTCTAACATCAGTGCGCTTCTAAAAAATGGTGTTATTAGTTTTTAGCCAACAGCTTATCAAGACTTATTGATTCCTCTAGACTAAATACTCGTATATGGGCATTTTCCCCACACGGTCAACCAGGATGGAAAAATAAAATGTTGATAATCATCATTTTTTATTGTTTATAATTATAAAAAAAGCCTATATTTTTTATAATATAATGGTTTCATAGCATATCTCAGCTGTTTACTTGAGGAAATTGGGCTGGGGACTGTGAAAATTTTATATTTTAATTTTAAGAAGTAGTAGTAAAGACATTTTTATATTTAATTAATTTGTATGCAAAAAATATGTTATGTTTGCACTTTTTCTTCAAAAAGTCTTTATTACAATCAATTAAGAAGAGAAAAAAAAGTGCAAGGAGAATAAAAAAAGTTCGATTAACCGTTAATTTGTATCTTATCTATGTTTTAATGATACGTTCTCGACCAAAAACATAATTTTATTGTAATTTCTTTGCATTAAACTTCAACAGGTGCTAGACATAACACATTTTAATTGCGATTGGTGTTACTAATTTGTAAATAAAAAACTTTTGAGTTACAATTCAATACATTTTTTTTATTTACAAAATTTCATAAACAATGCATTTATTTTCTTAACACGCAAATATACTTTCGTAGGTGGTTAAAAACATCTGATAAATCGCAAAATGAAAAAAGAAGAGCGTTATATCAACAACATAAAAAGCGATCCACAAAAACTTAAATTTTTACATAGAAAATTAAATTTTGTTAAAATTCTATTATTTCATATTAAATAAAATAGTATTTTCCTTGTTAAAAATGTTACTACACACTATTACTCAAGCCAATTAAACGAAAGCCAATAGAGATATTTTATTGTGTAAATACTGGATAGAGACCTACATTAATAAACTTTTAAAATAAATTAATCACTTTTCATTATTCCTTTCCATTTCGCAGATTTTTACATTTTACTACTGTCAGCCAAAGTTGACTTCTATTTTACGTACGTTTGTAGCCATATGTTTATAACTATCAATATGAAAATTTAAACTCGAAGAAATCTTTCTTTTGCACTAAACATAGAGCTTAAAATGCTGGCAAATGTTTTGTTTTCTATATTTTTGTACATCTAAAGCGTACAAACGTTCGTTCGTGAATCCAGGAAATGCCCATATATGTGATAATAATGTAGCTGAGAGTCAACCAAACAAATCTTGTTAACATTTTTTGCAAAATTTAAGGAAAGCTAATTTTTTTAAACTTTTTTCAGAATAACTCCGAATTTTTTGCAAACAATATTTGAGAAAGTTGTAGCTACGGTATAGTTGGAAAGTTTTGTAACTATGCAATCTGAACGTGTTTAGACACCTTAAATAACTCATTTTGTACATTAAAATTTTTCGTTCTATAAAAACAAACTATTTTCGAAGGTCACCATTCCTTCATCGCCATCATCAGCATTATCGTCTTTGGTCCACTGTGTGTGGTGTCAGTTGATGCAAATTTAAGCTTTTTATTTTGTATTTTTCAAACTGTTGGGGCCACGCCCTTTAAAAAATTTTTAAAAAAATTTATATTGTTTTGTCCCAAAGTCCAAATGTGACAAATGTAGCCGAAGCAGATACATTTCCAGGGGTAGCATGTTTTATAGAAATATTATACACAATAATATTTCAGGTAGGTATTACATAATCGTGCAATCCTGTCATGCACGAGTTTGTCGGATCGAATCTCAAAAAATTTTCTGCTTAGAAATAAATTATAATTGCATTTGTAACAATAAAAAAATTATAAGCTTTCATTCTTACAATTAAATATTGGAATGATATTTATATATAATTTATATTATTCTACACCGAATAGGTCCCTATGGGACAGTTCAGTGACAAATCACAAGGTGCATCCCCATGTAAAAGTGACTGGTCCGCTTCATACACCCAGAGAAAAAACAGCTTAAAATCAATAAAAACCACATTCAATTAATAAGAAACATTAACAAAAGTCTAGTCATGTTGAAATTTCTTATTTCAATATGGAAAAAAATTTATTTACAGTATTAGTTTATTAATTTTATTTATTTATATTTACCTCATGTATTCATTTTCTATTATATGAAAATTGTTGAATTATTCTTATTTTTAAGTTGCAGCTTTTCCCTCAGTGTAGAAAGTGTTAGAACTCGGACTAGTCCCTATCATTTGGGGGCCGGTCACGTGACTAGTATAATGTCAGTTCGATTTCCTGCAGGGATATTAGTAAGGATGTACATACATACATACATACATACATACATACATAGATAATCATACTAACCCAGCAAAAAATAAATGAACGCGTTCAAAATGAAGTGTATATTGTTTTATGATTTACGGATCATGTGTTTCTTCTAATGCATTCTGAATGGCATCGCAAATCGTTAACAATGCTATAGTTTTTAAACTCATTAAAAACGCATGCTACGATCGCATGCAAACATTGAAATTAATATCCAAAAAAAATAGGCATGAAAAACGGAATTAAATCATGACATTGACACATTTTCATAAAACATAACAAGAGTGCAATGGCTCAGTGGTAGAGAGAATGCCTCAGCAGTCAAAACAACATGGTTCGTATCCTGGCTGCGGAATTTTTTTTTGTTCGTTTTGTATTTACATAAAAAAACTTCATCGAACCATGCTTTCGTCCATGGGTTCTAAGTACTCATTTGAATGTTGAGCAGTTTTGCTGAATGTGAACCCATGCTCGTCAATGACACGCCTGTGTTAAAATCATGCGTTCTGCACCTAAGTTGAAACAATACATTTGCAGTAGAACCCATACATTAACTATTTCTTTTGCATGTTTTTTTTCCTGGGAAGTATTTCACGAAGCAATAAATTCACGCTTCTAAATATAAGTAGCTACCTTATAACATTCATGGTCTTTATTTGTACTTCTATTTCCAAAATATTTCATGCTTAGAAATTCGAAAAAATTTGAAACTTAATTTCTTTGCAACAACCAAAATTTGTTAGTATATATGTATACATATATGTATATAAATAATTATTCGACCTTTTTTTTTAAGTATAATGCGTTTTTATAGAATTATTCTATTCAGGCTTCCAAGCTCATTCATTGATTTAAATGCAAATAAAAGACAAATTTATTTCATTTATTCATATCCCACGCTTCGTTGGGAATTTCCAACATCTTTAGGGATACTATTTTTATTGAAATCTGGTAACATTAATAAATAAAATAACAATTTTAATGCAATATCAACAATGATAATAAAACAATTAACAATGAACTTACATATATGTACATATGTACTATCTCCTAATAAAATTTGCATTTAAGTTTTAAGAATGTTATTTTACGCGACGTGAAAACATACAACCAGCCGTTTTGGTTACTTTTAACCAAAATTTTTTACTTTTTTTTCAGTGTGTACTTGTGTACTTTTTTTCCATTTTTATTACTTTTTAACACAAAAATAACCATTTTTATATGCTATTTAAATTTGCATATAGTGATGCACTACTACATTTTTAAATAAATATCGTAGCCAAAAAAATGTCACCAAAAAATATTTTGTCAATATTGTTGTTTGATATTATTTTAAAATTATGCTGTTACTCATTCTATTGTTCCAAAACTCTTTACACAGTTCTTCCAAGAGATAACCATCTACGGCCCTATCCATAATGAAAAACTAGCATAAAGTTAGTATGAACCAGAGAACAGTTTCCCTGGTCTTGTCAAAAGCAATGAATAATCAGTGAATGGTGCGAATTCTTTTTATTGTGATTGACCAAAACGTAGTCTTTGTACTTTGTGCTTGTATAAAACTCTTACATTAGTATTCATATAACACCATATATATTTGAAACGAATTTTATGTCAAATTTTATATGACACAATACATTTCAGATCTATTTTACATTTTCCAAATTTTACTTTTTGTATTTTCTTTTTTCTAGCAATATAAATATCCGGGGGGGTTATTATGTAATTCGATTCGCAACGGAAACTTTTCAAATTTGTATGTTATTAACATTATAATTCGAACAGATTCCGTTTCGAACCGAAATACATAATAACCCCCCAGCATTTTTTACACACTACGTTTTTTTTTATTTATAACCATTAAAATCACATAAAATAAACTTGTTATTTAAAAGTGATATACAAAAAATCAGGAATACTGAGTGAATGGTATGAAATAAATCCATTCTTTCATGCTGCATCATTTCATTTCGCTGCTTGAGCTATATCGGCATTGTAATAATAGAGTGCGTATGGGCAATCAACAAGGAGCAATGCATTGTACCCAGCTAAAATAGACTCCAAAAAAGTCATGAAAATGTAGAGTTTGCGATCTGGAAGTTGTGAAAATTTCGATCCGATCTAATGATATTTTCATAGAATTGTCATTGCAAGAAGTTCTCTTTTTCGATGCCTGGTCACAAAATTGGAAGCGATATTAGGAAAAATTCCCTTTCTTGTGTTCCATGATAATATTTTCATCTAGGAAAAATTGTAAATAGTTACCTATTTTAACAATTCATTTCTTTTTATACGATTTTAAGCCCGAAACAGTGTTTTCATGCAAGTTTAATCAAATAACTTTTAAATTTTAGACTAAAATCAGTTCATAAAATTCTTTATAAAATAATTTTTTTTTTTTAATTCTGGTGAATATTTTCTAACACTATGGAGGAGTTACAAGGTTTTGTATGACTTAAATAAGCTTCTACATGGTTTTTTGCTCACTCTCGGCAAATTAAAAATATCGATTTTTTGGAAACATTGAAAATGTAGTTCCACTATAATGACTTCCATTTTTTTCACTGGGTATCATCGCAATAACATTTGTTATTGTTGTCGAATAAATGCATAGCAAAAGCAACGAATTTATGAATTATTACCAAATGCGAATGGTCTCATTCTGTTCTCTGGTATGAACATGGTCATTTGCCATACAATTATACATTAATAATCAAAGCAGAATGTAGTTTTAACCAACTTTTAAATCCTAATCATGATTTTTAATGTCAGTATCAACTTGTTAGTGAAGACGTTAAAACGTTTTCTGTGTGAGCTCTGACCATCCGATTAATTTTGATACGAAAAACTCGCAAATATAAAAAGAAAAAACAACAAAAACAAATTAAGAGAACTCTTTTTATTATTTGCATAGTATTCAAAACATAAAGTTAAAAAATATTTTTATATATACATACATACATATATATAAGAACACATTTTATAAAAAAAACTAGTCCTATCTTTCAACATCTGATGGGTGACCCACCACACAGGTTGATTCTCCAGAATCAGCCTTTATTTACTACCGATAAAACGAAAAAACTAAAAATTCCTACAATTGGTCCTAAATATTTGGTGATGAAAAGAATCACAAGCAACTCAAACGAAAGTGAAAGCAAAGAGCACAAGGAAACTTTGATTAACGTTTCGCCTTTCCTAATTAAGAAGGTCATTGATGGTATATGTGGAAGTGAAGTTTAAATGTGCAAAAAAGTTCGCGATGGCAGTATTTTAATTAAAACTAAAAATAATTTACAAGCAACTAAACTCATTACTCTAACTTCACTCTCACCAACTATTCCAGTTGAAATTAATGAACACGCCAACCTAAACTACTCAACAGGTGTGATATACTCTAACGATCTAAGAGGAATAGATGAAAATGAAATACTGAAGGAATTAAAAAATCAAAATGTAATAGAAATTAAAAAAATATTAAAGAAAGCTGGAAAAGATATTATTGAAGCTCTAACTACACTCAGTTCACTTGAGTACATAAACATCGGTTACGAAAAAGTCAAATAACGCCCTTACATTCCCTACCCGTTAAGATGCCGTAAATGCCTGCACTTCGGACATACGACAAATTCATGTACCAACAAAAAAATATGTCCAAATTGTTCTCTTGAATACCATTTCGAAGAAGATGACAAAATTTGTAACAATCCAATAACATGTGTAAACTGCATCTACAACAACTACGAAAACAGTAAACACAGTGCACTTGACAAAATTTGCCCCGTATTCTTAAAGGAGAAAGAAATACAAGCTATCGTTACTCTAGAAAAATTAGATAGAAAAAAAGGTATAGAGACATATAAAGAACACCATCAACACGGACAAAAATCATTCTCGTCAATAGTAAAATCTTCAACAACACCGCTAAATACATCATCAGCTCCAATAAATAATAATGTAAACCTTACTAATGCAGGTCCAAGAGAAATAGTGAAATACAGCGATGATGAAATGCCCTCATGCTCCAATATAATATCAACGCAACTCTCTCCGAAAACAAAAACAGTAACAATCCTACCAAAAAATACCTCAAATAAAACAAAACAAGCACTAAAAAGAAGAAATAATAAAAAAAATTGAGAATATAAAAAAACAAAAAAAATATAAAACTAACGTTGACGACATTGAAGATGTAGACTCAATGTCACAAGATAACGAGTAATAACATGTAATATTTACAGTAGACACTCTCTTATCTGACCAGCGCCGCCGATCGTGGTTTTGACATATTGCCGGACCGTGAATTTCCGGCTGGCATGAGTCATCGTGCACTTTCGGTGGTGCTTCTCATATGACAGAGTTTATTTATGAAATAATTTACAATAATCTATAATTCAGATAACTATTTTCTACTTAATTTTTTTTGCCTCTTCGGCCTTGGTGATGAGCTATCGGGTACCGCTCGTATCGAGATATTTCTTTGACGCGGTGGTATTTTAGTGGCTAGACACTATGGCTGAACGAGCTAAAATTATATCTTCATGCACTCCCTGAACATCATACAGTGAAATATTAGAGGATATATTGTAAATTATAATGAATTGCAATTTTTGATAAAAAAAATATTATATTAAAATTGTTTCTATACAGGAATCACATATAGTTAACACCATCAACATACCTGTACCCAATAATTTTATCCAATATAATTATAATAATTCTAATTCTTATAGTGGTGTATCCCTTTTAATACACAATTCCATTCAACACAAACAAATCCAATTAAGTAATGATTTTAAAGCTATTGGGTTGGAAGTAAATTCCAAAACTAAATTTAACATTATATCTGCATACATTTCTCCCAACATAAGATTTAATTATTGCAACTTGCAAGACACCCTGGGCAACTTCAGCATACCCACTTTGATAACGGGCGATTTTAACAGCTGGCATATTAATTGGGGGTCCAATAGAAATAACAAAAGAGGCATTCTTATTGATAAATTCATAAGAAATAACAATTTTATGTTACTCAACGATAAATCACCTACACACTTTTCTACCCAAAACACATTTACCCACATAAATGTGACTTTTTGTTCTTCAGAAATCTTTCTACATTGTGATTGGCATATTGAAAAAGACTTATGGGGAAGTGACCACTTTCCAATTATCTTGTCCTTATTTAGAAATAATTATGAATTAAATCATACCATTAAACCATATTGCAAATTAGACAAAGCTAATTGGGAAGTCTATTCCCAAAAATGCTCCCTACTCAATGCGAACAGACCACTACATCCAAATGTTAATAAAGAAGCCACAAACCTAAAGAAAATCATCATCCAATCATCAAATGAATCAAACCCGCAAGTTAAGCCTTTGAAGACATTCAACTCAGTCCGTTCGTGGAGTCCCCTACTAACTCAATTAAGAGAAGAAAAAAGCAGACGTTGGTATATTTTTAGAAGAAATATCAACAATGATAATATGATAAAATATAAAAAGGCAAACGCACTTTTTAAGAGAGAAATAAAAGCAGCTAAAAGAAAGTCCCTATATAATTTTACTTCTGAAATTAATTCTAACACTTCTACCAAAAAAATTTGGAATAACATCAAAAGCTTATGTGGTTACAAAACGTCATCCACTATACACTGTATCCAAAACGACAATCCACCCTATAACAAACTAACCAACCATTTAGATATTGCGAGCGAACTAGGACGATTTTGGTCTCTCAATTCAACAAATGAAAGATTTCCAAAAAAATTTCAGGACAATAAATCAAACTTCATTAACAATTGTAGTAACATATGCCCGGATAAAAAAGGTAAATTAATAGAACAAGATATTCATAATACTGAATTTTTATCTACTTTGCATAGACTGAAGGGGAAATCTCCCGGCTTGGATAGAATCTCATATACAATGATTAAACAATCTCCAAAAGTAATTCAAAATAGAATATTAAACTTATTTAACAAAATTTTTTAGCTCACACATCCCCCAACAATATAAAACTTCTGTAGTTATCCCAATTTTGAAATCCAATAACGACAAAACCATAACTAAGTCGTATAGACCAATCTCCTTAAATTCATGTATAAGCAAAATATTGGATGGAATTATAGCTAACAGAATTTGGTGGCTAGTAGCTTCAAATAACCTTCTGAACAATAATCAATTTGGATTTAAGAAAGGTAAATCGACTATTGAGGCACTTATGTTTATAGAACAGTTGGCTGCAAACAGTCTAAATTCCAAAAAACATATTACAATAGTAGCGTTTGATTTTGAAAAAACATATGAGAAAGTAGGTATACACTCTGTTATTGACCAGTTGGTTTCATGGAAGGTGAGACCAAAAATTATAAATTATGTTATAAGCCTTATGCATAGTCGAAAATTTGTTGTCCGAGTAGGGAAAACCCTTTCACAACTATTTAACATGTACAATGGAATACCACAAGGGTCTTCATTGTCGGTAGTACTTTTCCTCATTGCCTACAATAAACTCTGTAATATAATATCCTTACACAAAAACATAAATTACTTCGCTTATGCTGATGACTTCAATTTAGTAATAAAATCAAATAAGAATAAAAACCCAAATATCAACATAAGTAGCATAGTCCAGGATATACTAAATTGGTGTGAGGAATCAGGCGCGGTTTTATCAAACACTAAATGTAAATACCTACATATTTGTAGAAAACACAATTGCTCCTGCAGGTAACATTCAACTCAAACAAACTAATGAACTTAAAATATAAGGCGTAACTTTTAATAGAACTTTTAGATGGAATACCCATATCACAAACGTAACAAAAGATTTCGCAACACGTTCAACCATAATTAAATGTTTATCATCTATGAAATTCAACTCAAGTACAATTTCCCTTCTCAATACTATTAACGCAATAATAATATCGATATGGATTAGATATGGATTGTTCATTTACGGTAGCTCACCTAAAACCTCTTTGAAAACAATCAAAACGATCTTAAATTCCAATATAAGATGCGCACTAGGCGCACTACGAACAACTCCAATCAATAATATAATGTACGAAACGAATTTTCTTGATTTAGAACACCTTTATGAAATCGAGTCACTAAAACTGATTAATTCCCTAATATCTTGTTACGATACCCCATTAAGAACAATTGTTGAAAATAGCTTTAAATCCAAAAAAATACCCAAAATCAAATCTTCATTGTATAGAGCCATCAAATCAATTTTCAGACATGAACTACCAACAAAAATACTCAAACCTTGCAGATTAACGCACCCCCCCCCTGGCTACTGAAACCAGAAATCATCGATAAGACTTTTTCAGTGTATAACAAAGACAACACAACCTCAATACAATACCGCAAATTATTCCATGAAATCGTAGAGAAATATCAAAATAGAAGCTTCATATATACTTATGGATCTAAATCAACCGATACTGTATCTTTTGCTGTTACGCTAGAGGACAAAATAATTAACACGCCTTTATTACCTAATTATAGTTCAGTATTTTCTGCTGAAATAATAGCAATATACAAAGCCATCGAGCACTGTAAGAAGCGTGGGAGTTATGCAGTTTGCACAGATTCCTTATCTTCAATAAGAGCCATAACAAACATAAATAACAACAACTTCTATGCAGCTAATATCCGAAACTCCCTTATTGAACACTTTCCAAAATTTGTGATCTATTGGATACCTGGCCATTCTCTCATAAAAGGCAATGAGTTTGCAGACTACACTGCAAAACAAGCTTTAAAAACACCACTAATAACAACTATCAATAGAAATATTTCGGATATTAAAAAGCATATGACAGAAGACATTAAACACCGTAATTTAAGCAATATTTGGAATCAAACAAATATTTGGTACAAGGCAGTTAACTCTAACCACAGCAATATATACACCTTTTCACCCAATAACTCTGAGATAAATCGTATAGACTTGATAAAATTCACTAAACTTCGTTTAGGTCATACTATATTCACCCACATCCATATAATTAAAGGGACTAATCGTACCATTTGTGACTGTGACAACACGAGTCCACTTAGTATATCACATTTTCTTTCTATGTGCCCAAAATTCCAACAACAGAGATATAAAATCTTTTCACAAAACAACCCACTTACCTCACTTTCTTCGCCCACAATAAATTCAATCAAACAAATTTTGCAATTCTTAAAAACAACCAAACTTTACAATAAAATATAACCAATTTTGTAAACAGTGGCTCAGCTCGTGCATAATTCGGTGGGTGTTCGTTCTCTAGACGGTTGGGGTACCCCACTCATTATGCTGTGACAAGGTATAGTTTATGGCTTTCGACAGCAGGATGAGTGGGTGATCATACCGATTCGGGAGCGTGTGCTTGCTGAGTGGCGTTTTAGCGATTTTTTGAAGTTTTTGGCGTTTTTTTTTTATTATGGCGATTTTTTTATTTAAGCGATTTTTTTTTATTTTGGCGATTTTTTTTTATTTTAGCGATTTTTTAATTTTTGCAATATATTTGATTGCTAGAATTTTTTTAATTTGGTGTTTTCTCGTCTTGGCGATTTTATTTTAATTTGGGATTTTTTTAGTTTTCGTGCTTTATTCTGGTTTTAGCGATTTCTTGTGGTTTTTGACTTCTTTTTATTTTGTAGATTTTTTCATTTTGCAGATATTTTTCAATTTAGCGATTTTTTAATTATTGCAATTTATTTTAGTGCTAGAATTTTTTTAATTTAGTGTTTTTCGTTTAGACGATTTTTTCGGGTTTTGGTGATTTTTTCCGGTTTGGTGATTTTATAATTTAGGGAATTTTTTGTTCTACCGTTTTTGAAAATTTCAAGACTTTGCCTCCTACGGTTACCAAGATACAGCTAGTTGTAAAAATTACAAAGTCAAAATTACATAAACTGATAGAACACCCTGTAGTTTAAATTTTTTTAAATTTTAGTGCTAATTGTTGTAGTATGTATAAAAATACAGTAATTTTACAAATTTCATGTGTCTATATACATACTAGTTATGCAACGAATGTCAATTTTTGATATTCGCGAATACGAAAACGGATACGAATATTTCAAAAGATATTCGCGAATACGAATACGAATATTTGAAACGATATTCGCGAATACGAATATTATATGCAATATGAAATATAAAAAAAAAAATTATGAAAAAGGACATCACACTCTTGTTGGCGTACTTTAAAGTTAATAAAAAAGTACCCAAAATTTTAATGATCGTCATTGAATAGTATCTGAAAATTATACAAAGCAAAAATTTCTATAAAAAAATTAATGTATTTGTACAAACCCAAAATTTTTGTCATTTATTTAAACTTCGTTTAGGATTTATGCATTAATTAAGCGAATACGAATACATTCGTATTCGCCTGAAAATGGCCGAATATTCGACAACTCCAATACGAATACGAATATTCGTGCATCACTAATACATACATATGTACAACAATTGTATATATGTATATTACATGGTTACATGGGATTTTAATATTTTTCGATGCTCGTTTTGGAACACCCTTTAATTTAGCAAATTTCAGATCCGTAGCTCTTACGGTTCCTGAGGAAATATCCTTTTTCCCAAAACATAAAATATGTTTAATTATAAGAAAAATTATTAAAGTTTTCCAACCCTGGAAACTCCTTTTTAATTTTTTTATTTTTTATTAATTTTTTTAAAATAAGTTAATTTATTAAAAAAGTAATAAAAACTAGTTTTCGGTAGTTATTATGTATGGGAAAATAGAGTTTGACTTTTTCAGCTCTGAAACAGTTTGCTCGATTTTGCTGATTTTCAATAGCAAAATTTTTCGGAAAATGTCTGACACACTAGTTCAAGAACGAAGTCTCTAGCTGTTCTGGGAGCTTCGGAAAACCGATTTCACGTACAGACAGACGGACAGACGGATATCGCTTGTTCGTCTTCCCTATGCATAAGGATCCAGAATATATATACTTTATGCGTAGCTTATTAATATTGTGGAAATTACACACGGAATGACAAACCTATATATACCCTTTTATCATTTTTTGGTAAAGGATATAATTATAAAAAAAATTAATTAGACTTTTATATATCACAAAAAGTGTGAGCTTCCCAACCCTGGAATCATCCTTTTTGCTTTTTTTTGCTTTCTTGCACCAAGCTGAAAGGGCTTTAAGAATATAAAATATGTTTAATTTATAGAGAAAAAGGAAATATTAATTTTAGCAAGTTATATTTATATAACAAAAAAAGTTAATGCTTTCCAACCCTTTAAACGTCTTTTTAATTTGAAAACCCAATTTTATTCATACTGCAGTATAAAATTAGTTTATTTAATAAAAAATAAATAAATAAAAAATTAGTTTCCGGCAGTTATTTTTATATGGCAAAATAGAGTTAAAGTTTTCCAGCTCTGAAACTGTGTGCTCCATTTTGCCGATTTTCTGACACACCAGTTCAATACCGAAGTCTCAAGCTTTTCTGGGAGCTTCGGAAACCCGATTTCACGTACAGACAGACTGATGGGCGGACATTGTCTTGGTTTGTTCGTCTTTCCTATGCATAATTATCCAGAATATATTTACTTTATGGGTCGCTTATTAAAATTGTGGAAAATACACACGGAATGACAAACCTACATATGTATACCCTTTACAATTTTTTGCCAAAGGGTATAATTAGAGCAAATAAATCAATAAAAATCGTGGCATCCACAAGCCATACTTTCAATGGTATGATAATTGAATAATAGTTGTGCTAACTACACAGCAAAGAGAAAAATGCTACGCTTGATTGGACTATAAATAGAAAATTCGACTGATACTACCGAGCTAACAGGATGTCAACATTATAGGTAAGCCCTCTTTTATTCAAATAGCACAGTTTGCATTTAATAATCATTTAAAATTTAGTGCAAATTCATAAAACCCAGTGCTTTTGCGAAACCCCAATTATTTTAATTTTGTATCGCATTTACCAATTAATACTAACTGTTTCCAAAAATTTTAATATTTAAGAGGGTTTTATTAATCTAATCAAAGAAAAAAATTAAATTAGAAACCAGGGGGCAAATTAAGGCACTCGTTAACGAACGAAATTACGAAATATTTCAATAGAGTTTATATGGAAATATTTTAAATTTTCGAAAGGTATCGAGTGCCGTAATTTGCCCCCAGGATAAAAAGTGTCATACAGGCATGTTCTGAAATCACGGTGATTTCAAATCACTAACAATTTTGAAATCACGCAAATGATTTTTGGGTGTTCTGAAAATCACGAAATTTTTAGTTTGTAGTAGTGATTTTCATTGTGCTAAATAACGAGCAAAAAGCTTTTATTGTGCTGCCACAGTATTTAATACTTATTTTTGCCATTTGCACTTATTTTTAACGATTGTATATTAAATATTAACCAATCGAAATTCATAATTATAATTATTATTGAACAAATTCGATCAAGTTTTATTCTTAGTGATTAATTTAGTTGAATAAATTAGGCATATGCTACACGACTTTAAAACTTTGTTGCTCTGGCAACCGCAAATGCATTTTTGATAAACAATATCAGTTCACTACTGAAAAGGAAAAGTAAATCACGAAGAATGTTGAAGAGTCCACAAAAAATATAACACTTTCATAAATTTGTAAATTTTAGTGTTCTTTTGTGTAAAATAATTAATTTTATTACAAAAACAAATAAAGAACAAATCATATTGTGTGTATATAATTGTTTTATTACCGAATTCAAAGTAAAATTCTTCAAATACCATCAAGTGATTTGATATCGTCAGGCAGTTGGTTGACCGGTTTCAAGTCACGAGATCTCGAAAATTTTTGTGTGCAGAACACCTTTTCAGTGATTTCAAATCACTTTAGTATAAAGTGATTTACAGAACATGCCTAATATTAACACTTATGAAATAAAAAACAGTTCAAAAATTAATTTTTTTATTTTTATGTTAATGAAGTGGTGAAAAGTGTCACAAAAATATAATTTTGGCAACACCCCTACAATTTTTCGCATAACGCACTCGAGTACGAGTATTTCTTTTTTTATTTCATTATTATTTACAGATGGTTCCTTTCTTACTAGTCTGACTTTAGACTTTTGTACATTCTTATCACTGTTTCTAGATCATTGTCGGAACTTCTCATTCTGACCCTTTTTCAGTTCTACTTCGTTTTTAAGTGGTCTAAGCAACAATAACAACGTCAAAACCGTTCATACTTGTATTTTATTTTTTATTTTTTTTTTTTGCTAAAGACTACAAAATACAAACCAAATTTAAATACTCGTACTTTGTTTAATGCGAGAATGTTGTTGAACCGATTTTAATTGTGTTCTTGGCAAATGATGAAAAGCACAGAGAGATACTTAATATAACACAAAAATAATACGTAAAGTTTTCTTTGCATTTATTTATTTTATTTACACTATGCAAAAAGAAAGAAAAAAAATCTTAAAGTTTGGCTGAAAACAATAGACAATAAGGCAAAGATCTTTTGTGAAATTACTATTGTCGATTTGTATTGCATGCACCCCAACCAGTAGCACAACTCTGCATTCGCATCCAAAGGAAACCAACAAGCAGACACATAAAATATTTCTTCCGTGAGTGCAGAAACTTGTTTTCATTTCGAATTAAAAAACATAAAAGTCCTTTCGGGCAGCGAAGGAAGAAGGAACCTCAAATAAAAATAATAAGAGTTCACAGATCTCTGTGAATGCAATTTTGTTTTGTTATTGCAATTGATGCAGTAGATTGTTGTTGTTGCATTAATATATTTTGTTTGATTCTTTATTAGATCGCATTATCCGTGTGATGTGTGTAATTTGTCCGAGAGATAAAAGATGAAATACCGACGTGCTAACTGACTGGCTGTTTGGCTGGCTGACAGTTTCATTCATTTAATTCTTTTTATAATATAAAAACTCTCTGGCTCAATAAAAGTCTTATAACAAATATCAAGAAACTTTCATCGATGCCAAACAAAAACTAAATTTATGACTAAAAACAACATCTTTAAGAAAGAGAAAAATACAAAATAATAATAAGCTATGGATTACAGTGATTTGCAAAGGAAGCATTCTGAAACTCTGTTTATTTATCTATGTATGCAAAAAATTTTTTATAAAACATTTTCTACACACGGCAACAGTAATAAATTGTTCTGCTAGTCTTTCTTGGAAAGGGGGTTACGTGTAACCTTAGGCATAATTTTGTTACTTAGCGTTCCATTTTCCCATCGAAACGTCTGAAAAAAATAGATTCTGAAGAGCAAAACTAGAAAATTATTTAGCAAAAATTAAGTCCTATTTTGAGATCTTAAACTGTGAACAATTTTCCAAGCTCTGTATTCTGGTATGTAGAATAACTTTTCTATTGCAGTTTGTTTTCACGAAAAGCAGAATCGAATATCAAAGGCCACCAGGACTTGGGTCACATCGCTCATATAAAATTAATTTTCTTAATTTTTTGGTCGAACTTATTTGTTTCTCTATTTACTGTGTAGTTTTCACAATGCAAGCAAACGACTTGCACGAGAAAATGTGCAAAGGAATCACTAAAAATGTTTAGTGTTTTTCATAAATTTTTTCTAGATAAGTCGCTTGCGTGCATTGTGAAAACTACACGTTTGAGTCGATTAAATTAAAGTTCGCATTTCTCGTAAGCCAAATTACATATAATAAGTTTTGAAGAATAAATTGCACAGACAATCGTAAATTATTGCGTCCAGCCCACCGTATTCTGTAACTCGCTAATGCTAAATCTCTATCACTAAAAATCTATAACGTCGATTTATTGATTTTCGGCTACAAATGCAATTTTCAAACGTGTATTCCTAAATCAGGAACTGGCTCAAACATTTAATCGGACGAAATATAAGTGTTTCATGTCATCGCCAACAAAATTTAATTATCGATTAGATCAGCATTTTAGCGATCGAATTTAAATTCAACGAGTTACAGAATACGGGGGCTGCACTTGCATAACCCTCCGTCTAGACAGTTAATAGATTCACTAACATACAAATATAACTGCAAATGTCAAAATATTGATATTCCCAATGAGACAGCTCATTGCTACCCTACGTCCACCTGATATATTTTTATCATGACAAAAGTCTGATTCCATATAGAAAAAAGAGCTAACATAAAAAAAATATTTTTTAATATAAAATTTGACTTTTGTTATTGTAATGTCGTTTATTTTCCCAGCCGGGGTATGACTCAGTCCGCCAGGATTCTTACCAAAGGTCGACTTCCCTTGAAATAAAATATGTGTATCTTTTAGTTCTACTTATAATAAACTTAAATTTGCGAAGTCCCCCGAGATTTGGCTGGCGATATTACTGAAGTAGCGATAAGACGATGATACCCAGTTTAGCACTCCATTTTTTCATATTCTTCGGATTTTCTGGTAAAGAAAAGCAGAGATATTATAATTCGGGTATATAATTAATTCAATAGGAACTCGAATACATCTCGAGGAGGATCGAGGAGGATCTTGAGATCGGCTACTTTTAGTATGTTTATAAGATGTATTCGGGAGATCTTACAATCAACAAACTACCCCACAACGAAGTCAAGATGTATTCGGGAGATCTTGGGATCGGCTACTTTTAATTATTTTAGTACGATTATAAGATGTATACGGGAGATCTTACAATCGGCAAACTACGACACAACGAAGTCAAGATGTATTGGGGAGATCTTTAAATCTGTTACTTTTAATTATTTTAGTACGATTATAAAATGTATTCGGGAGATCGGCAAACTACGATACAACGAAGTCAATATGTATTCGGGAGATCTTGAGATCGGCTACTTTTAACTACTGTTAGTATGATTGTAAGATGTATTCGGAAGATCTTATAAGCGTTAAACTACGGTTTTAGCTACTTGTATATGTGTAACGAAGCACGAATCGATATTGGTTAATGCCTGTTTGTTCAGTACCAAACTTGTTCTTTTATAACTGTTCAATTATCAATTAAGTGAGAATTGTAACTTAACTTAATGTTAATAAACCATTTTAGAATTTAACACTAGCGAAAAAGATAATGTGTACGCTACGAATTAGGTGGTATACACCTACATGCTACTATTTTGGAAACCACATAGTATTTATTAGGAGACTTGTAACGATACGTTGTATTATGATAAAAATATATTAGGTGCAGACGTAGGGCTAGTGCTTGTAATAGTTGCGGCAATAATTGTCAAAAGTTTTAACAATTATTGGGAACATGACGTCTAACTCATTGTTAATTTATGTTCGAATTTTCTGCATTGCATTTGGGATTTTGATAATAATAGAGAAATTGAGAAAATAAATATGAGACGCTTAGTGCAATAACTCCGTAAGAAAAATGCAACCAAAAATTTATTTTATGTGCTTAATATATTGCTTGGTTGCTTGTAAAGATTTTAATTATTATATAATACCGCCAAAATAATCGAATATTTTGGCGGTATTATATTAAAATCTACTTTTTCCAAAATGGTATATTTTTATTTTGTTTTCCTCAATAACTCTGTAAGCCACACTAAATTTACTTGTTCTTTCTTTCATCGATATATTTTGCTGAATCTGGAAGACTTTTTTCAAGTTCTTCTGATATTTCTGTTAAATTAATAGGTATTAAAGAATACTTCCCAAGAAACATGAAATTTATACCAGAAACTACCGCGGAATGATTCTTTTAAATTTTTGTTGCATATGCATTTATTGCACAAAAAATATAATTATTTTTGTTGATGTAGATTACAGAGTTGTTGCTGTTTATAAAAAAGTGTTTTAAGATTTAAGAAGAACTTTTTACTATGTTATTAGAAAATATATCGTACGAAAGCGATTATTTTTTGTAATGTGAAAACTCTGGAACAACCGACATGAATAAAACAGATTTTTCTTGTGTAATGACATTTATTTTAAAGTTGAAAACAGAGGCCGCCTACTAAAAAGCGTCATTATTTACAAAACGTAAAAAATCGCACTTTGAAATAAATGAAAAAAGCTCATTCATTGTTACTTTATTTATATTTTATACTCGTATTTGAAAGTGGTGAAAAAGGTTGTCATGGTCAAAAATATATAATTTTCTAAAGCGAAAATTTTCTATCAAGGAGCAGGAGGACTTTAAACATACACATTGTTGGGATATCTTGGTAGATCAAATTATTCAAAATGATGTCCATTAAAAAAGACAGGTATGGGATTTATTGTAATTGCTTATTAATAACACTATGCAACAAAAAAAATGAACATCGATATATATAGATGATTTTTTAGCTAATTTAGGGACGCTGACCACGAATATGGCATTTATTTATTTTTCTTAAGAAGCGTTTTTGAGATATTCGCAAAAAATGTGTTTTTTGCACTTTTCAAAGACATTTCCAAAAATCTTGAAAACTGTTCATTATAATATAGCATGTTTAGCACAATTGCAAATATATGTTTTTTTGGGAACAGCCCATATTTTTAATGTGTTGATCGGCTAAAAATTCACTAAATTACGGCCCTTTTGATTTAACTGAAAAAAAACATCCCACCTTTATAGGAACTCGTGATACTTCACGCAGTTCCTCCAACTTTTCCCGTCAATACCTCTTATATGGGTAAAGTTAGATGTCATCTCCAAAATAACGGGATATTGGATGGGAGAAAACTAGACAATGACAAAAGAAGTCATCCATGCATGTCCTGGAATCATTTTCATCTGTGGCTCCAATCCGCTAGTACTATAATACTGTAATATCTAGTATTGATCTATATTTTTTTTGCGTCCCAAATAATGTTGAAAAAATATTTAAATATAAATGACGTAAAAAATACCACATATTGAAGACAGATCTCCCATGTAAAGAGATGAAATAAAAAAAACACATAATTCCTTGATAAATGGTTATAATATCTTAAAAAAAAATGTTCCAATGAATGCAATTGGTTATGCAAAATCATTTAAATTTCATTTAAAGGCGAAATTTCATTTGACTAGGATCGCCTGGTGTTCTAAATTAGACCACTTTAACGTGTGTAAATATGCGTGTACAAAACAAAAATCAAACAAAATGTTGTTCTTTTTCAAATTTAAAACGCCTTTTTAGCACTTTTATGCCAGTAATTTTGAAAAAATAATTATAATGTGCATATCTACACAAATGTACTTTTTAAACCTTGTATATTTTACCAACGTTCGTGGACGATAAAATACATAAAAGTGTACGATATAAAAATGTGTGTCCTATTTATATATAAGATTATTGTGAGACAATATTAGAAGTTCTTAATTTAAAGGAAAAATTTTTTATTGATATGGACGAACTTTAATCTGATTTCCGTATTGTACAATAATATCGCCAATGTGTGTCATACTCGGAGGTGGCACAATATATTGGCAAATATGAAAAGACTTTTTTTGTGTACAATTTTATTGTACAATTTTGATTTTTATTGACAATTGTGTAATGTGGTGGCAACGTTGTTCAATATTGTTTCCATGTCACTGTCAGAAAAATTGTGGCAATATTTTCTTTGGAAATATTGTACCATTTATTGCATAGTATAGGCCAAACCGACAATAATATACACAACAACATATGCAGTAATATTGTATAATGGATGGGCCGCCTTAAGGCCTTTTTATAACAAGGTAACGATATGCACACACATACATATGAAACTTTTATTGCAAATCATAAATTGTTCAAAGATGCGAAAAACGCAAAAATCAAACTTTTATAAAAAATAAATACTTATTAAAGATCTACATCTAGTATGTTTATAGTTTTTCATTAAATACTTTCTACCGTATTCATAAAAAATATTTAATAAACCTAAAATATTTTTTTATCAATACGGCAGTATGTTCATTAAAAGTGTACTACATTTTTTATAGAAATTGCTATAGAATACTATATTTAATCGCAAAAATTTTGTTCCGTGTCGCCCATAGAACCTTATCTAGATTACTCATCGTGTACTGTGGGCCATATTCACCCGATTTCGTAACTCAAACTTCTCTGTCATGACTTTTTATAGCAAGAATTGCTTCGTATATAAAACAAGTGTCTATGTTGCACTTTCTACCCATTGATCTCCGCCATACTACGGATACGTATGTTAGAACTGGTCTGATCAATATCCTTCAGATCCAGTGTGTCTCAATAGGGGTAACCACCTATTTGGATCCAATGGTCCCTGTACAGAGTGATCAGCACGAGATAGCTTTTTGACTCTTTCCTGCATGTGGTGTCTTCACAAGAGTTTCCCATCTTGCATCACTCTTAAATATTTAATAATGTCGGATAAAGTGATGGTTCTTTCCCGAAAACTACACACAGAAAAATTTCAACTTAAAATGTACCTAAACAAGGTTAACCTAATATTTTTCGGCAATGATTTTGCTTCACATTTGTTTCATGTTAATTTAACATGATTAATAGTAATTGTCAAAGAAAATTTTTGCTTTTGAAATAATTTGTTAAATTAACATTTACGTTCTGTTAAAATCAAAATGAAGAAAAGTTATCAAATCATGTTAGATCAACATGAATTTAATTTAATGCAGTAATTGTATTTTATTAATTGTTTAACTTACATGTGGTTGACATAGACATTTAAAAAATATTTGTATACAAATTAAATTGGCTTCCTCGGACAAGATTTGAACTCGGAACTCATCGTGTCGTAGTCAACGTGCTTACCCCTGCAGCCACAACAACTTTAAATATTCTTAAGATACACACTAACTGCCTTATTCATAAAAAATATTTCAGGTTTATTAAGCGCTTATTTGACGTATTTCTATGTGAAATTTGTCAAATAAACCTGTAATAAACCTAAAATATTTTTTATGAATTAGACCGTAAATATGTACCACCTTGAATTAAATTATAATTTAACATTGGCGGTATTCGGTGTTTGATGCAAATGCTCTTGCGTTAGTGCAAATGCAAAATATCGTAGCTCTTCTTTAAAATCCAACAACCAAACACACACACACAGGTTAAAGAAAAGCTACGATATTTAGCATTTGCACTAACGCAACGATATTTGTATCCAACATCGAATACCGCCATTATTTCTTATCATTTAACATTAAATTTATTTGAAAAGTTTAAGTTTTAGTTATAAAAAAAACAAAATGCTATGACTTGAAAAGTTTAAGTTAAAAAAATACAAATTACTTTGAGTGGACTCCAGGATTCGAACATGCGATCCTCCAAATGCAAGACTAGTACACTGCCTACCAGCCAGCAGCAGTTTGTCGGCTGTTTACAAACATAAAAAACAACCTACACAACTAAGCAAAAAAGTGTATTCCAGCTTTGAACAATGCAAATAAACACCAACACACTCCAAACAACATAGTAAATGTAATTTAACCTTTTTGCATGGTGATTTTACATTGGTATTTTTTCTGTGTGTATATTGTATGATCTCTGTCTTCCTGGTGAAAAGACCTATATCTATTTTTTTGGTTAAACTGCAGTCCTCTCGGCCGATTTCAGCTAAGCGCAATGTTGAGAGGTCTTTCCGCCTCCCTGCAAAGTTGGGTAAGGATTTTGTCCATTAGAAGTATGATGACATCATCCGCAAAGCAGACAGACTCAAAACCTTAATTAGTCCGAACCTTTAGCAGGCTGTGTACAGTGGTTACCCAAAGAAGGAATGATTTTATTCCTCCTTGATGCGTTTCATGTCCCTGTTCCTAATCTTTACATTGTGCATCAATCAATTATTGATTGGTCAACTTGAAACTGTACTAAGGATTTAATAAGAGTGACGGAACTAACATTGTTGAAAGCGCCTGTCAATACAAATGCCAAGCGTATACAACTTGTAATTGAAAGCTTTTTCGGTGCAGTTACATACATATCTACCATATATGACATATGCATATTGTCTAAACCTCAAACTATCCTGATATCCTGCTCTTAATAATGTCTTCGACTATCTGTTCCAAGGTCTTGAGCAGGAAAGAAGTAATACTTATTGGTCTGTAAGCCTTTAGAGTGACATAACTCGCATTGTCAGGCTTAGGTATTAAAAGTGCCATTTCCTTCTGATTTTAGTAGTATATGCAAATTGTAGACAGGTATTAAAAATTCTAACCTAATAGGATGATGAAAAATGCCATACATCCCGCTTGCGTCAAAAGGGCGAAGCTACTTAATGACTCAATTAATGTCGATAAATTTAACATACATATGTACAATATCAAAAAATAACATTCAGCATATCACTAATATGTAGTCGTACATATTTACATGCGTACCACTGTCATATATGTACATACATATATACATATGTGCATACATATCTGAGTTGAATTAACACAAAACAACTTTTCATACCTTTTCGTCACTTTGCATTTAAATATGATTATGTTTGTATGTATGCATATACATACATACATATTTATTTATGTATATCCCCAGTCAGTATGTGGAAGATTGTTTCACCAAACTGAGTCTTTTTCGACTGCCTTAGATGATCATAAACTGATTAATCAGTTCTGCGCTTAAAATATGACTCGAAAATGATTCCCAGAAACATCTAGAAAGTGATTTATTTGTTTAGAAAACAAAAACAAACAGCAAGCTCGTGTAGTAAAATCAAGAAAATATAAAAATATTTTAATTTAAAACAAAAAACTGATTGTAAATACTATGTACCACAAACTGTCTCGAAAGTGAATCGAAATTGATCAGAAATGCGAGTCATAAAAGACTCGTTTAGAAGACTCGCGGCTAGGTTACCATTTTCTCCCGAAATACAAACATACATGTGTACAGTAACCAAAGAAAAAACTTGTACAGCAAACGCTCCGCTCTTCTAAGCAAAGTATCTCTGTTGCTTTGTAAGATTTTAAGCTAAAACCAAAAGCAATTTCTAAACAACTTAATCAGCTTTCTATGTAAATCTTTCATTTTATTAAGAATTTATTTTAGTACTAAAAAATAACCATAAAATAACACTATGTATATTCAAGAGCAAAAAAAACTAGTACACTAACTTTTCCTTCAGGAAGGAGCTATGAAATACATTAAAAATTATTACTAACGGAGGCCACGTCTAGCATGTAATAGATTTTTGGTAATTTTTGGTTGTTCATGCTTCCATATGCCATGGAGGGCACTTTTGAGTTAATTTTTGTCCCTAATCTACAGCTCGCGCAATTTTTCCTCCACGTACACACACAGAATCTCATTAGAACTAAGGACAAGGCTCTAGGGAGGATGTCAAATGACTTGTAGAATTTCACCAAATATCGCCAATATAATAAAACATTAAATTATAGCTACAAAAATATTTTTTTATTTACTAATTACATTGTAAATTTTGTTAACTTTTGAATTCAGTTGGTAACGTCTATCGTAAAACATATAATATATTTTTTAAGAAAAATTAACAAAAATGTTTGCATTATCATGTTAATACTAGCATACAAAAAATACTTAAAAATAACTTATTCCAAAAGATTAATCTAAATAGGATGAATTGAACTTAAGCACCAAGATAAAACTGAATTAACATTTACTAAAATGTCGTTTTCAGACACTCGAGGCGAGATCTCGTGTAGACTTTTTGGTACTTAATTAACAAAATGTTAGTTCTAACTTATAAAAGAAAGTTTTCCCCACTGTGTTTCATTAACACCAAATGAGATTTTGTGGTAAAAATTGAATTTCAGAAAATTTTCTTGAGGTAAAGAGTCACAACATTTAAAATTTTTTGCACGAAACACATTTTTTTTAGAAAAAAGTTCTTAAAAAAATCATAGTCTTAACATTATTTTATTTTATTGGATTGTAAAAATATAACCAAAATATCGCCAAGTAAATCGCCAATCACCATTTAAAATTTTTCATCGCCAAAAACAAATTTTTGTCGCCACGTTTGGCGAGATATCGCCATATCTGACAACACTGGATGGAAGCCATGTTCTTAGTGTTGAGGGAAAATGTTTCTGGTATTGGACTCTAACTAATCAATGATCTCCAGTTATATTTAGCTTGGTAGCTAACTATTTTAAATTATCTTTTGGTATTATTAAATAATCTATTTTACTCATTGTACGGTCTATAAAAATCGGATTTTATACACCACTCGATCCCATTGAGCTCCATACCATCATTTTACACCACCATGCTTCATTTTGTTATGCAGGTTTTCTTATCATTAAGGCTGGAATTCCTTTTACATTTACATTACATTTTAGTTCAGTAGTGTCCCAAAAGTCATCATAGTGCTTAATTTAATCTTTCTTTGTATGGCAAAGATAAGCCCTAGCCTTAACAATAAAAACCTGAATAAGACGGCAATGCTTCGCCGATGTGATGTGGTATGAGGCTCAATATGGTCGATTGATGTAAGCAATTCGGTTTTTATAGAACTTACAATGAGTAAAATGGATTATTTTAAAATACTAAAAGATCAGAAATAATTTCTTATTCGGGCTTAAGTTCAGTAATTTCAATTCTTATTGAATGAAATATTTTTATTAATTAAATCTAAAAATTTCTCACACTAAAAGATTATTTAGAATAGATAGCTACCGCATTAAAGATAACTGGAGATGATTGATTAGTTAGAGTTAAATACCCGAAACATGTGTCCTCAATAATATAAGAATGGCTTCCATTCAATGGAAAAAATGCAGACACATCCTTCCTGGAGCCTTGGATTAGATTAGGGAAAACTTAGCGCAAAAGTGTTCTTCAAAGCATATGGGAGGATATACCTCCCAATATTACCAAACACCCAGTTAATTCTTTGAGAATAATGTATTAGATGGCAGACGTGGCAACATATTGTACTAAGTTTTAGTGTTTAACTTATTTCATACCTAGCTCCTTCCTAATACATATATTAAAATGAATTTGTTAATAAAATGAAAGATTTTCATAGAAAGCTGTTTAATTTGTCTTGAATTTTTTTATATTTTTTGTTTGTTAATAAAATGAAAGATTTTCATTAATTAATTTGTCTTGAAACTGCTTTTGGTTTTAGCTTAAAGTCTTACAAAGCAACAGAACTACTTTGATTAGAAGAGCGGAGCGTTTGTTGTGGAAGTTTTTTCTTTGCTGACTGTATTTCTATAAAAATATGTGCAGCCATACATACATATGTGTATATGTACATACGGTATACATATGTACGCATGTGCAGCAAAATTTTATGATACTGCGTTTTCTTTTTTGTTGGAATACAAATATTTGGCGAGTGCAATGACCAGAAAGTGATATTTTACTTCCTTAGGTATTGTTGGTTTTGTTTTGGGTTTGAGTCTGGCCAAATTATTTTTCTCGTAAAAGAAACTATAAAATGTATAACAAGTTCTTAAATGAAATCTGCTAAGCACTCAAAAGATCAGACAAAATAGTTTTCAAGAATTTCATAACATAATGAAAGTTTGTTTTAAACTAAAATTGAGATAAAATTATTAGTAATCTAGATCCTCACAAAAACATGAATGTGAAAAAAGGCCAAGTTCCTTTCCAAAATTTCGGCCATCAAAAGTAATGAGATAAAAATGTTGAGCAAGTTCGTGCTTGGTACAATACCTATCACTGCAATAATATGAGGTAACATGGATTTAATCTAATTATGAATTAAATTTTAGAATTTTACGTCGGCGGGGGAAAAAGTTATCAGGGGGGTAAAAACAGCTCGAATGGCTTCCTGTAAATATACACACTGCGTTCATTGGCCGGAACTGGGCCTGGCGCACTGCGGTGCGCCTTGATTCTGTTTGAAGGAATATTAAAGACATCAAAATCGCTTTAAAAATACTATTTAACAACTTTGTAAGCGAAGCACCAGCTGTTGTCGGTAAATTTACAAAATTAATTTTTCATTTGTTTGTGGTACTAAAAAATACCATCATGTTTATATTGGTTCCTTTGTTCATCTTCTTCTGTTGGCAAATGTTACAAGTGTGTTCAAGGTCATTACAAGAAATCACAGCCAACAGCTTTAACAGTTCATTACTCTTTCGTCTAGTTACCCCAAAAAGTAAATTCAAGAAACACTCGTAAACTGCAATTCGGTACACCTGGTATTTTCGTAGCTGCAAAATCTCGAGTAGAAACGATAATGTTCTTTTCGTCTTTGTTCTCCTGATTCTTTCTATCTCGTTGTTATTTTTGTTTTCATTTTTAATTTAAAGTTAAACAATTCCTTGCATACAGATCGGGGATCGATGGATAGATGATGGTTGGATGGATGGTTGGTTGTCTCTTATTGTTGTTGACCAAGTAGTGTAAATACAAGTTGCTGACCTTTTTGAGTGCATCATTCTAAATGATGGAAACGGCAGCAGTGAAACAACAACAACAAAGACAACATGATCAACAACTAATGCAATGAACAAACAACAGTGTTCAACAATGAACATTCAATGACACTCCCTGGTGCCTTTAGTATTTTTAAAGTTTAAATTACTTAAAGGATCACAACAATGCAATCGCTGCGAGACAAACCCTTCTTTTATACTTCTTACCGTTCTGTGTGAGAGTGTGTGTGCAAGTCTCTTCTGTCTTCTTAGACTATTTTATTATAAAACTTGTACTATCAATTATCAGACAGCCAGACATCCACCACTATCATCCTTTAGCTTTTTCCTTGTGAATCTTTATGATACCATTTGATGTGTTCTCTTAACTTACCCAGTTGAAAGTATAAAAAGTAGTTGGCAAAATGCACTCCATATGATAAATAAATAGCGATTTTAATTTTACTCAATTCTAGTATGTCAGTTGGATTGTTTTTGTACTTCTTTGGTTTTCTACTTCTCTTTAAGTTTGTGTATAAATAGAAGTGGTTATCTACTGATATACCATTCAGTGTTTTGTGTTGAGACCGTTCAGAGTTTTATTATTTGGAGACTTCCTTATTTCTATTTTCCGGACATTTGCACGTGTTTGGTTTTTCTGATTTAACCGCCATTATCACAACATCTTCGATGACAAAGTAGCAGATAAATTGCCAGTTCTTCATGCCTCGTGAGAGAAAAGTAACAAAAAAAATTATGGGATTAAATGCACATCTAAAATTTCCTTTTTTTTGTCTGGAGCAGAAAAAGGTACGATCCAAATTTAGCTTTACAAAGCTATCAATCAGTATTTAAATAATATGTGTGTGTAGTGTTTAAAATCGTTAAAAAGAATCTCATAAATTGCGTGACTTCAAAATAAAGTGACAGAATAAAATACAAGTACTTTATTCAGCTATTAAAAAATATTAAATACATATTGCTATATAAAACTATTTTCTTTTATTGCAATTACCTTTCAATACGAATACAATATTTTCAATATATAAAATTGAAAAATGTGTAATAAAATATTAAGCTCAGCAGCGCATGAAAACCATTTATTGATCATACAAAAAAAATTCTCAAAAGCAAGCTGATGGGACTACAAAAGCGTTCAAAAAAGCTCAATTTTTATTAAACTTTTATTACATTTATGCACAAATGTGTTCATAACTTTTATATAAAGTATTAGTAGGATGGATATTTCCATTTTTGTAATAATGGATCAAAGAGTTCTTTTGACCAGGGATGTAACGGCTTAATATGTTAAATAAAAACTGAGTACCTGTAACTTAATTTTAACAAAGCAAAAATAAAAGAAACAAAAACAACAAAGAAGAAATTGAAAATTAATAAATGAAGCACCTCGGATTTTAATGGTGTTTTGAATTTTTGAAGAATTTCCCAGTGAAAAAAATGGAAGTCATTCTGGTGGAACTACATTTTCATTGCTTCCAAAAAATCGATATTTTTAATTTGCCGGGAGTGAGCAAAAAACCATGTAGAAGCTTATTTTTAGTCATACAAAACCTTGTAACTCCTCCATAGTGTTAGAAAATACTCACCAGAATTAAAAAAAAACAATTTTTTTTACAGATATTTATGAACTTATTTTAGTCTAAAATTTAAAAGTTATTTTCTTACATTTACATGAAAACACTGTTTCGGTCTTAAATTCGTATAAAAGAAACGAATTGTTACAATAGCTAACTATTTACCATTTTTCCTAGATGAAAATATTATCATAGAACACAAAAAAGGGAATTTTTCTTAATATCGCTTCCAATTCAGTGACCAGGCATCGAAAAAGAGAACTTCTTGCAATGACAACCCTATGTAAAAATCATTAGATCGGATCGAAATTTTCACTACTTCCAGATCGCAAACTCTACATTTTCATGACTTTTTTGGAGTGTCTTTTTTTACTGGGTACTTTTATAAAAACACAAACATCCAACATTCATACCTTATGAAATAACCTCTGAAAGAAAAACTTAGGTCCAATTATCTAAACACATTACCAAAGTGATTTCTACATGGAAACAAAAACCAAGTTTATAAAATTATGTTTTTGACACTTATAACTACAACCTTTACTGCGTCATATTGATTCAATAATATTCAATATAATATCAAAATTATATTGAAATATTTTAAAGTAAATAAAATAAACAATGGGCTGCTTGAATAAAAAAAGTATTTGGTTTTTTTTAATTTTTGGTTTAAAAACAAATTTTTAAGTAAAAAGCAAATAATTTTTTATTCATACTACCCAATAAATACTTTAAATTAATATTGTTCCATATTGAGATAAGAAATTTCAACAAAACTGGTTTTTATTGATTGTAAGTTTTTTCTCTGGGTGTAACTACTTAAAATAACAAACCAAAAAAGTTTGTCTTGAGTAGATCCGAAATCAAAAATAAATTCAGTAATGCTGGGAACACAACTGGGACGAACGACCACAACTCGGTGCGAACTTTCCTTTAAAAATAAAACACATTTGTGCATATGAAAATGAACACAACATCGGCGTACTACGAAATTCGTCGTGCGTGACGAACTCTGAGATAGATTTATTTTTATTTTGTACGCCAACGAACGACGAAAAAACAAAATTGAGAAAAAATTCTCTTTTTCTCTCTCAGTAGTTTTTGTACACACAACAACCAACTTTATCAAATATGAGAGAAGAATTCGGTGAGTAAATTCGTCGTTATTGTGCTTCACACGACGAACTTACGCAGCTAATGGTTATCGACGAATTCGTCGACGTGGACGAAATTCATCGTTCGTCCCAATTGTGTTCCTAGCATAAATTGCGATTTTGATTCGCACACGAAGGTTTTCGTACGTACACTAGATATGTAATACTATATCAATTTTGGCATTTTTTCGTTTTTGGAATTTTTTTAGCGTTTTTTTTAGTTATGGCGTTTTTGACGTGTTTTTGGTTTTGGCGATTTATTTTATTTTAATCAATTTTTATTTTAGGTTTTTAACGGTTTTTTTCATTTTGCCGATTTTTGTAATTTTGGTGATTTTTTGTGTTTTTTGTGATTTATTTTTGTTTGGTGATTTTATAATTTTAGGATTTTTAACTTATAGCGTTTTTGAAAATTTCAAGAGTTTGCGTTTTGCGGTTTCCAAGTTGTCAAAATTTATAAAATTTTATTCAGTTATTTTGCATACGGCTCTTAAATTTTTAACATCTCTAGGGGCGGGATCCTGTATGTGTGTCATGTGCCACATATGCGTAACTAATGAAAAACTGATTAATTCAGACACGTATTTATTTTTTGGGCACATGGCACAAACGAAATGCCAGATATAAAATCAGCCTACGAATATTTATTTCTGTATTTTATTATACCTTTCACCAAAAAAGGTAAAGGGTATATATAGATTTGGCATTCTGTGTGTAATTTCCACAATATTCATATGCGACCCATAAAGTATACATATATAATCTGGGTTATTATGATTAGGAAAGACCAATTAGCCATGTCCGCCCGGGAAGACCAATTAGCCATGCCTGTCGGACTTGTGCGTCAGAAATGGTCCAGAATAGGAGTTTCTACGCGAGAAAAAAATCCCCGAAATTCCCGGGAATTATTTTATTCCAAGTCCCGGGTAACTTTCAACTGGAATTTTCGAGAATTTAATATTTACGTTTTTGGAATTAGCTTTTTTCTACATTGCGGTTCGTTGTTTTATTTAAGATATTCAAGTCAAAAGTTGCACTGTTGCGAAAAAGCAAAATACATTTTAAAAATATATAACAACAACCACATAGAAAATTGTTTTGCACAAGTGATGCAAAATTGTCAGAGTCTGAGTAACTGGAAGATTATCAGGGTAAATTTTGCAAAGTTGTGCACTTTTTATGGCATTGAAAAAAATGGACAAAAAGTACTTATAAAATCAACCATACACCAAATTACAACGTAGATATGCGTAAACTTTTCTTTTAAATTAAAAAAACACTGGTTGAAGATATTTTCGATACAAATAAATTAATTAAAAAATTATAAAACTAAAAAAATTTTTAAAATTTTTAGCTAGAAATTATAAAGTAACCTTCAAATTCGATTTTAAGATAACAAATACATAATTTTTATATTTTCAAAGACCTATGGCTCAATATGTTTTTAGAACTTTATTAAATAATACCAATATTATTAATATTGATGTATAAATTACTGAATTAATTACAGAATTAATAAATAAACTTCTAACACTTTGTTTCAGCATTTAAACAAACGTTTTTTAACAATTAAGAAACATACAAATACAATATACATATATACATATTAGGGTTGTGCCCAAAAAGAACGAACTAGTTCAATTGAACTATTCCCATAAGTGAACGATGTGAACTAGTTCAGACTAGTTGTTCCTTTTAGTCTTTGTTGTTCTTTTAGTCTTTCTTGTTATTTTGGTCTTTCTTGTTCTCTTGGTCTTTCTTGTTATTTTGGTCTTTCTTGTTATTTTGGTCTTTCTTGTTCTCTTAGTCTTTCTTGTTCGTTCGATCATTTTTGGTCTTTGTTTTGTTTTTTATCTTATTCTCTGTTCCTGACCAATGCACATGCAAAAGATTTAAAGTTAAATATAGTTTCTCGTTTGCAACTGTTAAAAAGATACAAATGTAGTGTGCCTATTAAATTATTTAGCACAATAATCAAAACAAACAAAAGAAAATGAATAGGTACTTAGTGAAATTTACAAGGGAGTTTTACAAAATTAATAGAAATAATTTGTAGTATTGAACTAAAAAACAGATTGTGAAAAAGATTGTTAAGATTAAAAAAGTAATTATAATTTTTTTTTAAACTGATTACGGATTTCATTTTAAAAATTTCAAAACATTAATTTTTTCCTTTTACTTCCTAAAAGCATACAACAAATAAGACTACAAAACACAAATGAAAATACGTCTAAGCAAGGAAAATTTTTACTCAATTAAATTAATTTGTTGTGTTAAAAATCAGTATTAAAAAAGTGATTAAAATTTGTTTTCAAATGATCAAACTTCATTTAAAGTATTTTCAATAAAAAAATTTAATTAAATAAGGTTATTAAGAATGAAATGAAATTAATTTAGAATATTAACACACGAATAAAACATTGAAGAGGATTCAATGACTGTATAATCTCTGTTTTGTTTTTCACTGAACAACTGACCGAAAAGAACAACTGAACGAAAAGAACGAACTAGTTCTTTTTGTTGTTGGGATCAAAAAGAACAATCCGCAAAAGGAACAACTATGCCCAACTCTAATACATATATCCACATATAGTGTCGCTTTAAAGACAACTAAACAAAATGTGTTGCTCACGTCAGAAAGTGCAATTATGCATTTTGCACAAGTTGCAAGAGTTGACGTGAATACCTTTATTACTTAAAAATACAAATCTGTAAGCGGAGATTAACTGCACGTCTCCACGCGCGATAATTATTTCCGAACATAAGCAATAGCGTCGGCAGCATAACAGTACAAAAATTTTCATGTGCAAGCTTATGTTCTAAGCTATAGAATATGCATTGTGGAATTGGACATAAATTAAAAAAATTCACTGTGTATAGATCAATGTTTTTTGGTTTTATTTTAATTTATTTAATTTGATATAACACTAATTTATTTATATTCGTTTTATTTTACATTGAAAATGCTGTATTTTTAACACAGCCGCAAGTTTATTATATTTAATTCACACAAACAACAAATGTCTATGAAATTTAACAACATTATTTCTTCGAAATAAGTTTGAACACCTATTTCTCAATTTATTTGCATATAAATATTTCTCCGGTCCACACGTGGACATATAGTGTTGTAAATAGAATTTGACAGTTGAGAACATTATTATTTCCAAGTTTATTGCGCGTGGAGACCCCCAGCAAGCGGTTTAGCAAATATTTTTAACATAAAAAATTTATAGTATCTAGATTGGTAGATGTAGATGGAATTTCCATCCATGCTATAACTCAAAGCATATGAATTTATTGTTTCTTTTTTTTTTGATTTTATAAATATGTATTGGTGTTCATCAAATGAACGATTAAAAAGTGGTTTTGTTTTTAATTTAAATGTTGTATGTTTTTTTATAAATTATATTTTTTATTGAAGTCATTTAATTTAATTCATGTGTTTTTTAAATTCCCGGGAATTCCTGGGAATAGATCATTTTATTTCTCCATTCCCGGGAATTGGAAAAGTCCGGGAAATTAGAAACCCTAGCTGGTATTGAAAATCGGTAAAATCGAGCAGAGCTTAAAAATTTAAACTTAATTTTGCCATATAAAAGTCACCAGGTAAAACTAATTTTTAATTTTTTTTTAATAAACTTACGAGTATTTTATGTTTCAGTACTAACGAAATTGGTATTATAAATAAAAAAAAAAACAAAATAAAAAAGACGTTTCCAGTCTTGGCAAATTTTAACTTTTTAAGTTATATAAAAATAACCTATAAAAACCAATTTATATTTTTTCTCTAATAAATAAACATATCTTACATTCTTAAAAGAAAAAAACTGTTGTAAGAAATCAGAAAAGTCTAAAATTAAGATTCCAGTGTTGGGAAACTTTCACTTTTTGTGATATATAAAAGTAACTAAGTCTAACTAATTTATTTCTTTATAAATTAAATATATATTTTGTTTTTGAAAAAAAAGTTTGGTGCAGAATATAAAAAAATAGAAACTACAACACCACAGCTGGAAAAAGTGAATGTTTTTTTAATAAAGTAACTAAACAAACCTATTTGAAGCGTGACACGGTGGGTTGAATCAGCCCCAAAGTTGCTATTAATTCAGGGAAAGGTGGAAAATTGTATTTTAATTTATTTTTGGAAAATGTATGCTTTACTGATTCCAAAAATGTATTTTTTTATTTTTGTTTTTTATAAAAGAGAAAATATCTATTTAGAAATTATTTTTATATAAATCATGGAGAATTTCAAAAATTTCAAACCAACAAGTAATTTCCTTAAAACTTAAATGTTTAAAAAACAACACTAAATTAACTTTTAAACAGAAAAAAAAGAACTTGAAATGTGTTGAATTTAAATTTTTTCACTATTAGCAAAACCACTAAAAAACGTACTTTGACAGCACACTGCAGAAAAAGTAAGAAACACTAAACATTGATTTTGATCAGTAGTGATAACAACATATAACTTTATTTGAAAATAATAACTTGAAAATATTAATTAATAGTGACTTTGGACTTGATTCAACCCAATGTGCGTAGCCGCAAATAACGTTGCAAAAGAAAATGTCTACAAAACTTGTTTTTTCATAGATTACCGTTAACATTACTCTCTTGCGTTGCTCAAACATCAAACAATCCAAAATTAATTAAATCGGTTCATAAATCGGTTCATAAGTTCTATGAATTTCGACATTAATCTAATGAAAAAATTCATTAAAATTCAGCCAACGTCACGCTTCGTTGGATTATTGAAACCAGTTTCGTTAAAATTATTTTAATGAAAACTACGTCAAATGTATTAAACAGTGTCATCAATACAATGAAAGAACTTCATCGAAACAATGTAATAATTTCATTAAAAGTATGAAATAATTTCATTAAAGCCACGAAATAATTTCATTAAAACAACGAGATAATTTCCAACAAAATAATTTCACTAAAATAACGAAATAATTTCATTAAAACAATGAAATAATTTCATTAAAACAATGAAGTAACTTCACAAAAATAAAGAAAGAAACTTATTTATTATAACATCGAAATAACTTAATTCAAACTGTATGTGTAAATAAGCGTACAAAAGGTACAAAAACAATCATACATAACTACCTTTGATGCAAGCTTTTGGTTGACAACTGTTGAGATACATTTAATTTATCAGACTTTCATGACTACAATGAAATTTTCATTGTAAATGAATTCACTAATTCCCAAATATTTACTTCTCACTCACTCAGACTATAATACAAGTATTAATAATTTTGACGAAAATGCATCCCTGATCTTATATTTGTTTAAAAAATTTCAAAAAACCAACAAAAACTCAACATGTAAGAGTTGCGTTTTCCACAAAAGGATTAATACTTGTATAATAGTCATTTCATAAAATATTCATTAAACCTGTCGTTTTGAGAAGAAGAACCGTAGCTTTTTCTGTACTTAATTTAAACTCATTTAACTATTAGTACTGTGCGATACTTATACATGCTTTAGTTTTTTTAATCATGTGTACATATTTATACTAAACTATTTTTTACAGTTCCTTGTTATCATTTTAGGTTAAAAATTTCCATCACAATTTCAAAATCAAAGTTACTGTATTAACTGATAACTCATTTTTGGGGTATCAGTTTTAATTAATTTCAGTTTATTAAAATAACTTTTCATCAAAGTGCACTCATTTTACTAAAATCTTTATACATTATATTTTGTTCTGCCTCGGAACAGTATTTTCAGCAACTAATGTGTGGTTTCTGCAAGCGACTTATCTAAAAAATCTGTATAGGAATCCCTCAAAGATTTTAGTGCTTTTCATATATTTTTTCTAGGCAAGTAACTTGCTTGTATTGTGGAAACGACACATAAATTAATATAAATTCCACTTTGCTGTATAACAAGTATTTCCCTTTTATTAGTCAACCAAAAATAAATCATATTGTTAAAAAAAATCAGCTTTTATGTAATTAATCGAAACAAATTTGCACAACTTTGTTTGCTTCAGCTTTCAATTTGTACAAAAGCAGGGATTCGCTTCATAACATTAAATTAAAATTTTGTAGTTAAACGTCTAAGAGAATATAAAAGGAACTCCAAATAATATTTTGTAGATTTTTCATCTAATGCAGAAAGCATTGGTTCTTTTATTTTTGAATGATCTTCAAAAATTGTCAATCTTCATATTGTTCTAGAGCACTTTCAATGCAACAAGCTTTTATTTAATGATAACAATTGCGTTATAACATGTGATAAGATTGTATGGCTCTCTAGTGGGAAATATCGTAGAAATTTTCGGAGTTTGCATTACGTTTATTCCACGATTTCTTAGCAAATCTTCTAAATATGTTTAGTATAATTTGGGTCTTATTAAAAATTTGAATAGACTTTCATTAAGACTTACAGCAGTATTGTTTAATTTATATCTTTATAATAAACTTTGTTAGAGACATGAGGATTTCCCACAGACGACATAAAGTTTCATATGTAGAACCTTGCAGCATATATAACTCGATTTTGTCTTAAGTCGACCTCTGCTGTTATCGCTTTAAAACATATAAATATAAATGCCGTTAAAGTCAAATAGTGCGAAATTACATATACAACGTATACATATGCAACGCTGTTTTTGACACAACAATGTAATTTTGCTAGTTATGGCACTTCAATTAACGAAAGATGTTAGATGAAACAAAATTAAATAGGAACATCTTTTAAAGATGTAGAAAGATGTTGGTTTTTGGTACTGTGTATTTCTTATGGGAAGATGTTAACATTTTCGGAAATTGATGGTAGATGTAAGATGTGCGTTAGTGTAAAAAGCCTTTAAGAATAGATACATATGTAGTAGTATTATAAAATTAGGTCTAATTGTGATACATAGAATTAAATATTTTTATTTATAATCTGACAGTTTCTTACACAATTTTATTTTGTATTACAGATGCTACCTGATATCCAAAATATTCCGTATTCCTACTCTTTGAACAATGATGACAGATAAAACTCTTATGGAATGCTCAACTATGAACACTGAATCACCCATCGATGCTGGGATACTTCAAACGACGTTTCGATCATTAAACAAAATTTTAAATGTTGTTAAACTAGCAATTTAGGTTAAATCAATAAAAAAATTGCAATAGGCTTAAAAAATGTTTGCTGGCCCAGCAGCAAAGTGTGTCTGTGTTTTTCTAAATGGCTGGCTGTAGGGCATTTCCTTACGACTTAAATTGAGTCGCATTCTTTTTTTGCAATGAACATTTTAAATCTTCTGAATGGCAAACGTGGAAACGCAAAAATAAAATTGATTAGAAGTACATAAATTATTATATTTTTAATTGAATATCGTATGTACTTATAGGTAGTATATGTAGTACATAAAATAATTAATCATGATGAAAACTAATTAAAGTTTCTACAATAAATCAAAAATTTCGCACAAGTCAATTCATTCAAAAATAGAAATAACCATTACAAATAATACACGGTTTGAAATAAAACTTTAAGTAGGGCTGAGTATTTCAGACATAGATATGTACATACATATGTACATATAAATTTAATTAGATTTATAATTTTGGTAACTTGTTTTTTTATTTATTTCTGTATAACTTTTTATTGGTTGTGACCAACTGCTGCTACACAATATTCCGTTATGCTAAACTGTACCGCCTGTCTGACCAGAGTTTAACATGTGATAATCCCTGCATGTGTGAATTGACTGACCTTCATACAAAAACATTTGCTTATAAACGTGAAACTATTTTTGTATAATAAAATAATGAAACATGCAAATTAGATAAGAAAACTATTTAATTTTTTTTTACATTTTAACAACCAAAAATATTTTCGTTTATTGTTCATTTCTATAAACATTTTTAAATGGAAAATATACTTAAACACAATGTGAGCACAGTTTGGTTTAGAATAAAAACGCTTCAGTGGTTCCCAATAAAGAGGTTAAATCAAGTATGTAGGTCTGAAACATTGATGTTACTTGGAGGCTACACGTTGAATTTTTGTCCCAACTTTTGTTTCAAAGTTCAATATATTCACAATTTTTTACAACCACACTCATACATTTGGGAATTGAATTCCAGGTGGACTTAAATTTTTCTTTCAACACTTCATTAAATTTTTCTTACAATTTAACAGCTGTGTTAAAATAAATTTATGTTTGTAAAAAATTTAAAACAGAAGTAATTTTCTTTGCTGAAATAAAATATGTGAGGCGAAAATTTTTAATTGTTCTCTCGACGACGGCATTTTGAACACAAAATTGGAAATCAAATTCATTGCAGCCTACGTCACAACTTAAATTTGAGCAAATTTTGACAAACCATATTTACAGCCGCACGGTTAATTTCATAGCACAAAATCACACAGATTCTTAAAGCCCAGGCACATTGAATCAGTCATACGTTTTCAATTGGCATTAAAACAACAACGTATAATTTTGGCAAAATGAGAGCTTTATTGGCGGAAGTATTTGTGTTGTGTTCATTTTCGTATGCACAGATGTGTTTTATTTTTTATGACGAAAGTTCGCACCGAAAAATTCGTCGTTCGTCCCAGTTGTATTCCTAGCATTACTCACATAAAAACTTATATATACTTACAAAAAATATCAACAAATACAATTTTTTTCTCACTCAGCCTGTGTTTCAGAGGATGATAAAAATTTTTTCTACTCGAAAAGTTCTCACACTCCTTACAGAAACGAGGCAATCTGTCCTTATGAATATAGAAGACGACTAAGCGTTGTCCGTCTGTCCATCCGTCCGTCCATCTAATGTACGTGAAATCGGTTTTCCGAAGCTCCCAAAAGACTTCGGTGTTAGACTGGTATGTCAGAAATAATCCAAAATATATTGTTATTGAAAATCAGCAAAATTGAGCAAACAGTTTTAGAGCTGAAAAACTAAAACTTGATTTTGCAATATAAAAGTAACCAGTTAAAACTAAGTTTATATTTTTTTAATAAACTTATTTTATATTTCAGAACGAACGAAATTGGTATTGGAAATAAAAAATTATGTCAAAAAATTAAAAAGACGTGTCCAGTATTGTAAAACCTTACCTTTCTTGGTTATATAAAAATAACCTACTAAAACAAAGCTTTCCTTGTACGCTTTTGTACTTCTACTTTTTTTGTTAAAAATATTTCTGCTGTTTTAAGCATATACCCAGTGAAAAAAATGGAAGTCATTCTAGCGGAAGTACATTTTCTTTGCTTCCAAAAAATCGATATTTTTAATTTGCCGAGAGTGACCAAAAAACCATGTAGAAGCTTATTTTAGTCATACAAAACCTTGTAACTCCTCCATAGTGTTAGAAAATACTCACCAGAATTAAAAAAAATAATTTTTTTTTAAAAAATTTATGAGCTAATTTTAGTCTAAAATTTAAAAGTTATTTGCTTAAATTTACATGAAAACACTGTTTCGGGCTTAAATTCGTATAAAAAGAAACGAATTGTTAAAATAAGTAACTATTTACAATTTTTCCTAGATGAAAATATTATCATAAACCAAAAAAAAGGGAATTTTTCTTAAAATCGCTTCCAATTCATTGACCAGGCATCGAAAAAGAGAACTTCTTTCAATGACAACCCTATGTAAAAATCTTTAGATCCGATCGAAATTTTCACTACTTCCGCATCGCAAACTCTACATTTTCATGACTTTTTTGGAGTTTCTTTTTTTCCTGGGATATGATTAATTTTCAAAATTTTGACTTAATTAATACATATCTGGCAGTATTTTAAGTACAATTTGCTTAAAAATAAGCACTTTTAGCAGTAGATTTGAATTTTTGTGTTAAAGAGGACAAATATGTATAATTATGATTTGAGCGGGCTAAAGTTCGTATCGCTTTTTAAGCCAAATTACATGTGATATTTATTAATGAACAAATAACATCAAAGTTAATTGTAAATATTCTGACAACAACACATAGTTGAACGGAACAGCTAGCCTTTTTTGAAGGTCACTAAACCTTCATCAGCAGCGTTCTTTTGTTTTTGGTCCATTGTGTGTGGTATCAGTTGATGTAGATTTCTGCCTTATATACGAAACTCTTTTGCAAATGGAATATGCGAATTGTTTTGATCCATCGTATTTCAATTTGCTGAAAGGTGTTTTGTAATGAAAGCTCAAATCTACCATCTCTAATTTACAACAGTCCTACCATTGTCATTTATTCTTTACTAATTATGCACATGTTATTTAATTTGCTTATTTTTCTTCTACTTAAGACAAACTTTTTTGGTTTGTTACTATTAAGTATTTTTATTTAATTTTTGCCACAGGCCCATGGCTATTAATTTTAGTTAATTTTTAGTAATTATTTTTCGAACTTCATTTGTTTCTATATTTATGATTTGAATGGGCTAAGGTTCGTATAGCTTTTTAAGAGGACAAATATTAGAGGTACTCACATGGGTGTCTTAAGTGTCCTAAGTGTCATAATGTCTTAACATTTTAAGATAGTTTAAATTGTTGTGACTAAAACAAAAAGGTCATAAAGTAATAAGACTTTCTCAACTATGTTTATTATTTGTCATAACTACATGTAGAAATGCGTGAGAGTTTACCAAAGGAATTGAGAGATAAATGCAAATTGGTAAAATATTTATAATTGTAAATTATAAGGCGTTGCTCACAGCAGTCATATTTGTTCGTTTTATTACTTTAAAACGTGTTAATTTATGAGTACCTTCTGAATACTCCAATTGTTTTTTTTTTATACAAATAATAACAAAATCTATATAAATTCAGACATTAAGAGTATTTCAAAAACAAATCGGACGATATATGGTTCAAAATTTGGGCCAATGTTTTATGCGTTTTGCTCTGTAACTTGATACATATGCACAATTGCCTGATTCTACTTTTTTGGCACTTGCATAGTACATAGAAACGCTTTGAACGGATGGTATGGACCTTCAGCTTAAAACGCAACGATGCATGGAACGAGTGGTATGACCTTTCAGCTTAAAACGCAACAGTGGATGGTATAGACCAGTGCTGTCAGAATGATGATTTTATCATATTTTTGATGATTTTTGGACCAAAATATGATTTCATGATTTTTTTTTTCTCGAATGACGATTTTTAATTTTGCAAATTATGATTTCTAATTTCAATACATTCATATCACACTTAATCAAGAAAAGAGTATTAGATCAAAATTTGAAAATTTTCAGTAGAGCTGAAAAACTATTTGATTATTTGTACCTCGAATATAGGTTCAAACATAAACATTTCTCTGAACACTTTTACATTTTTGATGATATAAAGGTAGTCACTACACTATCACAAAAATGGTCTCAAATGTGGTTTTAGAGATGAAAGAGTAATAGGAATAGGTTGAAATTTTTACAGTAGATATATATTGTTTTAAGTTGCAAAAAATTAAAATTTAAACATTTTCTGTTGAAACCCTCTTATTGATATGTATGTACAATTTTCTTTGTTGTTCTACAATAGGTCCGTTTGTTTACACCAAAATTTTTGCAATTTTGCGAAAAATTTGTACTGGATTTTACTGAATGGGTTTGTTTACACATAAATTTGCAAAAGAGACTATCGATTAAGAAAGTAAATTGACAGTTGTTGACTAAGAGTCTGCAAATTTTTACTGGAAAAATTTTGTCAGTAAAATTCTGTAGATGAGAAAAACATATGTTTCAATAAAATAAACAAACAAAATAAAGCAGGAAAAAAGTAAAAAAATTTTATTAATGACATTAAAAAAAAGAAAATCTGAATTAAAAGTGCTTCAAAAACTGCAAATAATTAATAATGAATGAATGGTATTGTGACAAGTGATGAACATTCCACCAGTGCAAGTGTGGAAACAGCATACGAACGACGCAGGTATTTTAACTGGAGGGTTAATACTTAGTTAGCCGACTATAATGGAATGTACTTATATCAATAGCTATATATAAACAGCTTTATTTCTAAAGCTTATTAAGGCTTTATAAAGGGTTTTTAAGACAAACTTTGATAGAAAATTTTTCTTAAAATCCTTTATAAAGCCTTAATAATTTTTATAAGTAATGCTGAAAGAAAAACAGTTTTGTATCAGCTTGTTATTTATTGCTTTCATTCACTTTTCTTGTGCACCCTGTGCCTTGCATACACAAAAATGCATCATTGCTTTGGACATATACAATAAGAAATTTGATTTTGAGAGACATAAATATTAGATTTCAGCCGCGTCTCCTCTCGCGTTCATCTATTTAAAGAATAAATAAATAAGTCAGTTAAAGACAAAAACTATTATGCGATCACCAATGCTATTTCCGACATTCAGTGTGTTTTTTTAAAAAACTTTTAAGGAAAGAAATGAATATATACATATGCATTAAAAAGACATTTTGATTTTTTTTGAGCAGTTTCACTAAACTGCATTTTCTATCAAAACTTTAAGGACGAGATATATGGATTCCATAAATTTTTTTAAATTTATTTTTTCTTCTTATTTTATTTTTCTATCTGATAAGTTTTTAGAAATGTCTTTCTGGAGATTCTTCACAGTTTCCATTGAAAACTTCAGATCTCCATAACTCGGAAATATGGGTCGAGACAACTTTTCTCATACATACAACTATAGTTTTATTTTTTACATCTTAGTTCCGCTGTAAGAAAACCGGAGAAGGAAAATCTTCCTTTTTTCTACCAGCTAAACTAAGTTGATCAACAAAGGCTGACGTGTGTGAACCGGGACTTCAGAGTATCGAATAGTTGTATATGTCAACTTTCTCAGATGGTAATATTTTACACAGAGTACGGAAGTAAATAATAGGAAGCGTTTATTCTCTTTTTATTTTGTTCTTTGCAGTGAGTAAAACAACAACAAACAACAATGAGAAACTATACTCTATTGTATTATTTGTTATGATTTAATGATTAAAATATAAAATTTAGTACCATTATGTAAGTACGAAATTTATCTTTGAGTGAAACATAAATGCACCTTTAAATATTTTTCTGTATATGAAATGCATAATAATATTTATTTGAAATAATTAGGGCAATTATGAAGAAAACTCTGCGAGAAATATCGCCATTTTTCAATTAGAATTTTTTGTTTTCATATGATATTAATTGCAATTGTTCCCCGGAAAAATTTTTTGCGCAATTTTATTCATAATTGCCCTCAATGTCTTTATTTATTTACAGGGCAATTATGTAAAAAAAATCCGCGAGAAATTTCTCCCTTTTCCAATTAGAATTCTTTGTTTTCCCTATCACTTGCTATTACTTGGACCTATTCCCTGGTAAAAATTTCTTGCGGAATTTCTAAGATAACTTCCCTGTTAATTTAATTTCAAAATTTGGCATGTTTTTCTTTATTATATTCAACACATATTGCTCATTTGCTCAAACAACGTCATAATTAAAAAAGCCAGTTTGCCAGAAACAGCTTAATGGAAAAAGTATATATTATTTTTCTCTCAAGAGTTGAGTAAGCACCATATTTGTATAAAATTTTTTCACAATATGAAGAACAATCTGAGGATTAATTCAGCATCACTAACTCAATAAGAATGTTTGCCGTATCCTGCACCAAAACAACTGACTGTGCGGTATGCACAGTCACCTGACCACAAGCCAACTGAACTTCTCTTGTTTGGATGTGCAATTCAGAAATTCTATGAAGGCTATCTTACAGGAGGAGTGTTCAAAAATTGCAACTGAGGTAATACATATATATATATATAAATTGATGGAATTGATACCAGGAAGGATTATAAGCACTTCGAAAGCAAAATGGAATCAAACAAAGTATCAGCAATGATTTTTTTGAACATTCTGAAACGGTACACTTAATTCTCACGCGTTAAAAATGAAGTATTTTTAATTTTGTTTCCGGTATTGATATTATTTTTAAAGTATTTTGAATGTGTATCAATTAATTTTATGACTACTGTGTAATGTTTTGCAAATAACAATAAAGTTGAAAAAAAATTAATTTTTTAATATCATCTCTTTTAAATGAAAGATCCATGTGTACACTTTATTTTCATGCTCACAAATAATATTTAGCGAATTTTAACATTATTTTGTATAAAACATGTCGCGCACACTTATTTGTAAATAGACACAACCAGTGTTGCCACTAGATTTCTCGAAAAAATACATACACTTGGTAAAAAATTTCGATTTTCCCCACATGTTCCAAAAATTTTCCATACAAAAATCCTTACGAATTTTTATCATTAAAATAGAAGAAACCCATTATTTATATAAACATATATGTGCTTATTAAAGCCTTGGTAAAAAATAAGTAAGAAAACTAAAAAATAATAATGCATACATACATATATATATACTTTTAATTAAATGCAATTAAAACAACATAAAAATTTTTATATACTAATATGAATAGTTCTTTTAAAATAAAGATTTAAAGGATAAATTTAAGTCATCTTTCAACATTGAAGGATATCTTAGAAAAAGAATGTACCAAGACGAATTCGTATACTAGGTGGCGGCAAGTTAAGAGCTGCTTTTTTAGGAAGTTTGGATGGCTTGTCAAATTTCATTGCAATAAAACTTTTAGGAAGTTTGATTTGTCAATTTTCATTGCAATGAAGTACTAGGCAGATTTTGTTATTACAGGCTTGACATCACCTCATGTATGCATTCGCTTTCGCATATAGTATTGTAACGACGAAAGTCGGGCACCTCGTTTTCATCATACAACAATTGTTTATATATGGAAAAAAGCAATTATCTTTACGTTCTGTATATTGAATTCTATACGATTATATTCATTTTTTTATGATATTTTATATTGTTTCTTTTATAAATTGAATTATACGTGAATGTATAAATTTCATTAATATTTTCATATTGCCTTTCACGATTTGAAAATCAATTTCAAATTAACGTTTTGATATAGATGTAGTCGCCATGTATATGTGAATTTAAGTATTAAAATAGTTAAATTAACACTTTTATACAACTATTATTTAGTAAGTTAGGTTTTATGACAACTGATTATTGGCAGAAATTTGCGTATATAAGGAGGAATCTCCGCATGAATCGGGGAGTCTGCTGCTAGCTGTCAGCGAGGTAAGAACACAAAGGTGAAGTGGTGTTACACATCTATCAGCACTGACCTTGCCTTTAAAGACATCTACTGGACAGACTTATAATAGCACAATTAGTGTATACTATTCTGTGGCCGACTTCCTTGGATTTCGGTCTAGCAACAGTCACACTGCTCCTTCTGAGCTTTTCTCACACGCGCAGCTTGTAGGTTGTGTGGTGTTACACATGCCGCCCGCATTTTCGTGCATAGTGACTGCGCTCTACACGAGCATAAGTTATACCGCTCCTTCTGAGCATTTGTTTCTCGCGTTCTCACACGCCCAGCTTGTAGGTTGTGTGGTGTTACACGTCCCGCCTGCGTCTGCGTGCATAGTGACTGCGCTCTACACGAGCATTCGTTATACCGCTCGTAATTATTTAGTTTGTTGTTCTTCGCGCTCTCACATGCGCAGCCTGGAGGATCTGTGGTGTTACACACCCTGCCTGCATCTGAGTGTATAGTGACTGCGCTCTGCATACGCATACCGCTCCTTCTGAGCGTTGAAGTTGTCACTTAGACGGCCGTTTAATTATATAAAAATTGTAATAAAGAAATATTGTTATTGAATCGACTTCGTGTGTTTTTTTCTCTCTCACGGTTCCAAAAATCAACAAATTTTTGTGGACAAATCCTGGACATGGCTGAGTTGTACGCCAGCCTAAGAAACTTCGTTACAGTATATACATACATACTACATATTAGTGCCACCAACTTTTTAAACCACAAACAACTCTGAAAGTATATTTTTAAGCGATTTTAACGAAAAGAAAATTTTTGAACCGTTTTAATAAAGAAATTATTTCTAAAAAAGCGTTATTTTTGCATTTATTCCACAAATAGTGTGATATGGCGGAAACTCCCTACATTTTGGAGAGTATAAATAATCTGTCCAATTTTCCCTACCTACCTACTTGTAGAGATTTTCGCCTACTTCTGGCAACACTGGTCACAACTCAAAAAATCCCAAATGTTCAGAATAGGATAAAAATAGTGTTGATACTGTACCAAGGCCGGAAGTATGCAAAATTTGTTTTTAGATTCGATATATTGTTACCCTAATTTTTACGATATGCCTCATTTTAAAATGCTGAAATTTGTATGGACAATAGATAACTCACTAAAAAATATTTTAAGCCTTGCCCTTTTACAAAAATGATGATTTTATATTCACAATTGAAGGGTTTTCGCGCTCTTCTGAAAAATTCGAATTTGCATATTGGATTGTTTGACGTGGTACGGACGAAATGTACTATAAAAACTAGTAAACCCGTTTTATATATATGTATATATATATAGAGGGTAGTAAGAGGATAGTAAGTAAGGTAAGGTAAGGTAAGTAAGGCGGCTTTTTGTTTACAAGTTACATAGTTTGACGGCTTTTGCATGCTTTGGGGGCGGCCTCTATACTAAGTACAAATATACTGAATACTTTGGGGTACCCTTACTTTAAGGTCCTTTTTTTCGAATTTTTTTTATTTTTGAAAATGATATTACCTTGTTATATAACTCATAATTACTTACTTAGAGAGCTATAAACTCACTGTATGTATAAAAAAATTAAGTTTAAAATTAAACTTTCGTTTATTTGTGATGCCACACTAAACATCTTGAATCCCATTTTTTTCTCGGATAAAACAATCATTACCGGCGTCAGTACTAAATTTTATTGTCGGCATTGGTATGTTTATCGTGTCATCAACAGCTGAGCTTAGTAATAAACAAATCAAAAGCACAAATTAAACTTTTTTATGATAATTTAGAAACTAATTAAAGAAATATTGTTTTGTAGATTTTAAATAGAGGCAATTTTTAGTTAAACTTCATTGTCTTTATGTATGTTTGCTTGCAAATGTTTATGTGAGCACATAAAAGAAGTTGTGTGTCATCCGGCCTTTGAATTTAGCTTAGTGAATCTCCAAATGGAAAAAAATGTGTACGTAAGATAAAACTGAAATAAAAGCAAACAATTAGTTTTAAAAACAGTGGATATATAGCTTAAGCGGCGGTGTATCGGGAGGCACAATAAAGAAGAAAGTTTTGCTCTCGACCCAAGGCGGGCTATGGAACCTATCATAGCTTCGCGAAGCCGGTTTTGGTTACACTACGGAGAAAATCCTTGCTCGCGCAGCCGGTTTTTGGTTACGCCTTAGAGGAGAAAATATTTTTGCCCTGCTGAGAACCAGTATCAAAAACTTCAAAAAGAAAAATGTATTTTTAAGAAAATAAAGTGAAAATTTTTGGCTAATTCCAATTTGAGTGATTTTAAAATGTTTTATAAGGTTTTTGAACACTATGTAAACCATATTCATCAGTTTTAATGGCATTCTGAGGAATGTATAAATAAAATAATATAAAATTTTTCATAATAAAAAAGTAATGAAAAAAAGTAAAAAGTGCTCAGGCCGACATAAGCTACATATATAGAATTGATTTTCATACTCAGAAGTATCATTATTGAAACTCATTTCTAAGATTGTTTGCCGTAATAATAAAAATTTCTGAAAAACTATTCGAAAACTTGCAAACGATCTTATTAACCGGTGTAATATGACTTAGGAGATACCTTGTCCCTATCGCCACTGTTCAACTTCAAAGTTATTTGTAAGATGTCTCAATAAAGCTTTGAATATTTTATTCTAACTATTATAATACTAAACAAAATTCCGCTACATACCTCGATGAATCATTTTAAACTTGTTTTTATATGTAAAGACTTTTGTTAATAACCAAATCTGATGGAAACATCTTATTTCCTGTTCCTAAAACTATTCACTCAGATGTTTTAGTTTGCTGTGCAAAGAAAGTCAGTAGAAAATTCAATTATACATTGAAAACTAAAAGTAAAAAAGAAAATACTAGTTTCCTGAGATTTCAATTTACTGAAATTGAATCACTTTCGAAAGGAATATTCTGTATCATTGCTATATACTACTTTTGAATAACGTAGAAAAAATACTTCCGAACAATACCTTTAAAAAAACTCTTCAAAAAATTTACCTGCAGCAAATTTCTTCAAAAAATCGTATTTAAAATAAATGAATCCTTTATTCTTAATATACATACATGTGTATATCGTCACTTTAAATGCAAACGGACGTAACTACACAAAAATTCAAAATCGAGTTTTTGATTGATTATGGTACATTTGATCAAACTACATGTTCACGGAAATATTTAGACCTCTGCGATCAAAAATGACGACTTTATTAAAGAAATTGAAACGGAAGTAGTTACGAATGCATCTATTTTTTATTGTAAAATAACGTAACTAACATAAAAACTTAAATATATGTATGTAAAATGGAAATAAATGGCTAAAAACATACAAGAATCCATACTACAAGTAAGTTTCGCAGCAAATGTTCAAGAACACTTTATTATTATTGATTTTGAAACGTTTTTTGTTTCTCCGGTACAAAATATAAAATTGTAGTTACGTCCGTTTGCACTTAAGGTGACGATATGTTCATACATGTATACCTAAGAGAATAGTCACCTATTTTAAGGACAGAAATTGCGAAAAATTAAAGAAACTCAATTTTAATAATTGCAAAACAATTTTTAATTTATTTTATGTTATATTTTCGAATGTACAAAAAACTTCAGAAATGGAAATTATTATTATATAAATAGTTTTAACTGAGAACTTACACAGAAAAAACATCATTTTGTATTCAACAGAATTCGTAAAACTAAATATCAAAGTTCGTAAAAATTTTTTGGAATGCAAAAGTTTTTTTCTTAATTACAATAATTTTCAATAAATTCATCAAAGCAAATAAAGAAAATAACAACTCTTACAAGCAGTTTCAAAAACATATTTATTAAAACAAAAACTTATAAAATTTTTTTCTGTGTAAGTCGATTTCAAACTGAAGCATTTACAGATTAAAAAAAAGTATTCAATCAAAAACTTAAATTACTACCAGCTTTTGGAACAGACTTACAAACTTACATATACATATATGTACATGTCTAGATACATATGTATGTATGTATATGCATTTCAATTTAAGGGCTCTTATTACAACTTCAAGTTACTTAAAAATCAGATTTTATCTGAGGTACATATGTATGTATGTAAAAAGTTTTCCATTATTACAATTTTACTTTGGCCTAGAGATAACTTAAAGGCAAGTTAACAAATTAAATTTTTTATATCAAAAAACTTTACATATGTCTTATAAAATCCTATTTTAACTAATCTTTGATTTGTAAAGATGGCACTAAATATGTTTTATTATTGTAAAATTTCTAGAATAAACTATGGTACATAAAAACTTAAAAACATATTGAATAGTAAAAAAACTATTTCAGAATATGTCGCAAATTTTTAAATAACAAATGTGAATTTTTTAATCAAGCAATTCATAAAATGTATAAAATTGTGAGAAAGTCATTAAAATAGGTACCACATTTATAATGATCAAATATGCATATTGTTCGAATTAATGTGAAGAGAAAAACATCATATTTAAGTATATTTGCTGCAAGCAATAAGCAAAGAAAAATTTATTAAACTTCTCATTTAAATACGAGTATAAGAAAAGTTTTTTATTTATTTATGGGCAAGTAACTTTATATGCAAAAATGTTTTTTATCTTAAAATGTTAACTTTTAACTACGACTTTTATTTACTTTTATGCTTCCAGCAAGAGCATTTTACATACTTTTTTTAATCTTTTCACATAAATACGAAAAAAAAGCATTTTTTATTATTAAAGAAGTCGCACCTATTTTAGTGAGCACATCTGCATATACTACACATTGGAATGTAGAAAATTCATATATAAAAAAGTTTTTTGTATTTGTATAGCGAAACTGTACAGCAAAATATGTATAATCAGGTGTATATCGGATTCAGAGTGGTGTTTATTTTTGCATACGGCCGATCTAAATGAAAAAAATTAAAATCTTTGAGTATAATTATATGTATGTAATTAAATATCATATGTAGCAATATGTACACATGTAAGTAAAGGTATGTATTTCTATAAAACGTACTTAACTACACATCGAAGGCTTTTGATGCAACTAGATACAGATCTAAAATGTACAAATTTAAACTTCTTTAAATAAACGGTGACGATGTGTCTATGTACATAAGAGCGACTGACAGAAAAAAGTTTTTGTAACCCCCCTCAAATCAAATCAGTCTTTTTTAATGAGGACTCACACAACAATTTAGGGGTCTAGCGATGACCGTTCATGAGCTGGGCCGTGTCTAAAAAATTTATATTTTTGTAGGGTTTGCAATTTTTGTATTTTCTGCCAACACAACATTAAAAAAAGTACATCAGCTGAAAGATTTTTAAGCCGCTTCCTATGGTGTATTAAACTGCCATTTGTACCATCAGCAATACATTATTCCATAAATACTAGGATGTTTAAAGCGTTTTCATAGCAGGTGCTACTTATATTAAAATAAGTTCTATTATTTTTTAAGGATTATTAGATTTGATTCATTTCAGTCATTGTTAATTTCTTTGTGTTGGTAGTTCTTGCGCGAACTTTTGCGAAAACTATTAACAGAAATAAGTTAACAATGACTCAAATCAAACATTACTTAAAATATCATAGAATTTATTTTAACATGAGTAGCACCTGCTAAGAAAATCGTATTTATGGAAATGTTTTCTATGGAATAACGCATTGCTGATGGTACTCATGATAAAGTTTAATACTCCATTGGAACCGACCTGAAAAATATTACAGATGTGGTGAACGTGAGTCGCTCTAATGTAGATTTGATATGGCATTGTTTTCTGAAAAAATGCCCTTCACATACATACATAAGTACGTCAGAAAATAAGAAAATTTTTCTCAGAAAAATTGTCTTGGCAAGTCCCTGTTAAGGTTGAGTTATTACCGTAGGAAAAATGATACTAGTGCAAGTCCTGTGATCTAGCTAGCTAGCTAGCTTGAGGTCCCAGTGACTTGCAAAAAAACCTTTTTTTTTGCATACAGAAAACAATAATTTACTACCGCAGATACACACATCTTTTAAGCCAGAGCTAATAAAAATGAAGTTAAGCTACTTCAATATTTTAAATCGTCTTGTTATAAGCAGTGTGGTTGCCAATAAAGTAACTTTTGTTGTAACCAATGACGATTAGTATCATACATATGTACATAGTTCTACTATATATTTATATGAAAATATCTATAACTGTACATAAAATCATTTCACGTACCACTTTTAGCAACAAGCAGAGCTTCATATTTTCCACCACTACATTTAGCAATGCAAATCTTAGCCGCGGTTTTCTGAACATGTTTTGATTGTAATACGCCAAATTGGTCGTTACTAAATTTTACAAGAGAGAACATTTGTAAAAGCCAAAGTATTCCAAGTTGTATAGATTTTCTAGAATTTAAGAACATTAGAACATTAATAAATAAGAGAAAATGTTTAATAAAAAAATCCACAGCGATAATACCAGAGGTATGGGCTCCAAAGTTTTCAAAGATAGGCCTTATTGTGCATCGATCTCCAACAAGTTTTCTTCGAATGAAAAATTGAGCATTGCACGGAAGATTTCTTACGTATGTATAAATACCTTAAAGATCACTCTGGTGGGCCAAAGAAAGGCTGTACAGAAAGTTTTTAGTGAATTAATTTCCAATGGGAGCAGATGCTGGAAATATTGTGCGCAATCTGCCTTCTCTATGAATATTTCGGAAGCCAATACGTCGACAAATATAAGCCACCAATTTTTTTAATTAAACTTTTTCTCTTGTAATTTTCTATCAAGTACTCGATTTTTTCCATTTGGAGCCACTGTACTTACTAGATTTTGGAGTTTGTGTAACTGCTCCAGATGGGAAGCAATGAGAGCATGCTATAGAAAATTTAAGATAAGCTTATATACCTCCAAGCTCTTTGAATTGATTGGATTTCTTCTTTTCAATATTCCCTTAACAATTTTTACGCAAACACCACCAAAAATGTACATGTATGTACGTGTACGTCTTAATGCATTCTCGACAAATTTTCAAATGAATGTGAAATGATGCTACCAAGGCACATTTAGTAAAATTTATATTGAACGCTGCTTAAAAAAATATGAACCGTTATATTTTAGGAGAATATGTGTTAACATATGTATATATACATACCTATACACATATTAACATACATATGTATACCCGTTTATGCAGCGTTGCCAGTATGATTTTTTTTATATGTTTTAAGATTTATGTATCTGACTTGATGGGCAGCATGAAAGATCGCCACAAACGAAAACGACCCAAAAAGTTTATAAAATATTCGCAACTTAAAAACTTAAAAATAAAGCACAGAAACTATGTAAAAGCAATCAAAATAAATGAAAAAAATTCCAATATATTAAGTTGCAGTTTTTAGTGAGCATTTTTGAGCTCAGCCAAATGTCGGCTCTGCAAAATATCATTAGTAAAAATTAAAACAAGTTATTTCACTTTTTGGCTTAAATTAAGTTTAGTGACATAACTCCAAAATTAATAAAAATTTGGTATCCGATAGAAAATTAAAAAATAAAAAGAAAAACTTAAATAAAAATATTGGCGGCGAGCCTTAGTTTCCGAATTATGGGCCTTTGAAGTTCTAGTATGAAATTGTGGTTATACGTAATATTTTCTCCAACGAATGTCTTCAATATTAGTATCATTTAAAAGCTTTGGAGAATATCTTGCAGGAGAAAATTTTTATTAGGCTGCGCCGTCTCGTAAACACCATGGTGGAGAAAATTTGTAATTTCGGCCGAAGGCCGGCAGTGCAGAAAATCGTTATTAGACAGGACAACTTTTCCAGGCAGAAATTCTCTATTAGGCTGCGCCGTGTAGGGAAACACCATGGTGGAGAAAATTCTCAAGCCAGGCCGAAGGCCGGCAGTACAGAAAATCGGTATTAGACAGGAAAACTTTTCCAGGCAGAAAAGTTTTATTAGCCTGCGCCGTGTAGGGAAACACCATGGTGGAGAAAATCCTTAAGCCCGGCCAAAGGCCGAGTGCAGAAAATGGTTATTAAACAGGAAAACTTTGCCAGGCGGAAAATCTTTATTAGGCTGTGCCGTGTAGAGAAACATCAAGGTGAAGAAATTCCTTAAGCCTGGCCGAAGGCTGGCAGTGCAGAAAAACCTTTTTTTATGAATGCAACAAACACACACAGGTGTTAGTAAATACAAACCGAACTCCACATTTATTGTTTTCTTAGAGTTACTAAAAAGCTTTTAAATTACACCAATATTATTTGTTGGAAAATATACCATGTAATCAGAAATTTGTACTACAATTTCAAAAGCCCATAGCTCGGAAACTAAGCCTCGCCTACAATTTTTTAATTTAATATTTTTTCCTTATTTTTTAATTCTCAATCGGATAGCAAATTTTGAGAGCTGCCCCTTAGCTTGATTTGTGCCAATTCCACCATATAATCACAATTTTATACGAGAACTTAAAAGGCCCATCAGCACAAAAGGGATCATCGTATTGGACCCAAGTGAGCTAAACTCCTAAATTGTTCATTCTTCACTAGCAGCCTGCTAACCTAAAAGGCCCATAACTCGGAAACTAAGGCTCGCCGCCACTTTTTTTATTGAAATTTTTCTTTTTATTTTTTAATTTTCTTTCGGATGCCAAATTTTTATTAATTTTGGAGTTATGTCACAAAACTTAATTTGTTCCCACTTTTTTTAATCAGCTTACAAAGAAAGTTCTAAAAAAAATCTCTAAATTTTTTGATCCATAACTTCCAAAATATACGTGTTTGGGAATTTTTAATGAACTTGTTTCTTAGAATATAATTTTATATCAGTTATCATACTTTTTTCTGAAAGATGCTCTTAAAGTAAGTGTGCTCCATATTTTCTGTTATATCGAAAAATGACATTGCTGAGTAGACATTTTTCTACTTAAAGATTTTTAGCAAATTTTAATTCAGGCTTATTCTGAATAATATCTCCCCGAGAGTTTACTCCCTTTTTATTGTTTTCCCAATTTTAAAAAGTAATTTGCAAGCTTTATTCAAGCTTTATCTATTTTCAGGAAAAAAATTAAGTCCATGGGAATTATTAAGCGGAGAATATTTAGAACTTGGCCGATTATAAAATACATACATATATTCTAAAATAGAAAAGCGATATTTCATAAATACTTTTGGGCTTTTTGTATAACAAAAAAAAAAATTAACGATGAGAATACAACAAAAAATTATGAAGAAATCCTTAAAAACCTTTGGTTGTTTTTCTTATTTAATAAAATCCAAAATTTTATGAAAATATTTTGGGCGATATTCATAAATTTTTTGATCTATTTTCATTCAGCCGATTAAATGATTTTTTTCTCAAATGACGTTTTTATATTATTTTTAGAAACACTCACCTCGTTTTTACTTTTGTAGTTTCGTTTTGAAATAAGTTGTAATTCGAATACTAAATTTAAGTTTCTATTACTATTCTACTTAACAATAAAAGTGAAATAAAATATTTTTTTTATAAAAATTATTATTACATTGGTTGAATTAAAAATATGTGATGATTTTATTCTTACCACAGCCTCTGGCAACGCTGTACATATGTAAATTATTTTATCTGGCAAGCTGCTGGCAAGATAGAAAATGCTCTGTGAGCAGGGTTGCCATTTGTATTTGAAAAAAAAGAATGCCAACTTCAGAAAAACAGGACATTTTACCAACAAAAGAGGATGGTATTTTTTTAAATATATAAATAATAAAAAAAAACAGCAATAAATATGTTGAGAACTACTTATAATCTACTTTCTTTATAAATAAAAATTTAATACAAATACAAAAGAAGAACATATAAATAGTATAAATAAAAAATTTGGTTTTTCTAAATGAAATTTATTAGCTGGTGGTTAAGCATGTCGATATATGTACAATTCATTGGGGCTTTACCAAATCGTCAGTACACTTCAACCATACCTTTGAACAGTTACAAACAAACCACTTATATTTGCACAGACTTTCAAAAATCATTTGAAAATTCACAAATAAAAATATTTCTTAAAATCACAAATGAAGGGTTAGAAACTTATAAACTTTAATATAATTAAAAATTCATTGGATAACAATATAAGTATTTATAAGGCAAAACAAAATATAAAATTATTAGTTTTATTTATAATAGTTCTTCGAAAGACAGCATAAATTCTTTAGATCGTGTTTGTATTATTTTCAAAAGTTGTACTATTGCTTAGGATTGTGAGCTAATAATATGAATTGATCATTCAGACGCTTATAGATATTTTAATTATGTACATATGTGCAACTAATAGTGATTTTACTAAGCATTATATTAACAATTATTTGCCTACTTGAATCAAGTAAACTAAAATAACCTGGGGGTTAATCCGAATCAAAAGGAAATGTTTTCGAATTAAAATGTTAATAACATACAATCCGAACAGTTATTTTTTCGACCAGAATTACATAATAACCCCCCTGTTTCTTATTTTACCTTTTGTGTAACTTTAACTGTTAAACAAAGAAGAAAGCAGTCAGCGTTTGACGATTAATGTATTAAACTTTATTAAAATATTTTAATGTTAATATATTTATTGTTATCTAGACGAGGTATTTAAATACATAATTCTTTTCCCAATTGCAGTTTTTTTAAGGGAATGGCAATACTGCTACAGAACACTGTAATGTACACACATACACAAGGCATATTATAATTAGTGATGAGATCGTGAGTTACTTTTCAGACACGATCAAGCGAGCTCACGAAAAAATTATTATTTTCTGTATAGTAGCCTTTCTCTTGTCCAAAGAATTTTCTCTGTCGAATTCGGACTGCCAGCTTAACTTTCCAAATATTTCCTAGATGATATATTGTATGTTTTTTCACAACATTCATAATTTTTATCGCTTTTTTGATATATTATTTTTGACCCATTTTCACTTAAAGGATGGTTCGTACAACAAAAAATATTACATTACAAAACACATGTCAGGAAATCGTCACGTAAAAAATCTACACACGAGTACTCACTCAACCGAAGTGGACCCCCATCAATAATTATAATGTTTCTTGCAAACACAGTTGCCAAATTTATGCATGCTTTACTCATTTTTAAATTTGTCAACATAGCTTGAGTGATGTATCGTATATGTTTGTATGTATGTATGTATGTATAAATAAATAAGGGCTACGCACATGCGTAGATATGTATGTATTTATCTACATATGTATGGATATGTAAATTGTACATACATATGTATGTTTAAGCAAATTAGAAATTTAATTTTTGGACATACATACATCCATACATATATATGGACATGTATGTATGTATGTATATAAGTATGTATGAATCCATACTTATGCATGTACTTATGTATGTGCATACACTTGTACATACCCTATAGGAACTCAAACTCTTTTGTAAGTACCTCCAAACTGGTTTTTAATAAGCACAACTGGTTGATTAAGTGACTTTTTTTCCTTGTCGCCGACTCACTATTTTAACATAGGCATGTCATAGGCAGTAGTCAATTGGCCATCTCTGCATGATTTTTAAATTGACTACTAACTACTTATTGTTAAAATAGTGAGTCGGCGACAAGGAAAAAAAGTCACTTAATCAACCAGTTGTGCTTATTAAAAAACCAGTTTGGAGGTACTTACAAATGAGTTTGAGTTCCTATAAGGTTGTATACATACATACATACATATACATATATGTACTTACCCTGTAGTAAATAAAATAATTAATTGACAAAAAAAACTAACTTATAAATCAATTATTTTGCAAGTGACTATAAATTGGTTTAAATCTCATGCAGATATCAACCAAACATATTGAATAGAAGCACACGTAAGAAATAAATAAAAGCAAAATAAGTAAATGAAAATAAAATACCAAAAAATTAAAAAAACATGCCATGAAATCAAATGCCAAATGTTTGTTTTAAAAAAAACGAAATAGTTTCAATACTTAGTATGTATATTTTCTATGAGCGGTTTGTATTTTTATTTTTAGTGAATAAAATAATAATAAATATTTATATATACATATGTACATATGTATATGTATTTATATATTTACATAGTTAGATATATATAAATGTACGCATATATGTGTGTAAATATAATATATACATATATCTTTTTTTACTATAATATTAATTAACTCAAAATTAGTTGAAAAATAAGTACTTAGTAGTCAATTTAAAAGTCATGCAGAGATGGCCAATTGACTACCGCCTATGACATGCCTATGTTAAAATAGTGAGTCGGCGACAAGGAAAAAAGTCACTTAATCAACCAGTTGTGGTTATTAAAAAACCAGTTTGATGGTACTTACAAATGGGTTTGAGTTCCTATAGGGTATGTATGCACATATCGCTCATTTACTCAAAGAACGTCATAACTCAAAAAAATGGAATTTTTATATTGTGTAAGAATTTCATGAAATACATACTTATGTATGTATGTACATATGTATCTTCTTTACAAAACTCTTGAAAGTAAAATAATACTTTTTTCCCATTAAGTTGTGTGTACAATGAAAAATTTTAACTCGTTTTCTGGCAAACTTTTTTTTTGAGTTATTACGTTGTTTGAGTAAAAGACTGATATGGTCTGCTGTATCACGTAGTATGTATAGTACATGCATATCTGTGGCAAAAAAGAAAAAGTGCTTAAGTCGAGATAAGCTGATTTTGAGTTAATGTTACCTGTGTAATTTGCATATTCGAAAGTACTTCTGGTCAAAATCCTAATTAATTTGTCTGATTTTTCAGGAAGTTATAGCAAAATTACTTGTGACTTATGTATCTGTTTTAGACTTCTAATTTAATTTGGAATAATAGCTTAATTAAGGTTATACTTTGCTATATTTCAACTTAAATGTATTATATACAGTGTGTAGAACGATGTTTGCTTAAAAAAATTTAAGATTTACTCAAACAACGTCATAACTCAAAAAATTAAAATTTAGTGTTAATGCTGTAGAATTAATCATCATATCGTTCTTCATATTGTATAAAAATTTCATTGAGAGATATTATGTATGTATGTATGTAGTTACTCAATTCTTGAAGGCAAAATGAAATTTTCTTTTTGAATTAAGTTGTGTATAAATTGAAAAATTTAACTCCTTTTCTGGCAAACTAGTTTTTTTGAGTTATGACGATGTTTAAGTAAATGAACGATATATACATTGAATGATGCCAACTTTTTCCAAAAAAAGCTCTGTTTTTTCATTAAAAATAAACTGAAATGCACTAAAAGCAAAAGATAAGTTTGTATGTCCATTAGGCATATAATATATTTTTGACTAAAAATTTGTCAATCACTACGCTATGGGGAATATTGTACTGGTTACAAAAACTGATATCTTAGTCCAGTTAGAAACAAAAACCTTCCGCACCGAATGAATTTCTAAATTTAATTTTAGTTTTAAAAATAAATATGACAAGTAATTAATAACTATAAAAATTCAATAAACCACGAGCGAAAAAGTTTAAATGTTATTAAAATGATATACATTTCAGTACTTCTCTATATATCAAACTGAAAATTGCATTCATGTTATGAGTTCTATTTGCGGTGTTGAAACAAAGCGTAAAAAAATCTGAAATACATATATGTATATTAAATACTGCCAACAAAAATTCCAACTCCAAACTTCATCGCATTTGTTGCGGAACATTTTTTAACGATTGCGTGAAAGGAAAAACGCTCTTATTTTTCCATGGACTATTCAGCCACATCTGTCAAATTTTGATATTTGCAATAAATATATATGAACTCTTTAAACAAATAATTTTACGAGAACAACTTGTGTACACTCAGGGAAAAGCTGCAACTTAAAAATACGAACGCGTCACATTAATTCAATGATTTTCAATATAATAGAAAATGTATGGTTGACTATTGACTGACGAAATTTGTGTTCATTTGTACTCTCTAGTGAAAAATGCACTAAATTGGTATCGCTGTTAACATTAGACAACCCTAATTTCCAAAAGTATTTATTTTATTCGCTCCTCCAGCAGTTTCTGATAAACTGGCCATAAAAAATCACATGTGTGTAAAAATTACTTTGATAGCGTGCGAACCGGCAGTGCGCTATGACACTTTTCACAAAAAAATTACCTATTTTCACTATAAACACTTTTGACACCATAACGTTTAAATGCTGCATTTTTCGGAAAAATTTTATGTAAACATTTTTGTTTAGAATAACAAGCACATCTTTCCTGTACATAATTTTTCCCTAATGGGATGTAACTAAATTGTTTGAAAGGGTTTTGTTTTAACGATTCTCGCTAAAAATTGGAAAGCGATAATTATATCCGTTTTCATTAATTTGTAAGTTAAGATATGTACATTATATAGCTAATTACATTTGGGCCTACTATGTATCATTTAATTTAATAATAAAAAAATCAAAGCATCACAACCAGTTTATTATAAGCTACATACATATGTTATGTATTTGGAAATTGTCCTTCAGCTCGTGATCTATTGAAGATATCTCAACAGAACTAAGCACAAATATAGACGATAGAGATAATTATTTTTTGTATACAAAATCCACGTACATACTTGCATATAATATGTAAATTCAAGAACATATAATTAGGATTCTTTTTAATTACTTGATTATCATATACATATGAGGTACAATGCAAATAAACATTAAGCGTGGAAAGTGTTATTATGGCATTTTGGAAAGCACATGTAAATCTTGTTTTCAGATTCTGTAGAAAATATTTTCTACTATCATTATGGTGAATTAAAAATGATTTATAAAAGCTACATAGTCAAATATGTTCCAGAAAAGTAAATGCAATTGAATTTTGAAATATTGACTTTGTGTGTGATTTTTTCAAAAACATAATTTTTCATTACAATGTGTGTATAGTTTTTATAATGTTTATTAACTATGGAAAATAGTAACCACATACTATTAACTTTGTATTTTTTAAATTTCATTTGCATCTAATATTTTAGAACATACCTGAATGTGATAATGCTTTCGTTATCATATCGACGTTTCGTTTACTCAGAAGGATATTTCGTAATATGTCGTTGAAATTTTCGCAGGTTTCTTTAACTTCACATACTCCGCACTATCTTTCTTAAAAATTTTCTTAAGGAAATATTACTATCTATTATAACTATTATTATGATTAAATGATTGTTATTTAAACTAAAAATGTGAAAGTTAGTGCTTTTACGATTTTTTCTCTGAGTTTAGCGCTTTTTGAAATTAAAAAGTTGACAACTCCGGTAGCTGAGTACAGAGTTAACAAACAAAACTGGAACGCAGGCGAAATTTGCGGGGGAAATTACTGAAAGATCTGGCAATAATTTTTTGCGTTTACAGCGACCACATTTTGACGGCCAGCCGCATTACTATACATAGTTTATACCAGAGCCGTCATAGCATCCAATTCATTATCGAAATCATTTTTCGTCAAAGTTATCCAAAATTATGGTGAAATATCGGGTTTTATTTGACTATAAGGATACAAGATCCGTAAATCCATAATAAAAAGTCAAAATTTTTTAGGGCATCAAAGCATCCTATCTACATATATATATATATATATATATATATATACATATATATACATATATTCTCTGAAGGAATAGCCCTTTCCTCTGAAAATTAAATATTGTCAGTTTTTAAAATCAGGATTTTTTGGATAGCAATGCTGAATGCATGATATTTGGTGTCCACTCTATAGTATTTATTGTTAAACATGAACACATAAATGTAATTCTAACAGCATTTAAGTTTAATAAAAATATTTTGCCCAGTCAGATCAAAAAATATTAAAACGTCTTTTCCTGTTGGTTTATACAGAACCGCATATGTATAAGTGCTTTAAAACTTTTAAACACCCTGCAAATAACAGGGCTAGTCCAAAACTACTCCAAATGTATGGCTAAAATATGGTCGATTTAACATTTCGACGTCCTAGGGATGGACCACATGGTCCAAATTTGCAATATTTTTACATTTGCAGGGTACTACTCGTATGGATATGCACTTTATCTATACAATTAATAGGCAAACACGTTTTTTATAATAACGATTTTGAAAAAAATTACATATGTATGTGGTTTTAAAGGTTTTTTGGCACAGATGTGCACAATCTATATTTTATTCAAATTGGTGTAGTATTTTTGGAGGTATAAGCGTCCAAAGGTATTACTACAGACGTACTTGTTAGATTACACTTACAAATTAAACAAATGTGTTTGTGTTTGTAGTATTTTCTCTTGCTATTTGTTATTGTATGAAGGCCATAATACTTATGGGAGGAGAGTTCAATAAATTGAATTAGCTTGGATAGAAGAATTTTGTTTGTTAATATAAACATTCATTCATGCACAATTATTTGAAAGGTACCTTGCTTAACGGATACTAAATTAAACTAATAAACCTTTCTGCGTTTATCACTGAACTATAACTATAAAAAATCATGTAATTTAAAATTTCCACTTAGAACTGAAACAAAATAATCTTGTTTTAAGTTTTTTTATGTTAAGTAATTTTGTTTTAATTAAAATTTATTCAAAAAATATTAAGAACAGTCGGATATTGGTGGCTAAAATATGAACATTATTTATTAAACAAGAATTTTTAATAAAATGGAGAATATGAGAAATCATCTTTATTGGTTTACCGCCTGCAAATTCATTAACATATATCATTTCTAATGAAGACTAAAGGTTTCATTATTCATTAGCCTTTACTTTCTGTTGTTGATCTGTGCTGTGCCATTATGCTTATAAATGTAAGTACTTATGCTAGGAACACAACTGGGACGAACGACGAATTTTTCGGTGCGAACTTTCGTCATAAAAAATATAACACATTATTTGTGCATATGAAAATGAACACAACACCGCCGTACGCCGTAAAATATTTTTATCTAATTTATGATGCCATTTACAATTACTTAACAATTTTTTGATTTTCACAGCTTGAACCAGAAAAGAACAGAACGAAACAGAAAAACTAACGACTTGTATTATATTTCTAACTGAACAGAAAGTAAAAACTAATTCAGACTTAAGTGAATAAAAATTTCTTGAAATCAAAAGTCACATTATTAAGTCCATTTATGTTTATTATGACTTTAAGTTGGGAATCACTGATATCAGTTTTATGAACCTCATTTAAAAATAACTAGAGTACTACAATCTAATAGACAGACAAGCATTTTGCGTGAATGACGTCTGAGCAAGCGTGGCTCTGAAAATAATTTTGTTTTTGGGATCTGAATGCTTCAGCTTTATACGTTTTTTATTTTTCCTTGCTTTTATTACCTGAGACGGCCTTTTTAAACTTATAATAAGCTTCACTTAAAGTTTGCTTTTAACAATAAATTTTAATGAAATAATTTGAATGCTTAATTCGAAACGATTTATTTTATTTTTAATTTTTTTTCTTGCTACTGTGTGGTGTTTGATTTAGTTGTCCGTCTGTTTGTCAATTTTGCCAGTAAGTATACATACATAAAAGTGTAAAAGGTTAGAGCTACAATTCTTTAATTAGATGTTTTACTATGTACATATGTAAATATGTATGTATGTACAATGTACCATGTACATACATACATATGTATTTCTTTCCACATTCAATGCATCTTAACAAGTGCGTACCAAATAGTTTTAAATGTAAATTTTTTGTTTCTTACAATTGAATGAATTTCATGATATTACACAAGCAGATAGCAGAAAAGACTTTTCGAACTTGATATCAAGGACCAAATTTAAATTAGTTAATTGTCTGTAAATAAAATTAATTCATTAAGAATAGAAATTTAATGACTAATTAATTGTTTCAATATTTCATTGTAAGTAATATACTTTTTATTTGAGTTCATTGACTAATTGAGTTCAGTCTGGTTAAATTGTTGCAGAATGCATTTGCTATTTATAAAAAAATGTATTAATTAATTTGATTTGCTTGAGTTTTAAATTCCTCAACATCACGGAACTAATGTGTATTTACATATCGCTCATTTATTACTAGAAAAAACATCATAACTCAAACAAACTAGTTCGCCAGATAACGAGTTAAAAATTTCCAAGAAGAAGAAAATATCATTTGGCTCTCGAAAGCTGAGTATACAAGATATTTGTATGAATTGTAGAAAAAAAATTTTCCCCCATAAATAGCACATTTTTTTCATAAAGTTACCACTTTTGTAATGGTAACGTACTGATAGTAATAAATACTGATAGTAATAAAACTTCTTAATATCATTAGAAATATATTTTACAATAAAGTTATTATCAAATATTTATTTTTTAGCCTAAAAATATAAAAACACCGTTTTTTCTAAGAAAATCTACATAAATAGGAAAATTAAAATTAAATCTATCGTTAGTTGTAGATTAAAAGTAATATAAACAAGTAAGAGTGCTATATTCGGCTGTGCCGAATATTATATACCCTTTACCAAAGTGCGTTTATGTAGTATAGAGATACATACATAAGCACAGAGATATGTAGGTACAATTTTGTGGAAAAATTTATACTTTCATAAAATTTTTAGGTTTTTGGCATTTTTTAGTTTGGTGCTTTTTAAATTTTGGCGATTTATTTTATTTTGCTGATTTTTTTAGTTATGGCGATTTTTTTCATATAGGCAATTTTTTTTTTGGTTCTGGCAATTTATTTGATTTTGACGATTTTTTTTCATTTAGGCGATTTTTTGTTTATTTTTTTGTGGTAATTTTTTTAGTTTTGACACTTTTTTTCTCGTTTTGGAGATTTTTTTCGGTTTTTTGCGTTTTTTTTAATTTTTGGTGATTTGTTTCGTTCTGGCAATTTTTTTGATTTTGAAAACTTTTTTCATTTAGGCGATTTTTTTATTTTTTGGCGATTTTTTTTTTCATATAGGCAATTTTTTTTTGTTTTGGCGATTGTTTCGGTTTTTGGCATTTTTATTTCTTTTGGCATTTTTTTTAGTTTTGACTTTTTTTTTCGTGTTGGCGACTTTTTTCGGTTTTTGGCGTTTTTTCTTAATTTTGGCGATTTTTTTTCGTTTTGGTGAATTTTTTTGATTTCGCCGATTTTTTTACCTTTAAGCGATTTTTTTAATTAATTTTTGGCGATTTTTTCCATATAGGCAATTTTTTTTTCGTTTTGGCGATTTTTTTTCGGTTTTTGGCGTTTTTTTAATTTTGACGATTTATTTTCGTCTTGGCGATTTTTTTGATTTTGGCGATTTTTTTTTCATTTAGGCGATTTTTTTTAATTTTTGGCGATTTTTGCGGATTTTTCTCATTGTGGGAATTTTTTTTGTTTTGACACTTTTTACGCGTTTTGGCGATTTGTTTCGGTTTTTGGCGTTTTTCTTAATTTTGGCGATTTTTTTGATTTTGCCGATTTTTTTTCATATAAGCGATTTTTTTAATTTTTGGCAATCTATTTTTATATAGGCAATTTTTTTTGTTTTGGCGATTTTTTCGGTTTTTGGCGTTTTTTTTTAATATTGGCGATTTATTCTCGTTTTGGCGATTTTTTTCATTTAGGCGATTTTTGTTTAATTTTTGGCGATTTTTGTTTATATAAGATTTTTTTGTGTTTTGGCGATTTTTGTGGATTTTTGTCATTGTGGGAATTTTTTTTTGTTTTGACACTTTTTTCTCGTTTTATCGATTTTTTCGGTTTTTGGCGTTTTTTTTAATTTTGGCAATTTTTTTGATTTTGCAGATTTTTTTTTCATTCAAGCGATTTTTTTAATTTTTCGCGATTTTTTTTCATAGTCATTTTTTTTTTGTTTTGGCGATTTTTTTCGATGTTTGGCGATTTTTTTTCATTTAAGAGATTTTTTTTTAGTTTTTGGCGATTTTTGTTCATATAAGCATTTTTTTGTTTGTTTTGGCGATCTTTGCGGTATTTGGCGTTTTTTTGTCATTGTGGAAATTTATTTTTAGTTTTGACACGTTTTTCTCGTTTTGGCGATTTTTTTTCGGTTTTTTGCGTTTATTTTTAATTTTAGCGTTTTTATTTTATTTTGGCGATTTTTTTAAATTTTTGGCGATTTTATAATTTTCGGATTTTTTATTTGACCGTTTTTAAAAATTTCAAGAGTTTAACTTTTACAGTTTCCAAGATATAGCAATTTTTCAAAATTACATAGTCAAAATTTCATTAACTGATGGACCACCCTTTAATTTAAATTTTTTAAATTTTAGTGTTAATTGTTGTAGGCTTTATAAAAATACACTAATTTTACAAATTTCAAGTGTCAATATACATATCTACATACAATTGTATGTCTATTACATGGGATTTAAAAAGTTTTCGTCACACATTTTGGAACACCCTTTAATTTTTAGCTTTTATATATTTGTTGTTGTAGCGACCAAAGTTCTACATACAGTGTCCAAATTTCAGTCCCGTAGCTTTTACCGTTCCTGAGAAAATAGCCTTCTTCCTAAAACATGAAATATGTTTAATTATTAGGAAAAAAGTTAGTTTTCCAACCCTGAAAACGTTTTTTTTTATTTTGTTAAATTTTAAATATACCAATTTTATAAATACCAATTTTATTCATACCGAAGTATAAAATAAGTTAATTTAATAAAAAAGTAATAAAAACTTGTTTTCGGTAGTTATTTTCTATGGGAAAATAGAGTTTGAGTTTGCCAGCTCTGAAACCGTCTGCCCGATTTTGCTGATTTTCAATAACAAAATTTTTCGGAAAATTTCTGACACACCAGTCCAAGAACGAAGTCTCTAGCTCTTCTGGGAGCTTGGGAAAACTGATTTCACGTACAGACAGACGGACAGACGGACAGCAAAATCGCGCAGACGGTTTCAAAAAAATTTAAAAAAATCGCTAAAACGAAAAAAATCGCCAAAATGAAAATTAACGCTGAAACTAAAAATAAAAAACGCAAAAAACCGAAAAAATAGCCAAAACGAGAAAAACTTGTCAAAACTAAAAATAAATTTCCACACTGACAAAAAAACGTCAAAAGCCACACAAACCGTTTCCACAATGACAAAAAACGCCAAAAACTGCAAAAACCGCCAAAACAAACAAAAAATGCTTATATGAACAAAAATCGCAAAAAATTTAAAAAAAAATCGCCTAAATGAAAAAAAATCGCCTAAATGAAAAAAAATCGCCAAAATCAAAACAATCGCCAAAACGAAAATAAATCGCCAAAATTAAAACAATCGCTTAAATGAAAAAAAAATCGGCAATATCAAATAAATCCGCCGAAACGAAAAAAAATCGCCAAAATTAAAAAAACGCCAAAAACCGAATAAAATCGCCAAAACGAGAAAAAAGTGTCAAGACTAAAAAAATTGCCAAAAAGAAATTAAAACGCCAAAAACCGAAAAAATCGCCAAAAACAAAAAAAATTGCCTATATGAAAAAAAATCGCCAAGAAATAAAAAAATCGCCTAAACGAAAAAAAATTGTCAAAATCAAAAATATTGCCAAAAGGATAAAAAGTCGCAAAAATTAAAAAAAACGCCAAAAACCGAAAAAAATCACCAGAACTAAAAAAATTGCCTATATGAAAAAAAATCGCCAAAACTAAAAAAATCAGCAAAATAAAATAAATCGCCAAAATTTAAAAAGCACCAAATTAAACATAATGCCAAAAACCTAAAAATTGCACTAGAGAAAACAGTATAAATTTTTTCACAAAATTAATATGTAGCTACATATCTCTGTGCTTATGTATGTATCTCTATACTACATAAACGCACTTTGGTAAAGGGTATGTATATAAGATTCGGCACAGCCGAATATAGCACTCTTACTTGTTTAATAAAAAAAAATTATTTGAGTACTCGAATGAAATTGTATTCGATTTTGTACATCATAAGATGTACAGTGGTTGTTAAACACGGTGGTGCTACCAGTATTTATTCATAAACAGTGTTGCCAAAACGATGGTTTTCCCGCTATATATGAGTGTATTTTTTTGGCATTAGCTGAACGTCTATTTAAAAACCCACCAGCGGAAATTTTAGCGGAAGAATTTCTTAGTTGACTGATTTTCAGCGTTTTTCTAAAACTTATAAAGAAAGATATTGAATCAAAATAAAGTATTTTTTATTATTATTTTCCATATTAACACGTACAGCGAAAAGAAACTAACTTCAGTTTTTTGCAAATAAAAAATTTTCATATTGTGGTCGCGTAGTATAATCTGAAACTTTAAGAGGTTAAAAATAAAAACATACATATGTGTGTATATATACATACGAATATAAAAGTGAACAAATCTCATTTTTAGCGAATAAAATTTAAATCGAGATTAAAACTATATTACAAACCAATTTTTCATTCTTTTCGTATTAAAAAAAATTGTAAACAAATCTTTAGACAAATGGAAAAAAAACCGAAAACTGAGTGATTGGACCAGCGAGTATGAGAAAAATAAAATATCAACCAAAATCTCTCAAAACAATCAGGGGTATCACAGGAACCATGTCGGTTTTGCTGATTGTAATTTTTGCAAACCAATGTTGGTTTCATTTGGTGTCATGAAACCAAGTTGGTTTTGTTAATTTCGAATGTAACTAAAACCAATGATCGAATCAGCTGTTGCTCACATTTGCTTATTTGCTTACAAATTTTAATTTTACTTGTTTTGCAAAAAATAGAAGAAAAAAATATTGTTTTCATTAAAATATCAATAAAATCAATTATATTTCATTACATAATAAAAAATAAAGAATTACCCCCTTATACAAAAAAATATTTTACTTTAGCTTTAAAGTGCATATTTGTTGACAAGCACTTTAAGGCTAACACTGCTTTGTTAAAAAATTGTATGCAAAACACAACTTTAATTATTTTGTTATTAAGTAATAAATTCTGGTAACACCACCGTATTCAGCAACCACTTCACAGCTTATGATATACAAAATCGAATACAATTTCATTCGGGTATTCAAATATTTTTTTATTTTGTTAAATAAATTTTTATTTTCTTGAAGTAAAGCATTCTAATTTAAACAATATGAGCTTCTGACATGGTAGGAAAACAGATAAACTTTTCTATGAAGTATACGTAACAAAATATGAGGAACAAAGAAGAATTATCTCAATTTCTTTTATTCGAATGAAATGAGTATTTGAATATCCAGCTTTTTTCGATTTGTTTTGATTGTATGTACATCACTAAAACATTTTCGTACAATTGTATTTATTTTAATATTTTTTTATAGATTTTACTATGTATTTCGAGTCAGTTGGATAATTTGATGATGGTTTACATTACATGACAGAAATAGTAAATCTAAGCTAAGAGCTAACACTTCTAGCTTCATTTTCAGATGTAACATGAATCAATATGTGTTATATTAACAAAAATATTTGAGGTACAAAACACAAATTTTGAAAATATCAACTTAAAGTAGTCTTAACAAACGTGGGGACCTACTTTATAAATTTGATCTAATAATTTTTTTAGAATAGAACTTTACTAAGATTGCTTTGCAAGGCGTTGTTAAGTTTTTTTGCATAAGACCCTAAGTGATCATAAATAAATTAAAGTGACATCAGCAGTTGTAGCATTTTTGTTATTAGAAGAAGAGTGTTTAGAGAAAGTTTGAGGAATTGCGTCACTTCTGGCAACCGAGAGAAATGTATTCACGTATGTATGTTATTTATGTATATAAGAAACCGATTGCAGTTCGGCACTCTATAGTGGCACTGCCCAGCTGCATATGAATTGCATCGATTCACCTGAGCTTCCCAAGAAAGTGTACGTATATTTTATTTTGCGCTTATGTATGTTAAAAGCTGCTTTGCAGATTTGAAGCCAATTATCGTTTAAACAAGGAAGCATTTGCTATGGAACCGGTAGTCTAAAATATCCCGGTTTTGAAAAAAATGGCTTCCTTGCGGCTTTTATCAGAAGGATCTTATCATAGTAGGGTGTTGATGAGAGTTCTGGAAACAAGAGCAGGGAGCAAAAAATTTGTACTAATTTTGTATGGCATGAACGATGAAAAACTGTGTAATGCACACTTGGCAACGCTGGTCAGTTGAATGTGTGGTTAAAATAGGGTGGCACTTATATACCTGGAAGTTTTTGAAATTGTGTGTGAGTAATGAGATTCGGCAACTGGGCTGGCACGACTTGGCTTGGCTTGGCTTGGCTTGCCTGGGTTTGGCCGGGGTTTGGGAGGGGTTTGGGCGGGGGTTTGGCTGAGGTTGGTTAGGATTTGTATACTAATTTTGTATGAGAAAAGTAACAACGACGATATAAGTGCCACCCTATTGTATTGTTGTTCTGTTGTTAAAAGTTCTGTTGTGGTTTTTTCGTTGATATGTATGAATGTGTTTGGTATGTACCTACAAGTTTTTAAAATTGTGTGTAATCAGATTCGGTTTCTGTTGTAGTTTTTTCATTGATATATATGAATGTGTTTGAAACAGTTGATTTAAGTCGGTATTTTAGTTTCATCGATCGGTACGCTACACAAAGAGAGTGTAGTGTTGTTTCCATCCCTGGAAAAAGTGTATTTCTTGGCGCGTTAAGATTTGTGGTTTTTATATTTTAATAATATTTCTTGGCGCGTTAAGATTTGTGGTTTTATAATTTCTTTGTATTCGCTTCGTCCGTGGGTGGTCAAGTTAATTGTTTGAAATAGATTTCTTAATGTGTGAAAAAAAGTTTAATTTTTGGCGCGTCTAGATTTGTGGTGTAAAATGTATGAAATATTTAGTTTAGTGCTTTTAATTGAAAGAAAAAATGTAATAGAAAAAGGTATATTTAAACTTGTTTGTGGTTCTGCAAATATTTGAAAAATATAGTTTTGATAACGAATTTTTTCGCTTGTAATTCTACAATTAATGAAAAAATAGGTTTATGACTGTATAGGAATATGATTTTATGAAAAATGTAGTATAAATAGAGGGTGTTAGGATTTCAATTTCTCAAACACATAATAGTTTAGATTGAAAAATGTTGAGTGAAAATGAAGACACATTTTTGGAACCGGGTCAGGAGATTGAAATATCTGAAACACCCCCACCACTACCATCTCAGAGGACTATGTCACCACCCCCACCACTACCATCTCAGAGGACCATGTCACCACCCCCACCACCTCCACCACTATCATCTTTGAGGGTTTTATTGTCTTCTTCATCTCCCTTACCTTCAGAGTATGAAGATGAAGAAGAATATGAAAATGACAATGAGGATGAAGAAGAAGAAGAAGATCAATGGGTTGAAGAATATTTAATAAGACAAAGAGAAGAAGATAGGTTTGTGGTTAAATTTTGCAATAAATATAAGCAAAAAATAGAAATAGAAAAGAAAAAAATAAAAGAATCTCAAAAAAAAGTAAAGAGATTAAAAACTAAATTAAAAAAATTTTTAGAACTAAAAAATTTAAATTTAAGTACACCTCTAAGTGGGTTTAAAAAAAATTAAATGTTTAATTTGCTTAGAATATAAGATAGGGTTAAATATTATATTAATTAATTGTAGTCATTATTATTGTTATAAGTGCCTTAGTGAGTATAATAAAACCATAGCCCTATCTGTAGACAACCTCTTTTAACGTATTATAGAGTTACAGAACAGGGTGAAAGATTATTAATTAAAAGTCTACGTTGTAGTATGATAGATCTAACTAGTGAATAAGAAGTAATATAAGAAAAAATGGGTTTCAAAATATAAAAAATAAAAATAAATACATAAATAAATAAAACAAGGAAAAAAATATGGTTTTAAAAAAATAAAAAATAAATAAAACAAAATTGCATTCTTTTTTTAATTTTTATTAGACATTTCTTTTTCAGGCTTAAGAGTTTGACAATTAAAAATACGTTTATAAAGATTAAAAAGTTTAAGTGCTAACAAATACTTTTCGTAAAATGATTGACATCGACCAATGTTAAATGAATAATAATAATGAATCATATGTATGTATGTTATTATTTATACATTTAAATGGAGTGTTTACATTATTATAAACTCTTAATTCATTTATAAGTTTAATAATTAATGATCTTTCTTTTTCTATCATATTTTTTTTATATATACATAGAGCTAAATTTGTATTAGTACTAAGATTTTTAAGAAAATATTTTAAATAAAATATTGAAAAAAGAATTAAATATGTGAATGGTTTTTATTTCTTTATTGGCTTTACTTCGTTGGATCATAATTTTTTTGTTTTTCCTTATGTGCAAATTTCTGTTTTTATATTGCATAAACATGCACAATCATGTTTTCTTTGAGAGGTTCTATACAAGAGGAATTGAATTTCACAATATTATGAAATTCCATTAAATTTCATCAGATATTTTCTTATCGACACTAACTGCTTTAACACCATCTCATTATTGTTTGCTAACAGAAAATAACAGAACAGGTATCAGCTATCAGATCAGCTTTTTCAGCTATCAGATCAGCTCTTCAGGACCTGGTCTGGTTCTCAGATCAGCTTTTCAGGACCTGATCTGGTTTTAAGATCAGCTTTTAAGGATCTGGTCTGGTTTTCAGATCAGCTTTTCAGGACCTGGTCTGGTTTTCATATCAGCTTTTCAGGAGCTGGTCTGGTTTTCAGATTAGTTTTTCAGGAGCTGGTCTGGTTTTCAGATCATCTTATCAGATATCAAATCAGCTTATCAGGTAGCTGGTCTAGTTTTCAGATCAGGCTATCTAATTCAGATTGAGATATCAGTTTACAAGTAGCTAGCCATTTATAACATTTATATGAATGAAGTTTCAGGTCAGATGAATCAACTAAAGTCAATCTTTTATGAGCAGTAATTTTTTTATGAAAACATATAAAAGCTGAAGAACCTTAAGAAAATACTATATTATTTATCCTTCCAACACTCGCTACAAACTTCTTAAAACTTTTAAAAATTCATATTACATACAACATGATGCCTATAAACGTGCTTAATTTTTTCCTCATCTTGCATAAACATTATAATTACATTTGCATTGTCTATTATAAAATGCTTACAACCATATTCATAAAAATATTAAACAGAATTTCGAATTTTATTTAAGCAAAATTCACTAAAATTGTATTGATAATAGAAATTTAGCTTAAAAAACTTCTTTTAAACCTTATATAAATCCCCTAATTTTAAAATTGACTGCACCCATATTTAAAATAATTTTGAGTTGACCTTGGTATAATTTTGCTTCATGTTTATTTGTATATTTAACTGTGCCTGTATGAATGTACGTATGTATACATGTATGTATTAGGAATAATGCTACAAGTTTGGCACAAGTACAATGAAAAAACTATCAATGTCTTTATGGCGACCCATACAGAAGTAAGAACGTACATGATTTTGTTTCTCACAAGCTATATCATCGAATATAAATATTGAATTCGGTTTAACTTCGTCTGGGGATAGAACATCATCATTATCAGAAAATGATGAAAAATTTATCTCCTTAATGGGTTTAATTAGACTTTCTAAGTACTTATATTTCGGTTGTTGTGTTGACTTTGAATATAAGTAAATATTTTTAAATTTCAATCCATGAGGACTTTCAATAAGACTGATCAAAACATTTGTTTTTCCGCAATTTGATGGACCCACAATAAGAGCTCGAATAGAATTCGGTAGTAATGAACTATGACGAATTTTATGTGATGAATCGAACTTTGATTCGATATTCTTTACATCAATCCTTTTATGTTGTTTAAAAAAACGCATTCTGAAATCTAATGATAACATAATATATAAACCAGTCTCTTTTATTTGTTTTCAATCAATTTAATTTCAATCTTTAATCGATAAAGTATCCCATCCTTCATTGGTAAAATAATTAATAAACTTCCCATTGAACTTCATCTACCCGGTTATCAATTTTGCGGACCTGGTACAAAATTAAAGAAACGTTTACCTAGAGGTGATCAAGGAATCAATCCATTGGATACTGCTTGCAGAGAGCACGATATAGCATACTCAAACAATAAAGATTTAGAGAAAAGACATATTGCTGATAGAATTTTAACTGAAAAGGCTTGGCAAAGGGTCAAAGCAAGCGATAGTAGATTGGGTGAAAAATCAAACGCTTGGTTTGTTGCTACTGCAATGAAAGCAAAAACAAAATTCGGTATGGGTAACGTTATTAGTAAAACTAAAAAGTCGTCTCCAGTAAATACCCACAAACTATTTACACATGCATTGAAAAGTGCAAGAAAGAATATAAAGAAAAGTGAAAATTTGAAAGATGCTATAAAGATTTCACGAAAAGTTGTAAACAATATTTTCAAGAGGAAAAAAATCATTAATAAAAACACCTCGAATAATACCTCTACCTAAATCTGGAGGTTTTCTTCCACTTGCACCTATATTCGCTGCACTGGGCGCACTTGGTGGTTTAGCTGGTGGTGTATCTGGCATTACAAAAGCAATCAACGCAGTCAAAAATGGAAAGGAACAATTGACTGAAGCAAAACGACATAATAGTACAATGGTCTTAAAACCATATAAAAAAGGATTTGGATTATATTTAAAACCTTATCAACAAAATTTTTAATGAAGCTACCTAAACGAGCTCTTTCTGATGTAGACTGGAGAAAATATGCAAAACATATTCCAAATTTTAGAGGTGTGTTTATGTGTAACAATCTTCCAAACAAACCATTCAAAAAAGAATGTGGAATAATCAATCTGGATACTTCAAAGGGACCTGGCACACATTGGGTAGCATACTGGAAAAACAACAATCAAATCGAATATTTTGATAGCTTTGGCAATTTGCAGCCACCAAAACAATTAATAAAATATTTAGGAAAAAACATTAGTTATAACAAGTAAGAGTGCTATATTCGGCTGTGCCGAATCTTATATACCCTTTACCAAAGTGCGTTTATGTAGTATAGAGATACATACATAAGCACAGAGATATGCAGGTACATAGATATTAATTTTTTATACTTTTAATACTTTTTTCTCTAGTGCAATTTTTAGGTTTTTGGCGTTTTTATTTCTTTTTGACTATTTTTTTACTTTTGACACTTTCTTCTCGTTTTGGCGATTTTTTTCGGTTCTTGGCGTTTTTTAATTTTGGCGATTTTATTTTATTTTGATGATTTCTTTTCATTTAAGCGATTTTTTTAATTTTTGGCGATTTTTTTCATATAGGCAATTTTTTTTTGTTTTGGCGATTTTTTTCGGTTTTTTTTAATTTTGGCGATTTATTTTCGTTTTGCCGATTTTTTGATTTTGGCGATTTTTTTTCGTTTGGGTGGATTTTTTTGATTTTGACGATTTTTTTTTCATTTAAGCGATTATTTTAATTATGGCGATTTTTTTCTTTTCGGTGGATTTTTTTGATTTTGACGATTTTTTTTCATTTAAGCGATTTTTTTAATTTTTAGCGATTTTTTTCATATAGGCAATTTTTTTTGTTTTGGCGATTTTTTTTGGTTTTTTGGCGTTTTTTTTTTAATTTTGGCGATTTATTTTCGTTTTGGCGATTTTTTTGATTTTGGCGATTTTTGTTCATATAAGCATTTTTTTTGCGATTTTTGCGGATTTTTGTCATTGTGGGATTTTTTTTGTTTTGACACTTTTTTCTCGTTTTGGCAATTTTTTCGGTTTTTTTAATTTTGGCGATTTTTTTCGTTTTGGCGATTTTTTTGATTTTGCCGATTTTTTTTTTCTTATAAGCGATTTTTTTAATTTTTGGGAATTTTTTTTATATAGGCAATTTTTTTTTGTTTTGGCGATTTTTGTCGGTTTTTGGCGTTTTTTTTAATTTCGGCGATTTATTTTCGTTTTGACATTTTTTTATATTGGCGATTTTGTTTTCATTTAGGCGATTTTTTTTTAATTTTGGGGATTTTTGTTCATATAAGCATTTTTGTTTGTTTTGGCGATTTTTGCGGGTTTTGGCGTTTTTTTGTCATTGTGGAAATCTATTTTTAGTTTTGACACGTTTTTCTCTTTTTGGCGATTTTTTTCGGTTAATGGAGTTTTTTTTTAATTTTAGCGTTTTTTTCATTTTGGCGATTTTTTTCGTTTTGGCGATTTTTTAAAATTTTTGGCGATTTAATAATTTTCGGTTTTTTTAGTTTGACCGTTTTTTGAAAATTTCAAGAGTTTAACTCTTACGGTTTCCAAGATATAGCATTTTGTCAAAATTACATAGTCAAAATTGCATTAACTGATGGACCACCCTTTAATTTAAAAGTTTTTAATTTTAGTGTTATTTGTTGTAGTCTATATAAAAATACACTAATTTTACAAATTTCAAGTGTCAATATACATATGTACATTTGTACATACAATTGTATGTATATTACATGGGATTTTAACATTTTTCGTTGCTCGTTTTGGAACACCCTTTAAGTTTTAATTCTCATGTATTTGTTGTTGTAGCGATCAAAGTTCTACATACTCTGTCCAAATTTCAGACCCGTAGCTCTCACAGTTCCTGAGAAAATAGCCTTCTTCCTAAAACATGAAATATGTTTAATTATTATGAAAAAAGTTAAAGTTTTCCAACCCTGGAAACGTTTTTTTAATTTTTTAAATTATTAAATTTTTTTTTTAATTATAAATACCAATTTTATTCATACCGAAGTATAAAATAAGTTAATTTAATAAAAAAGTAATAAAAACTTGTTTTCGGTAGTTATTTTCTATGGGAAAATGGAGTTTGAGTTTTCCAGCTCTGAAATCGTCTGCTCGATTTTGCTGATTTTCAATAGCAAAATTTTTCGGAAAATTTCTGACACAGCAGTCCAAGAACGAAGTCTCAACTCTTCTGGGAGCTTGGGAAAACCGATTTCACGTACAGACAGACGGACAGACGGACATCGCTTGTTCGTCTTCCCTATGCATAAGGATCCAGAATATATACACTTTATGTGGCGCTTATTAATATTCTATAAATTACAAACGGAATGACAAACCTATATATACCCTTTTACCATTTTTTGGTAAAGGGTATAATTATGATAGATATCAAAATTTTAATACAATAAATTTTTGTTTTCGAAGCTAAACTAAAAAGAAACTATAAATGTTTTAATAAAATACATCGGTTAAGAATTAAAAAGATCTTGTTTTATTTATATATATATATATATATATATATATATATATATATATATATATATATATATAAAAAAATTTTCATTTATTAAAAATTTTGAAAGAAATATTATAATTAAATAATTTTTCTAATTTCGCTTGTTAGAGGTGAGTATTCGATTAACCGATCATGAATAACTAAACAGTATGCTGATGTTTTTTCTGGAATTGGTTTGTTTGCTTCAGTATCAAATTCAATTCGTACATCAATAGGTCCAATTTTAACAGTCTCATTTTGATGTGAAACATCAACAACAATAAGCGGTGCGTAAGACTTGTAATCATTAACATCCAGCAATGGTTCAGGTTCTCGCATGTAAAAGCTTTGTTGAAATTTTGCATACATATTATATAGCACAGAATACTGACCATTTTCAAAACGATTATTTAAATCGTCATATGGATATGACTCTGAGTTTAGATATACTTTTAAATTAGAGATATTACAATGGTCAAATATATTTCCTTGTTCTTTACTTTTCTCTTTTTGTAAACCAATTATAAGAAATCGTGATCTTTCGTTTTGTGGAGAAAGCTTCACATTCCATAAAACCTTTGTATTCGTTGGTAGTGCAGGATTTACATGACAATCCCAACTACGAAATGCAATTGGTATAGAATTTTTGCTGTTGATTATCTTAAAAATTTCCAATTTTGCAAAGTCCGATAGTTGAATATGCGGCATTTTCCATGTTATATCCAGAATTGTTAATTTCAAATAATCAGTTGTATTTGTAGGATAATATGATCTCTCATCGGATGTAGAACGTTGAAGAATGAGCTCATGTTTCGAATTTAATAGTATTTTGTTATAATCTTCAGCAAACCCCATCAACATTTTCAGAGGTATACAACAGCTAAAATGACTTTTTTCTAAAACGAAAGTTTCGTTAAGACACCAACCAGCGTTTTTTAGTGTAGCACTTTCAGCCTTATTCAATGATACAAAATTTTTCATGGTGGATGAAATTCCAAGTTTGTGTGTACGATCAACTTCAAAACCATTAATTTCATAACGAATTTCATCAAACAAATATGAAACGAAGTTGTTTTTAAATTTCATATCTATAGCTGGAACCTCTTTGTTTGCTTCCGTCTTTACTATAAAACCATGAATGTAAATCATACTCTCACTTGGTAAGACAAAGAGATCCTGATTTTGAATTGGTATACGAATTTCATCATTGTTGTTGAATGATTTTAGATATGGAGAGTAACTATGATATTCTCTTTTTACAATACTCTCATCATATATAGGTTTTTGAAGGACATTTAGTATTTCAATAATGGTTGAAGATTAAATCCTAATGATTTTAAGTATTCTGTATTATATGATGTTAACGGTTTATTATTTTTTATACTTTCACGAATGTGAGTTGATGAGGGATTGAATGGAAATCCTCTTTGCATTACGTTTTTATTGTAAATGATCATTATTCTGGTTTGAAGTGGAGTCTAAGAGTGATTTTTTCATTTCTAAAATTTATAATTTCACCGTCTTGATTTAAGATTCTAATCGTTATGTTGTTTATTTGCTGACAGTTGACGGGTAAATAAAAAACATTTCGAGGTTTTTCGCTTATTTTATATCCTGGAGGAACATCAAGAGGAAATTCATGAATAACATGATTCGAAGTATTATTAATAAATGATCCGGTTGTTAAGTTGCTTTCAATGCGTATTGTATTAACATCCGTAATATGTGCAGGTAAATCAGATTCAAATAACCTTGTAGTATTCAATTGATTAATATCTACAATCATCACTTCCAAAGATTTATCATTTTGAAGATTTTGATCAGTGTTATAATATGCAGTTGAATTTACTTCTAATTTTCTTTTACTAAATCCGAGCAACTTTCCTATACTGTTTGGTTGTGAAAAATCTATATCCATTGATTAGGTTATTTCAGTTTTAAGTGTGTTATTGTTAGCTTCAATTATTAGATAAATTGGTTCATAAATATCTTTTAAGCTTGAGTTTAAGAAAAAATCAATATCCTCAAGTTCATATGAAACAACCGGAATAGTAATAATATGATTTCCTATATGAAACAAATTATTGTGAACATCTACATTGGGTATGGAATTGAATGTTACAAAATCAATAAGTCCACAAACATATTTTGTAGGGAGTTCAATTGGAGGAAAATATTCTCCAACCAGAGTTGAAGTGCTTCCGATTAAAGATATTGTTATTGACATTTCAAGTATTCAGAATGAACTGATGTTCGATGATTATTTTATCTGATTTAAGTGTTAAATAATAAATAAAAAAAAATGTCTTTTATAATTTTATGTTTTCTTTATTAATATTTGATTTAATAAACTTTCTTAAGAGTATTAAATTTTTTTGAGCACATATACAATATTTTCTATGATAACAACAAACATTTACAGATTTATCATTTTGATATAATGTTTTTAAATTTAGACAATTTAGATCATCTAGGTAATAAAAATTAATTTTATCCTTAAAAATATTTTGAATCCACTTAATTTTTTCTAATCCTTTAACATAATAAATAAAATTTTTATCTTTAACATGCGCAATATAATATTCCATAATATTTGTTAAGGTTGAATCGCCATCTTTCCATTTTAATCCATGATGATGATTATAAAGCCAATTAATTGAATCTTTTTCTTTTGTTGTCAACAATGAATATGGAAAAGGTGGTTTAATAATAAATGTTTGTACTTGTATATCGTTAATTGAAATACTCAGTTCTTTTTCAATGAATTTATTGTTGAGATAAAAACCTTGTACATCTACAACTAATATTCTCTCCTCAGACATTGTGTAATACTAATCAAGTCACAACGACGACTGTAGAACGTTTATAAAGTCTATGTTTTAAAATTATTATAAAAATTCATTATACATAATGCTTCTTCCCAACTTTTATCGATAAGGAACATTTACTGGTATGAGGTCCACAAGTTGTTTCATTGTTGAAAACTGATTATTCATTGTTTTTCTTATTTTAATTTATTTATTTATTTTAAATAAAACTTCTTATCACATCAACAACAAAGTTTATATTAAGTAGTAGTAAATGTATTTCATCATATTAGTTAATTTATAATATTTCCATATCCAAATCATGTGTATAATCTTGAATGTTGATTAATGTAATATCGGATGGGTATGTAGTATCATCCTCAGAAACCGCCTCAATTTCACCATTACTTAAAATTTTCTCGTATTCAACTTGACGGTATTCGAAATATGAAATATTTAATCGACGATTAAAGTAACTGCTGTCATATGTACAACGGATTCTCAATTTTATATTATCTTTGTATTGAAGTTGAAAATGCCTATAAAATGGAGCCGAACTTTCAATTCATCCCGCAATATTTTTTTCTTTTTTTACTAAATCTTGCCTAAATGTTTCAATAGCTTGTTCAACAGTAAAAGATTGATTTATAGGTGGTGGAGAGTCTTCTTGTTCTTCGTTTGATATATATTCTGTTTTTGCTGTTGACTCGTTGTTTTTATTTAAATCATTATTAAACTTTAAAAGTTTGAAATTTAGTTGTATGCTCACAGTATCATTATTTGGTAATTTTATTGCAAATTCTGTATTTTTAAGTTCATTTTCACTCAAATCAATAGGTAATGAAGCTGAAAACACTTGTATGATATAGATATATGAAAACAATGTGATAAAAATATTTTTCATTTTAGTTTTTCTTTTTAATAGATATGTTCTTAAGTTAGCGATATGTTTTTGAATGAGATGATAAGTATTGTTTCTTATATTTATATACTAATTTAATAATCTTCGTATTGAAATGAGTCATCACCATCGCTAGCACCACCAGCTGTTTTCTTAACTTGTTACGTGCCCTATGTGGCACTTAAGTGAAATCGTCACCGCTAGCTCCGTGCCGGGGATTTCGGGTCGTGTTTTCTCAACCGTCACTTAAGCCCTATGGACAAGCAGCAATTAAAATTTTCTCTACAAAACAACTAAATGAATTTTACTCTAACATTTCACACTATTATTAAGGAGGTTGGATGTTTCTTCCAGCCGCCCTTTTCCCAACCGTGGTCATTTCCGTTTCCGTTTTAATTTTGTTTATGACCCCACTTTGTATTCACACACACACACTTACTTTACACCATTTTCCCCCTTTTGAATTATTTAAAGACTCATCATGTCCTTTCGATCATAAATTACAAAAATTTTCTTTATTTAATCATACAATTTAATCTAACAAAAAAACAAGAACTTAAATCATTTACTTGACATTTATTCACTATACTAATTCCTAAAGATTGCCTCAAAAAATTTTCAAAGAAAAGGAAATATATCGTGTTCTTCTAATTTCTTTGTAACCGCTCTTTCACAAAGGCTTTTTGTTTTCTTCTTCCTCACTTGTTCAAAATTAAAATTTTCTCTAGTTCATATACCTAAGCAATTTTTTTTATTTTTTATTTATCTTTATTCCTGAAGGAGCTCCCTAAGGATAATCTGATGTGCCATTGCGCAAAGAAAAATTCGAACTAATTACAATTATCATTTATTTTATGAGGACGAGATAATAAATAACCCTTGTCAAAAGATTTAATGATTTTCTTCGACTCTGGTGAGACTTGCTATCCTTTTCTCAATTTATTTATGAGACGACCTGTACATTAATAAAAAAAACTAAAATTAACACTAACTAAACAAAAATCTCCAACAAAACGTTAGTTAACTTATTGATTTACAATTTACTTTAAAAAAAACCTTCCGTTTTATAAAAATTTAGCATTTCAAAAGGAAAAATAATATATAAAAAATTGATTTTGACTTAGCTTTTAGTTCTTTGTTGCTGATTTTCCGCCTTGCCTCTACTCGAGCGTGGGTTGTTTTGGACTCTTCGTTGATTTTCTGCTCTCACCAGTGCTCCGTCATAAGTAATTATATGGTATTCGTTCCCGGATGGTGCTATTTTCCACCTGGTGTGGAGTGACCTTTTTTTGGTATTTTGTTTTATTTGTTTAGAGTTTGTTTACTTATGCCCGGTTCTTCGCATAATATGTATTTATGCACTTTTTACAATTTTCACCACACTGAAGATTTTTTTTTATTAATTTCAGTTTTTTGTTTTTTTTTAATTTTTGGGCACGTTCACATATAATTGTCTTTATGAATTTTAATGTTTTTTTTTTCTTTTCAAAAGTTCACCATATGTATATAAACATCGTTCATTGCTTTTTCTTTTATCCAAAACTTTCTGCGCACAACAACCGCAGCCACTCAAATTCAACCTTTCAAAAGCCTCTATCTTCTTCATTTTCTCTTTTTTATATGAGGCACATATCGAATGCCTGGATTCTATCCGCTATCATTTCTTCCAGTATATAATCCGTCTTTAAATATATATGTACCGCTTAGGCTTCTACAATGTTCTATATATATATTTTTTGGTTGGATTGCCGCTCTATCTCCATCTTTATTTTCTTTTAATTACATGATGTTATGTATTGTGGAGTTGTTGGACAGTTCCCGCTCTTTGGCTATATTATCTTCTTTTCTGTTAGTCACTTAATGAACTTCTCGAAGCTTCCTGACTACCTACATAACCAAATTTTTATCTTCTCCAGACATACATTACCAGGCTCTCATAATAGTAGCACGTCGCTAACGGTTTGCTAAATAATTTATTTTTTTAAATTTAAAATTTTCATTTCCCGGCCCTGATTTTACGCAAATTAATGGCGTTGCCAATATTACGGCACATCTCGTACGTTCATTAACAAAACCTACTAAACAGAGTAAGTCAACTACTTGGCAGCACCTAAAGTTTCATTGACAAGACAACACTCATATGCAGTGAAGTAAGTAATGTATATTTTATTTATTATTTGTTTTCTGTTAATTCCATTCAGCTTTGTATTATTTCATTTTATCTTTTCAGATTCCGAGGAGTTGGGTAAGGATAATGTATCGTTCCAAATGATTCTAGGCATGAAATTAACTTTATTTTATTTATAGGTTTTCCGGGACACATGAGCATTATAAATTGCGGTCTTGCTCAGCCGCCAGCTTGGTCGTCATATGGCTTCACTGCGGTAGACCATCCGCATACGCAAGGTGGGCCATACAGAAAATATAAAAATTGAACTGGGACTTGGCTTGGAGAGTGGTTTCCTCCAATTTATTATGAGGCCTCCCTAAATTTATTGATTATGGGACTCGTGATCAGCATCTTGAAATCGATCGCCTCCCAAATATGGCTAGTCTAGGGGAATCTACGCTAAATTTTTTTTTCCCATTGACTGCCAAATTCTTGCGAAGCCACCGCAACAAATCATCAGTGCTGCCGTCTATGGACAGAAGGAATGGTGTGCGTGGCTTTAACCTATCATGGTCATGTATGCTACACGTGGGGAACTCCCACACCCTGAGATCTCGCCGGGCTTTTGTTTATAGCTGGGCTAACTCTACCTGCGACTGATTGCTGCTTTGTCTTGACTCCCCTGGTGAGCATTAGTTGTGGACATAAATCATTAATGATAAGTTGTGTGAGTATTATACTTTTATAATGATACCTACTTAAGGTCTGCATTTTGTTTATCGTGCTTTGTCCTGCCTTGTTTTAATCATTATCATAGTATACGTGGCCTATTAGCTCCGATAAAAAAATATTTGATTAAAATCTTGTTTTATTACTAAAAGAGAATATTTTCCATTATTGTGCTCTTACAATTTTATGTCCTTTGAATGAAAAATGCCTATAGCCTTGCCCTGTAGGTCTTCCAGCTCATACATATTGTTTCCAATAGGCCTTAGAACTCTGCATTTTAAAAATTTCTTGCAAAATTTTGCGTTTCTATTTTTTTCGAAATCACTTAATACCATATTTCGCCTATACACTTCTTGTCCAGGTATTAGCTTAATGTTTCTGGCTCTTTTGTTGTAGCGTTCGGCTGACCGAATGTAAGCTTCGTGCATATTCTTACGGATTTTCTCTCTGATCAAGATTAGCTTGTCGTTGCTAGGTAGGCTATTGATTTCGTGGTCGGATATAGATAATAGTTTTCTTGCTATCTTATAATCATTTCCGTTGGTGAACATATGATAGCCGAATAAAGCAAAAAATGGGGTAACTCCCGTTGCGGCATGTATTGAATTTCTCAGAGCGCACTCAATTTCAGAAAGGTACAAGTCCCAATCGCGATGGTCTTCGTCCAGATAAGCTCTGATTGCTGTTAATACTGACTGATTAACTCTTTCTGATGCGTTCGACTGCGGGGAATATAAGGCGGTTTTTATGTGTTTTATTTTGTACGTTTCTATCATGTTAGCGAATGTTTTCGAAATAAACTGTGAACCATTGTCACTATGAATTGTTTCCGGGACTCCGAACTTATGGAAAATTTCTTGAACTAGAAATTGTATTACGTTGTTAGCGGTTGCGTCTCGCATGGCCTTCAAAAAAGTAAACTTGGAAAAGTAATCAACAACAATAAATATAAAGCAATTTTCGCTTTTCGATCGCGGGTATTTACCCAAAAAGTCGATATATAGTTTCTGGAATGGTCTTTCTGTTATAACTTCCTGACCAATTTCAGGCCTTAAATTTTGATTGGATGGTTTAGTTTCTTTGCACACTTTGCATGCTTTTATATATTCCTTTATTTGTATGGTCATCCGTGGCCAGTAGTAGAAACGCTTTATCTTTTCTGTCGTCTTTGCTGTTCCACAATGAGCAGAAGTGTTGGCAGTATGAGCTTTTTCTATTATTTTTGTGGTGATATTAGGGGGAATCCATATTTTCCATTTCACGGGTTCATCGTCATCTTGGTCGAAATTTAATTTCTTAAAGATGATACCGTCTTCAACTTTCAAGTCTGGTAGTTTTGACTGGTTTTCAGTTATTTGATGCTTTAGTTCCTGGTATTCAGAATTGTCGAAATCTTCGGTTTCGATATCTAGTAATTGTTCCATAGTTATTTCACTGCTTGAAATTGAAAATCTCGACAGCATATCAGCGACTACGTTCTCTGTGCCTTTCCTATGTTCGATGTTAAAATTGAAAGCTTGCAGCTGTAAGGACCATCGAGCAAGTCTTCCGCTAAGATCTTTTAAATTCATTAGCCATTTGAGACTGCCGTGGTCTGTTATGACTGTAAACGGCATTAACTCTACATAGGGCCTAAACTTCTTAACGGCCATCACGGCTGCATAACATTCCTTTTCCGTGACACTGTAGTTCCTTTGACACGAATTCAGTTTCTGTGAGAAAAAAGCTATAGGGTTTTCTTGCTCCTTATCGTTATACTGGAACAAAACTGCTCCAATACCATAATCAGAAGCATCACACTGAATATAAAAATGTTTTGAAAAATCCGCATGTTTTAGGACGGGTGATGAAGTAAGAGCTGTTTTGAGATTTTCAAAGGCTCGAACTGCTTCTGAGGTCATTGAAAACTTCGCTGACTTTTTTAAAGTATCCGTTAATGGAGCTGATATAGTTGCAAAATCTTTAATGAAGCGCCTATACCAACCAGCAGTTCCTAAGAAACTTCGGACTTCTCTCGTAGTTTTAGGCACTTTTATGTTTCGTATAGCCTGAATTTTTTCCGGATCCGTTTTTAAAACACCACCTCCTATTATAAAGCCTAAATATTTCAATTCCTGAAAACAAAACTGGGACTTTTTTAAGCCTATTGTTAAATTCGCCTCCTTTAAACATTGAGCGACTTCTCGTAATAATCTTAGATGCTCTTCAAATCCACTCGATATTACCAAAAGATCGTCTAAGTACACGAACACGTTTTCTTTCAACCTACTGGGGATGACTCTATCCATGAGCCTGCATAGTCTCTGTGCCGCGTTACATAGTCCGAATGGCATCACTCGAAATTGGTACAATGGACGGCCCGCGACAGTAAATGCAGTGTATCTTTTACTATCCTCATCCATTTCAATCTGCCAGAAGGCATATTTTAAATCCACACTTTTAATATAATGTGTGTCATCTATGCGGCTTAATATACCATTTATATTCTGCAGTGGGTATGCATCCTTTACTGTCAATGCGTTTAGTTTTCGGGCATCAAGGCAAAAACGGGTTTTCCCCGGTTTTCGGACTAACGTAGTGCGGTTGCTCCATGGACTATCACTCTCTTCTATCACTCCCAGTTTAAGCATGTTATCTAATTCCGCGTAAGTGATTTGTTGTACTGCAGGTGAGATAGGATAATGTTTATCCTTGACAGGTACGGCTCCTTCCACCAATTTAATTGAGTGTCTTTCTAAATGTGTTCGACCTAGGCCTTTTTCTTCAAATGAATCAAAACTTTCTATCACTTGTTCCAATTGTTTTTGTTGGTGCTTATCTAAAATGTGTGGCTTTAATCTATGCTCTTTTGTGTTGCCAGAGGTATCCTGGGGAATTTTTTCTATATTTAACTCAGCCAAATCTAGGAGGTTAGGGGCTAATTTAAAATTTTTTACGAAATCTATCCCTAAATACAAGTTTTGTTCAAGGTCGGGACATAAATATAGTGTTAATTGGTGTTTTTCCCCTTTGAATTCTACAGTGGTGTCGATTTTTCCTAGAATTCTGTATTGTTGCCCACCGGATGTACTCACGTTAGTACACATCGTAGCAATTTTACAATCCGCATCGCAAACAAATTCTCTGCAATTTTTTCCAAGAATACTAACTGTTGCACCCGTGTCTACTAACCCTGTTATTTTTTTACTATTTATTTCGACTTCTACAAAAATTCTAGGATCATTTTTCACATTTACTGCTCTACTAACTGTTTCCAAAATTATTCTTTTTCTTTTCCTACGTTCAGCAAATTTTTGCCTTATTCGCAATATTCGTTTCGAACATGTTTGAGACTGATTATCCGTATTAAAAATTTTTGACTTTATTTCCTCATAATTTTGTTTCCTTATTTCTAATGGTAGGTAGTGCCTGAGTTGTGGTAGAAACTTTGCCATGTTATTTGTTTTTCTTACTGTGTCTATTAATGTTCGCGTTTTGTTTGCATTTTGTTGGGTTATCCTTAAATTTTGGGGTTTTGATACTGACGTGAGCCCCCCGCAGAACTCACGCCTCTTCGACGGTTTTCCTGCTTACAGTCTGGGCATTTGGGTGCGACTACATTTGCTTTTCCGCATCGATAACAAAACAAATTCCTTTCCAGTGACTCGCAATCTCTGAAACTATGGCCTTCTGCCTGACAGTTCCAACATTTTATTGGTTGTTTTTGTTGGGCCTCCCTTATCGCTGCGATTTCTTCATACGGCTGTTCTTCCTCGTCCATATCATAACAATCTTCTGTTTCGAAGCCAATTTCATGTACTGCTATTCTAGACCGCTGCATTGGCGTATTGTTCTTGAAATCCTTTCTCAAAAAAATGCGTTCTGCCTCTTTACATTCGGAGCGAAGTTGCTCAACTGACGAAACGGGAATAGGATAAATTATTCTTGCGATGTTTTCCTTAATATTTCTCTTCAAAATTTTTATCATATCTAATTCAGTTATCGGCTGTGCTAATCTGGAGCGAAGTTTATTCATATCATAAAAGAAGTTATCTAAGGACTCATTCATGTGTTGTTTTCTTTCTACTAGATCGCGCATAATCTCAAAATTTGATGAATTCGATTTATATTGGTTTAAAAGCTCACACCTTAGAGTTGGCCATCTCATCACTCCATGAGTGCGTATTAGCAACCAATACCAATCTTTGGCTGGACCGGTCACCAACAAATGAAAATCCCTGAGAATGTCTTCCCAGAGGACATCATAATGAGCTTGCAAATGCTCTAGGCGGAAGATAAAATCCTCGACGCTCATGTGAGTATTGTTTCCGTTAAATGTTATACCCCATTTATCAATTCTTATCGCTATTTTTTCCGAATTTCGCCCATTACCGTTTACCTGACTTTCCCTATGGCTGGCGGCCTCGAACGTGTTCGCGCTTTGATTGTTTGGAGTATCAAAATTGATCGGAGCGGTCCTTGTGTAACTACGTGGTGCTTGGTTAGAACTATGACTTGGTAAATTATTATTCGTTACATTATTATTTTCTAAATGCTCTATATTTCTGGTAGTTTGGTTAGAATAATACCCCAGTGACAATTGATGAGGATCATTTCGATTTCCTTCTGAAATTCCCCCTCGGCTTACAGGTTGCTGCGCAATTGCGTTGTTTTGTGCTGCTGCGTTCGCCCGATCTCCTGCTGATTCAGCACTCACATATCTTGTATTCGCCAGGTCACGAACGGCCGTATTTAGCTCCATTAGCATTTTCCTCAGCTCGGACGTTTCTTTCTCTATCATGCCTTTCACTTTGTCCTCTAATGCTCCCGCACCCGTTCCTCTAGTTTCTTGTTCAATCCTTGAGCCGGCAACCGGAGCGCTGTTTTCCAGACTTTGTGCCAAACTTACCGCACCCGCCGCTGTTCCTTTTTTCTGTGCTGTCTGTTGTGCCTGCTTTTTATTTATTGAGTCGGACACGTCTATTATATTTGAATTTTGATTATTCGCCATTTCTTTCCGCAACTTTTCTGAGCTTAGCCTCTATTTGATATGAGTTATCCAAATCTGTATTTACTTGTCTCTTTCTGCTCGATCTAGTGTTTATATTCATTCCTTACTCGCATAGGACAGAATTAGCCGTTGAAACCTCTTTATTTCTACTTTTCAACCCTCCAAACTTGATAAAAAAAAATTAATCGAATATATGTATATATACGCACGCTGTTGGTAAACACCCAATTTATAAAACGCAATCAGCCGTTAATAATTTTAAGTATAAAAGTTAAAATAAAAATAAAATAAAGTCTCGTAGAAAATAAATAAATAATAGGTAAAATATGTATGTATATAAAACAAATTTAGGGAATAGATAAAAATAAAAGTATTTTATATGTATATAATTAAACAAGTTACTACTAAAATCATAAAATGTGTTCGTTGTTTTCTAATGCTAAAATTAGGCAATCATAAATCATGAATACTAAAAGCCTCAAAAAAAAATATTTATGTATATTTCTACTCCTCAATATTATTTTACGGGGTTTGATGTTGCAGGTGTGTGTGTGCGTGTTTCTAATAAATACTATAATGGCTCTCTTCTTATTTCAAGAGTTAATAATAATGTGTTGAATCAATAAAAAAAAATATTGTATTTAAGTAATTCGTTCGTGCTCTAGTCTTCTCTTTTCCTACTTACGGCATTACTAGAGGCCAATTAGCAGCTTTTTCCAATGGTCTCTTACACTGGCTTTAAGCCTGCGCGGTTATTGGGGTTTGCTTACTATTGCTTCACGAGCAAATTCTCATTATTTATCTAAATTTATATAAAATCATTCCTACAGAGGGTTCGGGTGTACGATTAGGTAATTCTCTGTCTTCCCTAAGAACTTCCCCTTCACCTCAATTTGTGTTGGTAGTATATGCCGATCAGAACTTCACAAATTTATGTAGACACTCATACAACGGACTTCCAGACTAACATCTAAAACGGATACGACTGACATTCACAAACGTTGCAAAGGCTGTGGACAGATACTTTGGGCTATTGTTTTTTTTTCGACAACTGGGCTATGGTTTTGTGTTTCGTTTTTCTACACAATATCCGGTAGTTTTCTTTTCTTTTTCAATTTGGGCGCCATATTGTTACGTGCCCTATGTGGCACTTAAGTGAAATCGTCACCGCTAGCTCCGTGCCGGGGATTTCGGGTCGTGTTTTCTCAACCGTCACTTAAGCCCTATGGACAAGCAGCAATTAAAATGTTCTCTACAAAACAACTAAATGAATTTTACTCTAACATTTCACAATATTATTAAGGAAGTTGGATGTTTCTTCCAGCCGCCCTTTTCCCAACCGTGGTCATTTCCGTTTCCGTTTTAATTTTGTTTATGACCCCACTTTGTATTCACACACACACACTTACTTTACACCATTTCCCCCCTTTTGAATTATTTAAAGACTCATCATGTCCTTTCGATCATAAATTACAAAAATTTTCTTTATTTAATCATACAATTTAATCTAACAAAAAAACAAGAACTTAAATCATTTACTTGACATTTATTCACTATACTAATTCCTAAAGATTGCCTCAAAAACTTTTCAAAGAAAAGGAAATATATCGTGTTCTTCTAATTTCTTTGTAACCGCTCTTTCACAAAGGCTTTTTGTTTTCTTCTTCCTCACTTGTTCAAAATTAAAATTTTCTCTAGTTCATATACCTAAGCAATTTTTTTATTTTTTATTTATTTTTATTCCTGAAGGAGCTCCCTAAGGATAATCTGATGTGCCATTGCGCAAAGAAAAATTCGAACTAATTACAATTATCATTTATTTTATGAGGACGAGATAATAAATAACCCTTGTCAAAAGATTTAATGATTTTCTTCGACTCTGGTGAGACTTGCTATCCTTTTCTCAATTTATTTATGAGACGACCTGTACATTAATAAAAAAAAACTAAAATTAACACTAACTAAACAAAAATCTCCAACAAAACGTTAGTTAACTTATTGATTTACAATTTACTTTAAAAAAAAACCTTCCGTTTTATAAAAATTTAGCATTTCAAAAGGAAAAATAATATATAAAAAATTGATTTTGACTTAGCTTTTAGTTCTTTGTTGCTGATTTTCCGCCTTGCCTCTACTCGAGCGTGGGTTGTTTTGGACTCTTCGTTGATTTTCTGCTCTCACCAGTGCTCCGTCATAAGTAATTATATGGAATTCGTTCCCGGATGGTGCTATTTTCCACCTGGTGTGGAGTGACCTTTTTTTGGTATTTTGTTTTATTTGTTTAGAGTTTGTTTACTTATGCCCGGTTCTTCGCATAATATGTATTTATGCACTTTTTACAATTTTCACCACACTGAAGATTTTTTTTTATTAATTTCAGTTTTTTGTTTTTTTTTAATTTTTGGGCACGTTCACATATAATTGTCTTTATGAATTTTAATGTTTTTTTTTTCTTTTCAAAAGTTCACCATATGTATATAAACATCGTTCATTGCTTTTTCTTTTATCCAAAACTTTCTGCGCACAACAACCGCAGCCACTCAAATTCAACCTTTCAAAAGCCTCTATCTTCTTCATTTTCTCTTTTTTATATGAGGCACATATCGAATGCCTGGATTCTATCCGCTATCATTTCTTCCAGTATATAATCCGTCTTTAAATATATATGTACCGCTTAGGCTTCTACAATGTTCTATATATATATTTTTTGGTTGGATTGCCGCTCTATCTCCATCTTTATTTTCTTTTAATTACATGATGTTATGTATTGTGGAGTTGTTGGACAGTTCCCGCTCTTTGGCTATATTATCTTCTTTTCTGTTAGTCACTTAATGAACTTCTCGAAGCTTCCTGACTACCTACATAACCAAATTTTTATCTTCTCCAGACATACATTACCAGGCTCTCATAATAGTAGCACGTCGCTAACGGTTTGCTAAATAATTTATTTTTTTAAATTTAAAATTTTCATTTCCCGGCCCTGATTTTACGCAAATTAATGGCGTTGCCAATATTATTAAAACCTACTAAACAGAGTACGTCAACTACTTGGCAGCACCTAAAGTTTCATTGACAAGACAACACTCATATGCAGTGAAGTAAGTAATGTATATTTTATTTATTATTTGTTTTCTGTTAATTTCATTCAGCTTTGTATTATTTCATTTTACCTTTTCAGATTCCGAGGAGTTGGGTAAGCATAATGTATCGTTCCAAATGATTCTAGGCATGAAATTAACTTTATTTTATTTATAGGTTTTCCGGGACACATGAGCATTATAAATTGCGGTCTTGCTCAGCCGCCAGCTTGGTCGTCATATGGCTTCACTGCGGTAGACCATCCGCATACGCAAGGTGGGCCATACAGAAAATATAAAAATTGAACTGGGACTTGGCTTGGAGAGTGGTTTCCTCCAATTTATTATGAGGCCTCCCTAAATTTATTGATTATGGGACTCGTGATCATCATCTTGAAATCGATCGCCTCCCAAATATGGCTAGTCTAGGGGAATCTACGCTAAATTTTTTTTTCCCATTGACTGCCAAATTCTTGCGAAGCCACCGCAACAAACTTTACTATTATTAACAATTTTTTGAGGAAGGGGAGGTTTTTGCTGATTTTTATTCAATGAGCGGATACCAGTCTTACCATTATAAGATTTAGCTGGATCACTAAAAACATGTTCATCTATTTCACTATAAACACATGATGGTATGTATGAGTATACATTTATATCTTTAAAACCACCCTCATAGACTGTTCCAACTAGTGATATCATACCACCAATAACCTCAATTTGTATATATTGATTGGTACTAAATTGAAATATTGGAATATTTGTTGGCATTTGTTGTCCTCTATTAAGAAAAAAAATTTGCGTTCTAGTCCCTCCTTCTGCGGTTAGAAACACCTGCATCATAATATCCAAAACTATTGCATTTATTATTTGAAAAGTTTTCCACTGTACATGACAAGTACAATATTTATCACCAGTTTTTAAAAATTGACCCCAATACATATTCATCAAAGTTTTTAATTTAACTGAATCTCTTTATATATATATATATATATATATATATATATATATATATATATATATATATATATATATATATATATATATATATATATATATATATATATACATATATATATATATATGTATATATATATATATATATATATATATATATGTATATATATATACGTATACTTAACCACAATTGATAAGAAGTTATTGAAATATCTAAAAAACGTATTATACTATCAATTATTGAATATAAAGAATCAGTTTGAAAGTTCGTTTTACGGTGAAAAGTCGAAAGCAAAAAAAAAATGAGAGCAAGCTTAAGAAAATTGTTTCAAAATCCTAATATTACATACTTACCTTTAAAGGATATGGAAGAAAATACTATATATGAAATCAACGAGATAGATCGAGTAGATACAAAATATGGTGAAAGTATAAGATGTCTTCTAAATAAAGAATATTACATTTATTTACCTAAACGATTTCTGATTATTACTAAAAATCAGATGGATTATCTAAACACAACTCCACACATTTTAAAGAAAGTTAAAGAAGTGAAGGGATTATATACTCTAATCGTTAAAAAGAAGAAGCAATATGTATTCTACAACAACTTGTATGACAGTACTGAAGAAGAAGATGATTATGATCATGATGATGAAATAGAAAACACATTTTAAATAAACCTCGAAACAGAAACTTTTTTAAAATTATAAAAACATATGTATCAATAAAAACCCATAAAATCTAAAATTTCTCACGTATTTGATAAATTAGGAACTTTATAAAAATGAAAATTAAAACCCACAACATTAAAATTTCTCTACCACATTTTTCATGTTTAGAAACAAAATTAAATTTCTGAATTTTGTATAAAAACCTCCTCTAGTTTTACTTTAAGTGTTATTCAAGTTAAGTAAATCACTAAAGATGGAAACGCATTTAAAAACAATATTTAAAAAATGCCAAAATAAAACCATTCTCCCTATAAATAAGATGGTTTTTAATCACAATTACCAAATTACGAAGATGGAGCGTGTACAGACACGCTTTGGGACGAAAATTCGTTGTTTGGTGTAAGGAAATCAATATATATACCTACCCAGTATATTTAATGATACCCTAGATGATGATACTATTGCGGAATTTGATCGCAATACATACTACCTTTTCAAAGATAGGAAAGGAAGCAGTAAGTTAAATTATGAATTAACTATAAATGCGGAAACAACAGGTAATTTTTGGTAAAAAAGTTTTTATTTATTTATTTATTATTAAATCTAATAATTAATTATTATCGTTTTAGCTCAAGATACACCAAAGAAGTAAATTGAATATTGTATGTCATTGAAGCCAACGACAAACAGAAGCCGAAATTATTTGCTCTGAATGATAAAGCTGTTATTATGTTAATAATAAATGTGGTTACAATTTTAATTTAAGCATTTGTTTGTTAATTTTTTTAATTTTTTTTTTAATTTTATTATTATTTATGCAACTTGACCGCAACTTTTTATCAAACTTGTATTTTAGTAAGAATATAAAGTATATAAGAACATTTGTTAATGAGTTTTAATGAAACAATTGATTTTCATAATTCTGAGAAAACGTGTTACACGCAAAAAAAAAATAAAAAAAAATATTCAAAAACCGATATGAGTGATTGAAAACTATTAAACAAGTATTCTTAAAACAGAAAATTATAATTTATATATAATTTAAAAACTTTTTAAAATTATATTTATATAAAAAGTTGAAACGGTATTTGATTTTATTAAAAACTACGTAAAAGCTAAATTCTAAAAAGTAATCTTTAAACCGAAATTGTGAAATATTTAAATATTTATATAAACATCTTCACTAAGTCCAGGTATGTTGTAGATATTAAGAGCAAATCTATAATTTGTGTTTATTTTAATTTCAAATACTTTCAGTACATTACTTCCATTTCTGGTGTTATATCATGTACATCTGTGAAGTATGTGGAACGTCTTTCGTATCCAAATTTAATTTAAAGAGACATTTTAATAATAAACATATTAATCCAAAATCAAGAAAAACAAAACTAAATTTAAAAAATGAAAAAATTGTTAAAGTTGAAAATATTGAAGAAACTCCATCGTGTAGCTATATACGATGTGAAACTTGTAAATTAAATATAAGAAAAGGTTCTTGGTCTCATCATTTGAGAACTAATGAGCATAAAAAAAAATCGTTTGTTTATTAACAACGATATATATATAAGTAAAAATTTATTTACTAAGCGTATTCAAACTTTTGTATACGAAAATAAAAAGGTAGATGAGCTTTCAATAAACATTTTATTTTCGAATGCAAAAGAAAGTATTATAAATATTTTAAAAAATATGTTATTAGAACATCAAAATATAAAATTTAATATAGAAGTTTTTGCAGAATATATAAAATTCTCAAAAACTAATGAAATTGAAGATGATGATAGCGCGCTAATTAGTGTGAAATCTTTTCAAACGAAAATGGTAATAGTACAATTAGAACAAGATCTATCAGACATGTATGATAATCATAGTATAGAAATAGCAATCAAAATGGATGAATTTCAAGAGAGAGACAGTGGTTGGTCTCTAGTTTGTATCAATAAAATTGAAATAAACGTTAACAAGTATTGTCCTATAAAAGGATCTAAATATTTAGAACTACCAATATTTATCAGAAATAAAAAAGCGTGCATCAACATTAAAAATAATGATAATTATTGTTTCAAATGGACTCTTATAGCATTAGAAAACAGTCATTTAAATCCAAAATATTCACATTATAGTAATGTTATCACACAAAGCTTAATAACACTAACAAATGGAATAACAATTGATTTCACCAACTTAACCTTTCCTCTATCTATTGCTGATATTAAGATATTTGAGAAATACAATTTAAATATAAGCGTGAATGTTTTTGGATGTGATGTGATAAAAAAAGAAATCGTTGGACCATATTGTAGGACAGCTGATGAAAAAATTATCATATCAATTTACTATACATTCAAGATGATGAAAACGATGAATCACATTATGTTTGGATAAGAAACATAAGTCGTTTATTGAGCACACAAGTTTCAAAACATCTAGGTGCTAAATATTTTTGTAATTTTTGCTTACACTATTCAACCAGTGAACTCTTGTTATTAAAACATAAACAAGAATGCAATAAAATTGTTACCAAAATGCCTTCGGGTGTTAAGGATGATAATATATTGCAGTTCAAAAATTTTAAAAATCAATTAGATGTACCATTTGTTATCTATGCGGATTTTGAATGTATATTAAGTAAAATTAACAACAAAAGTTCTAATAATGTCACAAGCATTCAAAAACATATACCTATAGCTTACAGCTACTACATAAAATCATCTTTTGATTCTAAACTGAATAAGCTTAGAACGTATACAGGTAACGATGTTGTTAAAGATTTTGCTCAAAATTTGATTGAGGATGCACGTTTTTTGTGTACAAACTTTCTAATGAAAGTAGTGCCAATGAATTCTCTATTACCCCATGAAGTTGAAAAACATTATAATACTAATGAGTGTCATATATGTAAACAAATTCTAGATGATGATAGATGTGCTGATCACTGTCATTTAACTGGTCAATATCGCGGTCCAGCTCATTGGAAATGTAATATTAATTATCAATTACCTAACTTTATTCCAATAATTTTTCATAACTTTTCAGGTTATGATTGTCATTTGTTTGTAAAGGCTCTAGCAGATTATCCGGGTGATATAGATGTTATACCACTTAATAAAGAATTGTATATATCTGTTAGAAAAAGAATTCAAATAACTGACAAATATAATTTAGAATTACGTTTTCTCGATTCTTTTAAATTTATGTCGTCTAGTTTAGATAAATTATCTAATTACTTACATAACGATAACTTTAAAACACTGAAATCAATATATCCAAATCATTTAGAATTTAATCTTTTGAAAAGAAAAGGTATATTTTCTTATGATTATATCGATTCAGTTGAAAAATTAAATGAAAATGTCTTACCTTCTCGTGAACAGTTTTTCTCTACATTAAATAATAAAGAATGTACTATTGCTGATTATGAGCACGCGTTAAGTGTTTGGTCTACATTTAACTGTCAATCTCTAAATGAGTATATGCTTTTATATCTAAAAACTGATGTAATTCTTTTAACTGATGTATTTGAAAATTTTCGTTCTGTTTGTAAATCAATATATCTTGATCCATGTCATTACTATACAACACCTGGTTTATCGTGGGATGCCATGTTAAAAATAACGAAAATTAAATTGGAATTATTCACCGATATAAATATGTATAATTTCATTAAAAAAAGGAATAAGAGGTGGTATTGTTCAATGCACAACACGTCGAACAGTTGCAAATCATAAATATATCAAAACATATGATTGCTCTAAACCCTCACAATATCTTATGTATTTAGATGCGAACAACTTGTATGGTTGGGCAATGTCTGAATCTTTACCAGAAGGTAAATTTGAATAGATTGAAGATATAGATAGCTTTGATATTTCAAAAGTATCTGAAAACTCTGATTTTGATTACATTTTAGAAGTTGATTTTATTCTGAAGAACTACATGATAGTCATAATGATTTACCGTTTTGTGCTGAACTTAAAAGTCCACCAATACAACATCATAATATAAAGAAACTAATTCCCGATTTAACTAACAAAAAATCATATATAATTCACTATCGAAATCTTCAACAGTGTATTAGAAATGGTTTAAAATTAGTTAAAATTCATAGAATATTAAGATTTAAACAATCAACTTGGTTGAAACCTTATATCGATTTAAATACCTTTCATCGAACCAATGCCAAAAATGATTTTGAAAAAATTGTTTTTAAACTTTTAAATAATGCGGTATACGGTAAAACTATGGAAAATGTTGAAAAACGTAAAAATGTTAAAATCGTTAATGCTTGGGAGAGTGAACACAACCGTTTGGGCGCACGAGCTCTTATAGCAAAACCTAATTTTCATAGTTCAACACATTTTACCGATAATATGATTGCAATTCAAATGAGTATGGATAGCGTAACATTCAATAAACCTATATATTTAGGGTTTTCAGTTCTAGAACTATCTAAATATAAAATGTATGACTTTCACTATCAGTATATGCAAAAAAAGTTTCATGAAAATTTAAAATTAAATTATATGGATACTGATTCTTTAATTTACACAATAAGAACAAACGATTTTTATAAAGATATTTACAATGATCTTCATCTAAACTTTGATACATCAGACTATTCAATTAATAATGTTTTCAATTTCCCCTTGCAAAACAAAAAAGTTTTGGGAATGATGAAAGATGAGAATAATGGACATGTAATGTTAGAATTTATTGGGCTTCGATCAAAAGTATATTCAATAGCTGTTGACGATAAAGAAAAAATCAAAAAAGCTAAAGGTGTAAAAAGCTCTGCTTTAAAAAAACTAAATATAAATGATTATCGTAACTGTTTGATAGATAAAACCATATATCACGATAAAATGTATATATTTAAATCTATCCTGCATGAAATTTATACACAACAAATATCAAAAGTTGTATTAAGTTATGATGACAATAAACGTTATATAAGAGAAGATGGTATTAATACCTATGCTTGGGGACATTTCAAAATAAACAAAAATTGAAATTTTAATAAAGTCTAAATCATATAAAACAAAAAAAAGCTTTTTTCTTTTACAAAAACAATATTTATTTATACATATTTATAATATTGTGATTACACACAATTTTAAAAACTTGTAGGTACATACCAAACACATTCATACATATCAACGAAAAAACCACAACAGAACTTTTAACAACAGAACAACAATACAATAGGGTGGCACTTATAGCATCGTTGTTACTTTTTTCATACAAAATTAGTATACAAATCCTAACCAACCCCAGCCAAACCCCCGCCCAAACCCCGACCAAACCCCGGCCAAACCCAGGCAAGCCAAGCCAAGCCAAGCCAAGTCGTGCCAGCCCAGTTGCCGAATCTCATTACTCACACACAATTTCAAAAACTTCCAGGTATATAAGTGCCACCCTATTTTAACCACACATTCAACTGACCAGCGTTGCCAAGTGTGCATTACACAGTTTTTCATCGTTCATGCCATACAAAATTAGTACAAATTTTTTGCTCCCTGCTCTTGTTTCCAGAACTCTCATCAACACCCTACTTATCATATATCAGCCAGTAACGATATAAGTCGTCTATATAGAAACATAGTGATAATTTTAGCTAATGTGCTCAACGGTTCATTTATCAATAGTGGGTCCGATTAGAAACGGACATCAATTATAAATGCAGTTCAAGGGACTATTTTTACAATACATAAGTACATTAAAAAACAATTTTTTTTGAGCTTTAGGTCAGTTTATACTAAATTTATTGGTTCAATATTTCGTTAACCTTCGGTTAACTTCTTCAGGATTTATATTGTTTCTCGTTAGATAAAAATATTTGTTAATACATAAGTACACACATATGTATGTATATGATTTCTTCTACAGTTAGTTACAAGGAGTATTATAGTATACCATAAAATATGTGAAAATATTTCATTTATTAAGCAAACATTTTTAAAAATAAGTAAATTTACTTAAATTTTTACAAAAAATATAAATAAAAATACGCCCAAATGAAAACTGACAGCTGTGAGGTGGTTGGTTTATTTCCAATAATAAAACTGATAACATTGGTTTCTATGACACCTAAAACCAACATCAATTCCATTCGAACATAAAAACGACAACATTGGTTTTCATGACACCAAAGCAATTTTTCGTATCGTTTTCAAAACCAATTCTGATAACATTGGTTTCTGTGACACCTCTGAATAACTTTTTTTGTTGTTTTAGATTGCAGACTTTTTTATTATAATATTCCTTCAAAATTTAACTTCAAGCCAATGTGAATTCAGCCCCATAGTTTATTTTATCAACATTATTTTTTATTTTCAGATAGTCAGAAAATTCGGAAATTTTAACAATATTTTAGAAATACTTCAAGCAAAAAGGCAAGATATTATTCCACACGTGTAGAACAATTAGGATTTATTGCAGAAAATGTTGAAAAGATACTGAATCAGCTTTAACATTAATAATAATAGATGGAATAGTCCCTTGGATTCTAATTTTTCCTGGTTCGATGTTCGTGTATGGAAACTCGACAGGAAATAAAATACCTACTTAAAGAGTAGGCGTAGTTTTGTTTACAAATATTTGCGAAATGTGAGTTTATGACATACATATATATATGTATGTATATTAGGCTGTTCGTTCCTATTTTAAGTTTTATGAAAAAGGTAGGTCTCACCCCCAAAAAAGTTGTCAAATGATCTCAGAAGTAAACAGTAAAAATTAAACGCCCCTACGACCCCGCCTTCCTAAGCCGCCGTTTGATTAAAAAAAATATTTATTACTCATACCCCTTGCTTTCTCATTTTGAAAATTATTTTATTTTATAGTGCATGAACTGTGAAATCAGTTCAAAATTATTACACAATATGTATTTCTTAATAATTTTTAACTAAAACAGTTTTCGAACAATTTGTGTAAATTTTTCTGTGCTCCTGAACGCACTGCAGAATGTATTTTTTTTATTCTCGTCTTTGTTGAGATGGCCATGATAGTTTTCTATCAGCTTAACTGCTCTCTCAGCAGTATCATTGACTGTCATCGATTTTAAATCGACGAAACATTTCCGCACTTTCCTCATTTATAAATTCGTTAACCGTCTTATCTGTTAGCAAGTTTTTAATTATTAGTTTAAAATTTAAAAGTTATTTAATCGCATTATTACCTTCTCAGTTCCTTATATACTCAATATGCAAAGGAAGCCTTTTGTCGACTTGTTCTACACTAACCCTTGTCAAAGCTTGTACCATTTTCCTTTTACTCATAAGTTTCTTCAATGCATGTCTTGCTGTTATTTGATCAATATCTTGATATTTCACCATTTGTCAAATGAGGTCGATATCTGTTTGGCATGCTGTTGCTGCGTTTGAGCATTTGTACCAAGCCTTAATATAAAAACGGACAATGAAGCAGCAAACATCTCCTCAAGCATTCAATTCTTCTTTGGGCAATGGGTAGTCCTCACGGAGAAGAAATATTTTCAAACAGTAAATTGATTTCGACATCCATCTCGCATGGTGCATTGCTCCTGGTGGCCGTATTTTGAAATCGCTTTCACTTTCTGCTTTAAGGAATAATAATGCCAGCTCCAAAAGTTCACGGTAATCCTCTCGCACTTGTCGCTTCATTAACTTTTGTGAGACAAACGGGGAAATATTTTCTATAAAATCAATAAGTTTTCCATGGCAGTTGCCACTCAAAAATTTAACGCACCTACGATACCACTTTCCTATGCCGCCGTTCGATTGAAAAAGAAATATTTTATCACTCATACCCCTTGCTCTCTCATTTTGAAAATTATTTTGTTTTATAGTGCATAAACTGTGAAAATCAGTTCAAAATTATTATACAATATGGAAAATGTATTATTTTTAACATATATTATACGCAATATTATATAAGTTTCATTTATATTATTCATATGCAAACATCACAATATCATTTTATAAAGCAATGTGTAGCCATACAAGTGGCGACGGCGCAGCGCTTGATTTTCATCGGACGGCTTAGGGCTCTGACACTTTTGACAAATACTGGGTGCTTGACAACGACTAAAAACAACATTTTACAAATGGCCGTCTTGCAGCCACTTTTATACTTACACTATGATAGTTGCATTAAAGTTTATTTTATCGGTCATAGTGACAATCAAGTATGTGAAAATGTCGTTGCGAAATGAAAATATTATTTATTTAGTTGGACCAATTAATTTTAGTATTACTGATTCAAAACGTGCCATCCAATAAACAAGTGTTACAGGTATTATTTTACAATACTAGAAACGTTAAATTAAACCTTAAAGAAAGTGCAAGTTTGGTGATTCTTGAAGTGATGATATTCTGGGAAAAGGCGCGCATTGTGATAGAAAACTTATGAAATTGCATGAGGGGTGGCGAAACTTGCAAAAGAACCCGCACAGGGCCAAAATAAGTTTTAAAGAAAGAGAGAATTTGTTTGTGAATGATCTAGACAACCTCTTTGATATCGCACATGCAGAAGCAATGACTAAACTGCGGATTGAAGAGGACAAACAATTTCTTCTTGCACAAAAGCCAGCATGGTCGCGTAGGTTGTCTCGGAGCTGTCGACACGATTACTGCGATTGCTGTGGAGAAACGTAAGAGAGATGAAAATACTCGGCTGGAACAACACATTGCGAGCAAAATAGCAAAGAATTCAATCGATGCATTGCCTCAAATGTTTTCTGAAAAGTCTGCAGATGAAGAAGATCCCGAATATGCGCGAATTGTTACAGTGTCCCAAGTAGTTTCTGGTGGCAGCAGAGCTCGCAAACATTTTATAATGCCAAAACTTGTTGCAGTGCTTGATAGATGTCAAGTTTCAGTGCGCTACGCTGTTTTCATCCTGCAAGCAACAGCAGCAGCACTCGGCCACAGTTTGGATGAACTGATCGTTACTCCAACTTCAATTCACAAAGTTCGTTCACAGTTGGGAGCCCAACAGGCTGCAGAAATAAATTGCATTATTTTAAAATCATAACTTCAATTTGTGGGGATTCATTGGGATGGAAAGTTATTGCCCGCATTGACTAAATGTAAACGTCATAATTATATGTAATCAATTTAAACTAATAGTCGATTTTATAATTATATATGCCGGCATCACATTTCCGAACTCGTATTGAAAGCCGTTTTGAAGTCTTAGTTGCCAATGCGCTCATCAAGTCCTTACGTTCCCCTTTTCAAATACTTTAAAAAGTCGTGGCCACAACTTAAATCGAAAAAATTTTAATGCTGTGACGAAACAGTCAGCCGAAGCCGCTGTGGAAAACAGTCAACCGAAATTGCTGTGATGGAACAGTCAGCCGAAGGCGCTGTGGAAAACAGTCAGCCGAAGCCGCTGTGTCGAAACAGTCAGCCGAAGCCGCTGTGGAAAACAGTCAACCGAAGTTGCTGTGACGAAACAGTCAGCCGAAGCCGCTGTGGAAAACAGTCAACCGAAGTTGCTGTGACGAAACAGTCAGCCGAAGCCGCTGTAGAAAAGAGTCAGCCGAAGCCGCTGTACAAGCTGGTATACAATATACCCACGACACACTTTATTCACTCAATCACACTCTCACGACACACAAATGGAAAATTCTTGTCTTGTTTGAACCGCCCCCAATTGTATCCAAACTTGGTATACTTATGGAAAAAATATTTTATACTAAATGAGAGTTCTATGCTTGTCTTGTATATGTTTTGTATGGTTTGCTCGTAACTCGTTTTGCTATCTGCAGTATTACATGTGTTTGTGTGTTGTTGTGTGTTTGTTTAAATATGGTCACTGAGTACACTTGATGTGTGTTGTTGTTTAGTTTTATTCTTACATATTATATTCGTATGTATGTAATATAAGCTACAACTGAGTCGTATTACTTTATAAAAGAAAATATGTATGAGTGATATACTCGTTACAACTTCATATTTTATAAAATTTATATAATTTTTTTTGCCAATAAACCATAAAAAAGACATATGTTGGTTATAAATACATCAGCGGTTATACTAGCGTTTATTTTTATTCAGCTAGCGGGTTTTCAGAGGCTATATGGTGGGAATTGTCTACAACATTTTGGCAACACTGTTCATAAATCACAAAATAGTTAAGGTCGTCTTTTGCATATTATTTCTTAACAAAGCAATATTAGCCTTAAAGTGCTTGGCAACTACTATGAACTTTAAAGCTAAAGTAAAATATTTTTTTTTTTCACAACGGGGACAGTCTGGTAGCAGATTTATATTTTCAAACTTAAATTAAAAATGTAACAGTTGACACAAAGTTTTATTAAAAGCATTGAATCATAGAATGGAAATGCGGATTTTATTTTTTTCAAAGAATATTGTCCATTAAAACCGCAACAGATTGGTGATTGTCAATATAAACCCTCTTTCTGAGGTACCCCCATAAAAAAATCCATGGGAGTTAGATCGGGTGATCTCAGTGGCCATGGGATATCCCCAAAGCGACAAAGTTTTTGGGGGAAATTTTCCCGAAGCAAATTCATCGAAGCTCTGGCTTTTTATGCAGTCGCCACATCCCGTTGAAACCACGTGTGTGAAGAGTACGTTAGATGGGCTCGCAGGTTTGGCCAAAAGAATTCCGTAACCATGCGTCGTTAATTTTCACCGTTGACATTCGTCGTCTAGCCTCAAGAATTTTTGAAAAAAATTGTTCAATTATCTCATGCGTGGACAAGGCACACCAAAGAGTTACCCTGCTGCAATCCAATGTTTTTTGATGTTTCAATGGTAGGTTTCGGGTCATTGGAGACCAGTAATGGAAGTTTTGCTTGTTTACGTGGCCGTTTAAGTGAAAATGAGCCTCGTCACTCCAAAACATGGGATTTACAGTTTGAAAACGCTACTTCAGTTCTTAAAGATTTGAATTCTAAAAGGATGGAATTTCAGACCATTTTTTTAAATTTCATGAATATTCGCTCTTGAAAGTCCCAGTGAGGCCGCTGTTTTCCGTATTGAAAATCGCGAATTTTCACGTAAACTTCTTTCAACCAGTTCAATGTTTTCGGAAGTCCTTGAAGATCTGGGCCCTGGCCGTGGGATATTCATAGTTGAAGCAGTTGCGCGGAATATCTGAACGCGCGAATGAATTAAATTTACACTCGGTCCATCACGTATTTGCCGAATACCGAACTTTGAACAAAATTGTCGACGAGCAATTACTTAAGAATCATTAATCTTAAAAAATTTCTCGACAGCGAACGCGCGATGCTCATCGTGATTAACAAATCCGCACAATCGATAATTCCAACTGTGCCATCCTCCCTCCGCACCGTTTATTGCTTTTTGAAATAATCGTAATTAAAAATATAAATTTGCCACCGGACACCCTCATAAGTAAATACTCGTAGTATAGATACACCCACAAAAGAATTTGATACTATTGTTATTTACACAGTAGGTCCATCAAAAATATTTTAACTTTGAACTTCTATAGTTCAACCATTTTTTATCCGATCAAAACTAATTATCCACTATTAGATATACATATAAAAATTTAATCATTTTTAATGCTGGATGACCCTTTAAATGTGCATCGAAAAACGCAAGCAGAGTTTATTTTATTTCTTTGTCTTAGCACACTACGAACTTCGTACATTTTGCATGTATTAATAAAACAGTGTTCTTATTGCCACAAAAAAAATAAAAACTCATGAGATTCTCTATCAATGTTATTTTCTATGATCTCTGTTTTCAGTTTTTGTCAAATATTATTTTGTACTTAATTATTTCTCTTTAAACAAATTTTATGAAATAATTTATACTGTATAGTAATTTTCAACACACTTATACTCCGGGGATTTTTATTTTATTGAAAATATTGACAATAGGAGTATAAAATGAAAAAACATCCATTTCGAATTTAAAATTTTTGTTAAATAATTGTTGACATTATTTAGATTTTAACATGCTTGGGTTGTCCAATTTTTAGCTGTTGTATTACTTTGTGGTGTTCCCATCATCGTATACTCTGTTTGGTGATCAATCTTAAATTTTCACCGTTGCTGTCAAAAATACTTTTCCTAAAAGTGAGCATGTGGTTGTGTGAGACTTGATGGGTATGAGTGACATCATCATCCTCTTGTATTCTCAGCTGGCCATCAGAATAATAACTTCAATACTTTGCCCGTATGCTGCGATAGGATTCCTGTTGAGTGTTGCCATTTGTTGACACTTTACACTAGAAATTACAATGGCTTTTAGATAACACACAAAATGTAATAAATATACTTACACACATACACACATTCGTGGAGATATCTTGTGAGTTTTAAATTTTTGATACCTTGCTACCAGTAGTTTGAGTGCATAAAATTATAGGATAAAACAAAACACAATTTAATCCACTTTGATATACATACATATGTATGTATGTATGTAGGCATTTGTTTATGCACTCGTATGTTTGTGTTGCATTATTTCAAGTAGAAAAATTCCTGTTTCTGACCAAATTAACGTAATCTGATTTTTGGTGTAACAAACAAAGTATCTTCATATTTATTATTCATTTTAATTCCGATATTTTCTTACTTTAAAAGTTTTAAATTAAAACAGTACACTTTTCTACAAGTTAAAACAGTTCGTTCAATAATTTTTAGAGGATACAAGCATGGTGGAAGAACGAACTACTTACATAAGTATGTATGTCGCCTTATATCCGCTAACTTACCGCAGAAACAAATGTAAGGAAATCTTCTTCCTTTTTGTGTGATTTTTATCATTGGTTTAAGTGTTAAGGCTGGATTAGCCGAAAGTTGCTATTGCCGTACCGTACGATTAGCATGTTTCGTCGCTGCTCTGACGTGATCGGTTGTATGTAGATTTTTTAAATTTTTTTATATCACCATTATAAAACTTGATATGTCATACATTCACCCATCAAATCGTTTAAAGGTATCTTAATTGGTTCCGAAGCAAAACTAGATTTTAAATATTTATCAAAGAGTATTAAAAAACCGTTATGTGTTAAAGTAACGCCGGGTTTAGATCTGTGTGCCAAATGCCACACAAGCGTAAAAAAAGCGTAATTACTAATGAAAAACTATTTGATTCAGACATGTATTTATTAATTTAAACAGTCTTATACATCATTAGTAGACAATTTTATAGAATGCAAAATGATTGCAAACTGTTTAAATCAATAAATATATGTACATATGTCTGAATCAAACAGTTTTTAATTAGTAAAATTTAGTATGTGACCTCTCGGTAGTTTACGATTAAATATTTTTTTTTGGTATTAGCAATAAGTTGAATATCGTTGCCTTACTTTCTCAATCACGTATCTTAAAAAATACAAGTTTTTCGGAGAGCAAAAAGAAACGGTTCATCTCTTTATACTTCGGTGCTTGGATAAAATTTCATGTGCAATTATTAAAGGCCCAACTATAATATGACTAAGTGAACTTAAGCAACTGTGCGGTTACATATAAAACGTATGTGGCAAACCATAATGTAGTTATGGAACTTTTCGTCAAGTTTCGTCAAATGTCATTTGCTTAAGCTAAGTGCCAAACTGAACCCACATTCCGTACGGAAAAAACCTGTTTGTGCATTTTTTTAAACTCAAGCAAACATTGTTTCTTATTTTAAACTCAGAAAAGAAAGCAAAACTTTTATTTTCATTCTTTGTTTTACAATACACATATACACACATCAGTATTGCCATAAGTTGTAAGAGGAAAAGTGCTAGATTGTAGAAATAAAAGTGCTAAAATGTTCTACAGCACACACAACAAAGTGCTAAATTTTTAGTTTCTCTAATTTCTTAAGCGGCCCATGCACTTGCAATGAAATTGTGAATTTTTTTGTATTCCATATCATCGCTAACATGTATATCATATTCATAGGTTACACAATACATTTTTTTATTACACAGAAAATAGAATTAAGTATATTGTGTAATGTTTTGGCCAGATTATATAGTATTATGTTAAGTTTTTTACTATAAGAAAAATGTCGCCACATTTTTTGAATGATTTGTGTCAATCATTCCATAGTATATGTCAAACAGACAATAATATAGATGATGGTGTTGTGTAAATTGTGCGACATTTGACCTTTTTTACGTAACCCAAACGATGTGAACAATAGCATATGCAATAATATTTTATGTATAGGCTGCTGATATATGGCCTATTTCTCACCTGCGAAAGAAAACGTTCGACTTACAATTTATATTTAAAACAACAATAAAATATGAAAATATGTTTTTTTTTTCAATATAAATTGTAAGTCGAACGTTTTCTTTCACAGGCGAGAAATAGGCCAATATTTAATTTATAAATTTTGAATAAATCTGCGACTGGAATACCAAGAAAGGAAATATCTTTAAGAGTGTTAAATAGGGTAAGTAAGTTAAGTAATAATATATTTATTTTCTACATAGATAAATCAGATGAACCAATTTAATTGACAGATATGCAATAACCTTATTAACACTATAAGCTCTTAAAAAGAATAATACTTAAAACAAGTTTTGTTAAATCAGTATTTCAAATGGTGGCAATAAGAAAAAAGTGCTTAAGTCATATTTTACTGTTTTGCGGGGGAGCACTTACTTTTAAGCGTTCAAGTCGATTTTCAGAAAAGTATTTCTTTTGCAGTTAAGTTGGGAAATTATCTGTTAACCTTTATTTTTTTAAGTAAACATCGTTCTACTCACTATAAGGAATACATTTAAGTCGAAATATACCAAAGTATGTATAACCTAAATTAAGCTATTATTCCAAATGATATTCGAAGTCTAAAAAATATAAGTCGCAAGTCATAGTGCTATAACTTCCTGAAAAATAACTCAAATTAATTGAGATTTTGACCAGGAGTACTTTCGAATATGCAGATTACGGAAGTACTATTAGCTCAAAATTAGCTTACCTCGACTTAAGCACTTTTTCCTTTTTGCCACAGATATATACGTTAAGGAATTAACTGTACATACACCCATAATTTTTGGGGTTTGAGGAAATTTGGGAAGATATTCAAAAAATTAATTATGCCAATATTTAGGGTGCTTATAAATATGTTTATACAGAAAATAAAAAATTAAAAAACATTTATAATAACAACAATAAAAGCAAAAATATTCAAAATCCATAGGAAAAAAGTCTACATACAGGCATAAAATACATGAAAAAATACGTGCAAAATGTTCGAGGTCGTCAACTTGTTTGAAAATTCGGTGATTTCCGGTACCAAGCCGTCAAAAAATGCCATCCGAATATGGTCTAATATGTTCTTAAAATACTAATAGTTCCCGTTAACTCTGAAAGAACCTAAACATTTACGACAAATGACGCCATTGCCCTTTAAACCTTAACCACATTTAAGTTGAGTTAAAATTGAGTCATTACTACAAATGACGTAAACTTAAATTCAATAGCGTCGTTTGTGGTAAATCTTTTTGATTATTTCGAAATTAATATCAATTGTTGCCTTTTCAAGAATATATAGTTTAAATATAAATAGTTTAAAGAAAGTGCTAAACTAGCACTAAGCGTTATTTTCAAAATCTTTAGTGCTAAAAGAAGAAAAAAAGTGCTAAATCTAGCACTAAAAGTGCTAAAATGGCAAGCCTGAGACACATACACATGAGTTTATTTATGTATGTTCATTGTTGTACTTTTTAGTAGGCAAAACAAATAAAACAAGTAATAAAATGCTGGATATAATTATACGTGAATTTTTAATGGATTAGGATATTCCAACAAGTTAATTTGATTTAATGAATGAATAGAAGTTATAAGAAGAAACAAAATTAGTAAAAAATTGTCAACAATACCTATATGTGCAGCTGTGGCGAAATAATACTTAAGTGCATGTAAGTACATTGTGGCCACCTAAAAGTCACATCTGAATTGCTTAAGTATTTACAGACTTATCGTTCAATTCTGGCATTAACTTAAGTCAGCTTATTCATATTATAGTTGGGCCTTAAGGAATTGATTAAATTTATGTATATTAGTAGTAATAATATACTAATCTTTTTTAGTTTAATAATGAAGCGCATTTATTGAGATACGAGTTTGCTGCATTAAGAGTTTTTTTAATTCTTGATATGTTATGAATAAGTTACTCGTTTGTTGAACTCATAGCTATTCAAACAAATAACGTTGTTATGTCAAAACTATCCAATGAAAACATTATTTAATATTCCAGTTGACATGAGATACGATAAACACAAATGCTCACTAAAGCGAAGAAATTTCGAAACTAAATTGTTCAGTATTTGTTCTCAAATCTAAAACAAAACTCGAATGTTCGTAAAGCTTCGATATTCAAACTTCCTTTTTTGTAGATTTTTAATTGAACTTTAGTGATTTTTAATCAGAAATAATTTTTAGTTGGGTTTAAGTTCAGTAATTTAAATTTTTATTGAATGAAATATTTTTATTAATTAATGTGAGTTTCTAAAGAAGAGAAGAAAAATTAAACTTAGACTTTAAGCTGGGGGAAATACCGATACTTTTAACCGATAGTTTTAGCATTGTACCTCCATACCAAGTAAATTAACTTGTTTTATTCAATAATCTTTGATTTTAAGAGTCTCAAGTTGAACATTCCATTGCAAAAGGTATATGTTGCGGTATTATGTAAACGTTTATTTCTAATGATTGTTTTCAAATTTGCTCAGCACAAAGGAACGGTTTCAGGGAAATGAAACGGAACATTTTTTTTAATTTAGTTTATAGTTCTGATTGTTCTTTAGCTGTAAATTTTATTTCTATATCCATTTGCTAAAAATAAATTCAGTAAAGTGCGACTGTGACTTGCGCACGAAGGGTTCCGTACGGACACTAGATATGAAATTCTATATGAACTTTAGTCTATATAAAATATAGTTTTTGGCATTTTTTCGTTTCTGGGGTTTTTTCGGGTTTGAGCTTTTTTAATATGGTTTTTTAGTTATGGCGTTTTTGAACTTTTTTAGTTTTGGCTATATTATCTCTTTTAGCGATTTTTTTACGTTTTTGGAATTTGTTTTTAATTTGACGATTCTTTTTTAGTTTTGGTTCTGATTTCTCGTTTAAGCGAATTTTTTTAAGTTTTTGACGTGTTTTTTTCATTTTAGCGATTTTTTTAATTTTGGCGATTTATTTTAGTGCTACATTTTTTTCCAATTTGGTTCTTTTTTCTTTTTGACGCTTTTTTCCTCGTGTTAGCGATTTTTTTAGGTTTATGGCATTTTTTTAATTTGGTGATTTTTTTTAGACTTGGTGCTTTTTTCTCGTGTTAGCGAGTTTTTGTTTTAATTGAAAAAAATTGTTTTGGTTATTGTTTAATTCAGTAAATGAATAAGGATACACTAGTTTGTTTAACCTGTTTGGATTATCTTCAAGGCGATTCACCAGCAAGATTTATTGATGCAATTCAAGCACTTGAAACTTGGTTGCGTGGAGATGGTTAAATCACTTTTGGTAAAAACAACTTTGTTTTCTTTTCAAAAGGTAATTGAACCAATGTCTTATTTAACTTTCTTTCTTATATACTAACTTATTGATATGTCATTAACATTTTCTACTATTAATTGTATTGCTTAATTGAATTGAGGTCATAAAATTTTGCTTTATTAAGTGTATTGCTTAAGTACATTCATTCAGTTCATTCTACAAAAAACAACCATTTATGCATGATATCAAGTTTGCAATTATTTATGACCCAATTTTGGTATTCTTATACAGCGTAATTATAAACATTGTCTTTTTTCTTTTTGTTTAATTGTGATGTGCAATGAACTACAAGAGAAGTGTAGTTTAAAATATAGGTCAGTGTTGTTTTTGTTTGTGAAAGTACGAACAGTTATATTTCTACCAAAATTTTTTTTTCAATTTCCAACACTGGAACTATAATTTTGACTTTTCTAATTTTTAATACTAATTTATTTATTTCTAAAATATGCAATATATGTATTTAATTACCAAAGAAATAATAAGTTTTATATACCAGAAAAAGTTTAAGCTTTCCAGGTCTGGAGCTATGTTTTCATTTTATAATCTTTATGCCAAACTATTTCTTTCTAAAAAATAAAGTATAAATAATTTGTAAGCGAAAAGAAAAAATAATTAGTCCTACTTATATAAAAAAAAAATTAATTTCCAACCCTGGAATCATCCCCTTAAACATTCCTGATTCCTTATACCTATCAGTAGTCCTTAAAACATATATATAAAGTATGTTATTTAATCAAAGGTATAAAGGAAATTAAAAAATTGTTTTATTTAGTTACTTTAAAATCCAGAAAAATATGTCCCAGCTCTGTAGATATGGTATTTATTTTAAAAATTTTATACACCACAATTTTCTTTACAAAACTTAATATATATAATTTATAAAGGAAAAGAAAAAAATTAATAAGATCTAGTTACTTTTATATATAGCACAAAAAGGGTAAGTTTCCCAACCCTGGAATCATCGTTTTTGATTTTTCTGATTTCTTACGCCAATCTCTTTCTTGTATGAATATAAGATATGTTTAATATATAAAAAACAGAAAAATTTGTTTTTCTATATAAAAAAACGTTAAAGTTTTCCAGGCCTGGAATCGTCTGTTCGATTTTTTTTATTTTTTTGTTTTAATTTTAAATACCAATTTTATTCGTAGTGAAGTATAAATAAGTTTATTTAATACAAATAAAAATAAATAAATTTATGGTAGTTAATTTTATATATCACAAATGATGTAAGCTTTCCAACGCTGGAATCATCCTTTTTGATTTTTCTGATTTCTTACATCAATCTCTTTCTTTTAGGAATATAATGTATGTTTGATTTATAGAAAAAAGGAAATATTTGTTTTAGTAAGTTACTTATGTATAAGAAAAAAATTAAAGTTTTCCAACCCTGGAAACGTCTTATTAATTTTTTTAATTTTTTTTTAATTTGAAATACCAATTTTATTCGAAAAAAAGTTTATTTAATAAAAAAAATAAAAATTAGTTGTCGGTATATAATGTTTTGAATCACAAAAAGTGTAAGTTTCCCAACGTTGGAATCATCCTTTTTGATTTTTCTGATTTCTTAAGCTAAGTCTAGACAATATGTTGAATCAGCATATTTATGGTGAAAAATTGTTTACCAACATATCGTATAGACACAAAATTTTTGCAATATACATACGTATGCTTAACTATGTATGAAGAGCATATGTTAAAGTTGCCAATAAACGTTTGTTCAAGATTTTTGCATATCGTGTAGACACCATATTTTTACTTTGTAAAAAATTTGCTATGTATGCTGTCATATATGTTATTTGTTGAAAAGCGTATTTAAGCTTTTCAGCATACGGCAAATTTGATAGCAAATAGAATTGATATTTTAACTTTTTAAATTTTTTCTCTTAAATTCGGCAATTTACTGCATATTAAGCCTATGGTACCATTGATTAAAACGCAACGAAAAATGTGAAAATTATACTGCAGAAATATTAATAGTGGATTCGGGTGGGTAAAAAATAAGAGAAATTACAATCTCATAAAAAAACAGGCGATTCTGAAGAAGATAATCACTCTTATTCCAGCTCCCTTCCGATTTTGCAACTTCTCGCGAATTTTTGCAAACTTCGCAATTAAATATTTTTTGCATGCTTTCAGCCTCCTAAGAATTTTTCCGATTTAAAAAAAATAAAGAAATAAAAGAATTGGTCATCATCCCGTTTTTGCGAATTTTCGCGATTTTTATTGAATTTTTTGCATTTCTTAGGGGTTTGTCGATTTTTAACCAATATTATCTCTGTTTCAAGACTATGCAACTTCTCGCATTCTTTTTTTTGCAAAATTTGCTATAAAAGCTTCTTTTTACATGTCTTCAGCTTCTTGGCAGTTTTGCCGATTTTAAAAAAAGTATTAAACTTTGTTATCATCCCGCTGTTAATAAATTTTTGCAAATTTACATAATGTTCGCGATTTTTACTGAATTTTTTGCATTCCTTACAGTTTTAGCGATTTTTAATTCATATTATGGCTAATTTTCCCAGATATGGCAAATTTTCCCAGTTCCCAATAAAAGTGGGCTTTTCTGTGGTTTTTACCAGTTTTGAAGAGTTTAAAACATTTTTAGACTTTGTCATCCTGCTGTTGCAGCTTTTTGCCAATTTCCGTCATTTCGCCAATTTTTTTTCCATTATATGCATGTATAATTGCAAAAATATAAATTTTTTCCCTAAAAGCGATATACATACATACATAAATTAATAATAAAGAAAGAGATTTGTCAATTTTTTATATCTAAGAAAATGCTCACATGACTCAACATATGTACATATATATCAGAATACGAAATTAAATATATATTTAAATTTTATGCTAACTCATACCTATGTTCAGTTCTCGTTGTACCTTCATAGTGAATAGTCGATTAGCGGAATTTTTCTTACATTCTTATTAAACAAACAAAAAATTATACAAAAAAAATATTCGTAGTGCATATTATTCGTAATAGGTACATACTGACTTTAATAAATAAACTTTATTGCTTTGATAATATTTTTACATAGTGGAAATAACAAAAACCAAAAAAAAAACCGAAAACAAAAAAAACACAAACAGTGACATTGAGGAATACTCTATACGAGTAACTCAAAAACAAATAAACAATCATAAATTACAAAAACAAAAAAAAAACAGTAAGCAAAAAAAAAACACAAAAAGTACCCTTGAGGAATACTCTATATGTGTACCTCAAATACAAAAAATTATGAAGTGAGTTCTAACGGCAGAAATGCCTATTTTACTGTGAGTTCTGAAGCTCTCAATGAAAATAATACAAATAATAAATCTAATGAAAGTATTTTTTTAACGACAAATCCAATTTTTCGGCAGCGATCAACTTCGCTTTGTCCAATGCCAAATAGTGATTCATTAACATTACAGTTGCCTAGTACTTCTTCATATAAGTCAGTTATATCATCTCCTTCAGGCTCGTGTTCATCACTTAATAAAGTTATCACTACAGATAAAAGTAGCTCAAAACCCAAGGTACAAGTCGGAATGGCCAGATACATATATAATTGGAACTATATATTTGAGAGAGAAAAATTCTAACGCCCTAATTAAAAAATTAGTCTCGGCCATTGGTGAAAACGCATTTCATGTTGCTCCAATAAAGCGTGGTAATATTGACGAAACTAAAATTCAAATATACGAAGAAAAAAATTTCCGTAAAATAGTGACTGAATTTGAAAAAAATAAAACAAGTTTTTATACGTACCAGCTTAAGAGTGCCAAAGGAATGCATATCGTATTGAAGGGTATTGACTCTTATGTTAATCCCGAAGAAGTAAAAGATGCACTCATGATACAAGGATTTAAGGTAAAAAATGTTACCAACATAATCAATAGGGAGAAGATCCCCCAGCCTCTATTTCGTGTTGAATTGGAGCCGAATGATATACAGCTAAGAAAAACGAGACACACCCAATTTATAGCCTAAAATACCTCTTATACCGAAAAATCACAATTGAAGAGCCACATAATCGATCAGGTCCCGTACAGTGCCATAATTGCCAAGAATATGGCCACACAAAAACATACTGTAAATTACCCACTGTTTGTGTTGTGTGCGGCGAATTACACGGCACTGCTAGTTGCAATAAGCCAAAAGATAAAAAATGCAGTAATTGTGGAGGTAATCACACCACTAACTACAGAGGTTGTCCTGTGTACTCTTTTGTCAAACAGACTATGGTGCAAAAACCAAAATTAGCTCCATCTCAATCAGCAAACGCTTACTCCGCCACTTTTGCGCAAATGAGCCAACCAGTTACTTCCCGTGTATCGTATGCCGATGCTGCTAAAACAAATTCTATTCCCCCACAAAATGTTCCACCTCCAAATAATTCAACGAATGCAAACTCAAGCTTTAACTTTAGTCGCCTTGAAGCTACTATTGACAATTTGCTGCAATCTATAAACAACTTTACAACAAATATGACTAACATGATGCAAGAAATGCTGAGAATGCAGAATACTCTGCTTCAAGCATTAATTAACAAGCCATGAGCACGTTAAAAATATGTTTCTGGAACGCAAACGGCATTCGCCAACATAAAAATGAACTTGACCACTTCCTTACGGAAAAAATATTGTTTCCGACAATTTGGGGTTTGTTTATACCAACAAAATACATGTGTTTTTTGGTGTTGTAATTTTGTTGTAGTTCTGCATGTACCTAGTATAATTGTATCATGGCTACACTATCTATGATACAAAGGACCCTAGAGGGAGAGCATGCGGTGGATCTGCAATTCTAATTAAGTCAAGACTCAAGCACTATATCCTTGACAACGTTAGTGAAGAATATATGCAAGCTACGAATATTTTTGTAGAAAATTTTTGTTCTAATTTCGTAATATCATCAATTTACTCACCTCCCAGATTTTCAGTTACCGAAGATCAGTATGAGAAGTTCTACAAATCGCTTGGATCTTGTTTCGTGGCAGCTCGAGACTACACTGCAAAGCATACGTACTGGGGATCGCGCCTTTTAACACCTAGAGGTCGAGCTTTGTTTAATACAATTTCAAAAATGGGCTTAGATGTTATTTCGAGTGGGGAGCCCACTTATTGGCCTACTGACGTACGAAAAATTCCGGATGTTATTGATTTAGGCGACATTAAAAATATTTCTAGGGATTTAATTAACTTTGAAACTTCTCCAGATCTCTCCTCCGATCACTCCCCAGTAGTAGAGAACTGTTCATCCGGCGACAATTAAAATTGCATAATTGTGGTTGAAATTGTTAAATTGTGGGCTGAAATTGCAAAATTGTGGCTGAAATTGTTAAATTGTTGCTGAAATTGTTAAATTATGGCTGAAATTTTTAAATTCTTGGAAATTTGTGTTTCTTTGTTTGCATTAGGAGTTTTTTGTATACATTAAGAATTTTTTGTTTGTTTGTTTTATATGCCGACGGCAAAACATGATTATTATTTTTTTCCTAATACCGAAGGGAAAATCATGGAAATGATTTGTCCTTATGCCGACGGGAAAACGTGAAAGTTATTTTTTTCTAATGCTAATACAGGTGTTGGTAGACTGTGATTTGGGTGGATGGGTGTTTGTAGGTTTTATAATATGTAACCGTAGGAGTTTGTGGATGTATCTGTCTGCAGAAATTTAAGCGAGACTGTGATAAGCTGTGGGCGGGGGTGTAGTTGAGGTAGATCGATTATATGTATGTATGTATGCCTGTGAGAATTTAATGCTGTGGGTGGGTGGGGATGTTGTGGAGATAGATGGATCGTTTGTATGTGTGTGTATTTCTGTAGGAATTGGAATATATATATTTCTGTAGGAGCTTAAGGCTGATTGCGATTTATGAAGGGCGAGGTATTCTAGTAATATGTAACCGGAGGAATCTGTATGTTTGTATGTATGTGGGAGTTTAAGTCTGATAGTGATTTGGGTGGGTAGGTTTATTGACGTTATATATAGCCATAGGGACTTGTAGGTCTGTCCGTCTGTAGGAGTTTAAGGCCCCTATTGAATAAAAGGAGCTTTTTTCTTAAACTCTGATGCAGTTAGAAGCGCTGGAGATTCTTTCATACATATACATATGTAACAGCTTTTTTGGAATTGTAGATACATATAATATAGAATTGAATAACATTTGTTTTTTGATTCTTATGTTAAGAAGTATAGATATGAATGTACTTTTAAATTAGTTAAATTATAATAAAAAAAATTTTTCTTCTTGAATAGCGATCAACAGAAAACAATGTCGTTTTCTAAGAATTTAAATCTACTCTCTTGAAGGTTTCTGCAGTATAGAGGAACCGAGTATACTACACGAATTAATTAATTATGGATAATACGATATATATTTATTTTATGAAGGCTGATCGTCTTTAGCTTTTATTTGATGTTCTAGAAGATACGATTTTTTCTCATTTTATTAAAGTTCAGCTTATTGTATTCATATTTTTGATATCTTTAATTTAATTGTGCTTTGTGGGTCTGTTAGCAGACTGTACGTATAAGTTAGTCAGTCACTCTTTATTTTTATTTATTTTTCCTTCTAATGTGTCACTAATTTTTGATTTTACTACTTGAAATAGAGAACATTTACATATATAATTTTTTAAAGTATACATATAGATAAATATATGTATGTATGTAGAAATTAGTTCATATACAAGGAAATACATGTTTAATAATCAACTATTCTAGAAAATCGATCACAACAGTTCACTACTACTAAGTCAAGTTTGAATATATCTATTAATTCTCAATATATCTATATCAAGCCAAGTATGAATATCTGAAGAAGTTATTTTCTTTTATAAAAGAATGAGATATTATAATAAAGCTTAAAGCATTTCAATTATGATATTTGCTGATGTTGCATCTGAAAAGCAGAATAATATACATACATACATACCTATATGTACGTTTTTATTTTTGTATTGGGCGACAGAAGAATGATGAATCATTCTACTTGTGCCAAACTTGTAGCATTATTCCTAATACATGCATGCATACATATGTATATACATACCGGCAAAGTTAAATATACAAATAAACATGAAGCAAAATTATAACAAGGTCAACTCAATATTATTTAAAATATGAGTGCAGTCAATTTTAAAATTAGGTGATTTACATAAGGTTTAAAAGACGTTTTTTTAACTAAATTTCTATTATGAATACAATTTTAGTGAATTTTGCTTAAACAAAATTCGAAAGGGTGTTTAAAATTTGAATGAGTATGGCTGTAAGCATTTAATAAGAGACAATGGTCCCATTCATAGGACGTAACCGTTGCGCAACCGTTGAGTGTTTGCCTTAGAAACGCATAGTTGTGGATTTCCGCTCCACTCAACAGTTGAGTAATTTTCCATCATAAAATTTTTTCGCTACCTATAGTCAACACGTTGTGCTCAGCCTGAACAGCTGGTCAAATAGAACTATTTCATTTATATGCTTTGTTAGGTGGTAGCAACAAATATTTTTTAAGTTTTACATTACAAATGCGATGAAGTAACGAAATAAAGATATACAATTACATTGTATACATCAAGCCGTTTCTAAGAAGTAGCTGTTGGAGCCAACAGTTGCCAGCAGTTTCACAACTGTTGAGCTCAACAGCTACGTTTTATGAATGCGCCCAATGCAAATGTAATTATAATGTTTATGCAAGATGAGAAAAAAATTAAGCACTTTATAGGCATCATGTTGTCTGTAATATGAATTTTGAAAAGTGTTAAGAAATTTGTAGAGTGTTGAAAGGATTAATATGGTATTTTGATTATAGGCAAAGATACTGAATTAAACGATTTCGTTTTTGGAAAAAAAATCAAGAATTACTGCTTATAAAAGATTGACTTTAGTTGATTCATCTGACCTGAAACTTCATTCATATAAATGTTATAAATGGCTAGCTACTTGTAAACTGATAACTCAATCTGAATCAGATAGCCTGATCTGAAAACTAGACCGAATACCTGATAAGCTGACTTGATACCTGATAAGCTGATAAGCTGATCTGAAAACCAGACCAGGTCCTGAAAAGCTGATCTTAAAACCAGACCAGGTCCTGAAAAGCTGATCTGAAAACCAGACCAGCTCCTGAAAAGCTGATCTGAAAACCAGACCAGGTCCTGAAAAGCTGATCTGAAAACCAGACCAGGTCCGGAAAAACTGATCTGAAAACCAGACCAGGTCCTGATAAGCTGATCTGAAAAACAGACCAGGCACCTGATACCTAATATAATACCTAATAGCTGTTATTTACTATTATCAAACATGGATGAGAAAGTTTTAAAGCAGTTGGTATTGACAAGAAATGTATTGAAGAAAAAGCTTCGTAGTATAAAAACTGGTGAAATAGATACACGTGAACAACTAAGAGACATTTAACATTTAAACCTATAACAGAACCTCTCAAAGAACTCATAAATAGTTCTTAAAGAAATGAAAAGAATTTTCATGAAAGAATAAAGTAAAATCAAGACAGAAGTTGAAAATAATACAAGTTTAAAGCCTGAAAAACCATCAGTCAAGATAGAGACAAGTACACCAAAGAAACTAGCAGAAGGAACAATATTTGATGATACCATCTTATTAAATGATGCTAATACTGTGAATGATGATGATGATTTGTACTCACAGACTTCCAATTCCGAAGACACTTATAGCGACGTATCAGTCTTGGAAGGAAGAAATAAATTAGATACAAACTATGGTCCATATAAAGATTTAAATAGTGAATGGAAATTTGGTGATAGCAACCTCAAACTGAATGAAGATAGAATACAAGTTGGTGGCCAAATATGGGCTATAACTCCAGGAGTATTTTTTCTAATGTTTCATAAAACACCAAAATATTATGATAAATTTGAACTCGAAATCTATAAAAAGATTTTAATTACTACTAATATATACATACAGAGTCATCATCATTGACTAAAGGAGAACGATGTTATCAGAAAATTATTTCTAGAAACTGAAATCGACAAACTAAATGACCATTTAATAATATGGCTTAGGGCATTAATATTCTAGAATGTTTAAATACAAATTGATGTACTACAACGTGAAATAAATTAGGCATAGAAGAGAGTTATAAAATTGAAAAAGACATTCGAAAAATGAAATCATGTTTTGAAAGACATATTGAATTGAATTGCTAATGAATAGATTGGGAATTTAACTAGATGTTAGTATAAATTGGTGAAAGGGCATCAAGTAGGCCACAACACTCCAAAAAATCTAGAAAACAACTCAATGTCAATGAAATTTAGTAAACCAACTCTATAAGCAATCTCTAAAATTTATGGTGTATTGTAGAAATATAATGAAAGAAATAAAAGATATTTGTTAACCTGATTTAGTTGACCTTGGGGGCTATACTATAGAAAATATAAATTATTGATTGTTGTAGGCTGTAATTGTCACGTTCTCAAATTTTATTGGTCAGTATCGTTGAAAGTAAAGGTTGCACTCTAAAAAACCAAGGTAATGGAAAATATTTTTGAACTGTTACGAATACCAAAAAACTTAAAAGCAGATGACGTTAAAGAATTTTTTAATAAACACTTTGGAAAATTCATTCACAAATATAGGATTTAACGTTACTCAATATGACATAAATAGTACAATGATTTAATAGATTATTAAAAGAAATGATGTGAAAAGAATTTATCATTAATGGTTCATATAAGTGGATTGATATAAAAAGACGTACTTAGTGTATAAAAAAGAAAAGTTCAAGAAAAAACTCCTAAGTACAGTATACAGTAACTTCAAGATGATAAAAAATAAAAATATTAAATGATATAAAAATAAAATTACAAAGGAAAAATCTCGTTTGACTTGTTTTTGAATAATTCATTAAGAATGATAGGTCTTAGGAAAGATAATTACCTTAATGTATTGTAGTTCTCTAAACTTGTTGGTAAGTATGAAATATTGAGAAAACTTAAGCATTCAAAATGAAGTAAAACACAGTGTAATATTCAGCAACAGATCATATTATCAGTTTTTATAGTAAAAGATGTACATTTTCCATTTTGAAAGCACAAATTTTATAAGATTCATACTTCTTTTGTGCTCAACTCATAAGCATTAAATGACTCGCTTTAAGATTTGTACTCGCGAGTTCTAAGACGACCGAGTTAATAAAACTTGTGCTACCGAGCAGAAAAAATTTTCTAGTCCCAAGTTTTTTTTGCTGCTGCATAAGCAGACAAAATTAATAAAACTCATGAATAATTCTTTTTAACTCGACTCGCGAGACGAGTTTTATTTTTGACTCTTAAAATTTTAATTCCTCTCGTAAATCTTATTTTCGATTCTCGAAAATTAAATACGCTCGCGAGTTTTATTTTTTTAACTCTCGAGCAGACAAGAGTCGCTTTTTTTCAATGCCAAAAATACAACTCGCTCGAATTGAATTCGTTTGCGAGCGAGTATAATTCGAGCACTCTCCGCACTCATCTTTTAAGAGTTCAAGGTGAGTGCCATATTATTAAATAAATATTATTTAAGTACAAGTGCGTGCACTTCTGTACTAAAATTTAATAGAGGTGACCCACACATCTTTTTGAAAGCAAGATTAAATAAAGCTTAGGGTGTGTGCCAAGTTTCGTAAAAATCTGTGAAATACAAGCTTGTGAAATATAATATATTTTTGACAACATTTGTGCAGAACATCTATAAGCAACTAACATTTGCGTCGACAATTTTTGTACGAATTTCGTAATATCTTCAATTTATACCCCTTCCAGACTCTCAATGACTGAGGGTCAATACGAGGATTCTATAAATCGCTTGGACCTTGTTTCGTAGCAGCTGACGACTACAATGCAAAACATATGTTCTGGGCATCGCGTCTTATTACTGCTATAGGTCGAACGTTGGGCTTGGATGTCATTTTGAGTAGAGAAGCCACTTATTGGCATACTGGAATGCAATTTTGGCAAAAAAAAAATATTTCAAGGGACTTAACTCACGTTGAAACTTCTCTAGATCTCTCCTCCAATCACTATCCAACTATCGCTACAACCTGTAACCTACTAAAAAGGGACTTACCTCATCCATACCGATGGCTTCATTCTAAAAATTGCTAAGTCAAAAAATCCAATTTTTAGATAAACGCCTTCAAAGCTTATTGATGATATCTCGGGAATGTTTTGAAATAGAAACTTGAAACTTTTTATAATCATAAAATAATTGCAATAGATTTTTTTAGTTTATTTGAACTTTATACATTTGTTGTACATCATAGTTAAAAGTGGCTCAGAATCATGCTAAATGTACTTAAAACATATAAAAATGGAGGTTTTTTAAACTTCAAAAACTATGTTAACTACATTTTTGCTCATAACTTTTGACAGAATAATCCGATTACTACCAAAATTGTATAGAATCTAACTTAATAAATACTATTGCACAATATGCTATGTTGACTTAGCATGTTTTGGAATCGGACCTTCGATATGTGACGATGATCAATTGTGTTAATTGGCTGCGATTCAAAATATATCTTAGTAATTGCGCGGAAAATATAACACTAAGAACACTCGAGGATATTGAATCGAACATTACCAATCTTAACGAAAATATTACACAGGCTGCTAAACATGTCACTACCCCCTTCCGCAGACTGTGTTTTAGAATTTATTCTACGGATATTAAACGTCTCGTATGTGAAAAAAGAAGTGCTAGAAGGAAGTGGCAATAGCACAGATCACCCCCATAGAATCAGATTTAAAGAGTGCACTAAGCGACTCCTAGAGTGGCTTGCTTCTAGAAAGCTTAAAACGCCCGTTGAGCTTAAACCTCTTCTGCGCACATCGACCGGAGGTTGGGCAAGCAGCGATACTGAAATAAGTAAAATATTTGTTGAGCATTTAAAATCCGTATCCACCTCAAACACATGTACTGGTCCTGTTGATTTGCCGGGTGTAGTTGCTCTACCGCTCGACCCATAAAATTTAAGAAGCGTGATGTTCAAAAACTAATTCCTGAACTGAACTCGAAGAAAGCTACAGGTATTGATGGAATTAGTAACCAGATGCTGACGAAGTTGCCTCCTCGTATTGTAATTTGAATCCTCTTATTAATTTTTAATGCCATTTTGCTACTGGAGTATTATGCACACAGCTGGAAACTTGCCAAGATAAAAATTATTCCAAAACCGGGCAAATATCTTACCAAGGCTAAGTTATATAGGCCTATAAGCTTACTATCAACAATCTCAAAGCTTTTCGAAAAGCTGCTCATGTCTAAACTATCAAGAATTTAGCTGATATTGGGTGCATCCCGGACTATCAGTTTGGTCTTAGAAGTCAGCATAGGAACATTGAACAAACGCATATATTGGTAAGTTGCAAGAAGAACTTTTAAAGAAAAGAAGTATTGTTCTGCTCTCTTTTTTGATGTTTCTCTGGCATTTTACAAAGTATTGCACGAAGGCCTATTTTTAAAAATGAAGACATACATATATGCCAATAAACATACAAAAACTTTACTTTTGAAAAGTTATATTATTGATAGTAAGTTCATTGTTGTGGAAGGAAACTTTATGAATGTGCCTGAATCTATATTTTCTGGTGTTGCACAGAGTGGTATTCTTAGTCTGGTCTTGTATTTAATATACACTTGTGATATGCCTGTGAACAATAATATACTTACCTCTACATTTGCCGATGATACAGCATGTATGAGTATGCACAAAAACCGTCATGAGCACCAAAAAGATGACAAGTCTACTTAGAGGATAATTTTAAGTATTTTAAGTAACTTTTAACTAAGATCTACAACAAATTTAAAACGTTCAAAAAAAGTAAAAGAAAATCTATTGCAATTATTATATGATTACAAAAAGTTTCAAGATTCTAAATCATAACGTTCACGAGATATTATCAATAAACGTTCATCTCACTGACTTTTTTGAGTTAGCATGTTTTAAAATGGAGGAGTCGATTGTTCCCCCATTCGAATCAAGAATCAAACATTCAACATTCTCAAGTGAAATACCTTGGTATACACCTTGATCGAAATATGGAAACATCATATGGACTATAAGCTAACTCAGATGAAACTTAAGTTAATTCAAATACATTGGTTGATTGGCAGAAGTTCAACAATCAGCCTAGACTGCAAACTTTTACTATACAATGTATAGAGCGTCCAATGTATAGAGAATCCAACGAAGGCAAAATAAAATTTAAGGTTAATAACATCTGCTCCATTTTATATTAAAAATTGAAATTTACATCGTGATTTAATTATGCTACTTGTGGCTGAACAAATTGCAAAATACGCAGGCAAATACTTAACAAAAAAAATATTTTGGTGCTTAATACTACATTTATTATTAATTAATATCACTAAGCTTACGTCCGAAACTGGTCGGGCCTAATTAATTATATTTATACTTAAGATTTTAATACTTTTTGTTAATTAATTTTTGAAGATACATTAAATAATTATCAGCAAAAAAAAAATTAAAAAAATTGTTGGTGTTTTTTAATATTTGGCTATGTTTAATATTTTTATCAACTATAGTTTTTTTGTGATTTTTCGTTTTAAAATGTTGGACGATTTGAAATTTTTTTTGTGCTTTTCAATTTGAAATTTTGGGTGATTTTTCATTTTTATTTTTAAGGAATTTGGTTTAAAGTGATTTTTCATAGAGCCGACTTTTAGGCCCGGTGCGGAGTTCTTACGGAATTTCACGGTTGTAAATTTACATTTATATCTACACGAGAAAATAAATGTGTAGCCTTTTTTGTAAAATTATTTTTGCATACACACAAATTCGTTTATTTTTAGTTTTCAACGCACAAAAACACTAAAAGTTAATTACAATTTTATAAAAATTATAAATGTCAAAAATTCCGTGACCAAACAATTGTTTAAACATTAATTTTTGTTGCAGTTGACAAAGAAGTATCCACTTATATTTATCCTCACAAAAACATAAATGTGAAAAAAACGCATAGCATATTATCTAGAAATTATATAACAGCCATACGATTACAAATTTATATAATGCATACCATATTGCAGTGATAGGTTTTGTGCTAAACACGAACTAGGTAAAAATTTGTATCTCACTACTTTTGATGACCAAAATTTTGGAAAGGAACTTGGCCTTTTTTCACATTTACGTTTTTGTGAGGATGTGACTACTTTTTGAAAGGTTTTCTTAATAAAGCTTTTTAAACTTTAAATTTCTAGTCGGTTACAGTTCTATCCATAATGTCTGCACCAGTTCAAAAGGGCAGAGTTACATAAAATAATGGGCTATAGGGTGATATGTGCACCATTGTGTCATAATAAGGACCGAGTAATTTGATTAATTTCTTAAGAGTCATCTGAATAGAAACATGTAAAATATAGTGTAAATTCGTCTGCTCAGACGAAGTACTTTTGAAAACGCAAAATTAAATGCTAGCATGAGTGAAACGTGCATGCAAAGTTTCAATACAGTAGTTTAAAATTTATCTAGTTGGTAACTTTCCTAAGCCAATTTTTGTTTTGCAAAATTTCAGTTCTCTACCGTATAATATTTCGATAAAATTTTTATAAACGTGGCCCTGCTTCCCTAATTTAACAATCGATGCTTTAAAATGTTTCCTGTTCGTAAATCCCTTAGCTTAAATTCTTAGTTTTGAGCTTAAAGTACGTGTACATGAACCCAATTGAAACTTCTAGGATTATAAATCTTTTTTGGTGATCTCTAATTTAGATTTATTTGTGAATTGAATTTAAGCACTGTAGTGCAAATTCTAGCCTGAAATGCTATGGTCGTTACCCCCACTCTCCGTCACTTTTTTAAACTCAAGATTTTGTTATGAGCAGCGCTCAATTATCATCTTACCCTTTTTAAGATGATAGCTTTAAGTTAAAGCTTCAGTTAAAAGCCGCAGTACAAAATTATCGCGGCCCCTGCCACTCCTGGTTCAAATAATTGGGTTTTTAGATTTTTCTATTTGGTTTCTCATCTCGACCTAGTTGCATACCAAATTTCAACTCTCTAGCGCAAATTTAATTTTATAATTTTTATGGGCGTATTCCCTCCCACTTTTTTAAATAAATTTTTTTTGCTAGTGCCAATCATATGTGTCAAGTTTGTTTGGAAATGGATATTAATATTTAAATAAATAGTATATTTAAATCTGCTGATCCGAAGTACATGAACTAGGAGGTTTAAATTGTGTGGGCGTGTTAACACCAACTTTTTTCAACGAAACTTTATAATTTTGCATTATTTCAACATTTGTGCCAAATTTCAATAAAAGCGCTTGAGACAAATTTTGTAAATTTCTTTTAATTGTGTGCTTTATTGGAATATAACCGACCCCCTGGTAAAAATCACCAAGTTTTCAAATTTTTCCTAGACCTAGTTGCTTATCAAATTTCAGCTTACTAGCGTACATTTCGTATATTTTCTTCTCAGTGGCCCTCTTTTTCAATCTCGATACCTGCTGGTGCCATTAGTTATCTTTCCTGTTGAGTTTCGTTGAAAACGGATAGTAGTAAATATGTAAATATGTAGCATATTCAGATGTGCTGACCCGAAGTACATAAAATAGGAGCCTTAAATTGTATGGGCGTGTTAATGCCCACTTTTTCAACGAAAATTTATAGCCTTGTACTATTGCAACATGTGTGCCTAATTTCAATAAAATTGCTTGAGTTAAACACCTTAGAAATGTTTTTTTAATTCTGCGCATTATGGGCGTAGCCCCGGACCCTTGGTTAAAATTTTTGGGTTTTCAGATTTTTTAGGTTAGTTCTCACTTACTTCTACTTGTGTACCAAATTTCAGCTCACTAGCGCAAATTTAAATTTTTATGGGCGCAGCCCGCACCCCTGGTTAAAATTTTCGGTATTTCAGATTTTTTTAGTTTATCGCTCACATAGATCTACTTGTGTACTAAATTTCAGATCTCTAGCTATGGCGGAAGTGCTTCATAATATTGATGAGTGAGTCAGTAGGTCAGTGAGTCAGTGAGGTATGTCTTAAAATATGCACTTTTTGCACCTCCATATCTCCGGAACCTTTCATTGTAAGACTTTCAAGCTTAACATATAAGGTTACATGAATTTATTCTAATTATGGTTTAAATTTTATAATTTTACAATTGCGGGGAATAAAGTTATGAGGGGGTAAGAACAGCTCGAATGGCTTCGTGTAAATATGCACACTGCGTGCATTGACTGGAACTTGGCCTGGATTCGATAAATCCTTAAGATAGGCAATAAATTTAAAAAATTTCGTGTATTTTTCTTTTGAAACTCCGTACTAGCAAATGAAAATTTCTTTACGAAATTTACCAACCTGAATTTCCTTTTTTTATAAAATTTTTTTGAGAACCTGAAATTCCGTATGAACTCTGTACCAGGCTTTAAGTGCAAATGAAATAAGTGAATTGTTTTTATTAAACCTTTTTGTGATGAAGTATCAAATTTGTCTTTTATATTTTACAGCATTTTTTAGAAAATCGTCGTTTATCAATAAGCTTTGTTTTAGGCTTCACCCGAAATTCGAAAAATGAGAGCATAACGGCATATGTAGAAGACTAAATCTTGTAGGCCATAAAGAGGCTAGCTCAATTTATTAACTTATTTTTTATTTATTTATTTTTTAATTAAGTCCCTGGAACTACATCCAATTATTTTATTTTCTTAATTTGTTAATGACAATTTCTATATAAAAGGTAAATAAATATTAAATATTTTTTTTAAATAATTTAGTTAATATATTTACTTCAATTATTAGAAAAATTTTAAAACTTGGCGGACATGATTAAATTTTCCAGTAAAAATCAGTGATTACTTTTTATACCCTTTACCAAAAAATGCTAAAGGGTATATATAGGTTTGTCATTCCGTTTGTAATTTCTACAATATTAATAAGCAACACATAAAGTATATATATTCTGGATCCTTATGCATAGTGGAGACGAACAAGTGATGTCCGTCTGTCCGTCTGTCTGTACGTGAAATCGGTTTTCCCAAGCTCTCAGAAGAGCTAGAGACTTCGTTTTTGGACTTGTGTGTCAGAAATTTTCCGAAAAATTTTGCTGTTGAAAATCAGCATAATGGGGCAGACGGTTTCAGAGCTGGAACAATCAAACTCTATTTTCCCATAGAAAATAACTACCGAAAACAAGTTTTTATTACTTTTTTATTAAATTAACTTATTTTATACTTCGGTATGAATAAAATTGGTATTTATAATTAAAAAAAAAATTTAATATTTAACAAAATAAAAAAACGTTTCCAGGGTTGGAAAACTTTAACTTTTTTCCTAATAATTAAACATATTTCATGTTTTAGGAAGAAGGCTATTTTCTCAGGAACGGTAAAAGCTACGGGTCTGAAATTTGGACAGTGTATGTAGAACTTTGGTCGCTACAACAACAAATATATAAAAGCTAAAAATTAAGGGGTGTTCCAAAATGAGTGATGAAAACTTTTAAAATCGCATGTAATATATATACAATTGTATGTACATATGTATATTGACACTTGAAATTTGTAAACTTAGTGTATTTTTATAAAGCCTACAACAATTGCCACTAAAATTAAAGAAATTCAAATTAAAGGGTGGTCCATCAGTTAATGAAATTTTGACTATGTAATTTTGACAAATTGCTATATCTTGGAAACTGTAAAAGTTAAACTCTTGAAATTTTCAAAAACGGTCAAAAAAGTCCGAAGATTATAAGATCGCTAAAAATTTCAAAAAATCGCCAAAACGAAAATAAATCGCCAATATTAAAAAAAAACGCCAAAAACCGCAAAAAATCGCCAAAACGCGAAAAAAGTGTCAAAACAAAAAAAAAAATTCAGACAATGACAAAAATCCGCAAGAATCAATTAATGTAGTTTTATAGATATTGTATCTATTCGGGCTTCAAGGTCATTCAACTTCTTCAAAATGTAAATAAAAGACGTTTTCTATTTCATTCTTAATGTGTCCGACGTTTCGTTGGGATTTTCCAACATCTTCAGGGATAATTATTTTTATTGAAATATATTTTATCTTTTATTCCAATTTACTTTTAAGTTTTTAGGATGTATTTTAACGAGACATAACATGTACAACATAAAACACATAACGTAAAAAATAATTGCAAATATAAATAAAATAAAAATAAATTATCTCAGCCTTTTCTTAACTTCTAATATCACAGTTGGAATCGCCAAACAAAAAAAATGCTTAAACGAAAAATCGCCAAAAATTAAAAAAAATTGCCTAAATGAAAAAAATAGCCAAAATCAAAAAAATCGCCAAGACGAAAATAAATCGCCAAAATTAAAAAAACGCCACAAACCGAAAAAAATGGCCAAAACAAAAAAAATTGCCTATATGAAAAAAACGCCAAAAATTAAAAAAATCGCTTAAATTAAAAAAAAAATCGGCAAAATCAAAAAAATTCACCAAAACGAAAAAAATCGCCAAAAATTAAAAAAAACGTCAAAAACCGAAAAAAATCGCGAAAACTAGAAAAAAAGTGTCAAAACTAAAAAAATTGTCACAAAACAATAAAATAAAATATATAAAAAATAAAAAAATCGCCTAAATGAAAAAAAATCGTCAAAATCAAATAAATTGCCAGAACCAAAAAAAAATTGCCTATATGAAAAAAATTGCCAAAACTAAAAAAATCAGCAAAATAAAATAAATCGCCAAAATTTAAAAAGCACCAAACTAAAAATAATGCCAAAAACCTAAAAATTTTATGAAAGTATGAAAATATGAATTTTTCCACAAAATTGTACCTACATATCTCTGTGCTTATGTATGTATCTCTATACTACATAAACGCACTTTGGTAAAGGGTATATAATATTCGGCACAGCCGAATATAGCATTCTTACTTGTTTCTCAAGCAATAATTACAATTTGATGCACAAGACACATGTAAAATCTATGAAACTATGAAATGAAACAAAAACAAACAAAAAAACTTAAAAAGGAGAAGAAAAATACCACGTGATGTCGAAGTGTTGACATGAAAACAATCCATCTTCTGGCTGTCAGTTTATATTTTTCAAAAAAGGGACACATTTCAGTTACCTATTCCAGCTATTTCTGTTTCTTGTCTGCTATTGAAATATGTATGTATGTATATATGTATGAATGTACATATCGAGCCTTATTTTCAATTTTATCGTAAGGGGCAAAAATTAAATTTTTCAGGAGGTTTTTTTAAATTTGTTTTGGTACGTAAATTGTCACGATAAGATTGTATAGCATGTATCTTAAATGTTATCAACAATTTTGGCATTTTGATAATTCTAAACTATGGGTCTATAAAATGTCGCTTACGATAAGATCGAAAAAGGGCTCGATTTTACAAAATGTTGGCTTGAAAACAATATTTTGTTCACATTAGTTTTTATGGTATAGATTATTTAATTAAATTAATATTTAAAACTTAAATTAGGAAATATTTGCTTTATATTTTCGTTGTTTTATAAATTTATTTTATTTCATTTCATTACAAGTTTCGAGCGTTACGGGGTTCTCACGAAATAGCACGTTTGTAAATTTACATTTATTTCTACATGGAAAAATAATCATGTAGCCTTTTGTGTAGAATTATGTTTGCATACACACAAGTTCATTTGTTGTTGAGATTACAGCTCACAAAAAACTTCCGAGACCAAAAAATTTTTTAAACATTAATTTTTATTTAGTTCAGTTGACTGATAAAAGTCTCCACTTATGTATATTTAAAACATTCCTTGGATAGGCAATAAATTTCAATTTTCTTTTGAAAGTCCGTACTATTAAATTTAAATTTCTTTATACTGCATTTACATTATCTCGAAATCCAATATATTTTATTTGAAAGCTTTATCAGAATCTAAATGTAAACAACATTAAGCTTTTTGAAAATGTTCAAGTTTTTGTATCCAAGATAAAATCTTTTGTCTAAAATGTTTCTTTTTTTTGTTGCGGTCCTATGCTCCTTTTAGGAGTCAAAAGGAACATATATATATATATAATTATTATAGTGCAGCCTTTTTTGTAGAATTATGTTAGCATACACACCAACTCATTTATTTTTGCATTTTCAAAACACAAAATACTACAAATTAATTACACTTTGACGGAATTTAGAAATGTCGAAATTTCCTTGACCAAACAATTATATAAACATTAATTTTTCTTTCATAGTGTTTTTACACTGAAAGTTAAAACCTGGTTTTAATGTTAAAACCATAAACAGCTGATTTTGCATTCACACTGCAAGTTTGTTAAGTTCCGGCCTTAACTTTCCAATAACTTTACTCAAAAATAAAATAAATCTCCTGCAGAAATGCGTGTATTTGCTGTTCTATTTTTTTCCGCTTTTTAATACAATTATTTGACAAACAATGTACAATGTTTTTGTTTGTATGAAAAACTCTGAAATTTTAAAATGCGTTGTAAAGCCTGGTACGGAGTTCATACGGAATTTCAGGTCCTCATACAAAATGTATGTAGGAAAATTACGGAAATTCAGGTTGGTAAATTTTATAAAGAAATTTCCATTTGATGGTACGGACTTTCAAAAAAAAAATTATACGGAATTTTTAAATTTATTGCATATCTTAGGGATGTTATAAGTATAATTGGAGACTTTATTTAGTCAACTGAAACGAAAATTAATGTTCAACCAATTGTTTGAGCACGGAATTTTTTACATATCTAATTTTCATCAATTTGTGATTAATTTTTAGTGTTTTTACAGAAAACAAGTAACACGAAAATCAAATTTAAGTTATAAAAAAATTATTAAAAGATAAATTAAATAATTATTAGTTTATATTGTACATGGAGAATCGGCGCACTGTTTACCATCTTACGAGAAGGCTACCAAAAGTAATTTTTTATGGTCACTGATATAGGTCAAAAGGGAACAAAAAAAGATTAACATGTTTTTGTAGCCGAAACTCCCCTATAAACGCCTAGACCCCATTTTATACCCTGGACAATCCAACCGTGAGCACCAGAACAATTTTTCGGACACAAGGGTAACATTTTTGCGAAATTTGAGTAAAATACTTTAAAAAAAAATTTTATTTTCTGAAATGTTATTTTTTTTTTTAATATTTTATTTTATTTACCGAACCGCGGAAGCGAACCAATCAAAATAATTCTGGAAATTTTTCCAGAGTATAGAGATTTACTTGCTGTCAGAAAAGAATGCCTAAATCTAAAAACTGCTATAACTGCCACAACCTCTTCAGCAGACATAAAATTGCAAGATTTTCTTGAACACACTGCCGAAAGGTTGTTAAGTTCGCTAGATACTGATAGTTTGAAAAAATTTGGAAATGGGACCTCTGGTCAGAGACAATACAAGCAATTTAATGCCGAAAATTCATTTGATGATTTATTTATGGTAATCGTATCTTTCGTTCCATCACTATATTTTTTAATACTTTTATTTATTTATTGTATCTTTAATTATGAACTAACAATAAGTATTCAAATCTTGAATCTAAAATATAAGTATTAGGCCCGACCACTGTCGGACATAAGCTTAGTGATAGTTATAAATAATACATAAGTAGTGATAATCCAAAAAAAAAGGGGAAAAAAATATTTTCAAGCAATCCCATCTGGAGTGTTGAGTATAAGAGCCCTTGTGTCCCTCATTTTCAGGTGGATGTGACCAGTAAAATTCAAGATGTTATGAGCAACCGGATTAGGATGTCACTCGAGTTTTGTTAAATATTTGCCTGCGTATTTTGCAATTTCTTCAATCACTAGTGGCATATTCAAATCACGATGTATATTTGAGTTTTTTATGTACCATGGAGCCGATGTTATCACACGTAAAATTTTGTTTTGCCTTCGTTGGATTCTCTCGACGTTAGAAGCTGAAGCAGTGCCCCATAATTGAATTCCGTAGCACCATATTGGCTTCAGAAGTGACTTTTATAACAAAAGTTTGCAGTCTAGGCTGAGTGTTGAATTTCTACCAATCAGACAATATATTTGAGTTAGATTAAGTTTCATTTGTATTAGCTTTCAGTCAATATGGTGTTTCCATGTAAGTCGTCGATCAAGGTGTATACCAAGGTATTTTACATGTGAATGCTGAGGAAGAACTTGATTGTTGATTCGAATTGGGGAACAAGTATCTCCTCGCAGGGTAAATGTAACCTGAACACACTTTTGCTCGTTTACCTTAATTATCCATAATTTTAACCATAGTTACAGTTGTGTAATATGTTCTTGTAGATATTGGGAAGCCTCGTGAGTAGGAAAGCTGTATCATCGGCAAACGTAGATGTATGGATATTACTGCTCAAAGGCATATCACAAGTTTAAATCAAATACAAAACTGGCCCCAGTATGCTCCCCTGTGGCACACCGGATGATATAGATTCGGGCACACTCATGAATTCATCTTCCACAACCGTGAACTTTCGGGTAGTAATGTAACTTTTTAATAAATTCAGAAAATTTATTGGTAGATATGATTTTAATTTTAAAATTAGGCCTTGATGCCACACTTTATCAAATGCCTGCGAAACGTCAATAAACAGTGCAGAACAGTACTTCTTTTCTTCAAATTTTCTTCTTATACATTGAACCAATCTATGCGTTTGATCAATGGTGCTATGCTGACTTCTAAAGCCAAACTGATGGTCTGGGATGCACCGACTACCAATTAGAATTGGGACAATTTTGACATGAGCAGTTTTTCGAAAAGTTTTTACATTGTTGATAGTTCCACCTCCAAATAATTCAACGAATGCAAACTCAAGCTTTAACTTTAGTCGCCTTGAAGCTACTATTGACAATTTGGTGCAAACTATAAACAATTTTACAACAAATATGACTAACATGATGCAAGAAATGCTGAGAATGCAGAATACTCTGCTTCAAGCATTAATTAACAAGCCATGAACACGTTAAAAATATGTTTCTGGAACGCAAACGGCATTCGCCAACATAAAAATGAACTTGACCACTTCCTTACGGAAAAACATATTGATATAATGTTGGTCTCTGAGACACATTTGACTTCGAGAAGCTTTTTCAAAATTATTGGCTACACTATATATCATACAAAAGACCCTAGAGGGAGAGCATGCGGTGGATCTGCAATTTTAATTAAGTCAAGACTCAAGCACTATATCCTTGACAACGTTAGTGAAGAATATATGCAAGCTACCAATATTTTTGTAGAACATTTTTGTTCTAATTTCGTAATATCATCAATTTACTTACCTCCCAGATTTTCAATTACCGAAGATCAGTATGAGAAGTTCTACAAATCGCTTGGATCTTGTTTCGTGGCTGCTGGAGACTACAATGCAAAACATACGTACTGGGGATCGCGCCTTTTAACACCTAGAGGTCGCGCTTTGTTTAATACAATTTCAAAAATGGGCTTAGATGTTATTTCGAGTGGGGAGCCCACTTATTGGCCTACTGACGTACGAAAAATTCCAGATGTTATAGATTTTGGCGTAATGAAAAATATTTCTAGGGATTTAATTAGTGTTGAAACTTCTCTTGATCTCTCCTCCGATCACTCCCCCACTATCGTTTCAATTTGAAACCCACTAAGAAGTGACTTACCTCACCCATATATGAAGATGACCAATCGTGTTAATTGGCTGGGATTCAAAAAATATCTTAGTAGTCATTGCACGGAAAATATTGCGTTAAGAACACCCAATGACATTGAAACTAACATTACCAATCTTAACGAAATTATTAAACAGGCTGCTGAACATGCCACTACCTCCCATCCGCAGTCTGGGTTTAATAAAATTTATTCCAGGGATATTGAACATCTCGTATATGAAAAAAGAAGAGTTAGAAGGGAATGACAACAGCACAGATCACCCCAACCTAAACTCAGACTTAAAGAATGTTCTAAACGACTTCAAGAGTTGCTTGCATCTGAAAAAACTGCATCTCTTAAAAATTATTTGGAAGGTCTTGATGTCACACCGACATCTAATTACTCTTTGTGGCACGCTGCTAGAAAGCTTAAAACACCCGTTGAGTTTAAGCCACCTCTGCGCACATCTACCGGAGATTCGGCAAGAAGCGATACGGAAAAATGTAAAATATTTGCTGAGCATTTAAAATCCGTATTTACCCCAAATATATGTACTGGTGTTGCTGATTTGCCGAGTGTAGTTGCTCTACCCCCTCGAGCCTTAAAGTTTAAATGCGTGATGTACATAAAGTAATTGCTGAACTCAAGCCAAAGAAAGCTCCAGGTATTGATGGAATTAGTAACAAGATGCTGATGAACTTGCCGCATATTGCAATAAGAATCTTGCTGTTTATTTCTAATGCCATATTACGACTGGAGTATTATCCACAACTCTGGAAGCTTGCAAAAATCAAAATGATTCCAAAGTCGGGAAAAGATCTTACTAAAGCTGAGTCATATAGGCCAATAAGTTTGCTGTCAACATTGTCAAAACTCTTCGAAAAAGCTGCTCATGACAAAATTATTCCCCAACCTTAACAGATAGTGGGTGCATCCCAGACCATCAATTTGGTTTTAGAAGTCAGCATAGCACCATTGAACAAACTCATAGATTGGTTTAATTTATAAGAAAAACATTTGAGGAAAAGAAGTATTGTTCTGCCCTGTTTATTGACGTTTCTCAGGCATTTGATAAAGTGTGGCATGAAGGTCTAATTCTAAAATTAAAATCATATCTACCAATAAATTTAGTGAATTTATTAGAAAGTTACATCACTACCCGGAAGTTCACGGTTGTGGAAGGAGAATTCATGAGTGTGCCCGAATCTATATCATCCGGTGTGCCACAGGGGAGCATACTGGGGCCAGTTTTGTATTTGATCTATACTTGTGATATGCCTTTGAGCAGCAATATCCATACATCTACGTTTGCCGATGATACAGCCTGCCTTAGTATGCATGAAAACCCTCACGAGGCTTCCCGATATTTACAAGAACATATTACACAATTGGAAATGTGGTTGAACTTATGGAGAGTTAAGGTAAATGAACAAAAGTGTGTCCATATAACGTTTACCCTAAGAAGAGATACTTGTTCCCCAATTCGAATCAATAATCAAAATATTCCTCAACACTCCCAAGTGAAATACCTTGGTATACACCTTGATCGAAGGCTTACATGGAAACATCATATTGACTTTAAGCTAACTCAGATGAAAATTAAGTTATCTCAAATACACTGGTTGATTGGCAGAAATTCAACACTTAGCATGGACTGTAAACTTTTATTATACAAGTCGCTTTTAAAGCCAATATGGTGTTACGGTATCCAGTTATGGGGCACTGCTTCAGCTTCCAATGTAGAAAGAATCCAACGAAGGCAAAATAAAATTTTACGGTTAATAACATCGGCTCCATGGTACATCAAAAATTCTAATATACATCGTGATTTAAATATGCCACTAGTGACTGAAGAAACTGCAAAATACGCAGGCAAATATTTAACAAAACTCGAGTCACATCCTAATCCGCTTGCTCGTAATATTTTGAACTTTACTGGACACATCCGCTTAAAAAAGAGGGACACAAGGGCTCTATTACTCAACACGCCAGATGGGATTTCTTGAAAATACTTTTTTTATACTTTTTTATAAATTTTTTTTTCTTTTTTGATTTTCACTACTTATGTATTATTTATAACTATTAACAAGTTTATGTCCGACAGTGGTCGGTCCTAATAATTATATTTTTAGATTTAAGATTTGAATACTTATTGTTAGTTCATATTTGAAGATACAATAAATAAATACATGTATTAAAAAAAAAAATTGTTGATAGCAGACTTATTGGCCTGTATGGTTCTGCCTTGGTAAGATCTTTGCCCGGCTTTGGAATCATTTTAACTTTGACAAGCTTCCAGCTGTGGGGATAATACTCTAGTCGTAAAATGGATTTATATTTAGATTTTGTACATCACACAGTTTAAATTTTATGCGTCGAGAGGGTAGCGCAACTACACTCGGGAATTCAACAACAACAGGAAATGTGTTTGGGGTAAATGCGGATTTTAATTCCTTTGCAAACAAGTTACAAGTTATCTCTCCTGGCCCACACTCCGGTAGAAGTGCGCAGAGGTGGTTTAAACTCAACGGGTGTGGTAATTCTTTTCGCAGCACGCCACAAAGTAATTAGATGCTGGTGTGACATTGAGATTTTCCAGATAGTTTTTAAGAGATGCAGTTTTTTCATATGCAAGCAGCTCTTGGAGTATTTTAGTGCACTCTTTTAATCTAATTTTATTTTGGGGTGATCTGTGCTGTTGCCATTCTCTTCTAACTCTTCTTTTTTCACATACGAGATGTTCAATATCTGTAGAATATATTCTATTAAACCCAGTCTGCGGATGGGAGGAAGTGGCATGCTCAGAAGCCTGCTTAATATTTTCGTTAAGATTGGCAATATTAGATTCAATATAAACATGAGTTCTTAGCTTAATGTTTTCAGTGTAATGACTACTAAGATATTTTTTGAATCGCAGCCAATTAACACGACTGACCATTTTGACATATGGGTGAGGTAGAGCACTTCTTAATGGGCTACAGATTGTAACAATCGTGGGAGAGTGATCGGACGATAGATCTAGGAAAGCTTCATTGTAAATTAATTCCCTAGAAATTCTTTTCATGACGCCAAAATCTATAACATCCGGAATTGTATCTATGTCAGTAGGCCAGTAAGTGGGCTCCCCACTCGAAATGACGTCCAAGCCCATTTTTGAAATTGTGTTGAACAACGCTCGTCCTCTAGGTGTGATAAGACGCGAACCCCAGAAAGTATGTTTTGAATTATAGTCGCCAGCTGCTACGAAACAAGGGCAGAGAGATTTATAGAAATCCTCGTATTGATCCTCAGTAATTGCGAATCTAGGAGGGGAGTAAATTGATGGTATGACAAATTATGTGCAAAAATTTTCGACACAAATATTCGTTGCTTGAAGATGTTCTTCACAAATGTTATCAAGAATATAATGCTTGAGTCTTGACTTTAACAAACTTGCTGATCTCCTGCAAGCTCTTCCTCTTGGGTCCTTTGAATCATATAAAATGTAGCTATTAATTTTGAATAGACTTCTTGATCCACCGCATGCTCTCCCTCTAGGGTCCCTTGTATCATATATAGTGTAGTCATTAATTTCGAAAAAGCTTCTCCAAGTCAAAAGTGTCTCAGAGACCAACATTATATCAATATTTTTTTCCGTGAGGAAGTGCTCAAGTTCATTTTTATGTTGGCGAATGCCGTTTGTGATCCAAAAACATATCTTTAACGTGTTCATGGCTTGTTAACTAATGCTTGAAGCAGTGTAGACTGTATTGGAACGTTGTGAAATTTATTCTCACCAATGACTGAAATTAAATTTTTAATAAGAACTTTTGAATTTTTTTCTCTCAAATAGATTGGTGGCGGCTTGGATGTTGGGTTCGTTGTTGTCATCTTGCAGTATTTGAAAACGATTTTGACGGTTAATAGAAGATGCGCTGTTATCCCTAGATATTTTTGGAGCAGATAAAATTTTCGAAGACTTTGGCCTTCGCCCGCGCCTTACCACTGTTATATATCTGTCCATTCCGACTTGGACCTTGGGTTTTGGGCGGCTCTTAACTTCAGTAAAAACTTGGTTAAGTGATGACCATGAGCCCGAAGCGAATTATATCGCTGAGTTAAATGTAGAAGTACTAGGCAACGGTAATGTTAACGAATCACTAGTTGGCATTGGACAAAGCGAAGTTGACGCTGACGAAAAAGTGGACTCGTGGTTAAAAAAAGTCTATTATCAGATTTCTTATTTATTTTGTTATCATTAAGAGCTTCAGAGCTCTCAGTAAGTCTATCATCAGATTTTTATTTTTATGATTTTCATTAAGAGCTTCTGAACTCACAGTAAAATAGGCATTTCTGTCATTAGAACTCACTTCACAGTTATTTGTTTCTGAGTTACTCATATAGAGTATTCCTCAAGGGCACTTTGTTTGTTTGTTGTTGTTTTTGTTTGCGGTTTTTTTTTTTGTTTTTGTTACTTACGACTATGTAAAAAAATATTAGCAACGCAAATAAAGCTTATTTATCAATAACAATATGTATTCCGAATATTTTTTCGTTTGATTTTTTTGTTTAGTATGAAATAAAAACTCCGCTAAATCGACTGTTCACTATGAATGTACAACGAGAACTCGCTCTTAACAGGAAGTTATACCGGCCTGGAGCCGTCAACTAGTAATGCAACCGAAATTGATATACATATGAAAAAATTAAAAACCCTCCTCAAAAAAGTATTGCAGACCAATAAAATGTACATTCAAAAAAGAAACAAAAGATGTCATAAGTGAAGAAGTCAAAAAGATAAAATATCAAATTAAAGCCCTTCAATCTATAATATTTACAGTTGATGAACTGGAAATCGAAGTGAGTTTTAAGATGTGTCTCACAATGATTAATGAAAAAGTTGCACAAGCTTTAAGATGACAGTTTTAAGGCAGCATACCAATTCGGATTGTCCCCTCTTCATGCTAGAATTCATTGTATGGAGCACATTCTTAAATTAGGCTATGATTTGGAATTTGGTCCTTTAAGTGAAACAGTGAGAAAAAATAAGGAAAATGAAGAAAAACGAAAGCAAAAAAAAATAATTTCAAGAAAAATATTTTGAATTAATCGATCAGCCAGAGCAAGGAGAAGGATACAGAAATGATGGAAATACAGCAAGGAGATTTTTTTCAGATCCAGAAACTGCAGCGTCTATTACAGGTGTAGATTTGGAACTAATCCAATATTATATGTATTACAAACCTTTAGTAATTTTTCAAAACAGTAGAGGTATCGTTATTTTATCGTTTTAAAATTTTATGTACATTAATTAAATTTAAGTTGACAAATTATTTTTGGATTTAAATAGAAACTTACATCTTCTTCATTAAAATCTCTTTATCTAAGGAAAATTTTAACCAATTTTTGCATTTTGGATGTTCGCTTCTTAACTAACTTTTAACTCAAACTTCTTCAAAAACCAACCTTTGGCCCTTCGTACTAAAAACTTCACTTCCAAAGTTTGGCACTTTCTATAAGAATTTAAGTTTTAAATAACTATAAGGCCTCTCAAGGCAACAACAAATATCGTTTTTATTGTTGGTACTTCATTGTAGTATTAACTCCTAGGCCGGGTTTACATCTGTATGCCAAATGACACACAAGCGTAAAAAAGCGTAACCAACTAATTACTAATGAAAAACTATTTGATTCAGACATGTCTTTATTAAGTTAACACGTTCCACTCTGCGTCACATTTATGTGACATGGTGTGTTCAAAAAAAACTCATGTCACATATATTGGTCGCATAATTAATCAAATTTATTAAACCTTTTCTTCATGATAGTTTGTAGGAAGTAATTTTATTGTATATTTCAGTCTCTGGAAAGGTGTCAAATATATATAAGTACTGCGGTTTGTGGATACGATCATCAGTTATTTTAAAATTTCTTTTTTTTTTTTGTTTCTTTGTGAGTTTTTTTGAAAGCGCGAAAAATATCTGAGTGGCGCACGTGTTTCATACATAATTAATAGACAATTTTATAGAATCCAAAATTATTGCAAAATGTTTAAATCAATAAATATATGCCTAAGTCAAACAGTTTTTCGTTAGTTATTAGTTGGTTACTTTTTTTGGGCAAATGACACACAAGAAATGGCAGATGTAAACTCAGCCTTATCTTTATCTGTCATGAATTTGCCTTGGTTCTTAATTTTCGTTGTGTGGCATTACTTTCCATACAAAAGACATACTGTGAACTGTGTTTAACACATTTTTAAAATGACACCACAAAATTACAACATATGAAATGTCAGATGTGTACTCAGCATAACACAGATGTAACTGTTAATTATAAGCCGTGTCACAGATTCAGTTCGGAATGGTTTTGATTCCGTATTAATCATTCCGTTCGAGTTATATTTTGGTACTTCAGATTGCGATCGTTTTCAATAATTAAAAAATAAGTGGTCAAACCGTTTTTATGTCACAAGTATCGCAATATAATTTTGTAGCAAAGCATAATGTGGCATATCTTTAGGCGTTTAAATTTTTTGTTTATGTGCACTTGTACAATGTACATATCTTTTTTGTGTGCTGTCAATATGTGACAGCGCATAGAGAAAGGGACCTAAGGTTAAAACAATCCATTTTCACTTTTTTTTTGATGTGGACAACATATGAGCATCGAATGAGACCGATCCCCTCCAAGATATATGCGCGTTTTATTGAAGTACACCAAAGACACACGTATTTAAATCTTTAAAATGGCTCTCCTGAACAAAACCGTTTTTTACCCTAACTTCCCTTTCTATTTTGCGCGTCACATATGAAGATTTTGATAAAGTCCATCCTCACAAAAACATAAATGTGAAAAAAGGCCAAGTTCCTTTCCAAAATTTCAGTGAGATAAAAATGTTGACCAAGTTCTTATATGGCACAATACCTATCACTGAAATATGCTATGCATTATATAAATTTGTAATCGTTAGTCCTCATCCAGACTCGCAATTTTTATTGCAGCATTCTTGAGTTTAATGGGGTCAACTGACTAGGATTCAAAAAATATCTTAGTAGTCACTGCGTTGAAAACATTCAGCTAAGATCTTTTGCTGATATATAATTGCAATTGCAGACGCGGCATTCCTGCATCATTATAGTTATTCAGTGTTGCCATTCTGTGTGTAGTTAGACAGTGTTTAATGTCTACTCACATGTGTAGGCCATGTAATTAAATCCTTGTATAACCCTCTGCGACTGACGTGGTAGTCTAACAGACACCAACAAATTTAAAAAAGCGCTTTGTACCGTTATTTTTCAAACAATTACTCTCGCGTTTTCTGTACCTTCGTATTGTGTACTCATGCGAACGTTAGTGTGTTTACATATATCGAACAAAACGCACGTGTCAGTGTGAGCTAAAAAGTGTCTACAAGTCAGCCACATCACCATTAAGGTAGGTGTCTCAGAAACCACCACATCAATATTTTTGTTATGTTTTCTTAGTGTCTTCTAAACAACACGTCAGTAAAATAATTATAGTTTCTTAGTGTCTTCTAAGCAACACATCAATAAAATTGTTTTGCTATCTAATTTTTTAGCTTTGTTATTATGGAGCATTCAAATACATCTCAAAACCCTCAATGTTATAAGAGAACGTCATATGGAACTTTTAAGAGCCGTAATGAACAGATAGAACAGTGGTTGGAGGAAATGTGCTAGCATGAGTTCAGAGACGTGGACGATGATTTCAACGACCCCAACTTTCAGCCAGACACTGAACTTTTAGATGGCGACGAAATTTCAAATGATGAAGAAGATCAAGAAGAATGCACGTCCATCTCTGAACGACAACTTACTCCTAATGAATTATATCAGAACCCAACAGCCGAGTATCATATCATTAAGAAAGGATTTATATGGATTGCAAAGGAGCGTACAAGAACATCCAGAACGGCATCCCACAGTATAATCAAATTACCAGGTCGTCTTCACACTTCTACCTTTGAAGGATATTTTCAGCCTTGGTCCAAACTTTTCGACATTTCCATGTTGGACAGCTTAGTACAACACACTAACCAAAAACTCAGTAGCTACTGAGCACAGTTCAAAAATAATACAAAGGTAGAACTTATGGACACATATGAAACGGAAATGAAAGCGTTCATTGGTCTACTGTACTACACTTTAGTTTTTAAATGCAATGACGCAGATCTTCGAACAATATTTGCAACCGATGGTACTCTGGTATGGAATATTTTTGTGTTTTTTAGCATATATGCTCATGGGCTAGTTAATATGATTTTTTTTATCTAACCATTGAAAATAATTTTTTCTTTTGGAAACTGTTGAATTTAAATGTAAGCAATAATAAATGTAAAACATTTCTTTAACCAAATTTAATATTGAATATTTTTTGTTGTTTTAGTACAGTTCTACTTTTTTTTAAGGAAATGTATGCAATGCTAGTAAATAAAATTTAATACGAATTTTCGTGTTGAATTGGAAATTTTTTTATTTATATAGCAACTAACTCTCATAAACAATAAACACAAACAGTTTTATCAAATTTACAAAAAAAAACTTTAAAAATATAAACCATGGAAATGGTGTCTGGTGTACTACCACGTCAGTGGAATTGTGAGAACTAAATCACGTCAGTCACAGAGGGATAATCTGTGTGTAATTCTACTTTGGGTTCTATTTTTATTTATTTTTGTTTTAATTTTAACCCACAAAATATATGTGTGTTATAAGTTTCTTCAATGTTTAATTCGAGACACAGCCCTGAAGGAAATGTCGATGGTGAAAATGTATTGAGTCGCTTTTGACTTTGTCAACACTACTACTCTACAATTATTCCCCATACAATATTTTGTGCTATAGACATTTAGCACCTACACCTATTTCAATATCAATTTTTAAGTCCTTATGGCAACTTTTAATTAAAAAATTTTATGTGCGTAGCCCCGCCCACTTTTTTAAACTAGTTTTTATTCAGCTAGTGCTTATCGTTCGTGTCAAGTTTCGTTGCAAACGAATAATAATACCTACATAGATTGTAAATAGGCTGAGCCGTAGTACATGAAATATGAGGCTTAAATTGTATGGGCGTATCAACGCCCACTTTTTTAACGAAAAATTTTTAGCCTTGCATAATAGCAATATATATGCCAAATTACAATAAAGTCGCTTCAGTTAAGCGCTTTAGATTTGCTTTTTTAATTCAGACCTTTATGGGCGCAGCCCCACCTTCCTGGCGAACATATTCGGGTTTTCGTTTTTTTTAATTTATGGCTAGCCTAGACCTAGTTCTGTATCGAATTTCAGCTCGCTAGCAGAAATTTTAGTTTTTATGGGCGTAGCCCATAGTTCATAGTTTATTGCTCCCCTAGATCTACTTGTGTAGCAAATTTCAGCTCTCTAGTTACAGCGGAAGTGCTTCATCAATTTGATGAGTGTGTCAGTGATCAGTGGTGAGTGAGTATGTCGTAAAATATGGTTGTTTTGCACCTCCATATCTCAGGAACCTTTTGTTCTATACACACTGCGTGCATTGACCGAAACTTGGCTGGCGCACTGCGGTGCGCCTAGAAAAGTTTGTATAAACATGAAACTCAAAGCTATTTCACTACTTTCTTCTACATTTGAATCTGGTATAATATTTTTCTTCTGTAGAACATTTTAGCAGAAAAAAGAGAGACTAAAGGGCTCTAATACAAGTGCAAGTGCGTGATATTTTCCATGTTAACAAAGTTTTATTAGCTTAAGGGATAATAATAAAAAACTCGCTTATAAACAAATATTAAATACAACATTAATTTTCAAAAGTGTCTAACGTGATGCCAAATTGTGAGTATTTTTTTGCGTAGTACAATGTTTATTTAAAATTTTCTTAAAATTTGGGGTTTATTTTTATTTTCTCTTAAATTTTTTTTTATAAAGTTAATATTTTTAAGTTACAATACATTAAAGAAAAATTTTTGGAGAAATTATGGTTTTCCCCGAATTTCTGTGGGTTTGAGTCACGCCTTAATCTTCACCAACTGACTTAAAATTTTGTAGATCATATTTTTTACCCATAGTCATAAATTTTGGGGGTGGGAGTAACGGAAAGTTGAAAAAAAGTTCTCCATTTTGTTAACACACTCAGATGAATACAACCAGACCTGGGCAACTTGCATTACTTTTCATATGCACTGATTGAAAAACAAAAATTTTAGTGAAAATTTAAATTTGATGCTTGTAGTGCGCTATTTTTTGCACTAAAATAAAATCTTTTAAAAGTAATGGATTAATATTGCATTAGCAGCTAATTGCATGGCAGAAAATGCATTAATTGCTTATTGCCACTAAACACATCATGAATTAATGCAATATAATTGCAATATCACATATTGTGCACAATATAACTATACATATACATAAAACGCGAACATATTTTTCACATTTATGGCACCTGTATAAGTATGCACATACAAATGAAAGATCAGAACTTAGGTTTTCCTTTATTTTATTGTAAAATTAAAAAACTATTTTTTTGAGCTTAGGTCAGTTTATATTAAATTTATTGGTTCAATATTTCGTTAACCTTAGGTTAACTTCTTCAGGATTTATATTGTTTCTCGGTTTTGAGATATTTATTTTTTTTGATATTTAATTTTTTCTTTTTCGTCTTTTCCTTTCAAGTGTAAATTTTTTTTTTTTTTTACACTGGAAAGGAAAAGACGAAAAAGAAAAAATTAAATATAAAAAAAAAATAAATATCTAAAAAAACGAGAAACAATTTAAATCCTGAAGAAGTTAACCGAAGGTTAACGAAATATTCTATGTACATAGAAAAAAATTTACATATTTGTGCATGTACGTATGTATGTTTTTTTGTACATATGTATGTACGCATTTATGTTCTATTTAGCACTACCCAGCTAAAAAAAATTATATATGGTCCATATATTTTTAATACATGAATGTATATAACTATATATGAATATGTATGAATTCATGTATGGAAATATATGGGATTATACATAGCAAAACTATTATATATGAACTAATATATGGACTAATATATGAAATGTATTATAAAATATGAGCTCATATATGAAAATTTAATTATGAAGCTCTTCTATGTGGATCCATATATAAATATAAGATTTTATATATGGAGGCATATAAGAATGCATGCACACATGATATCTCACATAAGATCGTTTTTGCAATCAAAAAAGCTTGGAATTCTATCACTGCTGAATTGGAAATCCATTAAAAAAGAAGAACTTTTTGTTACAAAAAACCATTCTTGTATGATTTTATTGTTGCCCCATTTAACATATCAAATAATCAAAAGGATAGTCCAGTTATTAATTTTATAGAAAATAACAAAATTCTCTAGATAAGAAACAAAGTTCATATTACGGTATTGAAAACTATTGTAAGACGGATTATTTTTTCTTTTATAATTAATTGCATTAGTTTTTAATCTGATTTCCTAAGCTAAATGTTATGTACGAATATGATTTATGTGTTTTTTAAATAATTGATTCACCTTTTGATGATTGAAATGACTTTTAGTTGATTTTGAATTATTTGTCTAAACAAATGTTTTATTAAATACAACCTCTCTCTCAAGTCTAAAAAATTTAATTTTAATAATCTAATTTATTGCACAGCAGTGCGCTTTTGTGAATCATACTGTGGAGGGAATTTACACATACATGTATGAAAATTTATGAATATATATAATCATATATGCCCATATACCCTCATTTTTCGGATCCAAACCATATATTGGATATCATATATGCTCCATACATATTTTTTCAGCTGGGTATACATATGTTTCAGTGATTATGCAATTATACTCTTCAAATGTGTGTAGTGATAATGCAAAATTAGTGCATTTTTTGCCATGTGATTTAGTGCTAGGGCAATATTAATGTATTACTTTGAAGAGATTTAAGTTTAATGAAAAAGAAATGCACAATAATTATCAAAGTTATTGCTAATATGATAAATTTGCATTTGCATTGATTTGGTTTTGTGTGCGGAAATGGTCAATGCATTTGCTTGTCTAATGATAAACCTTTAATAAGTGAAATAAGTATAATAAAAAATACATATGTATTTTAATAATTAAATATAATTATTTTTAAATGTTTTGTAACACCTTTTTTAAGTTAAAATTTATTTAAACTTTTTCACATACATATGCACGTTTTCAATACACAAAATTGTGCATAACAATGCAAAACAAAACAAAATGGCGTACGAAAATTGTAAACAACTTTTGATATTCATGCATTAACACTACACGAGAAAAAATGAATCACCTGAGTACTTGGATATACATAATTTATACAAATTTACTTTGGTTTTTGCGTTTTTAAATTGAGTAAGCGAAAGTTGACGATTTAGGTATTATTTTATATCTGAGCAAAATTTTTTTCAGAATGTAAGTAATATGCTTTGAGATGATTAAAGACAGATTATACCACAACAAATGGAATTTTTTATTGAAATTTATTTTTGTTTGAAACAATTTATTTGTATGTAGGTTGAATCCGATCAGCTAAAATCTGCCGCCAACGTGTATTGAAAACACTTAGCCGCCGTCGACGTGGCCAATTTTTTGCAAGGCTTTTCATTGGTTTTAAAAATAAAAGTTTTTAAATTATAAAACTCGGTGTTTGAACGTTCCAACGATTTTCGTTTCATCTTCGCCGAAATGTATTTGGCAACTTGCAGCCGGCTTCAGCATTATTGGGAATTTGAATTCAGTTAGCAACAAAAACCCCAAAAACAATTTTCTGCGTTTTGTCCTTACGATTTCATTTCAAATCGTACCGATTTAAAATTATTGCAAGCTCTATAAAAACAATAACGCAATTATCAATAAAATTTTCATTCATCTTTACTTAACTTTGATTTTATCATTTAATGTTTTCCATAACACATTTACATATCGTAATTATCTGCAAAATATAATTTGGTCTTATTATCTTCTATATGAACATCAAGTGATATCAAATTTGGTTTCAAAAAGTTGCTCATTATTATTTTCAGTAATCTTTTTAGTTAATTTTTAAAAAATCGAGTCACATCCTAATCCGCTTGCTGGTAATATCTTGACAAGGGCTCTAATACGCAACACTACAGATGAAAATTCTTGAAAATACTTTGCTTAGCACGAATCTTATTTATTATTAATTACTATCACTAAGTTTGTGTCCGACAATGATCGGGCCTAATAATTATATTTAGATAAAATAAATGTATGTATTAAATTTTGTCAACATTTACTGCAAATGCAATATAATTTTTTAACCATTCATATAGTTCTAATAACTGGTATACATGTCAAATTCGTCAAGTTTGGCAGTGATACAGAATATGTAAAGGCTTTAGCTTTCTTAAGATTGTTTGATAAGTAATCATATACATACATACATACATACATAGATAAATCTCTAGCCAGGCTTAAATACGCTAGCATTTCAATTATAATTTAAGTCATCTCTTTTCTATACATACCCACTTTAAATAAAAATCAAAGAAATCTTTATAATTTCTTCTTTTCTTTACGTATTCATTCATTTCTCTATATATATAATCCATTTTTATAATTTTCCAAGCTAAGCAAAATTATTATACCGTACTATTTAAAAAGTGATGTAAGCATCGGCGATTCAAAAAAACGTCATTTTACGATTAAAAATCGTCAAATCGCAATTTGTCATTGTTTTGGATAAAAACCAACAAAGTGCAATATTAAGGGTTCAGTTAGCCAACTGTAATGTAACTGCAACGTAGGAAACAGCTGATCGATATTTTTATATGAAAACTAAGTTACGTTGCAATACATCTCCATAACCATTCTCATAACTTTTCACATAACATTAACGATCAGCTGCTTCCTACTGTTACAGTTACTTTACAGTCGGCTAAAGGCTCAGTTGGCTACCTGAACCTTAACTGAGCCTTAACAAATGCTCCGAGTTGCGTTTTCTAATATTTCAAGCAAATCGAAATATATTTACATATATAGTACCTTATGTAAGTATAAGTTTCTTGCCATAGTAATTTTTAAACACCGAAACTATTTAATCAGTAGAAATCTAGGCCCTCATAACTTTGTTCCCCGCAATCGTAAAATTATGATATTTAAACCATAATTAGAATAAATTCATATAACCATGCGAAGTTTGAAAGTTTTAGAACAAAGGGTTCATGAGATATGGAGGTGCAAAAAGTGCAGATTATCTAGAAATTATATGACACCCTTGCGATTACAAATTTATATAATACATAACATATTTCTGTGTTAGGTATTGTGGCAAACAAGAACTTGGTCAAAATTTATATGTCACTACTTTTAATGGCCGAAATTTGGGACAGGAACTTGACCTTTTTCCACATTTATGTTTTTGTGAGGATATGATTTTTTTAAAACATGTTGAAAAGTTCAAGCCATTTTAAATTATTTTAAGCACAATGAAATTGTGGAATCCATCCTTAGTCAAATTTAAGCTATCGAGCAAGACCATCTAGCATAGTTCTCTTCAGATTCGGTTGATACTCCTCGTATCTGTTAACTTGTAATTTTAGTTATAAAATTTTTATTTACTTATCCGTGGAACTAATTGTGGAAAAATGCTTTATTTTGAATGTGTTTTTCGTGGGTCGAAAATGTTCGCAATTGCATTGCATAAATAAATTTGGAAGTTGCGAAACAATTGCTCAGAACATTCTCATGTAGTGCATGCGTCGAAGAAGATTTTTCAGAACTGTTATTATATACATATGTACATATCGCACAAAATATACCACATGCTCACGAGTGGCAAAAAACCCGTTGATGCAAATGCAAATGACGCAAGTATCTAACATAACAGACAGAGTGTTCAAAGTGACAGTGTTGCAAAGGAATTGTTTGCCCTCGTTAGGGATTTTTTCCTGTGAACAGATTTTTTACAAAAAAACACATTTAATAATTTGGAAATGTGACTGTTTAATATAGTGTGCGATATGAGAGTTCACTATATAATTTTAAAATTACTCTAGCGGTTTTTGCTGGATTTTGAAAACCATAGAAATAAGTCCGAGTTTTCAAGTAATAAAACAAATGAAAATTTTTAAAACTTAAAAAATCTCTACTGAGTAGGAAATTTGCATTAAAGCATAAATAAAGTATGTCCACCTAATTTTTAAAAACCATATTTTTTTTTAATTTGTGTCTTAGCGCTCATAACTGTAATTAAAATTAGATTTTTTGGAAATAAAAATTTATTTTTTCTTCAACTACAAAGTTTTTTAACTCTTTTTAGTGCTAAGTACATTTGCATATAAACTTGTATGTAATCACTAAATATTTACATGAATTTTTTCCCCTTATAACTAAACATTACAAACTATTTTGATTTTATTTTATATATGTATGTATAATTTGAAAATATTTACAATATTAAGATAAGCATCGAAAATTTAAAATACACCACATTTCATTAAACTTATTATCATTATATATTATATCATTATAATTATTGTTACATAAAGTATTTAAATTACATTTCTCTCAAATTTACATTAACTAACTTAATTGATAATATTCCGGTACAAAATCATTTGCTAAGTTACTTAGAAAATTAAAATCGGATGAACTGTTGGAATTATCTACTAGACCATTGATATTAGCTCCTGGTCCGGAGTGTGGAAAGTTTGCATTGTGGGCGGACAAACTGGGCGGCTGGACATTGGCAGGATTAGCGAAATTGCTATTAGGACCACTGCTCGGTATGTGAATGTGTCTTGCAGGATCCGTGTCTAAGAGAATATCGCCAGTCATGGGAGTGACAATATGATTATCTGAAAATGGAATATTTTAACTTGTATCAAATTTAGTTCGCTGCGGGAAATGTTAATAGTGATTAAACTTTAAAGCAGCTACGTCCAAACACACATACACTGATATTTTTATTTGAGGTAAACAGCTTTTAAAGCTCTTAAATTTGTTCTTGCTTCTTGGCAAAGTAAGAGCAAGCCTCAGGGATGAGAAATCAGATTTACAAATTGTACTAATTCTTAGAAAAATTTTACTGTTTTCAGTGCGATTGTAGCAATTTCTTAATTTTTATATTTTTTTTATATTTTTTTCACAAATTTTTTCAAATTAACTAAAAACCTACGTAATATTCATTTGCACGTATGTATATGTTCGCCAGAGCAGCTCACACACTGAAAGGAAACTCTTCATTCAGACAATGAAATTCTTCATTGTATGTATTAATGAAAATTTTCATTAAAAGTCAGCTAATGAAGCCCTTCATTGGATCAATGAAGAATGTTTCATTGTATTTATGAAGTTAATTTTGGAGGATATGTCATAAATAGATTGAAACTATTTCATTACTTCAATGAAACTTTTTTATAAATATAATGTAGTAGTTTCATTGATTTAATGAAGTTTTTACATACTATTAATGAAGTTTATTCATTAATATAAAGAAAATTTCATTAAAGTTGTGATGAGATTTTTACAATTATATTAAGAAATATAAGCAGTAAATAATGAAAATTTTCTATAAAAACATGAAATCATATCCCTTCCAAACAACATACTTAATAAAAACTATATAGCTTTTTTTATTTTATTTAATATATACAAGTATATATGTACTTAATATATGTACATATGTTTGTATTTATTAAAGTAAAACATTTAAAATTTAAGGAACTCATCATTAGAGTTCAACCCAAATAATGTTTTTAGTAAGCCCAAAAACTTACATGTTTATAGTAAAACTTTTAATATGTTGTTGAGAATTACAATACACAAACATAATTTTAAAAGAACAAAACAAAAATCTTAACAAAACAGGCATCTTTATTGGATGTTTAGCAAAACTTCTTGTGTTTGTATAGTGGTGATGCACGTGAATTGATAAAAAAAAGAGAAAGAGAGAGAGATATCTGACATACAATGAAGAATATTACATTGTATAAATGAAATCATTCCATTGCATTTATGACGACCATACTGCTTTGAAATTAAAAGGGATTAGAAAAGTAAGAAATAGAAAATATTTTTTAACAAAATAACTTTTAATTTATTTATGTTTGCAAACTGTATACAGTAAGTAGATACAATTTGTGTAAATTACTTATATTTGTCCCAAATTTGCTAAAAAGAAAATTCGTTTAAACAATGTAACGATTTTCATTAATACAATGAACTATGAAGAACACATGGAGAGCAGAGATTGAAAGATTTCATGTATACAATGCAATTGTTCATTGTACAGGGTGGCCCAGAAAGACCGAAGTGGTGTAAATTCCTTATAACTTTTTATTTAAGACATATTTTTTTAATTTTTTGTTTTTTAAATACAGTAAATTTATTGGGAATATTTTTAGATTAGTTGTTAAAAATGATATCCCGCAAGTGGAGGCCATTTTCTGCTTCGCACAAATGATCTCTTTTCAACACATTTTCCATGACCTTTCGCAAAACTTCCGGTGTTATGTTGTTAATTTCGTCTGGAATATTGGTTTTTAATTCCTCAATAGTCCTAGGCTTATTAACATAAACTTTCCCTTTTAAATAACTCCAAAGGAAACAGTCTGGAGCGGTTAAATCCGGGGAACGCGGAGGCCAATTAAAATTGCTTCTACGCGAATTTATTCTTTCCCCAAAGATGTCGCGTAAAATAGCCATTGTGGCCCTCGGAGTGTGCGCTGTGGCTCCATCCTGTTGGAACCATATTTGCGGATGGTATTCCACGGCTGGCCTTACAAAATTTTCCAACATGGCCCGATATCGATCACCATTGATGGAAATGGCGACATCTCTTTCATTTTCCAAAAAATATGGACCAATGATCCTTTCTGAAGAAACACCGCACCAAACAGTACACTTAACTGGGTGTAATTGTCGTTGATGAAGTACTCTCGGGTTTTCCTTAGCCCATATCCTAAAGTTTTGCTTGTTAACGAGGCTTCGTCACTCATAACTAAGTTATGAATAATGGAAATGGAAAGAACACATTTGTGCGAAGCAGAAAATGTCCACCACTTGCGGGATATCATTTTTAATAACTAATTTAAAAATATTCCCTATAAATTTACTGCATTTAAAAAACAAAAAATTAAAAAAATATGTCTTAAATAAAAAGTTATAAGGAATTCACACCACTTCGGTCTTTCTGGGCCACCCTGTATTAATGAAAAGTTTCATTAATATAATGCAGAACATTTAATGAAACCGTTTAATTCTCTGAATGAATGATTTTCCTTTCAGTGCGTAGAGAGAACCGAGAGAAATGTATAAGCCTATGTGTACTCATTTGTATAAAAAGCCTATTGATGTTCTGCGCGCTGGTGCTTCTCTGAGCAGCCTGGATGTACACATGTATGTATGTATGTGTTTAAAATCTTAACCCTCTAGCCAAAATTTTTTTTAAGTGGATATAGTCAAAAGAATCATGAGCTTTAATTTACATATGAAAAAACATTAGGAACGAACGCCAGGTAAAGAATAGTGATGGCCGTTCGTTGTCTAAAGAACAATGATATCAATAATATCATCCGTTAAAAGTAATTAAATAGTTCTAGAGTTGTTTTCTGCCAATGGAAGTAACGAATATCCTCGAAACGCTGTCTCATTCACATGTAAGCACATTGAAAGTTTGTGCCATACTAATTTTTAGTGCGCTTTCGAGGTTTTAGGAAGTACATTGACAGCTGTTTATTAAACATAGAAAAGTAATACTGTTCAAATAAGCCAAATAGATTCATGTATCCAGGATTAGGTTGAACTGTTGGTCCGAAAGCTACAGCTGCTGGCAATAGAGATCGGACTCTTTTGCGTTTAAAGGATGCTTTTGTTGTTGTTGTAATTCATTTCGCCATCTCTTGTATCGAAACGATTTCAACTACTACTGCACCTACAACGAAAGTTAAATAAGCCGACCATTGTGCTAAAGTTGAGAAATTTGGCATCTTTATCAATGTATCTGTGGTCTCCACTACAGTCATAACTTGAACTTATTTTTCTATGGTCTGTTTTGCATTATCTTGCAATATTTTGGTCTTGGTGCTATCTAAAACATAAGTGTGATCCTTAAGACTGTCATCGGTTTCAAAACTTTCATCTGTTTTCTCTATAGAACTTTCTCTAGGAACGATGAATTGGAGGAATTCTTCATCAGACATTTGATTATAATTTATATATTTCTTATAAGAACGTTTAGTAGGATCCATCTTTTATATAATTGTTAAATAGAGGGATGAATATAATACAACAATAAACCAACAATAGCGTTTTCGGATATATATCGAAGGTGAAACTATTGAAAAAGGGGGTTTTGTGCATACAAATTGGCACCACCGTCTTGAGACCGTCTTCACTATTCCGTTTCAAAAGCAGTTTTAATTTTTTTTTACTTCAAGAACATAACGAAACTCAACTATAATATAAAGCTACTTACGATAAAATTTTTAAGTCGATCGCTTTATTCTAAATGTACTTGTTTTTTTAATACTCGTACTTGAAAAAAATTAAATTTTTGCATTAATTTTTGGTGCTATTTTGATGATTGGTCATAACTGACAAATGATTTGTCAGGAAATCACAGTTTTCTTTATTTAGAAGCGAAAACTTTTGTAATGTGCCACTCTAGCTTAAAAATCGAAGTTCATCTTGAGACGGTCTCGCCGGTTAAGGGGTTAACAATTAAAAAAAGGCACTTTGAAATGAATTATTGTATCATTGATTAATATTAATGTTAATATCAGAACTTACACAATAGAATATCAGTTGTTGAGATCTGAATTTAAGAGTAACATTTATGATATACTTTTCCATCTTTTGTTTTTAATTGATTAGAGACAGTCGAAATAAATAGTATATGTCTATCTTTGGTACGAAAAAAACTTTTTCCGTTTTGAGATGAATTTAGAAGCGATAAGGTTCTCTAAAAATTCTTGAAATATCGGAACATATCGCTTCATTTACTTAATTATTTTATTTCTAATACCTTCGAGAAAGAGATACATATTTCGTCGTTTCATAAGGACTTAACAACTTCTACATCAACCAACGCCTGAAACTGGTTATTTATAGGTTAAATATTTTTTTTGCAATTTTTGGCATGTTATCTAATAGGAAAAATTTTTCAATAGTGCTATATTGGTCATTGGGGTGCTACAGTACTTTTGTCGTTCACATAGTGCTGAAAAAATTACAATTGTATCAACTTTGCCATAACTGGCAAGCATTGTATTCTGTTGTGTTGTTGTTGTGGATTTTGTGCTCTCGTCGGTGTGAAAGCACAAAAAGCTCTTTATAAAAGTTTGCCAATTGTGCATATGACTTGGACGTAGCTGCTTTAAAGTAATAATATCAATAGCAAACTTAGGTAGTAGATTTTGTAAAATGTAGGTTTTAGACGTTTTTCGTTCTGTATTGACATCAATTAGCACTATTTAACATTAACTTCTGTTTTCTAAATATTTTTTTGAAAATGGTGTAACACTAAGAATAATCAACGTACCACCAATTGGTTGCTGACTTTGCTGATGGTGAGAAAAAGATGTATGTTGATTATATCCGTGGGGGTTATAATGGTGGTCAACACTGTGGTGTACGTTTTGTTGATGGTGGTGGTGATGATGGTGGTTATTGTAGAATGATTGGTGCATTTGGTCATGATGTGGCGTTGGCAACGTTGGTGGTGGTGGAGGTGGTGGTGCAGCCTCCATATGAATGCCTAAAGCTGTTGCTGTTGCTGAGTTTATATGTGGCATACTGTGCTGGTGCTGCTGTTGTGATTGTGAGTGGGTGTGGTATTCTGTTGCCTGCTGGAAATTAATTTGTTCATAATACGCGCTATTGTGGCCTTGAGCCTTAGAATCATAATAACTGCCACTGGTATCGAAGTCTCCAGCTAATTGTTGCTGTTGATGACTTAGTGGTGGGCCACCATAATTGCCACCATGATGAGTGTGATGGTTGTTGTATGCGTTATACTCTAACGTTTCACTAGTGTGGTGATTATAGAACGGTTGTTGTGTTTGCTGACTGCCAGTTGTGGTGGAAGTTGGCGGTGGTGGTGGTGGATGATGAAAGACATTTTGAATTATTTGATTTTTATTTACCACCTCGTTCCCCAGTTTGATGTGCGGTGAACTTTGTGCCGCAATTAAAAAGTCCGGTTTTGGGCTAAGGTATTCACCATTTAGTAATTGAAGAGGTGCGTTTTGTAAATGTTGTTGCTGTTGCTGTTGGAGCCTGTGGGCAATGTGTTGTGGTGAACCTGTGGTAGCAAATTCAATATCGTATTTGCCATAATATTCTTGAGTTGTTGTTTGTGGTGGCGCCCCTGGTTGTTGTGGTGATTGCAACTGCTGTTGTGGCGGTTTATTGTTGTAATAATTGGCATAAAAGGACGAACTACTCTCGGCCATATTGACAGCATTAGCAGTAGCATTTGCATTCTGATAACGACGTTTGCCGACGGCTCCACTGTTGCTATTTGCCGTCGCTTTACTATGTTGGGAAGATGTATCAGAGTCACGTCTGTAACCCGACCCAATACCAACTGAATTTGGCGTATCATAACCACTGAATTGTGAGATCTTGGTAGATGTTGAAACAATAGATTCCTTTTTAATGTGATGATCGTCTTTTTTCTTGACTTTATTTATAGGGCTTTCTTCTGTATCGTCATCTAAACTGCCGCTGCTAGCAACGCTGGAATCTGCACTAACCATATTGGAGCCGGACACTGCATTGCTGCCACAATTATTCGATGATATGCCAGACTCTAAAGTTGAATTGGGAGTCACTGTGAAAAAGTAGATGGTACGAATTATCGATCAGCATTATATTGTATAACAAAAACTTACAACTTCCCGCAATGGCATTGTTATTCGTAGCACTTGGTGTATTGTTGTTTTGTCCTCTTGAATTTGATGTTGAATCTGGTATATCATCGGAAGGAAGTTCACAGCCTTGACACGATTTCTTTGAATTAGAATCTAAGCAGAAAAATTTAACTTATTAAGTAACTTTTAATATTCACAAATAAATAGAGCAAATATAATCCGTAAGATATACATATAAGCAACATCTGTTAATTGAATTTATTGGTCGATTTTTTACTTTATACAGTCGTGGTAAGTACTTCAGTAAATTTGCTCACTCTTCAAAAAACCTTTGCAGGTCTAACTATTTTCTTTTGAAGAATTTGAAAGCCACACAAAAGCGTTTGCATATTTCTCTTTTTTCGAACACATATCTAAAATATATATGTAGATGCTTTTGATTTGGGGTGAAAGACAAGTAATGATTCGGTTTATGCGAGTTCCAAAAATACACTCATATGATAACAACAAAAAAACATCAAAGATCTACTTTTCTGAACTGACAGTGATTGATACGCTTATGTATCATTTGCTCTTTTTTTCTTTTAAATGAATTTGTGAAATTAAAGGTGGTAACTTTAAGTTTAGTGGTTTAAAATAATTTTTTCTTGGTTCATTTACAAATTTTTTTAAAAAATTTAATATACAACCAACGAACATTTTTGTCCACAATTAATTCCTTTGAAGATTATACTGTTCAATATGTAAGTATGTCTGTTATATAATTTTTAGGAATGAGTCTTACAAAAAAAAAAATTATTGTTATCAGGGAAACCAGAAATAGAAATTGTAAATTTTTTGTGTGAAACGTATGGAAGCAGGCAAATGATATTTGCAATTTTCTGAACTAATAACAAGAATAAGAGTTTTCGTCAGTGGTCTTGTTTGTGCACTCTTTTTGTTGATATGTTGCTTTAAAATTATAGGTGCCTTCAAAAAATTTCGATTGAGGAGAATCACTTGAAATTAAATTTCCATATTTCACAGGCGACGGATGTGACATTCGTTAACTTTAAGTTGAGTAAAAAAAGAAGAATGGATGTACAGATGCAATATATATCTTAGTTCTTTTAAAGTAGTATATATAAGAAAAAATTTGGGGCGATATCAATAATATAGTAAAACGATATAAGCAAATGTCAGCGAGAAACAGACGCGACAAAAATAGAAGTTATTTTTGTGCACTTATAGAAACATAAATAACTCATAAATACGGACGCGACAAGACGGTCGCGACAAGAGAATGTAAACGCAATAACTGTAGTAGAATGTATATTACAGTTTGAAAGCAGATATTGTACTAAAGTTATTGAGTTGAAATAAAATTAATAATTACATTGAATTAATAGTTTTTATGGGTAGAGTTTTAATAGTTTGTAACATGTTTCTAACAAGGGTGATAAAGGGGTAAAAAAGGATAAGAAAATAAATTTTCTAAGGTGTTTAAATATCCCAAAAATAAAAGTGGTAGATCTATCTCTTTTCAAAGTAAGATTTTTTAAAAACTACCTCTTTTTCACAACGAATCTATCTCTACGAAATATTTTGGTAGACTGCTACAGTGTATTTCTATCTCTAAAGGACTTTTTATTGAGGTACATGTTACTTTTGATGTACTAAAAAGTCTCTCTTTAACGAAATATTTATTTCAATCACAAAATTTTATGTCGCAAAATCAAAAGCAACTGTAAAATACACACAAATATTAAGTTTGTAGTGTAAGTGTACCTAAAGTGGCCATAATATATTTATATTTATTTTGTATTTGTCTATGGAATTGAATTCCTTACAGACAATTAATGATATTATTAACTGTCTAACGATAAAGTTGTAACTTTAAGTAACATTAACAGCAGAAAATCATTATTTCCTTACGAAGATCTATCTATACCTTTGACCTACGCTAGGTTAAAAACATTAAATTTAAAAATGACTGCAAGTGAAATCATTGTTTTATACACTTTTTACCTCTAACGATAGGAGATTTAATTCCGTCCCATAACAAACATTGGAAAGTATTTACAGCTTTGTTGGAAATGACAGATTTAATATTAAAATGCAGTTTTGAAAATGAGAATATAGTTAGATTAGGAGAGTTAATTAAAAAACATCATTTACTTTACACAAACTTATATGGACCTTTAAAACCCAAACACCACTTTTTAGTTCATTATCCTACTGCAATTAGAAGGTGCGGACCACTTAGATATCTTTGGAGTATGAGATTTGAAGCCAAGCATAAGGAAGCTAAAATGTACTTTAATAGTATCACATCAAGAGTAAACCCTTGATTTTCTTTATCGTTAAAGTTTGGAATCAAATTTTCATACTATTTGTTAAAACATGAAAATTTTTTGAAACCTATTTTTAGTTTTACTTCATCCAGAATTCTTGATTTAACTAAAGAGGAATATTTCCACAATATTATCACATTAAACACAGGGGAAAAAAATTCAAAAATTATTTTAAAATTTGTTGTCAAAAATTACATTTTTCCATTTTTCCAACGAGGAAAAAAACTGAAATGAATACCTTTACTATTAATTTTGAAAGTTGTGAAATTTCCGATGAAATTATTTTTAAGGTGACTCGTTACAAACAAAACTATTATTTGGCTACGAACGTGAACTCTTTTGAATTGTTTAAGATTAAAAGTTTTCTGATTCAAAATCATTTAATTTATGTTTTATGTTATTCAATTAATATAAGGGGATTTGACTCTCATTTTCAGTTGTATGAAGTTGGTTCTTCAAATAAAAGCATTTATTTAAAACCAATCATTGATTTTTTAAGTTTCCCTTTTCATTTGTATGCAACAAATAATGCTAAGTCGTAATTTAGAATTAAGTATGTATAGTTTTTTAATTAATTAAATAAATCATATATGTACATATTAATGAAAGTGTTTATATTACATCTCTCGTTTTATTTATATACGGGTTCGCAATGGGTTATCAATGTTAGAACGAAGCGTTGTCAAAATGAGAACAAAGAGTTGTCAAAATGAGAACAAACGTTGTCAAAATGGGAACGATACGTTGTCGAATTGAGAACGAAACGTTGTCGAAATGACAACGGGCCGTTGTCAAAGTTAGAACGAAGCGCTGTCAAAGTGAGAACGAAGCGTTGTCAAACCAAGAACATTTGTTGACAATTTGTGAACGAGTTGATCTTAAAATATTGAAAACATCCGTTGTCAAAGTGAAAACAAACGTGCTTAACTCACTTTTGTCAACGGATGGTGTCAATTTCGGTGTTTTTCGACCGGTTTTTTTTCTTCTGTGTACAAATTATTGAGGCTTTAAAGTATTTCTAAAACAGATTTCCATAAAAAAATTTGCGAATTCAGCTGTAAAAATGGTTAAAGCAATGACGGATAAAAATTGACGAGCAAAAATGTGTACATATCACTTTTACCTCACGCAGCAAAACATGCCTTACAATACAACAGCATACTATATATACCAATATATAACTTTTGATAGTAAAATATCTTTGTATTTATCTTGATCGTTGCCTAACATGGAAATCCCACATAGATGCAAGACTGGTAGAAATGAAATTACTATTCTAAAGCGCATATTGTCCTATCGCATGTAATTATGGGGCAGCGCATCTGCATTGAATGTGTAAAAAAACTTGAGTTGCACCCTAATCCTACAAATTTATGATGCAGCCTTTTTTCTATTTATCCAAATATTCTTTATTTCTTTTCTAGCAAAAATGGTTTGAGAAAACAATATTATGTTCTCAGAACCAAATAGGTGGTCGTTGAAAACTAGTTATTGTTATTTTAAACAATAATTTTGTTATGGTAAACAAAGTTATGTTTGAATTTAATAATTACATTATTATATTCATAAAAAAGTGTGATATGGTTAGAGTTTAACAATATAGTTTTGTTAAAAATCTATAACTGTAACATAATTTTTATTATTATTTAAAAATAATATAATGTAAATAACAATATAATGTTTTCCAAAACTATACTATATTAAAGTTTTTAAGAAAATCTTTTTCAGAAACATCTTCAGTTAGTTCAGTGTTTCGTTTGTAATAAATAAATAAAGTAAAAACAAAAGGGTAGATAAATAAATATATATATAGATATGTATATATACATATAAATGTATATCTCTTTAATTTATTTATATTTCGGATTTAACGCACAGCTGTTTTAAATAAAAGATCAACCAATAAATATGTAATTGGAAAACAAAATATTATTACTATGTTAAATAATACTGTTGTCGTATTTAACAATATTATTATAATATAAGAACATGGTATTGTGAGTCTCAATAATATTTTAGTCACATCTAACAATAGTGTTGTCATATTTACAATAATAAGATAAGGTGTAACAAAGTTCATTGTTTTTGTTGATAATATTATTATTAACTCAGATAATAATATTAAAAGTAAGCTTTTCTATTGACAATAATATGACTTAACTACAACCATATAATTCAATCATAGTATGTTGCTGTTTGATTATGGTTACCTCAACCATATTTTTTCTTTGCGTGTACTTATTCAGTTATTCGATTTTGCTTGAAGAGTAAACGAACTGACCTAATATTGCATTGTAAAGAAGTAAATAAATATCCGCTATTATCTTTTGTATTTGTTCTTGTTGTACATTCATAGTAAAGAGTCGATTTAGCGGAGTTTTTATTTCATAATAAACAAAAAAAAATCATACGAAAAAATATTCGGAATGGATATTGTTATTTGCGTTGCTAATATTTTTTATATAGTCAAAGATAACAAACACAATAAAAACCGCAAACAAAAAAAGCACAAACATACAAAGTGCCCTTGAGGAAAACTCTATATGAGTACCTCAAAAACAAATAACTGTGAAGTGAGTTCTATTGGCAGAAAAGCCTGTTCTACTGTGAGTTCTGAAGCTCTTAATGAAATCAAAATAAATAAGAAACCTGATAATAAACTTTTTTTAATGGCATAGCCATTTTTTCATCAGCAATCAACTTCGCTTTGCCCAATGCCAACTAGTGATTCGTTAACATTACCGTTGCCTAGTACTTCTATATTTAACTCAGCGATATCATCCGCTTCGGGCTCGTGGTCATCACTTAACCAAATTTTTACTGAAGTTAAGAGCAGCCCAAAACCCAAGGTCCAACTCGGAATGGGCAGACATATAACTGTGGTAAAGGGCGGGAGAAGCCCAAAGTCTTCGAAAATTTCATCTGCTCCAAAAATATCTAGGGATAACAGCGCATCCTCTACCAACCGTCAAAATTTTCAAATATTGCAAGATGACAACAACAACCCGATGTATCCACGAACAAAACATCCAAGATGCCACCAATCTATTTGAGAGAAAAAAATTCAAACACTCTTATTAAAAATTTAATTTCAGTCATTGGTGGGAATAAATTTCACATCGTTCCAATAAAACGTGGTAACGTTGATGAAACCAAAATTCAAATTTATGAAGAAAAAGATTTTCGCAAAATGATTACTGAATTTGAAAAAAGTAAAAAAAGTTTCTACACATATCAGCTTAAGAGTGCTAAAGGCCTGCAGATCGTATTGAAGGGCATAGATTTCTATGGTGCTCCCAAAGAAATAAAAGATGCACTCGTCCCCCAGGGACTTAAGGTAAAAAATGTATCTAACATAATAAATAGGGAGAAGATTCCTCAACCTCTATTTCGCTTCGAACTTGAAAAAACGAGACTAATCCAATTTATAATTTGAAATATCTCGTATACCGAAAAAAAAACAGTTGAAGAACCACATAAGCGTTCTGGGCCCGTACAGTGCCATAATTGTCAAGAATATGGTGACACAAAAAACTACTGCAATTTACCTTCTGCAGTGAATTGCACGATACTGCTGGTTGTACTAAACCTAAAGATTTAGCAGAAAAAAAATTTAGTAATTGTGGAGGTAATCACACCGCCAACTACAGAGGATGTCCTGTATATTATTTCGTTAAACAGACTATGGGGCAAAAACCTAAATTAGCTGCAGCACAAACAGCTAACGCTTACTCCGCCAATTTTGCTCAAATGAACCAACCTCTCAGTTCGCGTGTATCGCGTGTATGCCGATGCAGCTAAGAGTAGTTCTATTCCCACACAAAATATTCCACCTCAAAATAATTCAACGAATGCGAACTCAAGCTTTAACTTTAGTCGCCTTGAAGCTACTATTGAGAATCTGGTGCTAACTATAAATAATTTTACAATAAATATGACTAGCATGATGCAAGAAATGCTGAGAATGCAGAATACTCTGCTTCAAGCATTAGCTAACAAGCCATGAACACGTTAAAGATATGTTTCTGGAACGCAAGCGGCATTCGCCAACATAAAAATTAACTTGAGCACTTCCTCACGGAAAAAAATATTGGTTGGTTTCTGAGACTCATTTGACTTCAAGAAGTCTATTCAAAATTAATGACTACATTTTATATGATTCAAAGGACCCAAGAGGAAGAGCTTGCGGGGGATCAGCAATTTTAATAAAGTCAAGACTCAAGCATTATATTCTTGACAACATTTGTGAAGAACATCTACAAGCAACAAATATTTGTATCGAAATTTTTGCACAAATTTTGTCATACATCAATTTACTCCCCTCCTAGATTCGCAATTACTGAGGATCAATACGAGGATTTCTACAAATCTCTTCGCCCTTGTTTCGTTGCAGCTGGCGACTATAATGCAAAACATACTTTCTGGGGTTTGCGTCTTATCACACCTAGAGGACGAGCGTTGTTCAACACAATTACAAGAATGGGCTTAGATGTCATTTCGAGTGGGGAGCCCACTTACTGGCTTACTGACATACGTGCGATTCCGTATGTTATAGATTTTGGTGTCATGAAAAATATTTCTAGGGAATTAATTCACGTTGAAGCTTCCCTAGATCTATCGTCCAATCACTCTCCCACTATCGTTACAATCTATAGTCCCCTGAAAAGTGCTCTACCTCACCCATATGTCAAAATGGTCAGTCAGTTAACAAATGAACTTAAGCACTTCCTTACGGAAAAAAAAATTTATATAATGTTAGTCTCTGAGACTCATTTGACTTCGAGAAACCTTTTTAAAATTTGTGGCTACAACTTATATTATACAAAGGACCCGAGAGGAAGAGCATGTGGTGGATCTGCAATTCTAATTAAGTCAAGACTCAAGCACTATATCCTTGACAACATTGGTGAAGAATATATTCAAGCTACGAATATTTTTGTAGAAAATTTTTGTTCTAATTTCCTGATATCATCAATTTACTAACCTCCCAGATTTTCAGTTACCGAAGATCAGTATGAGAAGTTATACAAATCGCTTGGATCTTGTTTCGTGGCAGCTGGAGACTACAATGCAAAACATACGTACTGGGGTTCACGCTTTGTAATACCTAGAGTTCCAGCTTTCTTTAATACAGTTTCAAAAATAGGATTAGATGTTATTTCGAGTGGGGAGCCTACTAACTGGCCTACTGACGTACGAAAAATTCCGGATGTTATTGATTTTGGCGTCATGAAAAATATTTCTGGGGATTTAATTAACATTGAAACTTCTCTAGATCTCTCCTCCGATCACTAACCCATTATCGTTACAATCTCTAACCCACTAAGAAGTAACTTACCTCACCCATATATGAAGATAATCAATCGTGTTAATTGGCTGGGATTGAAAAAATATCTTAGTAGTCATTGCACTGAAAACAGCTAAGAACTCATGATGATGTTGAATTTAATATTGCCAATCTTAACGAAAATATTAAGCAGGCTGCTGAACATGCCACTTCCTCCCATCCGCAAACAGGGCTTAAAAGAATATATTCTACAGATATTGAACGTCTCGTTTGTGAAAAAAGAAGAGCTAGAAGAGAATGGCAACAGCACAGATCACCCCAAAATAAAATTAGATTTAAAGAGTGCACTAAAAGACTCCAAGAGCAGCTCGCATATGAAAAAACTATTTGGAAAATCTCGATGTCACACCAGCATCAAATTACTCTTTATGGCGCGCTGCGAAAAGAATTAAAACACCCTTTGAGTTTAAACCATCTCTGCGCACTTCTACCGGAGCTTGGGCCAGGAGTCATACTGATAAAGGTAATTTGCTTGCAAAGCATTTAAAATCGGCATTTACGCCCAAACAAATGTGCTAGTGTTGTTGATTTTCCGAATGTAGTTGCGCTACACCCTTGATCCATAAAATTTAAGATGTGTGATGCACAAAAATTAATTGCTGAACTCAACCCGAAGAAAGCTCTGGGTATTGATGGAATTAGTAACCAGATGCTAACAAAATTGCCTTGTATTGCAATTAGAACCATGTTATTAATTTTTAATGCCATTTTACGACTAGAGTATTATCCCCACAGCTGGAAGCTTGCCAAAGTTAAAATGATTATAAAATCGGGCAAAGATCTTACCAAGGCAGAATCATACAGGCGAATAAGTCTGCTATCAACAATGTCAAAACTTTTCGAAAAACTGCTCATGTCAAAATTGTCCTCAATTCTAATTGGTAGTGGGTGCATCCCAGACCATCAGTTAGGTTTTAGAAGTCAGCATAGCACCATTGAACAAACGCATAGATTGGTTCAATGTATAAGAAGAACATTTGAAGAAAAGAAGTACTGTTCTGCACTGTTTATTGACGTTTCTCAGGCCTTTGATAAAGTGTGGCATGAAGGCCTTATTTTAAAATTAAAATCATATCTACCAATAAATTTGGTGAATTTATTAGAAAGTTACATTACTACCCGGAAGTTCACGGTTGTGGAAGATGAATTCATGAGTGTGCCCGAATCTAAATCATCCGCTGTGCCACAGGGGAGCATACTGGGGCCAGTTTTGTATTTGATTTATACTTGCGATATGCCTTTGAGCAGTAATATCCATACATCTACGTTCGCCGATGATGTAGCCTGCCTAAAGGTAAGGTCACACTTGTCAAACATTTGCCCAAAAAAGCGTAACCAATAAATGCTAATGAAAAGTTTTTCAATTCAGACAAAATTTTGTCAAGTTATAGAATAGCCAATAATGTTGGATTCTAGGATATTGTCTATTAGTTGTGTTCAAAACTGTTTAATTTGATAAACAAGTGGCTGGATCAAACCTTTTGTCACTAGTGTTTGTTGGTTACGCTTTTTTGGGCAAATGTTTGACAAGTGTGAACGTAGCTTAACTATACACGAAAACCCGCACGAGGCTTCCCAATATCTACAAGAACATATTACTCAACTGGAACTATGGTTAAAATTATGGAGAATTAAGGTAAACGAGCAAAAGTGTGTTCAGGTAACATTGACCCAGCGAAGAGATACTTTTTTCCCAATTCGAATCAACAATCAAGTTGTTCCTCAACTATCACATGTAAAATACCTTGGTATACACCTTGATCGACGAATTACATGGAAACACCATATTGACTCAAAGCTAATACAAATAAAACTTAAACTAACTCAAATATATTGGCTGATTGGTAGAAATTCAACACTCAGCCTAGACTGCAAACTTTTACTATATAAGTTGATTTTGCAGCCAATATGGTGCTACGGAATTCAATTATGGGGTACTGCTTCAGCTTCTAATGTCGAGAGAATCCAACTAAGACAAAACAAAATTTTACGTTTGATAACATCGGCTCCAAGGTACATCAAAAGCTCAAATATGCATCGTGATTTCAATATGCCACTAGTGATTGAAGAAATACGCAGGCAAATATTTAAAAAAACTCGAGTCACATCCTAATCCGCTTGCTCGTAACATCTTTAATTTTACTGGTCACATCCACCTAAAAAAGAGGGATACAAGGCCTCTTATACTCAACACTCCAGATGGGATTTTTTTTTGATTATCACTACTTATGTATTATTTAACTATCATTAAATTTATGTCCGACAGCGGTCGGGCCTAATACTATTGAATACGTATTGTAAGTTCATTTTTAAAGATGCAATAAGTAAATATATGTATTAAAAAAAATCTTTTGTATTACGAGGACAAAAACATTGCCAATTAAGCAGGTGGATATAATATGAAACCCTGACGATTTCATATTTATAAAATGCATTGTAGGTTATAGTGATATGTATTGTGCAAGAAAGAATTTGGTCAAAATTTATATCTCATTACTTTTAATGGCCGAAATTTTGGATAGGAACTAGGCCTTTATTCACATTTATGTTTTTGTGAGGATCTGATTACTTTTTGAAAAATGTTCTATTATAATACTTTTTAAACTTGAAATTTCTAATGTATTTTATTTTTAATCATGTTCAATGGGCCAGTTGAAAAGGGCATAGTTACATAAAGTAATGAGTTAGTGTGTGATGGTTGGTGGATTGAACACTTTAAAAATGGTTTATTCTGTCATTAGAACGCCGCCAGTGTGCATGCAATTTGGTAAGACTCTTCTGAAGAGAAAGATCGAAAGTAAAGCACAAATTTAAGTGGGCGTGTCTTAAAGATGTCAGCGCTCGTTAGTATAATTTTACGTAAATTTTTTATGGGCCTATCCTTGACCACTTTTCTATCTGTTAGTACTTAACATAATACATAACTACCCAATAAAAAAGAGAATCCAAAAAAGTCATGAAAATGTAGAGTTTGCGATCTGGAAGTAGTGAAAATTTCGATCCGATCTATTGATGTTTACATAGAGTTATCATTGCAAGAAGTTCTCTTTTTCGATGCCTGGTCACTGAATTGGAAGCGATATTAAGAAAAATTCCCTTTTTTGTGTTCTATGATAAAATTTTCATCTAGGAAAAATGGTAAATAGTTACCTATTTTAGCAATTCATTTCCTTTTATATGAATTTATGCCCGAAACAGTGTTTTCATGTAAATTTAAACAAATAACTTTTAAATTTTAGACTAAAATTAGTTAATAAATTTCTTTTAAAAAATTATTATTTTTTAATTCTGGTGAGTATTTTCTAACACTATGGAGGAGTTACAATGTTTTGTATGACTAAAATAAGCTTCTACATGGATTTTTGCTCACTCTCGGCAAATTAAAAATATCGATTTCTTGGAAGCAATAAAAATGTAGTTCCACTAGAATTACTTCCATTTTTTTCACTGGGTAATAAACTTAAACTGCTAAGCCGAAGTACATAAAAGATAAAAATAAGATTTATGGGTGTAATCACGACCACTTTTCACAACAGGAAATTTTTAATTTTGATAAAGGCAATGTGTATGAAAAATTTCAATAAAATTTTATCTCAATTTATGATTTGATCATTCTACAGCTTATGGAACTTTTTAATCCATGTTATAATGTGATAATTATTAATGAAAACATAACGCCAAGGTTAATTAATTAATAAATATTCTGACAAACACGTAGTAGAACGGAACGTCTAGCTGATCTTAAATTTGAGTTTAAAGTGCTTGTTCCCGCCCCTGATTGAAACTTCCGAGTTTTTAGATTTTTCTTAGTGATCTCTGGTCTAGATTTATTTGTGTGTCAAATTTCTGATCTCTAGTACAGATTTGAGTTTTAAAGGCGTGGCCCCAATACCGGATAAAACTTCTTGGTTTTAAGATTTTTCCATTGGCTTACTCATCTACACTTACTTGATATAAAACTTCTCTAGCCTGAATTAAACCTTTAAATTTTATGAGCATTACCTGGCCCACTATTTTAAAGTCACGATTTTGTTGTGAACAGAGCTTATAATTCATGGTCATTTTTTCTAAAATATGATAGACCAAAGTAGATTAAACATAAGGCTTACATTTTATGGGAGTGAGCACCCTCACTTTTTAAGCTGACAGTTTAAAGTTGTCCACAAGTGCAACTTGTATGCAGTGTTTCACTAAAATAGTTTAAATTAAAAGCTGTATATAAAATTTTTAATTCTGAACAGTATTAGCGTGGTCCCGCCCATTATGGTAAAATTTGTTGGGTTTTCAAACTTTTAATTTAAAAATTGTATGGGCGTAACCCAGCCCACTTTTTAAAACTAAAGTTTTTTTCGGCAAGTGCTTGTCGTTCGTTTCAAGTTTCGTTGCAAACGGATAATAATACCAACATAAATTGTATATCTAAATAGGCTGAGTCATAGTACATGAAATATGAGGTAAAAATTTTATTTTATTAAATTTTTTTTTTATCGAAAAATTTAAAGCCTTGCATTATCGCAATATATATGCCTAATTTCAATAAAATCGCTTCAGGTAAGCGCTTTAGATTTGTTTTTTAAATCTGACCTTTATGGGCGTAGGCACGCCCTCCTGGCTTAAATTTTCGGGTTTTCAGATTTTTTAGTTTATCGCTTTTTTAGACTTCGTTCTGTATCGAATTTTAGCTCACTAGCACGTGGGTTCAAATTTTTCCAGTTCATTGCTCACCTAAATCTGCTCGTGTAGAGTAGCGTGAAGCTCTAGCTAGAGAGCTACAGCGGAAGTGCTTCATCAATTTGATGAGTGTGTCACTGGTAAGTGGTCAGTAAGTATGTCTTAAAAATGCACTTTTTGCACCTCCATATCTCAGGATCCTTTTGTGCTAAAACTTTCAAACTTTGCATATGAGGTAACATTGCAACATTATTCTAATTATGAATTAAATTTTAGAATTTTACGACGGCGGAAAACAAATGGGGTAAAAACACGACGAATGGCTTCCTGTAAATATACACACTACTTGCATTGGCCAGAACTTGGACTGGAGCACTGCCGTCCGCCTAGATATAATTTGAATAAAATTCGGTTATTGTAACTAACTAATCATTTGCCACCGTACCCAAATTGAATTGTATTGTAAAAAAAATTAAATACTTTATTGATATCCCTAACCGAATAAAATGTTAACCTAAACTATTTTTTATTCTGAGTACATTTGTGGAAAAATTTGTGGAATGTAATAAACAAAAAATAAAAGTTAAATAAAAATGTCAATGTATAAATAATATCTTTTGCAGACTAATCCTGATATAACAAAAAAGATAAGGACATTATTATGTTAATCGCAAAATATTGTGTTATAAGTGTTATTATTCTGAAATGAAATTATTTGTGCAAATAATTTGTGGTTTCTTGATAGGAAAATGTATCTGTGTAATAAAGCCGAATAACGGCAAGGGCTGTTACATTGCACCAAGTGGATCAAAAATTTTGCACATTTCACTTCAGATTATAAGCAAAAAGTAAGAATAACCGGCGATAAATATAATAATGTACTTACCTTTTTACTCTGCACATATTGTTTTTATGTACATATGTATGTAAAGATGTATGTTTGTATGCATGTATAGTCCCCAGTAAAAAATATATGGATTAATCCATAATCGAGCAACAAAGGAGTAATGACTTGTTCATCCATTTAGAGTAATAAGCGAGCTATCGAAACTTTTTTTTGTTTTGTTGTTTATGCCTCGCTTAATACTCCAAATGGATCAATGAGGGATCTATCAGTTCGTTTTTGGTTTTTTTTCATTGATATAGCTGTTAATTGTTGTTTTCGTTTTGTTTTTCTATTTAGTCAGTTTAGTTTTAATTTAGTTTAATTTAGTTTCTAAGCGTCATTTAAGACGACTAGTTGAAAATGAAATTGAAAAAATAAACAAATTTGTATGTTATATGAATTTTTACTCCCTTTATGCTCTTTTTACGAGACAAAAACGATTACTCCAATTATGATCTTTTAGGAGACAAAAGCGAATACTCCCTCCTTCGTCATTTTCAAGATCAAAGGGAGTACTCCATAAGGAGCTTAAAAGGAGTACTCGTTTCTGCGGACATGCTGTGTTAAAAATCCAATGAGATCCGGAGTTTTATGGAGTAATCCATTACTCGCAAAGGAGCGCTCCAAGATTACTCTTTGGATGATCATATTTTTTACTGGGGTCACAATTAAAATTTTCTGTTGCAATAACCACTACATTCTAAAAATTCACATATCGCTAATGAAAAATTGGTGCTTAAAAAAGCTATATATATATTATATATGTTCATTACAAAAGAATTGTGTGTTACTTGTTGGAACAGACAAAATTCGATTGGCTACAAATTCGAATATCACAACAAATCTGTTTTCTCTGTAATTATGGTTTTCTTATAAATATGAAAAAATTGGAATGCATTAGTAAATATTTGTTGCTTCAACAGATTTTTAATCAATCTGTTCTCACTGTGCAGGATTTATATTTTTAACAACAATCTAATTTTCCTAAAAAATTTTGAGGTTCAATTTTGGCAAAAAAAATAGTCAAAAAAATCGCCAACAAATTTATTTACCGCCACAAAAACCACCATATTGCCAAACCAAAAATTTAGACGCCATATCTGACAGCCCTGGTTATGATGCGCCAACCAGCTAAACGCTGCTATATGCCAATGACGTCTCAAAGCGTTATTCTCTGTCATGAGTCTCTGAATAAGCCACACATATCATTAAATTTTATAACGGATAACAATGATAATGTCTGCTAGGAGGAAACCTACACAGTGAAAACAGATTCGTTGAGACAACCGAATTTGTTGCCAATCTAATTTTGGCGGTTGCAACAACTACATAGAATTCTGGTATAACAATTGCTTTTACTTGTCGTACCACCATATTTTTATTACAACACTTAACCAAACAGTTGCAGCAACAGAAAAAATTGGTTTACAGTATTGAATTTGAAATAAAACTTATTTTTGCTACCGAAAATTTTTTAATACAACTAAAACAATATCATAATTGCCTTCCTTACTGAAATAAAAATAAAAATAGACGCAAATAAAAATACACAATTTAAGAAATCTATTATTTGACATATTGTCATAAGTTTATTTTAATTGAAATTTATTTTCTGGTGGTGAAGCATGTCTATATGCATTTCTTCAATCACACATTTTAAACAGCCACAAACCTGTTTTCTTATGCACATACTTTCAAAAACCATTTGAGAATTCGCAAATCATAATATCTTTGAAAATTACATAAGTTAATTTTTTAATTTTCTGCTATAAATTATGATAGTAAATTCAACCTCGTAGTCAGTTGCAGAAACTGATAGAAAATGTTTATTTTAACCTTAATATAGAACGAAGATTGTTGCCAATAAGTTAATTAGTCATGACAAAAGCATACGCTCGGTTGATGCAATCAATTTAAGAATTGTCAGAATCATATATTTGTTACAATTATGCCTTTATGGACATGAACATGGTGTTTTTTATGCAAAATGCAAATGATATTTTATTTATGCAAATGATATTTTATTGGCCTAACCATTTTTCAACCAATCTTTTTTCTGGATGTAACAGACAAATTAAACTTCAGTCATTTATGTATGAAATTTTGGATATGAACTTCCAAAATGCACATATGACACCAACGAAAATTCAGAATCTTTTATCGATGACTTAACATTGTCAGCTTTTGTCACGATGAATCATTTTACTTTCAAAGTAATTAAACAACGATGGCATAATTGAATTCCTTAACTTCTTGTTGTTTTTCATGTTTTTCAATGTTTTCCACATTCAATCTACCTCTTTTTTTTTTTAATACATATATTTATTTATTGTATCTTCAAATATGAACTAACAATAAGTGATCAAATCTTAAAGCTAAAATATAATTATTTAGCCCGACCAGTGTCGGCCAAAACTTAGTGATAGTTTAAATAATACAAAGTAGTGATAATCAAAAAGGAAAATTAAATGTATTTTCAAGCATTCCCATCTAGAGTGTTGAGTAAAACAGCCCTTGTGTCCCTCTTTTTTAGGCGGATGTATCCAGTAAAGTTCAAAATATTACGAGCAAGCGGATTAGGATGTGACTCGAGTTTTGTTAAATATTTGCCTGCGTATTTTGCGATTTCTCCAATCACTAGTGGCATTTTTAAATCACGATGCAAATTAGAATTCTTAATGTACCATGGAGCAGATGTTATTAACCTTAAAATTTTGTTTTGTCTTCGTTGAATTCTCTCTACATTGGAAGCAGTGCCCCATAACTGGATACCGTAACACCATATTGGCTTCAAAAGCGACTTGTATATTAAAAGTTTGCAGTCCAGACTAAGTGTTGAATTTCTGCCAATCAACCAATGAATTTGAGATAACTTAAGTTTCATCTGAGTTAGCTTAAAGTCAATATGATGTTTCCATGTAAACCTTCGATCAAGGTGTATACCAAGGTATTTCACTTGGGAATGTTGAGGAATATTTTGATTGTTGATTCGAATGGGGGAACAAGTATCTCTTCTTAGGGTAAACGTTGTATGGACACACTTTTGTTCATTGACTTTAATTCTCCATAAGTTCAACCAGATTTCCAACTGTGTAATATGTTCTTGAAGATATCGGGAAGCCTCGTGCGGGTTTTTGTGCATACTAAGGCAGGCTGTATCATCGGCAAACGTAGATGTATGGTTATTGCTGCTCACAGGCATATCACAAGTATAAATCAAATACAAAACTGGCCCCAGTATGCTCCCCTGTGGCACACCGGATGATATAGATTGGGGCAGACTCATGAATTCTCCTTCCACAATCGTAAACTTTCGGGTAGTTATGTAGCTTTCTAATAAATTCAGAAAATTTATTGGTAAATATGATTTTAATTTTAAAATAAGGCCTTCATGCCACACTTTATCAAAGGCCTGAGAAACGTCAATAAACAGGGCAGAACAATACATTTTTTCTTCAAAAGTTCTTCTTATAAACTGCACCAATCTATGAGTTTGTTCAATTGTGCTATGCTGACTTCTAAAACGAAATTGATGGTCTGGGATGCACCCACTATCAGTTAAAATTGGGGAAAATTTTGTCATGAGCAGCTTTTCGCAGAGTTTTGACATTGTTGATAGCAGACTTATTGGCCTGTATGACTCAGCCTTGGTAAGGTCTTTGCCCGGCTTTGGAATCATTTTGACCTTCGCAAGCTTCCAGCTTTGTGGATAATACTCCGGTCGTAAAATGGCGTTAAAAATAAATAACAGGATTCTAATTGCAATATGGGGCAAGTTTATCAGCATATTTTTACTTATTCCATCAATACCTTGAGCTTTCTTCGGGTTGAGTTCAGCAATTAGTTTCTGAACATCACGCGTCTTAAATTTTATGGGTCGAGGGGGTAGCGCAACTAAACTTGGTAAATCAACAACACCAGTACATGTGTTTGGGGTAAATACGGATTTTAAATGCTCAAGAAATATGTTACCTTTTTCAGTATCGCTTCTGGCCCAACCTCCGGTAGAAGTGCGCAGAGGTGGTCTATATTCAACGGGTGTTTTAAGCTTTCTAGCAGCTCGCCACAAGGAGTAATTAGATGCAGGTGTGGCATCAAGATTTTCCAGATAATTTTTAAGACATACAGTTTTTTCATATGCCAGCAGCTCTTGGAGTCGTCTAGTGCACTCTTTAAATCTAATTTTATTTTGGGGTGATCTGTGCTGTTGCCATTCCCTTCTAGCTGTCCTTTTTTCACGTAAAAGACATTCAATGTCTGTAGAATAAATTCTATTAAACCCAGTCTGCGGATGGGAAGTAGTGGCATGTTCAGCAGCCTGTTTAATATTTTCGTTAAGATTTTCAATGTTAGATTCAATATCACCTGGTGTTCTTAGGTTAATATTTTCCGTACAATGGCTACTGCGGTATTTTTTTAACCCCAGCCAATTAACACGGTTGATATGGGACAGGGAAGTCACTTCTTAGTGGGCTACAAATTGTAACAATCGTGGGAGAGTGATCGGAGGAGAGATCTACAGAAGCTTCAACATGAATTAATTCCCTAGCGATATTTTTCATGACTCCAAAATCTATAACATCCGGAATTTTTTGAATGTCCGTAGTTGAACAATGCCCGACCTCTAGGTGTAACAAGACGCGAACCCCAGAACGTATGTTTTGCATTGTAGTCCCCAGCTGCTACAAAACAAGGGCCAAGAGATTTGTAGAATTCCTCGAATTGATCTTCAGTAATTGCGAATCTGGGAGGGGAGTAAATTGATGATATCACGAAGTTTGTAACAAAATTTTCGACACAAATATTTGTTGCTTGTAGATGTTCTTCACAAATGCTATCAAGGACATAGTGTTTGAGTCTTGACTTAATTAGAATTGCGGACCCACCGCATGCTCTCCCCCTCGGGTCCTTTGAATCATATAGATTGTAACCATTTATTTTAAATAAGCTTCTTGAAGTCAAATGAGTCTCAGAGACCAACATTATATCAATATTTTTTTCCATGAGGAAGTGCTCAAGTTCATTTTTATGCTGGCGAATGCCGTTTGCGTTCCAGAAACATATTTTTAACATGTTCATGGTTTGTTAACTAATGCTTGAAGCAGTGTATTCTGCATTCGCAGCATTTCTTGCATCATGCTAGTCATATTTGTTGTAAAGTTGTTTATAATTAGCATAAGATTCTCAATAGTAGCTTCAAGGCGACTAAAGTTAAAGCCTGAGTTTGCATTCGCTGAATTATTTTGCGGTGTAACATTTTGTAAGGGACTAGAACTAGCCTTAGCAGCATCGGCATATGATACACGTGAAGTAACTTGTTGACTTACTTGAGCAAAAGAGGCGGAGTACGCGTTTAATGGTTGGGCTGGAGCTAACTTAGGTTTTTGACTCATAGTCTGTTTTACAAAAGAATATACAGGGCATCCTCTATAGTTAGCGGTGTGATTACCTCCACAATTACTACATTTTTTTTCTGCTACCTGAACGCTTACGTGGCTCTTCAACTGTGATTTTTCGGTGTAACAGAAACTTTACGCTATAAATTGGATGGGTTTCATTTTTTTTCAATTGTATGTCATTCGGCTCCAGTTCAATGCGAAATAGGGGTTGGGCGACCTTTTCTCTGTTAATTATATTAGTAACATTTTTTACCTTAAATCCTTAGTCTAGAAGTGCACATTTTACTTCTTCGGGCTCAAAATATGAATCTATGCCCTTTAGTACTATCTATAGGCCTTTAGCACTCTTAAGTTGGTATGTGTAAAAGTTTGTTTTATTTTTTTCAAAATCATTTACAATTTTTCGGAAATTGTTTTCATCGTATATTTGGATTTTAGTTTCATCAATATTACCTCGTTTAATTGGAATTACGTGAAAAGTATTTTCACCAATGGTCGACAGTAGTTTTGTTAGAAGCGCGTTAGAATTTTTTTCCCTCACATATATAGGTGGTGGCTTAAAAGACTTCTGAGATGATGAAGCGGTCTTGTCGTTATCGTCTTGCAATAATGAAAAACGATTTTGGCGATTCGTGGATTATGCGCTGTTATCCCTAGACATCTTTGGAACAGATGAAATTTTAGAAGAATTCGGGCTTCGCCCACGCTTTACCACGGTTATATATCTGTCCATTCCGACTTGTACCTTTGGTTTTGAGCTACTGTTACCTGTAGTGATAACTTGGTTAGGTGATGAACAGCTCGAAGCGAATGATTTCAATGGCTTAACTGACGAAGTACTAGGCAACTGTAATGTTAAAGAATCACTAGTAGGCATTGGACAAAGCGAAGTTGATCGCTGTCGAAAAAGTTGATTTGTTGTTAGAAAAAGTGTATTATCAGATTTTTTATTTTTATTAAGAGCTTCCGAACTCACAGTAAGGCTGTCATCAGGTTTTTTATTTTTATTGTTATCATTATGAGCATCAGAACTCACAGTAAAATAGGCATTTCTGCCGTTATAACTCACTTCACATTTATTTGTTTTTGAGGTACTCATATAGAGTATTCCTCAAGGGTACTTTTGTTTGTTTGTTTGTTTTTTTTTATTACGGTTTTTTTTTGTTTTTGTTATTTATGACTATGCAAAAAAATATTAACAAAGCAATTAAAGCTTATTTATCAAAGTTAATAATATGTATTACGAATATTTTTTATATGATTTTTTTTTGTTTGGTATGTATGTAAAAAAAACCGCTATGACGTTAGTTCACTATCAAGGTACAACGAGAACTCCCAATCTACCTCTAAGAATGATTTTGGATTGGCGTAACTGCTGAGCTTAGTCTTAGGATTTCAGACTTAAACTGATATGGTTAAAGTTTGAGCTGAATCGGACAACTCTAAGCCATGCCCCTTGGAGGTCAAAGTTCAAATATTTCAAAATTCACAAATTTAACAACAATTCATTTGAATAGCTACTATGAAGACAATATATAATATATATATGAAAATAAATTTGGAGAGGGTGTTCTTTTAAATATGGCTCATTGTATTTAAGATTATTAAGCCTTTGCTGCCATGTGGATAAAACATACACACTAAAAAATATACACATATACATATATATATATATATATATATATATATATCTATATACATATATCATGTGTATATACACAGCTCAAAATCAATAAAAAACATATTGAATTAATAAGAAACATTACCGAAAGTCTAGTCATGTTGAAATTTCTTATTTCAATAAGGAAAAAAGCAATTAATGTAACGAGTTCTTATTTTTAAGTTGCAGTTTTTCCCTGAGCGTACCTATATTATATACGATATATAATTAAGATAAATATAGCCGTTATTTGTAACGTATATAACTACGTTAACAACTAACCGCTGTCGCATTTCAAATGTAGTTACAATATGCTCATACTCAATGCATAAGAAATACCGAAGCATATTTATTTCACATAAATTCTTTATTTTATTTCGAAAATTTGCGTGTTTTTTTGGTTAAGCTATAGACGTTGAATAACAACAAAAAACAAGCCAAATTTTCAGCGCACTTAACTTCACACATAATAGTTCATCAGTTATACAATATTGTTAATGCCGAAGCCATTAAAAGCATTATGAATATTATGTTCTAGTGTTTAGTATTTTCAGTTTAATTTTAAATCGACGAGTTGTTATTTATTTTGAGTTATTGATATTATACTAATAGTATACATGACAGGATTGATTAAGAGCAGTCATATCATTGCTGAAACACTCTTTAAGCAAACATGTAAATGATTTTTCTAACACTTTGTGATCAATTAATTCTGTGTTAGGAATAAGAAAGCCACAACATTTGTTTTATTGTTAAAGTGTCCATAAAATATTACTTCTTTTCACTTACTACTATCAGACTGATCACCATCACCTTTTGGGCTGTCCTTGTTGTCTTCATCGTCCGTTTTCGAAAGAGTTTGACGTTTGTGCTTCATACGACGGTTCTGAAACCAAACTTTTACCTGCAAAATACAAACACCAAGAATTAACAAACAACAATTAACTCAAGCAAGAAATTAATAATAACAAGAAAATTGAAAGGCAATTAGAAAGAAGTTGCAGTTTCTGCAAAATTACTTTTCATATTTCTCTTTTGATTTAAATTTCCTTATACTTATCCTTAACAAATAAAAGCAACAAAATTTTAAAAGATGTTTAAAAAAAGGAACACACCTGTCGTTCGGTTAAATCTAAACTGGCAGCAATTTCAATTCTTCTTGGCCGGCATAAATATTTATTGAAATGAAATTCTTTTTCCAATTCCAGCAGCTGAGTGTTTGTATAAGCAGTTCGCAAACGTCTTGGCAAGCCATTCTCTGGAACGAATTCAGCTGCAATTGAAAATTGCATTTTCTTGATACTTGAATAAATGAGATTTTGAGCCAACACATAAGCACACACTAAAACTCAAGCACACACAGCAGCAATTAATGGACAATTGCCACTACATTGTAGATCTTGTTTTTAACTTGATTTTTTTTCTCATTTTGCCACTAGAAACTTTAATAAAAACTATTTTCTATTTAATCGAAACTTTGTTGGCAGGACTGTTATGGCCGTTGCCATTTAAGGCATTGAAAGGTGGCTTTTATAAGTTGTGGCTCTGTATTGGTGGTGGTGGTTGTAATGGTGCTCATGTTGCTAAGAAATATTGCATTCATTTTGTACTTCTTTTTTTATAAATTTTATGGAAAAAATAGGGTGGAATTATATGAACATTTTAAATTAAAATTAAAGTAAATAAAAAAATAAAGTAATCTTATAAGAATTAATCCAAGCGTAAAAGACGCAACTGGAAGTTGCTTTGAATATTTTGCTTAAAACTTTCAAACAAGTTCTTAATGTATCTTATTTGTAGATGTACTCATATACACAAATAACCATCCATCAGCATGTCACCAAGCATAACTAATTTTTATTTTTATCATAAGCGAAACTATACAATTCTATAAACAATAATTCCTCGTTCTACAAGTCAACATGTGGAGCTAAGAATTCAAGGAAAACGCAATGAAATTGTTATTTGAAAGATTTTGCTCGTGTTTTTTTTTTAATTTTAAAAGTATTTGTTTGATTGATTTAAGATATTCACTGATTCTTATAGACCGGGTAAAAAATAGTTTTGGGGCTGTCCATATATTACGTAACGCTCTAGGGGGAGGGAGGGTTCGAGTTTTGTTATGGTTTGTTATTAGGGGGGAGGGGGAGGGAGTCTTTGAAAATGTTACGTAACAGAAAAAATTACTAATATCGTACAAAAAAACGTCTGTTTTTCTCATTTATTGATCTAATTGATCATACGTGTTATCTAAATATATTATATATGTATTAGTGATGTAAAGAATGTCAAGTTTTGATATTCGTGAATACGAATACGAATATTAAATGTGAAATTTATAGAAATAAATTGGTGTTCTGTTTACGCCTGTAAAATGAAATATGAAAAAATTTTTATGAAAAAGAACTTCATACTCCTTTGCTTTAAAGTTAATAAAAACTACTCAAAATTTTTATGATCGTCATCAAATAGCTTTTGAAATTGTTAAAAAGCACAAATTTAATGAACATTTATTTTTAGCGTTTATTTAAATTTCGTTTAGGATTTATGCATTTATTTATTTAATTTTTTTGGAAAAATATTCGTATTCGCCTGAATTTTCGGGAATACGAATACGAATATTTAAAAATGTCTGAATATTCGACAATTTTTATACGAAGACGAATATTCGTTCATCACTAGTATTGTATGTGTACATACATACATGTGCCGAATGTCAATTTTTTATAATCGTGAATTCGAATATTTAAAATGATATCCCCAAAAACCAATATTTTGCATGTGAAATTTATAGACATTTACAATTAAAAATATGTGTATGGAAAATAAATTCATACTCCTGTCCGCGTACATTAAAGTTTACAAAAACTATCCAAAAATTTAATGGTTGTTGAATAACATTTGAAAATGATACAAAATTGTAATAATAAATTAAATAAATTGTATTCAAACTGGTTACATGGTTCTCAATTCCTCACCTTTATCCATTTATATTTTTATATATGTATATAAAACTTCTTTCCACATCAAACTGCAACATATATCTAGGCGAACGGCAGTGCGCCAGGAAGCCATTCGAGCTGTTTTTACCCCCTCATAACTTTGATCACCGCAATCGTAAAATTATAAAATTTAAAACATCATTAGAATAAATTCATGTAACCTCATGTGCAAAGTTTGAAAGTTTTACAATGAAAGGTTCCGGAGATATGGAGGTGTAAAAAGTGCATATTTTAAGACATATTCACTGACCACTGACACACTCATCAAATTGATGAAGCACTTCCGCTATAGCTAGAAGACTGAAATTTGTTACACGAGTAGATCTAGGCGAACAATGAACTAGAAAAATCTGAAAACCTGAAAATTATAACGAGGGGGGGCGGAGTTACGCCCACAAAAATTAAAATTTGCGCTAGTGAGCTGAAATTTTGGATTTCTCGTTGTAGCGATTTTTTAAAGTTTTTAATGCCAGATTTTTTTTAAAATTTGGTGCTTTTTTCGTTTTGGAGATTTATTTAGATTTTTTGGGTTTTTTTTTAATTTGGTGTTTTTTCAGTTTTGGTGCTTTTTGGTGCGATTTTTTTAAGGTTTTTGGCGATTTTTTTTTCATTTTGGAGATTTTTTTCATTTTAGCGATTTGTTAATTCTTGCATTTTATTTTAGTGCTATATTTTTTTTAATTTTGTACTTTTTACGTTTGGGCGATTTTTTTTGTTTGGCGATTTTATAATTTTCGGTTTTCTTAGTTTTGCTGTTTTTGAAAATTTCAAGACTTTGACTCTTACGGTTTCCAAGATACAGCAAGTAGTCAAAATTACATAGTTAAAATTACATAAACTGATAGAGCACCTTTAGTTTTAATTTTTATAAATTTTAGTGTTAATTGTTGTAGTCGGTATAAAAATACATTAATTTTACAAATTTCAAGTGTCTATACACATACATATGTACATATAATCATTTATACTATATGGGATTTTAATATTTTTCGTTACTCGTTTTGGACCACCCTTTAATTATTAACTTTCATATATTTTTTGTTGTAGCGACTAAAGTTCTACATAGTCTGTCCAAATTTCAGATCCGTAGCCCTTACAGTTCCTGAGAAAATAGCCTTCTTCCTAAAACATGAAATATGTTTAATAATAAGAAAAAAGTTGAAGTTTTACAACCCTGGAAACGTCTTTTTAATTTTTAAAATTTTTTTTTTTAAATTAGAAATGCCAATTTTATTCATACTGAAGCATAAAATGAGTTAATTTAATAAAAAAGTAATAAAAACCAGTTTTCGGTAGTTATTTTGTATGGAAAAATAGAGTTTGAGTTTTCCAGCTCTGAAACCATCTGCTCGATTTTGCTGATTTTCAATACCAATCTTATTCAGATTTTTTGATACACCAGTCTAAGAACGAAGTCTCTAGCTGTTCTGGGAGCTTCGGAAACCCGATTACACGTACAGACATCGCTTGTTCGTCTTCCCTATGCATAAGGATCCCCAGAATATATATACTTTATGTATCGCTTATTAATATTGCAGAAATTACACACGGAATGACAAACCAATATATACCCTTTTACCATTTTTTGGTAAAGGGTATAATAAAACTAAACAAGTTTTTAATACTAATAGAAATAAAACTTACAATGGCTGTCTCAAACTGTTTACTGAAAAATATGTTAGCCGTGACGTGTATAAGTTTGAATTTTATGTTATTTAGCGATACGCTGAGTGAGATGTTGTTTAAAATTAAGTAATTAACAAAACAAAAACCAAACAAAAATATAATCAATCAATCAACTATCATCTAAACACAAAAGAAAAATAGTGAATTTGTCTGAACGTTCACGTGTGGCGTTGTTATTCTTCTGGTGATTGCTTGCAAATCTTTGTTCAAACTGCTACTGTTTAGGACAATTTTTTCCTCTTTCGTATGCATTGTTGCTTTATTCAATAAATAAAAATATGCACATTTTTAATTTACGAAACATAATAATCAAAACTTAATATGTTATTTATTTATTTATTATTAATATTGACATTATAGATAAATATAATAACAATATAAGAAAGGTAGAAGAAGCACTAACTAGTAGCTACTAAGGCCATCGGCTACTTATTTATTATTTGTGTTTCTTTTGAGAAGACTAACGACTAAACCATTATTTTGAATACAAAGTATTCATTAATTAATGTTTGTCTCGACAACTACAGTAGTGAGACTCTCTAAGTTTGGTATATACATGTTTACATACACATCAATGTAGTTAACTTTGAAATTAAAACATATATATTTAGGGTGGAGATCAATCAGTATATCACAAACTTTTTGACTTTCCAGGAAATGAAAAATTTATGTAAGTGGTATTTTTGGAGATTCCAGAGAAAGTGCATTTGTTAAATAAAACAACCTTTCTGAAAATAATAATAAGTTTAAGCTTACAGTTCCATTGTAACACTATCATGAAAAATATCAATTTAAAATGAGGAATTATAAACTCACTTGAGACTCTACTATAAGATGCCCGTCTTATCATCAACTTGTTCAGGTATGGTTTCATTGGGCCGTATTCTCTGTTTTTTCATAAAGCACGTGCATTCAAACTTCAGACAGTAGAAGCTTTTGAAATGCACTAAACCTTATTTATGACTGCGCAGAGTTTTTACTTCTCGCCATTTTTTAGAAATTGTGTGGAAAATCTTAAGTTTAAACAAGTAAGAGTGCTATATTCGGCTGTGCCGAATCTTATATACCCTTTACCAAAGTGCGTTTATGTAGTATAGAGATACATACATAAGCAGAGAGATATGTAGGTACATATTAATTTTGTGAAAAAATTCATACTTTTTGTGCAATTTTTAGGTTTTAGACATTATGTTTAATTTGGTGCTTTTTTTGCGATTTTTTTCATATAGGCAATTTTTTTGGTTATGGCGATTTTTTCGGTTTTTAGCGTTTTTTTAAATTTTGGCGTTTTTTCAATTTTGGCGATTTTTTCCTTCTGGCGATTTTTTTGATTTTGACAATTTTTCTTTCTTTAGGTGATTTTTTTATTTTTTATGTTTTATTTTTTGTGACAATTTTTTTAGTTTTGACACTTTTTTTTCTCGTTTTGACGATTTTTTTTGGTTTTTGGCGTTTTTTTAATTTGACGATTTTTTTTTCATTTAAGCGATTTTTAATTTTTGGCAATTTTTTTTCATATAGGCAATTTTTTTGTTTTGGCGATTTTTTTCGGTTTTTGGCGTTTTTTTCATTTTTTGCGATTTATTTTCGTTTTGGCGATTTTTTTGATTTTGGCGATTTTTTTTCGTTTAGGCGATTTTTTTTAATTCTTGGCGATTTTTGTTCATATAAGCATTTATTTTTGTTTTGGCGATTTTTAGCGTTTTTTTGTCATTGTGGAAATTTATTTTTAGTTTTGACACTTTTTTTCTCGTTTTGGCGATTTTTTCGGTTTTTTGCGATATTTTTCGTTTTGGCGATTTTTTTTGATTTTGGCGATTTTTTTTTCATATAAGCGATTTTTTTAATTTTTTGCGATTTTTTTTCATATAGGCAATTTTTTTTTGTTTTGGCAATTTTATTTCGGTTTTTGGCGTTTTTTTTTAATTTTGGCGGTTTATTTTCGTTTTGGCGATTTTTTTGATTTTGGCGATTTGTTTTAATTTAGGCGATTTTTTTTCATTTTTGGCGATTTTTGTTCATTAAGCATTTTTTTGTTTTGGCGATTTTTGCGGATTTTTTTCATTGTGGGAATTTTTTTTTTGTTTTGACACTTTTTTCTCGTTTTGGCGATTTTTTTCGGTTTTTTGCGTTTATTTTTAGTTTTGGCATTTCTTTTGATTTTGTCGATTTTTTTCATATAAGCGATTTTTTTAATTTATGGCGATTTTTTTCACACAGGCAATTTTTTTGTTTTGGCGATTTTTTCAGTGTTTAGCGTTTTTTTCATTTTGGCGATTTTTTTTTATGTAGGCGATTTTTTTAATTTTTGGCGATTTTTGTTCATATAAGCAATTTTTTTGTTTTGGCGATTTTTGCGGTTTTTGGCGTTTTTTTGTCATTGTGGAAATTTATTTTTAGTTTTGACACGTTTTTCTCGTTTTGGCGATTTTTTCGGTTTTTGGCGTTTTTTTTTAATTTTAGCGTTTTTTTCATTTTGGCGATTTTTTTTCGTTTTGGCGATTTTTTTTAAATTTTTGGCGATTTTATAATTTTTGGATTTTTTAGTTTTACCGTTTTTGAAAATTTGAACAGTTTAGTTAGCTCTTACGGTTTCCAAGATATAGCAATTTGTTAAAATTACATAGTCAAAATTGCATTAACTGATGGACCACCCTTTAATTTAAATTTCTTTAATTTCAGTGTTAATTGTTGTAGCATATATAAAAATACACTAATTTTACAAATTTCAAGTGTCAATATGCATATGTACATACATAATACAATTGTATTTATATTACATGGGATTTTAAAAGTTTTCGTCGCTCGCTTTGAAACAGCCTTTAATTTTTAGCTTTTATATATTTGTTGTTGTAGCGACCAAAGTTCTACATACACTGTCCAAATTTCAGACCCGTAGCTCTTACCGTTCCTGAGAAAATAGCCTTCTTCCTAAAACATGAAATATGTTTAATTATTAGAAAAAAAGTTAAAGTTGTCCAACCCTGGAAACTTTTTTTAATTTGTTAAATTTTAAATTTTTTTTTTAATTATAAACACCAATTTTATTCATACCGATGTATAAAATAAGTTAATTTAATAAAAAAGTAATAAAAACTTGTTTTCGGTAGTTATTTTCTATGGGAATATTGAGTATGAGTTTTCCAGCTCTAAAACCGTCTGCTCGATTTTCCTGATTTTCAATAGCAAAATTTTTCGGAAAATTTCTGATACACCAGTTCAAGAACGAAGTCTCTAGCTGTTCTGGGAGCTTGGGAAAACCGATTTCACGTACAGACAGACGGACAGACGGACATCGCTTGTTCGTCTTCCCTATGCATAAGGATCCAGAATATATATACTTTATGTGTCTCTTATTAATATTGTAGAAATTACAAACGGAATGACAAACCTATTTTATACCATTTTTTTGGTAAAGGGTATAAAAATAATTACTAAAAATTAACTAAAATTAATAGCCATGGGCCTGTGGCAAAAATTAAATAAAAATACTTAATAGTAACAAACCAAAAAAGTTTGTCTTAAATAGAAGAAAAATAAGCAAATTAAATAACATGTGCATAATTAGTAAAGAATAAACGACAATGGTAGGACTGTTGTAAATTAGAGATGGTAGATTTGAGCTTTCATTACAAAACACCTTTCAGCAAATTGAAATACGATGAATCAAAAAAAATTCACATATTCCATTTGCAAAAGAGTTTCGTATATAAGGCAGAAATCTACATCAACTGATACCACACACAATGGACCAAAAACAAAAGAACGCTGCTGATGAAGGTTTTACCTTTTACCATTTTTTGGTAAAGGGTATAAAAAAAATAATGTGTCCTTAACAAAATGTTTCAATTTACCAAATACGCAAAATCGATTGGTAAATTTAAAGTTGGGTTAAAAACGAATTTTGTATGGCAAACCTGGTTTTAACGCATGCTTTAAATTTAACAATCGTTTTTTCATAAGAGCAATAGTCTTTTATTTTATATATTAGCATATATTTTAGCAAAAGTGCCTTGCAAATTTGTTATTCTAGCGTCTATATAATACCACAACAACAGACAACTCATAAATCTTTGAATTGCAACACCATAACTGAATCGCATCACAAAAGAGCACCCATCAAACAAAAATTCTGATTTGGAAGCACTAACAACTGAGGGAAGCAATGTATTGCTTACTTGATAACAAAAGCTTCGAAAAATGCTTTGAAAAGCACTAACATAAGGCAGGATCTCACAAAAGTTATATATTATTACTTTTGTGAAGTACTTTAGTAAGCAAAAAAAATCATAGCTTTTTGGATGCTAAATGTATTGTTTCTAGCTGGCTTATTTCGAACAAAAAAATGCATTATTCAAGCAAGTGATCCTATAACATTGTCTCCCTTACAAAATCGCTTCTGGAAAGCAGTAATTTTTTCTGGGGTATTTCATAGTTTTCCAAAAAAATGCTAAACCAAAATATGCAGTAGCGGAAAAGCCTACTAATCAAATATATACAAGCAATAAGATACCAGTACTTACAAATTTGTATGGCAGTGGCAGCCACCAAGTGCTTAAATTGAACCCGCTCAGTAAAATTATAAAATAAAACAAAGAGTCTAAAGCTGTGTTCACATTATATGTATTTGTCGTGGGGAATGTCACCTTTTCACATGGTAAATTTGTACATATAGTCTGAACACCTTTAAACAATAACATGTGTTATTTCTCTGTGTGCCGTACAAACGACAATTTTGATTTAGAGCGTGTTCTATTTTCAAATGACAAATCATCTGACATGAGCTGGTTTTAAATAAAGCAAGTGATTGTGGCAAAGTAAAATGGATTTAATATATTAAAAACTAAGAATTGAAGAAAAACTTTAAAAGGCATTAACAAAAGTTAGAATTTATTTACCTTTATAGGTTATGTCAAATGTACATAACATACTAACGTGTGAAAACATAAATTATAAACCGTATGTAAAATGCAGATTTTGACATACACAGAAAATATCATGTGTAAAAATTAGTGACATTCCATAAGGCAAATACATACATATAATGTGAACACAGCTTAAATTATTGGTTGCTATTCTGAAAGACGCTCCGAAGAAGTTAAAGTTTATATTAAAACAAAATTAAAGTTTCAAAAATTTGTTTTTGTTTGCCATACATTTGTAAAATGAAATTATGTGCAAGTATCTTGTTGAAAATCTTTGACCCATGTAATATCGCATTGTTTCAGAGACTTACTGAAACGTCCATAGTGTGGAATATTGATCAAGCATGATGAATTCTACAATACGGTAAAATACTCCGTAAGGTATCCCACAATATCGGGACAAAAGTATACCTTATCAATCACCACAAATATCATCAAGTTGGAAGGCAGTTCGTGGCAGAGTAGCATGCCGTACCGGCGCGGCTGCCGGCTAGCCAGTCAGCCGATTTTTTTCAACAAGCCGAGCCGCCGCCGAACCACACGGCTTATCGGCGGCTTAGTACTCAGCCGATATTTTTTCTTTTATTTTTTAAGATAGTTGTTTTTGCTTCCACATAAAAACAAAATGTTTATGTGAACGGTAACGTAGCTGCGACAACACTTACTTACATACATACGTTCTCTTTTGGAGTCCCTTCCTAAATACATCCACGTTTACATAGACTTCTTTGTTTTTTCCCGGGGAAAAATTCCAACTAATAGCAAGTAATAGGGGAAAAAAATTCTAATTTAAAATATGAGAAATTTCTCGCGAAATTTTATTCATAATTGCCCTGATAGTCTAGAATATGTTTCTATGGTTTAACAAATAATTTACGAAGCTAGCTATTTTTTAGGACATCAATTACTGCAATATTCAAACTATTGCAAAATAAATAATGTTACAACGTGGTGATTCAATAATTCACATATTTTTCTAAAAACAGGCTGTGTTAAAACTTTTTTCAAATGCTTAAACAAATCGGCGTTAAGCCGCTCAGCCGCCGCCGAAATTTTATGCTCGGCTTGCTACTCTGGTTCGTGGCCGACAGCGTTCAAGATTTGCTTTCCACATGTAAGAATTATATATAAGGTCTCATGGGATAAGAACTGAGGCGAATATTAGCATGTGGCATCACGATCAGTGTGCCCCGAAAAGCTTATTTTCCATCTGATTTTGAACTCAGTGCAAATAAATGTGACTCTCCACCCTTAATGCTAAGTGCTAGTTTACCACTTTCTTAAAACTATTTGGCATTTTTTGCACTTTTTTATTTCATTAGATTTAAAAATTTTTCATATATAATTCCTTAAGACAACTTGTGACCCAATCAATATTATACGTTTATCAAATTTATTTATCTTCATGAAATGTTTAGTATGCCAGTAATCATATAATTGAACCGCTCTGAGATACACATATGGGTACAAATATATTACAATACCAAATATTATATTAAATAATAAAATGCAAAAACTTGTTTTGAGTTTAATTCTTCTTAACAGCTTAGTGTTAATAAGGTTATTGATAGCTTAACAAAAACCGCAGCCAAAGTTTAAGTGAGCCCAAGACTTTAGATGTCGGTTATACCATTATGTTTCAGTAAAACTATCCAATGTCAGCGTAGTTAAATCGGTTCATCTGATTGATCTATTTAGAAAATAAATATATTTTTACTTAACTACTCCATTTAACACTTAAATATTTTTTTATCTTAGTATTCCATTCGCAGCTAGATTCAAAATATATAAATTAAATATTTAAAGCAGCTTATACATACAATATTGGAATGATTGATACAAATCTATAAGAAATATGGCGAAATTTTTCTTACAGTAAAAAAATTTAAATAATATTGTATAATTATTGCAAGTGTATGGGCCACTGAAGAAATAACAAAAACTACAAATGTAAACTGATTTAAGCACTTTGTTGTGTGTGCTGTAGAACATTTTACCACTTTTCTTCTTACATCTTATGGCAACAATGTTAAGCACCAATTATGTACTGCTCTCAAACCATTGTTATGATAGATAAATTAAAAAAAAAATTCAAATAACAGGAAGTAAATGTCGAAAATCTGCGGGTTTCTTTTCGGTTTTGAGTATTTTACCCAAAAATCGCTATTTCGATTCGGTTCTGTTTCAGTATTACAGGCTTTTTTATAGATGTATAGAACTTTGAAATATAATATAACAAAGATGAATATTTTAAATTGACATGAAATTTACTTTGATCGAAAGATAATCTTCTGGCATTGTAATTTAAATATGACTTAAGGCATATGACCTCAACGGCTGGCTTGGATGTAGTCTAATATGTAGGTCCAATTTTCGATGAATTTTTCCAACATTTGTGGCCGTATATTGGCAATAGCAAGGAATATTGCCCTCCAAGTGGTCAATCGTTTTGGGCTTATCGGCATAGAAAAGCGACTTTACATATCCCCCATAGAAAATAGTCTAGCGGGGTTTAATTTCACGATCTTGGGTTTGAAACGTGAAACTATGCTGTTACCTAACAATTCCTTAAATAAATCGATTATGGCACGAACTGTGTAATATGTTGTGTCGTCTTGTTGAAATCACAGCTCCGGAACATCATGGTTGTTCAATTGATGAACGAAAAAGTCAGGTGGTATGGCTCTATGGCAGTCACCCTCTACTGAAAATTTCTGACCAGCATCGGGTACGGACCAATGATTCCATCAGTCTATAAAGCAGGCCAAACAGTCAGTTTTTATTGATTTAACGGTGTCTGAACATACACTTAAGGACTATCATCACGCCAAAAAGCGCAGTTTTGTTTGTTAACGTAACCATTCAAACAAAACTGTGTTTCATCAATAAACAAAATTTGTTTATGAAAATCAGGATCAACGGCAATCTTCAATTATTACTCGAATTGGATTTTGTAAGCATGCAAAGCAAGATCTTCCCGCAAAACCTTCGATAGAGTGGATGGACACATATCCAATTCTACGCTATGCTCTACAGCAGCAATGACTTCTTCTTTGCGCACTGTATGACGTCTCTGTGGATGCGTATTATCATTTGGAGTAAAAGCGGTGCGAAAAATTCCATAGTTAATCGAATTAATTGCTCTGATTAGAGCTGCAAACCTATCGATAGTGGCTCCATTCGATAGTTACGATAGTATGTTTTGATGCCATCGATACTATCGATAGTTTTTGTCAATTCTGTATATTTTTAATATAAAATCTGAAATTCTTTAATCATTCCTTAAAATAAAAATAAAGTAGTTTTTTTCAAAACTTAACCTTAACGAAAAAACAAACAAAACACACATAGTTATATAATAAAAAATAAACGAAAAAGGAAACAAAACATAGATCAATAAGAAATAAATTAGAAATAATAAAAAGTAAAAAAATCTTTCATCATTATTGAAGCTATTCTAGTTAGCTAAAAAGTATTGACATAACATATGGGCATTTCCACAGAAAATTCCACCTTTTCTCACGTTACGTTACTTTGTGATGTATCTTGTTTTGCAAAGAAAAAGCATTGTTTCATATAACAACTGCATAGCTCTAAAATACAAGCTAAATTGCATGGTGACGTAACGTAAAAAAAGTGGACTTTTCTGTGGAAATGCCCATGTGGAAATTACATTTTATTACTTACAGACACATTTATATATTGCTAAATTGCTGGAAAAACGTCATAGTTAAAAAAAACGTTACCTAGTTTTTAATGGGAATCTACAACAAAAAATTTCCTAGAGGTGAGAGTATTAACACAAAAACAACTTTCTTTAAATTATGACGTTGTTTTGCAAATCAGGAATATGTCAATGCGAAGACAGTCGAGTAGTAGCCAAATTGAACACGCGCCAAATTTATTCATGTGTTAAGGCCGTTTGTACATAATGATTGTATTTTTTATTCATTCATCTTGCTTGTAGTAGTTAAAAACTGACATGTTATCACAAATCCTACAGAAGTGTCAAAAGACGTAAGATGAGGATATTTTTCTATTTGTCTCGTTTTCCCTAAAATTTTGGGGGTTTTGTTTTGATACTTCTTTCTAGTGAAATAAATTTTTATTAGCTGTGTTAATTGGTAAGGAGTAATACACTACAGTACAAATACACTATACTTTTGTTTTTTAAAAAAAAACCTTTCTTCACTTCTGTGTATTGTGATCTTATGTTGAAAAAAATCAAAACTAATTGATATATTTTCACATTTAAATACAATATTACACATTGTATAACTTTTTTTATTAAAAATTTGACAGGCACTACGCTATGGGGTCTTAGGACAGCTTGAAACAAAAACCTTCCGCACCTAATGAATTTACAAAACCTTTCAAATTGGTTTTAATAACGATAAAAATTCAATAAACCACGAGCGAAAAAGATTAAATGTTATTAAGGTGATGTATATTTCAATACCTCCCTAGATATTAAAGTAAAAATTGCATTCACTGTATAAATTATATATGCCGGTATTGAAACATACAGTGATTACATTTAGAAAAATTATCTTAAATACTGCAATCAAAAAAAAATTCTAACTCCAAACTTCATCGCATTTGGTGCGGAACATTTTTTTAACGATCGCGTAAAAATAAAAACGCAATTATTCTTATTTTTCGTGGACTAGTCAGCACTACCTGCCAAATTTTGATATTTGCAAAAAATGCCAAAAGTTATAACCATTATTATAAAGCATTACAGGCGGCGAAATTTTAATATTGCATTTTTTATTTCACAGTCGCCGTCATACCGGTTTATGTATTTTTATTTTAATTTTTCAGTAGCGTGTTTTGGTCGATAGTATTGCTATCGAAAAAAAATATCGATAGTTCACTTAAAATAAAACTTTCGATACTATCGATAGTACCATCGATGGTTTTGCAGCTCTAGCTCTGATGGGTGATTATGTTGACCGTAAATAGACGTAGTTTTTCAGGCGTCATTCCTTTCATGTTAAAATGTTAAATCAAACTAAACATATATAAATCACTTGGCCGCTGTCAAAATAAACGCTAGTTAAAATAAATTTTTCAAAATAAAGCTGTATACATCTTTGTATATAAAACACCCTTTACAAGGAATTTAAAAAGAGGTATTCTCATAGAAGCATGCCAAAGTTAGAATCATTGTAAATTATCAGAATTCGCATTACAATCGATCTAAAGAACGTGAATCTATTTAAACTACTTGAAAAAAAATTGTGATATCTTATTTTATTTTAGTACTTTATGAACACGAATATTGGTGAACGTAATGTAATTTTCATGGCGCTCAAAATTCTATTCATGAGAGCAAAAGTGATCTCTAATTAAAAAATATTTACTTTTATTTTTGTGCAATCATACAAACCTTTCTTCTAAATGCAAAACTCATCCACATGCAAGTAAAAATATTGAATACAAAAAAATATGATTTCCCTTTTGAGATGCTAAAAGGACAAAGTGAGAAAATATAATAGATAAGCTGCTGCATACTGACTGCTAAAACAAGGAAATGAGAAAAATAGGAAATCCCATTGAATTTGAAAACTACACAAATGCTTATTTGCATGAATGTATGCAGCTTAGAAATTTTCTATAGAATACAAAATGTGCAATACAATGTTGTCATGCATGCAGTTAGAAATTTGGAGTATATACATACATTGAAATGTTTACATTTGCATACAAAAGATGCTTGAAAACATTTTCTTTTTTCCTCTTGTAATATATGGAATCACAAGGAAATCATCAGCATGCAGAAAAATACACAAGTATTGACAATGCAAATTGCAATCATGGGCAACGGCAGTAGTCATATGACATGCATTGAAACGAACTTAGGTATGTTTAGCATACATTTGCATGGATGGAAATGACTGTTTCAAACAAACAAACAACTTTCGAATTTTATCAGACTTGCAGTTGTTTTGTCAACAACATCAACCAAATAACCAACTTTTGTATGAACGGCAATGCAAATGGTTGGTTCAATGTAATATAATCAGCATTATTGACATCATCGTAGAAGAAATATCGGAATATCCGAAGTCAAACTTATCTAAACTTGCAAATGCTTTATTTAACTTGTTTTTTATATTATTTTCTTGTTACCAATATCTACAAACTACAGAGAAAATTTCTATGTATGACTTTACTAAGAATGAAGATTGTATTGAATGTTTTATTCTATTCATATGTTGCAAGTAAATTTTGCAAGAACTTTTCACTTTGTACTAACAGCTTTATATGTATGAGAAATGTGGGTTTATGTGTGTGTATGAGTCTCTGAATAAGTGTGTATTTGTCTAACATTTTCCAAACGAATTGCAATCTAATGGTCTCATATTTCCGTTATTCTCAGGAAAATTGATTTAAAGTTTTAAGGTTGACTTTATGATTATTTATGAGTTGGTTCTCCACTTGCCTTCGGTCTTTTTCTAGAGAAGTGTCCTTTTTTGTGGTTAAGGACTTTCAAAAACACATTCGTGCACATGCAGATGCCAAAATAAATATTTAACATTATAATTTACTTGTTAACACTTAAAAACACTTGTGTGTTCTGTCTTGCGGCCGTTTTAATAAGTAGGAATAGTTTGGTAAACATGTTTGCTTCCTCCCTGAAATTTGGTTTAAAATACCTTTTGTACTTTTAAAAATGCATCCCAGCAAGCTGTTTTTGGAATTTGAAGCCAGAATTTGTTTGCAACATTTTTAATATACCCTGCTTAATAAAATCCTGAAGAAGTAGTAAGGATAAAATAATAGATATTTTTTTCCAAAGTCTATTAAAACTAGTCTATTTTCAATCTGGAGTGAAGCTTTACTTTAACCGTTTAAAAATTATTCTTATTCTTTTCATTTCAGAAATATTCGCTGGGACTGTATGTGTGTAAATGAAAAAAATGAATTATAGCATTATTTAATAAAATGTTGACCTTTTTTGTTACTCGAATTGGTCAAGAGCATTTGGAATGATTTGTATAATTAAAACAAGCGTAAATTTCGCAACAAATGCAAATTATTTTATACTTTCGTCCTTTCATGGTAGTTATCTTCATTATTAATTTCTTTTTTGTATTCCAAAAGTAATTTCGCGCACTTGAATATGAGAAGAGTTGTTTCTATACGCTTATGTAGATTAAAAATCTTGATATAATTTTTAATATTCACCCAGAAAAATAGGTTTATAAATACTGCTTTAATAAACTTTAAAACGCAGTTTTCAAAAAGCGAATATATATTTTAGATATCAAAGTGAAGACTTTAGCATTAGGCACAAAATGAAATACAAACACTGAAAAATATGAGAATAGCTCCACATCCTTAGCCGATGGCCTTGGCAGCCAGTGCTATCAATGTATATATTAATGTTATATTTTATATAATTTTAATATCAAGTAAAAAATAAATAATAAATAACTAAAATGGAATATTCGAAAGTACCGACCAAGATTATTCGAAACTTAGCGGAAACGCTTGTTAAAATTTAGCAACACATATACATAATGATACAATATCCTGCAGACAATCTTAAGCTTAGTTTGACGATATGTTGAATCAGCATATATGTACATATGTATGTATGTATACGCGGACACCCACATTATTAAAACTCATATCATATCCCAGCTAAAAACTCTGTATGGGCCATATATTTTTAATAAATGAATATACATATACATATAAATATATAAGAATTCAAGTATGGAAATGTATAGGATTACACAAGCGAAATGTATTATATATAAATTGATATATGGGCGAATATATAACATGTATTATAATATATCAGCTCATATATGTATGGAAATTTAATTTTGAAGCTCTTTATATGTATATGAGTCCATCTATAGAAATCAGTTGTAGTATATGGAGCCATATAAGTCGAGTGAACATTGTTGAAAGTAAAAGATATCGTGCGGTGGATAATAACGTTCAGAAGTAAATAAGAAAAGACAAGTTGTAATTTGTTTAGTCAAGAATAAAAGCAAGTTCAGTTGCAAATAAGAAAATCGTGTTGTTATTTATTTTTATTTGTGAGCAATCAAAAGAACTCACACGTTTAATAAAAGTTAAATGTAACAATATGAATTGATATATGAAATGTCTTATAATTGAGCTCATATATGGAAATTTAATTATGAAATTCTTTATAAATATATGGAAATAGTATGTAAAGTGTATATGGAGTTATATATATAAGTATATCAAAATGTATGTTTGATAAATGAAATCTCAAATAAAGTTGTTTTTGCAATAAAAAAAACTTGCATTTTATGAACTTTTTTTCACTGGTGAAGTGGAAATGTAGTAGAAAAACATGCAAAAACCTTTCTTGTACGATTTTATATATTTAATAAATCAAATATTCAAACGATTGATTCAATTAATTTTATAGAAAATAACGGAATCCTACAGATATTTTTAAGAAACAAAGTTCATATTACTGCAAAAAATTACATTGAAAAATAGTGTTAGTTTGTAAAAGCGTGTTAATTATTTCTTTTAAAATTGCATTAGTTTTTAATCTGATTTCTTCAATTAAATTTGTGTACGAATATAAAATTTGTGTTAGTCGATAATGATTGATCTTTTCTCTTAAAATGATAAATGGATGCCTTTTAGTTCGTTTTTAATTATTTTGCTCTAACAAATGTTTCATTGAATCAGTGAAGCCAACCCAAAATCTTTCTTAGAGGTAGATTCGATGTAAAAAAGAGGTAGATTCTAACAAATCCTACTTTAAAAAGAGGTAGATCTATAACACTTATGTTTTATGGTATTTTAAACACTTTAGAAAAATAATTTTTTACCTTAATTAACCTATAGTTTCGATAAGATATATTTTATAGGGGATCTTATGACAATATTAATTGCGAATGGTTAATATTCAAAATTTGAATATAAAAGCAAGTAAAAATTATAAGAATACAATTATGTCATCGTTAATTAATTAATTATTAGATCCTTCTTATTCTCATATCTAAACGAATGAAAATTTTCATTAAATAATTTCTAATCCTCCTCTGTAGTTGTAGCTTGCCCAGTGCTAGCGTTGATATATCGTGTAGCTTTCCGTGCAGAATATCAATAAAGATTCTTACTACAAGTACTTTTTAACAAATTAACTTTCAACATTCGAACTATGTATGCCATTGTCTCACAAACTGGCCCAGTGAAGGAAATATTTGTGCTTGTAGCAGGCTTTAAATATTGAACTTAGCGTTGTTTAGATGCATTGCTAAAATATATTTCAGTTGAACTTTAGCTTGGATTAGATAAAATAAACTTGGGTAACTATAATTTAGCATTGTTATTGAAAAACTAAAAAGTGGTAGATTTTTCTCAGAAAGTGGTAGAGTTGGGTGAGATACCCAAATTATTATAATTTGTTATTTATTTTTCTTTTAAGTATTTTGTAAAGAAGACTTGGAGAATTAGTCCAACAATTGAAACCGACAGATTACTAGCAAGGACTTGATGCAATTTATTTTCATCAAAATGCAGAAAAAGAGAATCGTGATTTTATTCATAATTTAAATATGAGCGACGAACCTCATTTCCAATTAAATGGATTCGTTAATACTCGTAAGCAAAACTGCAGTATATGGGATAAGGAAAATCCAAGAGTAGTTGAACAACGAGAATTATAGCCCCTTAAGTGTGGTGTTTCGCCGCGAAGGATAATTGGCCCATATTTTTTTGAAAATGAACATGGTGCCTCCATTTCCATCACTTTTGTTGGATAAATAAATATAAATTCACAAAGTCTTCTTTACAAAGTACAGAAAGGAAAAAATATATAATAAAAAAGTTATAATATAAGTTATATATTCAAACCCCTTCGGTCATTCTAGGCCACCCTGCATTTTGTGAACACCGATGATAGCTCAAAGAAAAAGAAGTAAGAATCTAATGAATGAAACTCGCAATGTGCGAACACAGACTTAGCTTTTCTGACTAATGGTTATTTATATAAAAAATTCAGTTAACTGATTATAAAAACTTTTGCATAAATTATATTTTTGCCACAAAATTTTGTTTTGGACCGTCGGCAATGTTAGCAAGGTGCTCAACTTACTTTTCAAAAAGGCTCAGCTTCAGAATTATTACTGACATAATTTGATTCAGTGTATACTTTTATTTAATGTCTATATTGCTAAACTGTAAGGCGATGCCAAACAAAACAAGAAAAATTTAGCTTATAATAAGGCGACATTTTTGGTGATGGTAAAACATTTAGCGGGGAATAAGATTACTAACTTTTTCTTGCCTCAACTAGAAAGCATTTTTCGGGAGTCATCTGTATTTCAAGTGAAATTCGAAAAACTCAAGTACTTCTTAACAAGACAAATTTAACTAATGTTGGCATTTTAATATTAATTTGTTGCTAAAAAAATACATATAGTGCGAAAGTGTTGCACGCTGAGAAAAACATAAAACAATATGAACCCCACATTAAGAACATGTGTGGTAGTATGTAAGTAAAGTTTTTGACCATTCGGTCGTTTGGTTAAAGAGTGGTCGACCAAATGATAAACGACACTTAAAACAAGCAACCCAGAAAAATAAAGAATGAAAAAGAAAACAGGCAAGTAGTTACAAAGTGATGTTGTAGAGCAACAGAATTACAAACTTCTAAAAACACCTTGAGCCAAAGTACTAGGGTATTCAAACAGTTAACCCTTAATCGGTTAACCGGTTAATTGCTACCCGATTAACTGATCGGTTAATTTAAAATCGGCTTTTTTCGGTTAACGGTTAAACCGGTTAATTTCAGTCGATTAACCGATTCACCGACGTAACAAATTTTTTCATATTTTTTAGTATTACAATTTATTTTTTGTGTGAATAATTATTTGTTTTGCCTTATTTACAAAAGGTGAGTGTTTAGAAATTAAATTTCATACAAATAAAGAAGTATGTTCAATGATTCTTAAACTTCAAAATCAAATGGCTATAAAAAAGTGTAGTAAAGACTCTCGTACTCTTACTAGAGGGAATTTTTAAGTTTTTTTAATAATTTAATAAAAGACAATATTACAGTTGCCAACGATTTAATTTAGGATTACATTGAATGAGATACAGTACAAAAAAGAAAGCAAAGAAATTCAGAAAATAACTTTTTTGCAGAATATTCGTCCCTGAGCTCTGTCATTATGAGTCAGATGATGACCCGCCAACAAAAGTAACTACCGATACACAGAGTAAAAACTGCCTAATAAAATCAATAAGATTTTCTCTGTGAAACGTTTTTAGGCTAAGGGGTATCCCAGCAGAAAGAAGCGTAGATTTTTTCATAGAGATTCCTTATTGTTGTTATGTGGTTAATCTTATTAATTGTATCAAGAAGAAAACCACATAAAATCAAGAAGAAATCTTATTATTCATAACTTTTTTTACTCAATTTCCGTTATTTTTGGGCCCAGAAAAAAACAATCCATAGAGAAAATCTTCTTGATTTTATTAGGTTTTCTTATAAATTGTAAACTATAGGGTTTTCTTATTGATTTCATTAGGTTGCCTTATTGACTTTTTCAATATGGTTTTCTTCTTGATTTTATTAGGTTCCTATATGATTATGTGTAAAGCATCTTATTAATTTTTTTTAATAAGGAAATCTTCTTGGTTTATTAGGTTTCTTGTTATTTCATATCTATAAATAAACATACAGAAAATTTTTTTCTTGATTTTTTTTGTTTTTGTATAAGCATGTTTTTGTACAATAATTTCAGTGCGGATTCAGGCTGATTGTTAGCATATTGGTTAGAGTTCTTGTCTGTCAGTCAGAAGGTTGCTGGTTCAATATTTGTCTCCTCCCAAGTAATAAATATGTATGTATGGTGAGTTAGTTAATTAAGAATATAATATAATATGTATGTATGTATGTATAAATAAATAACATCTAAATATACTATATACATACATACATATATCGTACAGAATTTAAATGAAAATACATAAGTACATTTTTTTTATGTTTTATTAGGTTGCCTATTAAAATCAAGAAGAAAACTACAAGAAATAAAAACTACAAGATTTCTTCTTGATTTTTTCAAAAAGGTTTTCTCTATGAAATTAATAAGATTTCCTTATTGAAAAAAAACATAGAGATATCTTATTAATTTTGTTCTATTTTATGAGGTATTTATGAGGCACTGTTTTCTCTGTGTAGTATTATAAGAAATGTTCTAAAAAATTAACCGAATTAGTTTATGAATTATTATGTGTGTTTTGGGTTTTACTAATAAACTCAAAAAAAAAAACTTTATTGATCGGTTAACCAGTTAATATCACAATTAACCGATTATTAACCGATTAAGCAAAAACCTCGATTAAAGCAAAAATCCGATTAAATGAATACCCTACAAGGTACCCAAGTACATACCCAGGCAAATGTAACCACTAAAATGACCCCAATTTATCTTTGATAAAAACATTTGAATACGGTAGCAGCTCTAAGGTACACACTCAAACACACATAAAATGCAAATATTTTCGTTTCCGGCAAAAACAAGAAAAAAGATAATTTTTTATTACAAACTTTATTTGTGTTTATTTTTTGTAATATTTCATGAGAAAAAGTAAAAGACATAAAACGTTTAAGACATTTTTCAACTGCATTTCTTTAAAACTCATCATATTTTATTTCTGAATTAAAAAAAAGGGAAAACTGTGATTGCATCATGTTTGTGAAAAATTTTACTTCAACAACAAATTTTGCAAGAATTCATTTTTATATTCAAATATAATCAATGCATTTCTTGTTGTTTTTTAAGCAACAACTGATGCAAAAGGCGTGAATATTTATTTATATTTACAATGCACACAAGTGGCATAACGAATACGAGTAGTATTTCAATAAAAAGCAACAATCTTTGAAAAATGGCCAAAGAATATTTTATTCTATGCATTGATTGCAATTGGCATGAGAACGAAGGAGAAGCAGATGTTGGAAAAAAATATATATATAAAAATAGAAAGAAAAGCAAAAAGTTTGAGTATCGATTTGGTTGCATAGATGGAGTCTTTACGGTTGTTGCAACGGCTGCTACTCAGTTCAGCCTACATTCTGTCATCTCAACTGCTGGTTCTTAATGGTTTCTTGTTATTGGGTTGTAAATTTATAGAAATACATAAATTCAATGCTACTGTACGTCAGAGTTGGCACTTGCGAGTATCAATTAATAAAAATATTGATAACTAGTTTCCATGGTTTAAGATGTAAAATATTGTTTTAAAATAATTAAAAGCTCAGAATAGCAATTTGAAAAATACACATTTCTAGTGCAAGCTCACCCTCCTAATAGTAGAATGTTTGTATAGTGCGCTAGTTCATTTGGAAATCATTATGGAAAAATAAATAAACCTCGTAAAATAGTTTTATTTTCACAATCAAAAATTTTACGAGTATAAATACAAAAGAAATATATGACAGAATGATATAACTTTGTAAATTTAATAAATTTTAAAGTTATATCCAGCTTGACTATTTTAGCATTTTTGCTGCTAAATTTAGCTTTTTTTTTTTGTTGATTTAGCTGAAAAATTTTCGATTTAGCAGTGAGCATTTTTCAATTATTTATTTAACATTTTCTAAAATTTTTTCATAATATAATCTACATAACTTTTAACAAATATTGGCTATACGTAAAAAAGGCTGACTTCCAAAAAGTAAAGTGTCTTGCCTTTCAACAAAGTCTAGTGTTTCATAATACCGCAGAACAAAACATTGATGGATAGTGTTATTTAAAAAGAAGAAAAATATAATTTAAAAAGAAGTGAAGTGTCTTAGGACACTCGGTTAGAGCTTTGCTGCTTAGCTTTATAAAAAAAATTTCATGTGTTATATAACAATGCAATGCTCATGTGCAAAAACAATACAAAAAAAATTGGGCAATTGTTCTCATTGTTTTTGTTTCACTCACTTCAAAGAACGAAAAAAATTAAAGTCAAACATTTTGTTTCGTTTATTTTCGTATTCTGGTTTTAAGTACAAAGAAATCAAAAAAAAAATTAAGCGCCTCTCCCACGATGTCGAAAACGTTCGAGTTGTTGCACAATTACAGTGGAAACAACATCAACATTTTAAAAATTATTTTTTTGAATGTACATAAGTATGCGACAAGTCGAACGCTGTCGACATCGTGGGACAGACGCTATAACTTTAATAGTTAAATGAGACATTGGGTATCGGCTCAAAGTTGGTTATTTCCTAGATTTCCCAGCTTTGAAGTTTAAAATTTAAGAAACACATAGGAGATATTTTTAACACATTTCAGTATTACGAAGGATATGACCCTTGTCATAAAACACCTACATTCAGGAATTTTAATTAATTAATCTTACCAATGAATTGGTAGATATTCTTCTTAATTAAGGTTTGAGTGACAAATTCATCCCGTAAAGTCCGTGACACATTCTCGAATTTTATTACAGCTGGGAGGAAAACTGAAGTGAAATTCGGAAAAAATATTGTATATTTTCTTTCAAAGAGTATCAAATTGCTTATGTGAAGTCTTCTGATACGACAAATATCCTTAAAAGGAGTCTTGTAATCAAAATGGTTTATCATACATTGTTTTTTTCTTTACTTCACAAAAAAAAAAATATATTAATGACACTACATTTTTTGAATTACTTCAAGTAATCTGTCCGTTTGTACCTACTGATACTCATAATTTTTTCGATAATATTTTATGAATTCATATTCGTACTCAATTGCTTAATAAAATAATGAATGAAATTTTTCAGTTTAAATGGTTGCCATTTTTTGGTAGAATTTTTTTTATTGACTGTGAATCTGAAACCCGAATATTAGTGACACTAAGGGCCATTATTATAACTTAACGATAAAGTTTCGGATAGTTATTCCTAACTTTAGCAAAACTGAACTATAAAGTGACCTTTAAAATTTTCCATTATTACAACTGTCCGATAAAATAAATAATAAAATGTTTGGTTGGTGGCAACATTTCTGTGGACATTGTTTGTTAAAAATGATTAGTGGCAACTTGCTTTTGTTTATTTGCCAAATTACAAACATAATGAAAATATATGTGTTATGTGTTGTTTCGTTTTAGTTTTATGGCATATTTTGACCAAATAAATTTGACTTTGTTTTATAAAGTAGAAAGTGTGGCAAGTGGCGAAAATGTGCAAGTCCACATGACTATACCTCACAATAAAAGTTACAGGTAGGATGAACTTGTCTTTAGCTTATCGCTCACATTTTGTTAAAATGAAGTTGTATTAATGAAAAAGTGTTTATCCATCCAATAAAATCCTACCTTTAACTAACGACAAGTTATAATAATGGCCCTAACTGTAATTAAAAGTGAAATCGGACATTGGGAATTGGCTCAAAGTTGTACATTTCCTGGGTTTTTTTAGCTTTGAAGTTTAAAGTTTAAGAATCAAATAAGTCTATAATGGAAATTGGGGGTTGTCTACTCTGTAATTGGATTAGAGAGAAGAAAAATACCTTCGAATTTACATGTTATAAACATACAAATTCTTTTTCTTTCGTTTGGAATTACACAGTAGACCCCCTGACTTGTTTTTCTCCCCTGCATTCTGAGCTACTATGAAGAACTGTTATAAAGAAAACATTGGCGGTATTCGATGTTTAATGTAAATTGTCTTGTGGCATTGTAAACGCAAAATATCGTAGCTTTTCTTTAAAATCCAACAACAAAATACACATACAATTCAAAGAAAAGCTACGATATTTTGCATTTGCATTTACGCAAGACCATTTGCATCAAACATCGAATAACGCCATTGAATTAAGTAATGCATTATCTGCGTAAAAATACATATACTTCGCTGGACGGAGCAGTTAAAAATAGTAGTTTGAAGTTTCTGAAAAACGAATCGAAGTGGCGTTCTTCATTAATACTCGTATGCATAAGGCAATGTTCCGTTAATATTGCATGAACGTCTTTAAACTTTAAAGTCACATCAGAAAGCATGATGCATAATACAAGCAACATTGTTCATGCACACATGAGTAACATATTCTTCTTTTGAGTACACATATGCACAAGCTAAAAGGAACTCACGATCGCATCTCTATTGCAAACAGCAAAAACTTCAACATAAAGATTGGAATATCGAAATGAAATGTACTATTTTTATATGAATTCATATCATATTATAAAAACGAGTAGAAAAAGAAGTCTGTTTGTATCTTTCATGTATGGATAACGAAACAATCATTAATCATTTTGGCTTTTGAGCAACAGCAGCAGCTACAACAAAAAAGTCAATTTCTCATGGCAATATGTACATACATAGTTACATATACACACATACATATGTATGGATTTGTATATCTATAGGTTTTTTTTTTTACTGATTTTTCAGTATGTGCAAAGTGTATTTGTATCTATTCATCTCTATGTACATGTGCTCGCATCTATTTATCTGTTTCAGTAACAACAAATTCGAATGATGTGCTACTGACAAAATTTATGGAAAAAAATCGACAGTAAAGTAACGCATCAAATCCGAATTGATTGAAGAAAAAAAAAGCAGAGTATGAAGAATAAAATATATAAAAACATCTAAGTTTTTGTATCCAAGAGTCTGACAGGGATTGTTTTGACAATAGAAATCAGAAATACTCTATGGTATGATGCCAGCATTATAAATTATGAAAAAAATTCTGCTGACTCAATACAAACGATTCGCTAAAGGGTGCATGAATTTTACTTGGTTACTTAGTTGAAGCACTGCAGTTTAAAAACAATCACCAGTAGACCGTATGTTTAAAGTAATCTAATTTAGAACAGTTGGAGAGATCTTATACATAAACATAATCTCAGCAACAGCAAAAATATATTAGACATTAGAAGTTAACGGCCCTGTGTATAAGTAAAAACTGACATAAAGTTAGCATAAGTGGCAAAATTGAACATGATCTTAAAGACTTTTGCCATGAAACTTCACATTAAAAATCATGCTAGGACTTAGAGGTGCGACTATTTTTAATGTCAAATTGAATGAAGGAACTCGTTAACACCTAATTCAATTTCGTCACTCATGCTTTTTTTGCTTATACATAGGGCCGTAAATCTTTTGAAGCCAGTTTTCATGGATACAGATTTCAACTGTACAAAACTCATATAAAATCAATCTCTTTAGAGTCTAGAAAATTTTAGTCTCTATTTCTCCTATTACTTAAGCTGTGTAACTAAAATTTAGTTTGATTGCATTTTGAATGATGTTATAAATGCATGTGTGTATTAAGTAAAAAAAATTCAAATTATTTAAAATTTCGGATTTATTAATATATGTAGTTTATCGTATAGGCTTGCATGTTTGCAGTATAGATTAATTTTATCTCATCTTAAATCTGGTACACTCTGAAGGCTAACACACATAAAATAATGCTGACCAAAAAATTGTGAACAGAACTTATATACATATGCGATTGTGATCAAAAACCATATATCTTTTATATTCGTTATAAGAAAATTTTTTTAACATTAGTAAGCTACCTAATAGGCTCCGGGATTAAAAACACAACCACACTATAACAGAAACCACAATAGCTATTAAACAATTTTCAAAAGGGAAGCGGAAATAGAAATGAGACCTGAGACTTACTGATGAAATCCTACATCTGCTTATCGCAGAAACAGGGTAAGAAGAGCAATATTCGAAGAGTGGAAATATTGTGCTACAGTTAATACTGCGAAGAAAATCTACTAATCTAGTTACTTAAACTAGTTCAAATGCAGAACTGTGAAGCGAAAAGTGCTAATCTTTTAAGACCTTTTGAGATTTATGTCCGAAAAAATTGCTTCTTGAGGGCTAGTTTTCTGTAATACTTCTAATGGGTGCATTTTTTTTACAGTATGCACATACATACATATGTATATACATATACGTATATGGATTTCTTTGGCTCATATAAGGAGCATAGGGCACCATTAGGGGTTCTAATGGTGTAGTTATACGAATCCACAACCTTCCTGTACAATTTATATACGTGGCGTACCCAGTTGTTTGGTGACAAGGCACCGACGACCGACCGTAGGTGGTATAACCCTCACAAACGATGGCGCATAAATCTCCACACACAACTGCATTTCTAGAGACGTCCTGGCAACTCCAGATACAGGATGAGATGCAGAAGCTCAATCATTTATTCATCTTAAATTCAGTAAAGATTAACGAAATACAAAGCAGATATACCAGTATTTAAGCTATTTAGGATTTAAAGTAAAGAGTAATAAATAGTTCACTCAGAAAACTATTTTTTTAATTTTTACACTGATTCAATTAAATTATTCATTGGAAATATTTCACTATATTTTTTAAAATTATCCACACAAGTGTGTGCTAAGAATGTAAAAATATATTACATATAATCAGAAACAATTAATCAATTAAAAATCTAAAAATGTCTGATCTATATTACATTTATTTGGTAAATTCCTTAAGCGAAATTTTAATTACTTTCTACAGATTTTTCTAGTCAAATAAATAATAAAAGCATACTCGAGAAAATTTCCTTTCAATAAAAAAGATGAAAATTTATTCCCTTTCTGAAAATATTTCTGAAGTCTCCGAATGCAAAAAGCAAAAACTTTTATATAAATCCTTACACTTGTGCCTCGGCCTGCTAAAAATTCAATATTTTAATTTGTAGATAATCTGCGAACTTGACAATATTTTTCCCAATATAAAGAAATAAACAAGTATGCATTATTATTATTATTATTATCTTCTTTTTTAGAAAGGTAAAAGTATTGCCAAGTTAGCAATTTCATGTTTTAGTTATAAGCTTAATGGGCGTAGCCCTGCCCTTATGGTTATATTTTCCTGGCTTTAAGATTTTTCTAGTAAGTTTCCAGCTTAGAAATACTTGTCTATCAAATTTCACCTCATTAGCGAAGATTTAAATTTTTTATTCTTATTTGCGTGATCAAGCCCAATTTTTCAAACTCAAGATTTTCTTTGGCGAGTGTTTATCTCTCCTGTTGAGTTTCGCTGGGAACGTGTAATAATGAATACATAAATGGTATATTTAAATGATCCGAAGTACACACATCAAATAGGAATAATTTTTTTTGGGTTTTTAACTCCCATTTTGTTAAAAGAACATTTATAACCTTGTATTATTGCAACATATAACCCAAATTACAATAAAATCGCTTGAGTTAAGCACATTGGACTTTTTTTAATTCTGAGCTTTTTGGACGGCTCGGCTACGTCCTTGGCTATAATTTTCAGGTTTTCAGATTTTTTAGCTAGTTCCTAATCTAAAGCTACTTCCTTATCAAATTTCAGCTAATTAGCGCAAATTTTAATTATATTTTCTAATTATATTTTCTAATGGGCGTGGGCGCCTACTTTTTCAATCTGAAGATTTTCTTTGGCCAGTAGTTATCTTTCTTGTCGACTTTCGTTGGAAACAAATAGTAATAAATTTATAAATATGTAGTATATTCAAATGTATATGAAATATTAGGCTTAAAGTGTATGGGCGTGTTAACGCCCACTTATTTCAACGTTAGTTTATAGTCTTGCATTATTACAACATGTATGCTAAATTTCAATAAAATCGCTTCAGTTAAAGCCTTAGATTTTTATTTTAAGTTCTGAGCCTTATGGGCGCAGCCCCGCCCACCTTGGTAAAATTTTTGAGTTTTCAGATGTTTCTAGTAATTTTCTAATCTATAACTACTCGTTTATCAAATTTCAGCTTTGCGCAAATTTTAATTTTTATTGTTATGGGCGTGTTTCCGCCCATTTTTTTAAATCCAAAACTTTCTTTGGCTAGTGTTTATCTTTCCTCTTTAGGTTCTTTGGAAATGGATAATAGTAGTTATATAAATAGTACATTTAAATGTACTGGCCTGAAGTACATGAAATACGAGGTTTAAATTTTATATAAAAATTTATAGCCTTTTATTATTGTAACATGTGTGCCAAATTTCAATAAAATTGCTTGAGTTAAACGCTTAAGATATGTGTCTTTAGTTCTGAGTCTTATGGGCACAGCCCCGGGCCCTTGGTAAAAATGTTCGGGTTTTCAGATTTTCTACCAAATTCCAGCTAGCACAAAGTTTAATTTTATGGGCGTAGCCTCGCCCCCTTGGTTGAAATTTTCGGGTTCTCAGATTTTTCTAGTTCATCGTTCACTTAGATCTAATTGTTTACAAAATTTCAGATCTGTAGCTATAGCGGAAGTGCTTCATAATATTGATTAGTGCGTCAGTGAGTCTTAAAATATGCACTTTTTGCAACTGCATATCTCCGGAACCTTTCATTGTAAAACTTTCAAACTTTGCATATAAGGTTACATGAATTTAAATTTTGTATCATATTTATTATTCAAATAATTTTTTTGCCAAATTTTTCTCTATACTACTTTTTACACTTTTATTTGTTTGTGATACATGAAAAGATTTCAATAAACTTATTAAAACTAACTCATCCCTTGTTCTGCATTATACGAGTAATAACAAGTTGTTAAATATTTTTATTTATTTTTTATACTTTATAAGCGACTGAAGTTTTAGGCTTCTGCAGTCAATAAATTTGCCATATTTTGTATTTTTATTATACCCACAAAGTCGGGAGCGGTAGATAAAATACTATTTTTGAGAACTTCGTAGAGGGCTGTAGCCATGACACTCCACACTAAGGCCTGCACTCCATTATAAAATTTTGTTACTGGCACACATTATAACTTTAACTTTCGCTAAAGGAACCAGCACATTACATATATATTTAGAAAATCAATATAGAAGAAAGTATCTCCCGTTAACACTACAACAAATTTCATTAAAGGATATTTGAACTAATCTTAATTATGTATGTGTGTCTATTTGGGGAAACTCATAACAATTCTATTGCAACCCTTTCTTTCAATCATTTCTTTCTTTATTTTGATTGTTTTCAACATTTTGTTCAAAACTCTAATTAAAACTAATCTGTCTGACAAAATGTGTTTTTGTAGTCTGGTGTGATGTTATAATAAAACACTTTTTCAAATAAATGTCACAAAAAAGTCATCATCCTCCTGAAAAAATGGGAAAATGATTGAAGACATTTCGTTTTTGGTGAACAATTTTTCATGTTTTCTATCAATCTAATTTTCTAAACAACGCAAAAATATAGAATGATACAAAAAAAAATATTTTTTTGATACAACGTCTTTTGTTTGAGACAATGAATCAACAAATCCCATTATTAGAGATCAAATAATTGAAAGATATTGTTAATAGGTGGGAGGTTAATTTATTACCCTTTTTCTTTAAATCCAGCATCTTTAAATTATCTTATGTTGCTATTCAAGAGGCATTTTGATAAATAGGACTAAATAATAATTATATTTTGACACTTCTGGGTTGTGTGTATAATGGTTTATATATTTTTGTGTATTATTTAATCGCGTGATTCAATTATAAAGTTTTATAAGCAAAATAAATATCGATAACTTAATAGCAAATTGCAAGTCTACTAATATCTATTATGAGTTGCAATGAACTGAAGCTATATTACAGAAGCTCTAATCGGTAACTAGCGGTGCCACCAGATCAAAGCTCAACTCATATACACTCATCGCTATAGAAATTATTTAAGACACATCCTCTGACTAATTAAGCTCAGAGGATACCAAACATATATCTTCTTGTTAAGGAGTATATTTTTCTTTTAGTAGAACACATTCATGTTCAATTCTACATCTACAGGTCTATCAGGTCGGCTTTTCCGTCGAACCCACTAAAAGATGATTGATAGTTGCGATTATACTGCAAAAATCTGAAATCCACAAAACGAAACCCATTACATTCTCCCTTTTGGACTTTTTACTGACCAAAAGCTTTTCACTTTTACTAATGGATGCACAGTAGAAAAGGTTTGAAAATTACTAGTATGTGAAGAATTGATCTTTAACACGTTCTTCTGGATATTTCCTAAGCGCCAGTCATGTATTTTACTATCTACAGAGTTCATTTAAAATCCATCTTGTATTCTGATATGTGGGATATGGGCTAGAGAATAGGTATCTTTTACAAGAACAAGAACTTTATTTTTATACAAACAATACATAAGCAAACATTATTCTATATATTTACATTAGAGTGGATTTAGTTGTATGGACCTTTTTTATTTCTTTATACTCTTTCCCCTTAAATGGGTTCAGTTTTATGTAAAAAAATATACAAACAAGTTCATATCGATAAGTTGTGTTTTAGGGGGTGCGTCCGAATATCAAACTTTGCCATCAAGCCCATTTATTTATTCCTATAGTTCTGTTTGTTGCATTTCGCTAAATCACTTTTGGTTAAGCCTCTATCACCACGTGATATCAGAAGAGGCTTCACTCATAAACTTTGATAGTGTGTGTATACATATGTATATAGATCAAGGTAACAGGAGTAATCAAAGTAAGTGCTGGTACATACACATCAATTCTTTTACTTTGACTTTTGTTTAAAAATTAATTTGTTACAAAGTTTAATTGATTCAATTACATTTTTAATTGATGTTTAATTTTTTTTTCAAATTAAAGTTTTTGATTGCAGGAATTTATTTTTCTTTGTAGGAATTATTTAAATCAATTTGATACATGAAGTCTAAGGTTTTGGAAACTTACTTTCAAAACAGTTATCTTGAGTTAAATAGCAATAGATAATACTAGAGCAAGAACTCCTAATTTATTAGGAATTGATTGTAAAATAGCATTATAGCGGAGACAGACGACATCGTTAATTTGCATTAAGAGCTCACTAACGTGAATTAAAAATATACCCTGACAGACGACAGTATTTGAATTAAGTAAACAACTAACAAAATTTGTTCATCCTTTTCGTACACACACACTTCGATAATTTTCCTTGGAAATGTTAAAATGGAACAAAATTGTGTCGAGCTTTTAATATTTCTTTTTCTTTTTGTAAAAATAATTAAAATAACATATTTCCTGACTTTGAATCCATTTTAATTTTGAAAATTAAAAATTAATTTAATTTTGATTGACTTTTGACGGTATTACCATATTGAAATAGCTAAATTCAGTATTAATTCAATTTCATTTAGTGCATTTACGTAACTCTAATGCGCATTGGGATGGGGATAATTCACAAGTTAATTTGAATTAAGACTGCTAATGCAAATTTACGCTGTCTTCTGTCCATGCTATTCGGAAATAAAAAATATAATTCTTATTGAACGACCTTTAGGATTAGCTGGATTGAAACTATCTTGATCTCCTGGTAAATATGGGTTAACTAAAACTAATAAAATAAAAGTTGAAGCTTATTCCAACATAATACTTGATGAGTTATAAAAAGATTTTAGCATTGCTTGAATTAACGAAATTGTTTGCCAAATATTCTTTATATTTTCAAACACATAAATATATGGGGTATTCACAAGGGTGTCTTAAGTGTCATAATGTCTTAACATTTTAACATAGTTTAAAAAAATTGTTGCTGTGGCTCAAACAAAAACGTCATAAAGTAATAAGACTTTCTCAGCTATTGTTTGTCATAACCAGCGGTGCCAACTATTTACAACCCAAACGCGCTATTGCCCTTCTCAAAACGCGCTAAAACGCACTAGGTTACAACATTGTCAACTATTTATAGCCAAAACGCGCTATTTTCTAGCGCTATAAATTAAATTTTAATAAAAGTCTATGTATGTATCAGCACATAAATTTTTCTTAGTAACCGTTTTTCAGATTTCGCAATATTGCTCCTTTGAAATTATATCCTAAATAACTAAAATCATTTATTACAGAATCATAATCACCTTCCAAATAATCCAAATAATTAGTTTTTATTTTAATTTTATTAGTCAAACTTTGTAACAACATATAAGTTGTGGAATAGTTTTGCAATGCAAATGCTTTTTGTATTTTAACTAGAATAGATGCTTAATAAAGACCTGCACAAGACGTCTTATAAGAACTTTTAAGACATGAAGGGAATTTCAAATGCTTTACTACAGTGAAATCTTCTGAAACCAACACAAATTCGGCAATACATTTCTTTAACCAATTGCAGGTATAAGAGTAAAGAAGAAAATAGTTCATGGCCAGCGTGACCCTTTTAGCATTTTCACTGCTAAATTTAGCATTATGTATTTTGATTTAGCAGTGAATTTTTTATTTTGCATTTAGCATTTTTTTAGCACTTTTTGTATTAATGTTTTGGCTTTTCTAATTTTATAAATTTCATATATTCTTTTGCATTTATATAAGTAAAAACCTCTGTCAATTAATGTATTTCATTGTATTTTGTTATTTTTATACAAATGTATAATGATGGAAACCATGTAAACAGCAAAAAAAAAACGGATATATTACTATAATGCAAAGTACAAATTGTTTCAAATTCTACCACTGAAATATAAAGTGTACCAGTGTACCAATGCAAATGTAATTGTACCAAATTTGGTACAATTGTACCACAAATCCCAACAGTGATATATACCTACATAATTTTTGTATGCTTTCTTATTTTTCCGCACACATACAAACGCACTCATGCATTTACATGAGTTGTGTGCGCTTGCTTTAAAAAACCTCCCTTAAATACCATCTAAACCTTACACACACACTCAAACGTTCAATATGCAAAATAACAAGCACACATGTATCAACAGTACTTATTTTCATTGTTTGTTATAAACAAGACGTCTTGGCGGCATCGCTTGTTAACAGTCATATACGCGTACACCAATACATCCATCGTTCTTCGTTTATAGTACGACAGCATTTATTATTGGCTTAGTACAATACATACCACGAGAACACATTTAAAAAACATGACGTATTTACATTTGAAGACTGCTTACGCAGGCCACTAATGCTTGATAAGTTGTGTAAACTTTTTGGGTCATTAATACATATTTTTAGCTGAAAAAATTTTAAAACCATTTGCCATTTACAGTATTTAAATGCGTTTTTAATTCTGAGGTAAGGTCAAGGTAATTTTATTTCTGACAGCTGAATCAATAACCAACTCGAATTGGCATCACTACTCTTAACTACATGTAGAAATGCGTGAAAGTTTACCAAAGAAATTGAGAGAGAGAGAGAGAGACAGTAGGCAACGTGCAAAGCAGTGATGGGAATTAAAAATATTGTTTTCGTGCCGAATCTGTTTCTAAATAGTGCCAAAATCAGTTGAATAGTGCCAAACCACTTTTTAAATTAATTTAAATGTTGGCACTTGATGTTCGTTTATTATACTATGGTCCTTGAATGATACATTATTATTGTGTATATCTAAAAAAATAAAATTAATATCACAAGAAACACATTCCAAAATTAGTTGTATACCCCCATATTGTATAATTTATTAATACTTTGTTTATATTTACCTATGATCTAACCTTCTATACAACTAAAGTCCTTAATCCTGGATGCCCAATGATAGTCGTTTCGACTAACACCTGTTTTTTTTATTATACAACTTTTTTTTACCATTTTGTATCATTCTCAGCTTTCTTGTTGAGAGAGCTAGATATGTTGCTAAGTTAATGCGTATAAATATGACAGTATTGTGTCATTCACTAAAGTGGTATGTATGTGTTTTTAAAAAGTACGTAGTCGAAGTGACTAACATTGGTTTTAGTGTAACATTTTCTTTCATAAAAAAATGGCTGCAAGTGGAGTATATGGCTATGAATTCAAAAGTATATTGGCCTCACCTCATTCTATGTAGGTTTAACGAGAACTCGGGGAAGGATACGTATCAAGACGAAACAGCTGATGGAAGAAAGTTCACTGCAAAATATAATATATAGTGAAAGCAATGAAAACGATCTGGAAGAAAGTAATTAAGAAAACAGCAAAATTTGTTTCAGCCGATGCACCAAAAAACCTATACCCCAGTGAAAAAAAAATGGAAGTCATTCTAGTGGAACTACATTTTCTTTACTTCCAAGAAATCGATATTTTTAATTTGCCGAGAGTGAGCAAACAACCATGTCGAAGGTTATTTTAGTCATACGAAACCTTGTAACTCCTCCATAGTGTTGGAAAATACTCACCAGAAATAAAAAAAAATATTTTTTTAAAGAAATTTATGAACTAATTTTAGTCTAAAATTTAAAAGTTATTTGCTTAAATTTAAATGAAAACACTGTTTCGGGCTTAAATTCGTATAAAAAGAAACGAATTGTTAAAAAAGGTAACTATTTACCATTTTTCCTCGATGAAAATATTATCATAGAACACAAAAAAGGAAATTTTTCTTAATATAGCTTCCAATTCGGTGACAAGGCATCGAAAAAGAGAACTTCTTGCAATGACAGCCCTATGTAAAAATCATTAGATCGGATCGAAATTTTCACTACTTCCAGATCGCAAACTCTACATTTTCATGACTTTTTTGGAGTCTCTATTTTTGCTGAGACCCTTTTCAAGAAATACAATGCACGGAAAAAATAGACAAAATCCGTATGCACGACATGGGAAAAGTATTGGCGTTTAGCATAAAGTTTACCTTTGTGGCTTTTGTACTAAAAATTAATTTATAAACTTTTTTATCGTTTTATAATAAAAACCCAGTAAAAAAAGAGACTCCAAAAAAGTCATGAAAATGTAGAGTTTACGATGCGGAAGTAGTGCAAATTTCGATCCGATCTAATGATTTTTACATAGGGTTGTCATTGCAAGAAGTTCTCTTTTTCGATGCCTGGTCACTGAATTGGAAGCGATATTAAGAAAAATTCCCTTTTTTGTGTTCTATGATAATATTTTCATTTAACCTTTATTTTAATAATAATTTAGCCTTTTTTAACAATTCGTTTCTTTTTATACGAATTTAAGCCCGAAACAGTGTTTTCATGTAAATTGAAGCAAATAACTTTTAAGTTTTAGACTAAAATTAGTTCATAAATTTCTTTAAAAAAAAATTTTTTTTAATTCTGGTGAGTATTTTCTAACACTATGGAGGACTTACAAGGTTTTATGTGACTAAAATAAGCCTCTACATGGTTTTTTGCTCACTCTCGGCAAATTAAAAATATCGATTTTGAAAGCAATGAAAATGTACTTCCGCTAGAATGACTTCCATTTTTTTTCACTGGGAAGTAATGCTTAATTTTATAAGGGTAAAGAGAATTTTAAGTTCTTGAGGTACTCTTCTCTTATACTATATTATTATCTTATATTATTATACTATCGGCCATGTTCTGTAAACCGAATCGGAGTAAATTTCTCGTTTTCTAAAAATATATAATGGCCCCATTGATTTGTTTTAAATCATAATTACTAAATTAATTTCAGATATTATATGACTTTTTTACCAAAGCTCACATAAAGAGGAGTTTGACAACATAAAAAACAAATCTAAAACAAACCATATCATGAATTTTTTTTTTATTTTTATTAATTTATATCTATTGTATTTAATTTTTTTTGTCAAGTTTTAAGAATTATATCCACCAAAGTTTTCACAGAATTGATTATAAAGGCGTGTTAGTCGAATCGACTAACATTAGTCATAACGTATTATAAATATCGTTGGGCATGCAGGGTTAAGATAGGGTCCACGGGCGTTAAGCCTCTTATATTCAGAAAATATTATAACATTATTTTAGAAGATATTTATTACAGCCACAGTCTACGGACTTAAATGAAAAATAAAGCCATTTTAACGTAAATACGCTGCTCCCCTACAATTCCCCAAGTCTATCTCTTCGTCCGAACGTCACCTGACTGAATGCGAAAGTGACTTCTAAACTGATTTTTACGAAAATTGAAATATATGCTTTTTATGTATACATATAAACATATGACGATAAAAAAAATAATTGAGGGCGAGGCAGCGTTTAGCGGGTTCAGCTAATCCTTTAATAATTGAACAAAACATTATTCTAAAGGATACATCGCTCATTTACTAAAATAACGTCAGAGTGAAAAAAATTTCAGGTAATTAATCAGGAACAACTTTTTCTCCATTTCCAAAATATCAAAAAAATTTTAAGAGAAGTAAGAAGTGTTACTTTCTTTAGAGAAGACAGGAGTAGGATCGCAGGTGGTTGAAAAATTATGCCAACCGAAAATCATTTTCTTCGCCGAATTTGGCTACAAGATGAATGTTGAAATTATTTTTTACGTCTCCGATATCTTTCCAAAACTCACTCACACTTTACAAGGAGTTTTTTAATTCTTCAAATTATGATATAGATATAAATTCACTTTTAATTTTTCATCGTGTTTTTGTTTTGTTCGGAAACATTTGTCTGACAAAAAAAAAAAAGAGCAATATTTTTTGTGTCCCCACTTAGAACATGTTCTGATGCAAATTTTAGAAACAACGTCAAATAATAGTCCTTGTTTTCCAATATGAAAAAAAAGAAATTAAAAAATTACTATTTTATTTTTCATTTCTACAACTTTATGCTGGGAAATTTTTATCAACATAGAGACCAGAAAGACCCCTAAAAATAGCATTTACACTTTAATATCATTTATTTTTTTTAAGAACATAAGTTTTATCATTATATTTTGACTAAACATTTGATAATGCGAATATTAATATTATAAGGCCTTCTATTGTTCAAGGACTCTATATACAATAGTGTGACGAAACAACCAATGTTTTGGGCAACTTAATAAAATGATTACGAAATCAGCTGTTGTAAAGAAAATATGTATTTCTATTAATAAATCGTTACAAACATTCATTGAGCACCGTTATTTTTCCATATCATAACCGAACAGTTGTGAGCCCCAAATCCTACTAAGTTTTCAATACTTAACAACGAAAATAATACAAGAATACTTATTATTAAAATAAGAAAAGTTGCCATATTATGATAGCCATAACTGCTAAAAACCTTAAGCAACATAACTTTCGACGAAAATCGATTAGTTACGATCGGACATAATCGATTTTCGTCAAAAACGAAGTCAAAAATATACCGCTTAAACTTTCTGGTGGTTTTGGCTCGAATGGACAAAAAGTGCCAGAAAAGGAGCGAGAGTGCCACAGTGCCAGCTAATACCATGTTCAGACGGCAACATGAACCACTTGGTGCCCTTTCTGAACCTCGATTGCCAGCCATGCCGTTCAAACCATGATACATGATTTTGTTGGTAATAATTGGTAAAGCAAACTAGCAAAATAAAATTAATAAAAAGTCGATATTGCTATATTAAAGGGAAAAAAGTTCACAAAGATTAAAATGTAGCTAAGTGGTAAGCCAAGTACCAGTCAACTGTTTGCGGCTTCATTGCAGCCAATGAATTTAAAGGCAGCAAATTTGGCCAAAGAATGGAAAATGTGGCACACACAATTTCGCATTTTTTTAAGAGCTTCCGACATGGAATCACAATCCGATGAAACAAAGGTAGCGTTGATGCTACATTGTCTGGGCAGCAACTCATTGGAAATTTTCAACTCCTTTGACCTTGACATCGACACAGTTAAATATGAAGACTTGGTAAAGAAAATGGCGGAATTTTTTACACCGCAAATAAATATTGTAATGGAGAGACATAAGTTTTTTATCATAGAATTCCTAATAAAAATATTCGATAGCTCAGGGATAAAGGCTGATGAGGAAAAGGTACGTGCTATTCTTCAGATGCCGAAACCGGGAAACGTTAAGGATTTACAGCGATTTTTGGGTAGGGTAAACTAGGTAGGTCCATTCGTGGAAAATCTATCAATGAAGAACAAGAGTTTGAGGGAATTATTGAATAATGAAGTGCAGTGGCATTGGACGTCAGTGCACGATGCGGAATTTTATAACTTGAAAAAGGATATTACAACATCGCCAGTTCTTACTTATTTTAATCCTGAAAAAGAAATAACCCTGTCCGTTGATGCTTCACAATTTGCACTTGGAGCGACAATTTTATACGGTAAAAATCCAATTGCATATGCATCTGTTTTTCTTACAGAAACACAGAAGAATTATGCCCAAATTGAAAAGGAATTATTAGCAATTCTCTTTGCTTGTACGAAATTTCACCAATATGTGTATGGCTGTAAGGTGGTGGTGGAAACAGATCACAAACCTTTAGTTAGTCTTTTTGATCGACCTCTTTATAAGATACCTCCAAGACTTCAACGATTTATGCTGCGATTGCAGTGTTATGAAATTGCAGTGACTTATAAGCCAGGAAGGGATTTAAAGATAGCGGATACACTTTCTAGGGCACCATTGGAGCATACGATATTATCTGAAGTAGATACTGAAATAGCTTTGAACTGCAATTTTATTGCTTCAAATATGGAAATACCCTTTGTGGATATTGGTATGATAAGGGAACATAGTGGGAAAGACGGAACGTTTTTAAAAATTATGTTTTACGTAAAAAATGGATTTCCTAGGAACCGAAAAGAAGTGGAAGAATGTGTTGCACCTTATTACAAAATTAAAGACGAAATATGTGTTTTGAATAACTTCAAAAAATTAAAAAAAAAATCAGTTATGTCGGTTAGTCAAAACAGCGACGATATGTATGTATGTAGGTTCTACCAATTTTATCTCCATAATATTTTTTTAATGTTTCAAAAATATTGCTTCTCCCCGAACAAAATTTTTTGTCCCCAAAAAAAAGGTTGAAAAAATTCATAACTCTGGGGAAAATCCTAAATACTGGCAGCCTGGTTAAAGTTAAAACAATTATTTTCAGAACTTGTTCGTACTATTATCTTTACTATTATGCTTTTATTGCATTTAATTTAATTTATTCGTAAAAAAATGGTTCTGTTTTATAAAAGGTTTATAAAACCAGTTTTCTTTAGAAATTTGTTTCATAAACTTGGCAGAATACAATTACATTTCTCCACGCATAAGTTTACACAAGAAATTTTCAAGCTAAATTACATAGTGGCTTAAAGCATTGAATCTTATCGTTTTCAACAGCCAAGCTGGCTGTTTTTACAAAAAATATTCATTCATTGTGCAGCTGATCCAGTTAATTTGATTTCAGAATTCAACAATAAATCAAGCCAAGTAACCGTTTATTAAATTAAGCTATTGCATGTTTAAAGCCGTCAAAAGCGTAGCATGTAATTTTATGTAATTTAGTTGCAAATTTGAATTTTAAATTTAAATGCACGTAAACGCTTTAAAGCTGTATGCTCTCTTGCTTAAAAAGCAACCTAGACTTTATTCGTAGCCCATTAAAATATTTTATTTAATAAAAGCACACATTACTGTAATTGAGTTTTATTTTTTAATTTACTAGACATTATTGAAAAACTACGTAGATTTAAACTATTTTTTCATCATATAACAAGTTATAAATAATTTCCCTTAAGCCTATTTAAATTGAAAAACTTTAAAAAAAATCCCTCTTGCGTGCTTTAACTACTTTGGCATATCGAACATCCCTTTGAAAACTTGAAGAATAATGTCATAATAATAAAAGTGTCTTCTATAAGTTTTACGTTATTTTTTTCCTTTCTCTCTAAATACAACTGGGGAAATATCGTTATTTTATCATTTAAGCCTGATTTACTTTAAACGGATGTAAAAACAAACTTCATATTTTGGTTTCTTTGCTGCTGTTTGTTGTTGTTTTATCCAATCATTTTCTAAACTTTTTCAGCCATATTGAATGTACATAAATGCTGTCAGTCAGTTAAGGATGACGCTCTTAAAAATTTCATACAAAAAGATCCATCAAGGATGTATGGAAAGCTGTCAATCAAAAACAAGGGAAACTTTTTCATAATTTAAAAATTTACATTTTACGTTTTATATGAAATAGAAATGTGTATGCATTATTTCACACACAGACGCAAACACTGAACTGAATTTATTTGTTGTGTTTGTAAGAATGTTTTAGTTTGTTTTTCATATTGTTGGTGAGGGATGGGTAACAAGTTTAAGTTTTATTTAAATTTAATACAATATGGCTGCTAAATTTAGACATTCAATTATTGAATGACGAAATTAATTACACATATTTTTAAATGCCGTAATACTTTTTATTAACCCTTAACTATAGATGTAAACTTATATGAACGTTAATACAGACCACCAGCAATTTTTACCGGTTATATTAAATCTATAGGGCCTAATTCATAAGAAATGTTATATTTTAGTTTTATAAAAGGTTTATTAATAAAATTTCCACAGAAAATTGGTTTCATAATCCCTATATTAAACAGAAATATTTTTTATGAATAAGGCAGATAAAATTTTTGTATAATAATTGAAAATTAGGGTGTCTAAATTGGAGAAAATTTTTAACTCTTAATTTTAATAACAACGAGCAAGTTTCATAACAAAAATATATTCATTGACCTTTTGAAAAATAATTATTGAAATGCTCTGAAAAAATAACAATTGCTCAAATTTAAAAAAAAATAATAATAATATTTCTCAGAAACTTTATATATGTAAGGGTTTTCATGAGGACTCTTAAGATTTCCATTTGCGAAAAAAACTTGGAAAAACTTGGGAGGCCCCTTTTAATTTTTTTTCGCAAATAGTTAATGTAGATTTAAAAGAAACGTCAACAATTTTATTTAATAAAAATCGAGGCACATTCACCAGGTAGTAGCTGAAACGCAGCCTTTGCAAAAATAAAATAAAAAACTTAAACCTAATTCACACGAAGACTTTAATGAAGTCTATTTTTCGACGTCACCTTTTGTTTGTTAGCAAACGGGGTAGAGAAGAAAGAGGGGCAGAATAAATTACTCGATTTCTGTTTTCCATGGTTTTTAGGGTTTCGTTCACCAAAGGTGAAAAATGGAACCCTATTGTTTTCGCTACGCTGTCCGTCTGTCCGTCACACGGTATTTTCTCAGGAACCGTAAGAGCTACGGACCTGAAATTTGGGCAGAGTATGGAGAACCTTGGCCACTACAGCAACAAATACATGAGAATTAGAAATTAAAGGGTGCTCCAAAACGAGCGACGAAAAATTTTAGAATCTCATGTAATATACATACAATTGTATGTACATATGTACATATATTGACACTTGAAATTTGTAAAATTAGTGTATTTTTATATAGACTACAACAATTAACATTAAAATATAAAAAAATTTAAATTAAAGGGTGGTCCATCAGTTAATGCAATTTTGACAACTTGCTATATCTTGGAGACCGTAAGAGGTAAACTCTTGAAATTTTCAAAAACGATAAAACTAAAAAATCCGAAAATTATAAAATCGCCAAACCAAAAAAAATCGCCTAAACCTGAAAAAAATCGCCAAAAATTAAAAAGAAATCGCCAAATCAAAAAAAAAAATTTACAAAATTAAAAAAAAATTCTAGCACTAAAATAAATAAAATTCGAAAAAATCGTTTAAATCAAAAAAAAATCGCCAATATGAAAAAAACGCCAAAAACCGAAAAAAATCGCCAAAACGCGAAATATGCGCCAAAACCAAAATAATTGTTTATGTGAAAAAAATAGCCAAAATGAAAAAAAATCGCCAAAATTAAAAAAATCTCCAAATTTAAATAAATTGCCAAAACGGAAAAAATCGCCCAAATTTAAAATAAACGCCAAAAACCGAAAAAATCATCAAAACGAAAAAATAAGTGCCAAAACTAAAAAAAAATCGTCAAAACAAAAAAAAATCACCTGTATGAAAAAAACGCCAAAATTAAAAAAACGCCAAAATAAAAAAATCGCCAAAATAAAAAAACACGCCAGAGTAATAAAAATTGCCAAAATTAAAAAAACTTCAAAAACTAAAAAAATCGCCAAAACGTGAAAAAAGTGCCAAAACTCAGAAAGCGCCAATAAATTCAAAAAACCCCCAAACTAAAAAAACGCTTAAAACCGAAAAAAACCCAAAAACGAAAAAAATGCCAAAACTATAGTTTATATTGTTCGTATTGAATTACATATCTCGTGCCCGTACGGATCCCTTCGTGCGCGGGTCAAAGTCGCACTTCACTGAATTTATTTTATTTTATATTTCTCTTTACATTGGCGTTGTTGTTATTGTTGTTAAGTTTTAATGATACTCTTCTATTTTATAGACGTCATAAATTTCACCGGGTGCATTAGAACTTATAGAAATTGGTAAACATATGCACATATGTATGTACCCTGTCGGAAATTTGGTTAACTTTAAACTAACTTTAAGCTTACTATTTCGCAAGTAGTACTACACTTGGATTGCTTCGCAATGTAATCAACTAACTACTTTAACATTGCGATGTCCTAGGCGGTAGTTAATTGGCTCATTCTGCATTACTTTCAGCTAACTTAAACTTGACTTTTTTAAACTAAAGACCTGCATAAGACCTTTTATAAGAACTTTTAAGACATGAGGGTAATTTCAAGTGCTATACTACAGGGAAATCTTCTCAAACAAACGCTAAATAACGTTGTCGGCAATACATTTGTTTAACTTATTGCAGGTATAAATAAGAGTAAAGAAGAAAATAGTTGGTGACTGAAGAATTTGTGGTGTTTGTGCTTTTTTCTCTCATTGGCGCGTATACAAACGTCATGCATGAACATACATACATACATACCTACATAATTTTTGTATGCTCTCTTATTTTTCTGCGCACATACAAACGCACACATGCATTTACATGAGTAGTGTACGCTTGCTTTAAAAAACCTCCCTTAAACACAAACATAATAGTGTACCATCTAAATCTTACACACACACCCAAACGTACAATATGCAAAATAAAAAGCATACATGTATCAACAGTACTTAATTTCATTGTTTGTTATAAACAAGACGTCTTGGCGACATTGCTTGTTAACAGTCATATACACGTACATCTAAACATCCATCATGCTTCGTTTATAGTACGACAGCATTTATTATTGGCTTAGTATAATACATGCCACGACAATACATTTAAGAAACATGACGTATTTACATTTCAAGACTGCTTACGCAGGTCACTATTTTAAACCAACTTGTAGTCAGTAAATTAAAAAAAAATCTGGGGTGCGAATATGTGTCATCACAATTTGTGTACTCAACGCGCTACCACTCAACTAAGCTACCATCTAAAATAACAACAGCAAAATGTTAACATGAACCTGAAATGAGTTTCAAAGTAGCTGAGAATAAGTTTGTTGGCTCTCATCAAATTCGACTACGTACTCAACTTAAGAATTAATTTTGGGTTTGTTCTGGATGACATTGCAGTTAGCTTTTAGTCAGTCTAAGAAAAGTTAACTATAAGTTAACTATTTTTGTAGTCAACTACACATTCTCCGATAGGATATGTACGTACATATAAAAACTGTAACTTGTATTTTGAAATGCATAGGGAATTCAAACAATCTGACCAAGAAGTTTTCGTTTATAAAATGCACAATTGCGCAGCTTAACTTTTCGAGGCAAAATTGTTGTACAAACTTAATTGGTTTGTGTAAATAAATTTCCACACAATTTTTGACAGTTTATTTGCGAGAGTGTAAAATTGCACAATTGCATAGTTTGTGAGACTCTTGAAAGTTCACATGAAAATTCTTAGTATATTCTGATAAAAAAATAAAGCAATAACAAAGAAATATATACACGCAGAGATAAGATGTGGTTGTAGAATGCCTGAGAAAACAATATTATGTTCTCTGAAACAAATGTGTGGGCATTGAAAACTAGTTATTTTTATTTTAAGCATTAATTTCGTTACGATAAAGAAAGTAATGTTTGAATTTAAAAATTACATTATTATTTTCATAAAGAGTTTAACATTAAAGTTTTGTTAAAAATTTATGACTACAACATAATTTGTATTATTATGTGAAAATAATATAACAAGGATTTTCATGAGAATGTTCAAAAGTCTCGCAAACTGTGCAATTGTGCATTTTTAAACTCTCGTAAATAAAATGTCAAAAATTGTATGGAAAATTATTTACACAAGCCTGTTAAATTTGTCCAAAAATTTTCACTCGTAAACTTAAGCTGTGGAATTGTGCACTTTGTAAATAACAACTTCTTGGTTTTTTTGCACACACAGACATTTTATTTCTATAGAAATATATATGTAATTATCTATTTAAATTAAAAAATGCTTGAAATTTTATTTTTTTACTTTTATTAAATTAATTATTTTGGCATTTCACTCAAATTTACGTAACTGTTAGCGCAAAAGTTGAAAAGTGGTTTCATGAAACAAATCTCGCATATTGGCCTAATTGCACAAATGGCAAGTTTAAGAGTTCTCATGAAAACCCTTAATGTAAAAAACAATATAATGTTATCAAAACCATACTATACTAAGTTTATAAAAAATCTTTTTTATAAACATATTCAGTCAGTTTAGTGTTTCTTTTGTAAACTATCGGCAGCGCACGCATAGTGTAAAATGTAGAGCTGGCGAACAAAACTAGACATGTCCTCAGTACATGATATTTTTAAAGTTTTTTTGGGTTCTCCAAGTACATATCTATGATGTCACGAAATATTTTCATTCAAAACTATTTCGATCCTACCTTAAAAAAATAAAGAAAACCAACTTGTCCTTGCTAGTCTCTATCTAAGTAGCCTGGTTTTGTTCTCCAGCTCTACAAATATAAACAAAAGGGTAGATCATTAAATATCTAGGCACAAGGCAGTGCGCCAGGCCAAGTTCCGACCAATGCAAGCAGTGTGTATATTTACAGGAAACCATTCGAGCTGTTTTTACCCCCCTCATAACTTTGTTCCCCGCAATCCTAAAATTATGACATTTAAACCATAATTAAAATAAATTCATACATATAACCTTAAATGCTAACCTTGAAAATTTTACAATAAAAGATTTCGGAGATATAGAGGTACAAAAAGTGCATATTTTAAGACATACTCACTGACCACTGACACACTCATCAAATTGATGAAGCACTTCCGTTATTGCTAGAGAGCTAAAATTTGGTACACGAGAAGATCAAGGTGAGCAATGAACCAGAAAAATCTGAAAACCCGAAAATTTTAACCAGCAGGGCGGGGCTACGCCCATAAAAATTAAAATGTGTGCTATTGAGCTGAAACTCGATAAAGATCTAGGTCTAGGTAAGAAAAAAATAAAAAAATCTGAAAACTCGAAAATTGTGGCTAGGTGGGCAGGGCTAAGCCCATAAAAGTCAGAATTAAAAAAGCTAATATAAGGCGCTTAATGGAAGCTATTTTATTGAAATTTGGCATATATACTGCGGTAATGCAAGGCTATAAGGTTGTTATTAAAAAAGTGGGCGTTGGCACGCCTATACAATTTAAACCTCATTTTAATGCCCTGCGGCTCAACATACTTAGATATACATTTATGTGGTTATTATTATCCGTTTGCAACGAAACTTGACACGAATACTAAGCACTGGCCGAAAAAAAATTTGAGTTTGGAAAAGTTGGCAGGGTTACGCCCATAAAAATTAAAAGTTGCGCTAGGGAGATGAAATTTGATATACAGGTAGGTCTAGGTGAGAAATCTACTAAAAAAATATGAAAACCTGTAAATTTTAGTTAGAGGGGCGGCGCTGCGTCAACACAAAATAAAAATCAATAGTTGCGCTTATGAGCTGAAATTTGATACACAAGTAGGTCTAGGTGAGCAACCAACCAAGAAAAATCTGAAAACCCAAAAAATGTTATCAGAAAGGGCGGGGCCACGCTAATATTATTTTGAAGTAAAAACTTAATATACAGATTTTAATTCAAGCCATTTTAGTGAAATCTTGCATGCGCGTTACACGTGCACAAGACACGTTGATCATCTAGATCAACTTAAAAATTGGGCTTGATCATTCCCATAAAATCTTAGCCCTGTGTTTAATCTTCTTTGATCTAGCATATTTTAGAAGAAAATTAGCATGAATTATAAGCGCTGCTCACAACAACATTTTGAGTTAGGTGGTGGAAATAAGCACTTCAAATTCAAAATTAAGATAAATTTGAAAAAAGGCCAAGTTCCTGTCCAAAGTTTCGGCCATTAAAAGTAGTGAGATATAAATATTGATCAAGTTCTTGTTTGCCACAATACCTAACACATAAATGTGTTATGTATTATATAAATTTGCAATCGTAAGGGTGTCAAATAATCGCTAACTTGGCGATATTTTTACTTTTCTAAAAAAGGAGAGAAAAATTCTTATTTGTTCATTTCTTTAAATCGGTAAAAATATTTTTAAGTTAGCAGATTGTCTAGAAATTATATGACACCCTTACGATTACAAGTTTATATAATACATAACATATTTCTGTGTTAGGTAAAAATTTATATCTCACTACTTCTAATGGCCGAAACTTTGGACACGAACTAGGCCTTTTTTCACATTTATGTTTTTGTGAGGATATATATCACTTGATGCAGACGTGTCTATATTTCGTGTATACTTATGTAGGGATAAATATATATACATACATATGCTAAAAGTGAAATAAAAAAATAAACAAAATACAAAAAATTAAGACTTTAATAAAAACACTAGTCGACTTAAGAAGGTTGTACATCGCCGTGTACTTAACATTTAAAGTTAAATTTAGTGCAAAAAAACGATGATTAATTAAAGCAAATGGTAATTAATTGTTGTGAAAGTTATTGTTAAATAAATAAAAGTTAAGTACTAAAAGACCAAAAAAGCAAGAAGATAAGCAAGAGGTATTTGTGGTGATACTTTAATTTTTTAAACATAACACTATCTAGCAAAAATTTCTGCTTTCCAGAAGCATTTTTTTAAAGGAGACAATGTTACAGAATCACTTGCTATTTCGTATGAATAAGACATTTTTATCTGTTTGAGATAACTCAGCTAGAAGCAATACATTTAGCTTCCAAAAAGCCATACATTTTTTTTGCTATACTAGTAATATATAAAATTTGTGAAAGCCCGCCTTACGTAAGAACTTTTCAGAAGCATTTTTAGAAGCTTTTGTTATCATATAAGCAAGACATTCCTTCCCTCAGTTGCTAGTGCTTCTAAATCAGATTTTTTTGCTGGGTATGTGATAAAAATACCTGGGACGTGTTTTTTTCTGGTAGGTATTGCCGAGCATAACAACAATACATATGTATCTGAAATTTTCCAATCATCTCTAAAATCTTGAGTTATGGGCAAGAAACCGGATTTTCCTGCCCTCCTAACCTCTAACTAAGTTGAATATCAACCGATTTTAAATTTATAAACGGATCTCGAAAAACAGAATAAAACCTTCCGAACAATACATATTTAATTTCAGTAAACTTGAGATACATCTGTGTAATTTTTCACATATAAGTATCTATATAATTAATAGGCAAACATGGTTTTTGTAATCCCTTTTATGCTGGTACTACTGCACCGATTTTAAAAAGATTTATATGGTTTTAAAGGGTTTTCGATAAAGATGTGCAGAATCTATATTTCATTGAAATCGGTTTAGTATTTTGGGAAGTATAGGTGTTTAAAGCAAGGGTGACCAAGATAAATTTAAGGTTGTGTAAGTGAGCGAAAAAGATAAACACACAGACAGAAACAATTAATAAAAGTAATTCTTATATAATTTTTTTTATGAAAGAATTTTTTTCTAGATGCCCGTTTCAACAAAAATAATAAATAAACATTATTATTAACTTTAATTCTGAGTTTAAAACTACTACAAGCCAATTTGTAAGCGAAAATAATTTTTTGTTGTATCTGGGCAAAAGCATTTTTTAACATAAACAGCATACATATTAAATTTCTCGCAGTGTGTTTGAGAAAAGTGAGTAAATAGATAGGCAAGAAATTTTCTCAGATAAGACAAAATGAAAGAGAATAAGAATACGTGTGAGCACTGTTGCCAGAATTGACGATTTCTCTGCATTTTGACGATTTCCACCGCTCAAAATACACTAGTGACGATTTTAGGTCCAGAAATGACGATTTTTCTAAATTTAATTTCGAGAATATATATATAAGTATGTGTTTACGCTGCAGAAATTCTTTCAAATTCAAATCCTTGTGAAAGTTATGTAGAAGAAATAATGAATAATTGTATACAATTTAACATTGAACTATGTGACCAGATAATTGAAAGATTTGATTTTGAAAGTCAATATAAATCTTTAAAAATAATTCATCCAAAACTAATAGTAAATGGCGAATCCAACTCTATTCTGGACATTGCAAAGACTTTTCCAAAATTTCTTAAACGAAAATGATAGGTAATTGCAATTTTTAGATTTTAAACTATTTTTGAAAGAAAGGAAACAAACCTTACAGAATTTTAGAAAAAAATATCCGAAATGAAAAGATGTGATTCAAGTCTGGCTTTCTAAATTTTAAAAAATTTTATTCGCATTATTTTATTTTTTATACTGATTTTACCACATTCATCGGCAAATGTCGAAAGGATATTTAGGTGAATTTAAATAAAACCAAAGTTCGTAATCGTTTACAATTCTTTAGAAGTCATCCTATACACAAAATACTATTTAAAACTTAAACAGCCAAACTGTCAAAAATGTTAAATTCTGATATTTATACATAAAATGTTTCTATAACAAAAATGCTAATTATATTTTTTATAAATTTTTTTTAAATAAATATGTATGTACGTATGTGCATTCTCATTTCATTTTAAGTTTTTTTAACTTTTATTTTTAATTTTAATTGTTTTAGATTATATACATATGTGTATATTAACGTATATGTGTATATTTGTTGGAAGCATAATTAATAAGTTTGTAATTGTAATAATTTTTCTAATAAAACAAATAAAAAACAAAAAATTTAATATATTTGATTTGACGTTTTTTGACGATTTTCTAAAATGACTTGACGATTTTGACGATTTTTTTGCACAGAAATCTGTAGTTTTTGACGATTTCACCTCTAGAAGTTCTGGCAACAGTGCGTATGAGTTCTATTTGCAAAAATTTGCTACATGATGTTCACCCATGGTTTAAAATTGATTTTCACCCATACATGCACACATATTACACACGCATTTCCCTATAGGAACTAAAACTCATTTGTAACTACCTTCAAACTGGTTTTTTAATAACCACAACTGGTTGATTAAGTGACTTTTTGCCTTGTGGCCGACTCACTATTTTAACATAGGCATGTCATAGGCAGTAGTCAATTGGCCATCTCTGCATGACTTTTAGATTAACTACTAACTACTTATTTTTCAACCACTCTGAAGTCAATTAATATCTATTATAGTTAAATAAATATTTATGTAAATCTTCATACACATTTGTATATCATATACATACATACATACATATGTACATATATACCATATAATGAATATATGTATGTGTATTGATATATAGAAATAATAAGTATTTTTATATTTAAAAGAAAAATATATACATACATTCATACGAAAGTTTTTCCTGCTAATAGAAAATATTATACATATTAAGTATTGAAATTATTTAGTTTTTTTTCAACACAAACATTTGGCATTTGATTTCATGGCATGCTTCTTCTGATTTTTTTTATTTTCTTTTCATTTACTTATTTTGCTTTTATTTATTTCTTACGTGTGCTTCTATTCAATATGTTTGGTTGATATCTGCATGAGATTTAAACCAATTTGTAGTCACTTGCAAAATAATTAATTTATAGCTAGTGTTTTCTGCCAATCGACTATTTTATTTACTACAGGGTTATTAGCTTACAAGTAAACAAAAAACAAAACATGTATTTCTCTTGGTCTAAAATTTTTTTCTTTATTTGTTACTATATGAAAGCCATAATACTTAAAGGAAGAGAGTTCAATAAATTGAATTAGCTTAGTTAAAGGGATTTCGTTTGTGTTTTAATTTCATGTATTATTTAATTATGCATATGTATGTAAGTCTGTGGGTGGATGTGTTTTAATGCATTATATATGACGTTTAGATAAATTTTCTTTTATTTTTTAAATTATTTACATTTAGGTTCTAGAATACGGACGATGGTGTCGTCCGTTGGTATATCTAGTATATAATAATATACAGACAATTATATCTGAGGCAACAAGGAAAAAGTGAATAAGTCATATTTTACTGTTTTGTATGATAACACTTTTAAAGTTTCGAGTTGAAAGAAAGAAGAAAGAAAGAAGAAAGAAATAGTTTCATTAAAACGACGAAATAATTTCATTAAAACCACGAAATAGTTTCATTAAAACAACGAAATAATTTCATTAAAAAAATGATATAACTTCATTAAAGCAATGTAATTATTTCATTAAAACAATGAAATAACTTCATTAAAACAAGGAAATAACTTCATTAAAACAATGAAATAACTTCATAAAAACAATGAAATAATTTTTTTATAACAACAAAATAACTTAATTAAAACTGTATTTGTAAATAACCATTCAACCAGTACAAAAACAATAATACAGAACTACTTTTGATGCAAGCTGTTGGCTGATAACTGAACTACATTTAATTTATCAGACTATCATGACTACAATGAAAGTTTGATTGGGACAACGGATAGATTTCATAGCTATAATGAAATTCTAAATTGCTGTGTATTTTATTATTTTTTTTTTAGTTTTAAAGAATATAATCTTTAATTTTAATTGCTTTTAGGTATGTACTTATGTTTATTTCAAACAACAACTGTAAATGCTTCTTAAATATAAAGGGTTTTCTTAATAATTAAAAATTATTGTTGTCGTAAACGTAAATCCAATGAAATATTGTTACGAAACTAGAATAGCAACGAGCAATTCCAATGAAATTCTTTCACAATATTCGTGCAATTTTCATCAGATTTGTGAAATTATTATTAGGATTGTGAAAAGATCTAATGAAATTGTTTCTTTGGATTTATAAAGCAAAATTCTTTCGGTGTAAACTTTAGCCCGATCAAATTATAAATTAAGCAAAATTTTATTGAAACTTTTCATACACATTGTACTTATCCAAAGTAAAAACTTACTGTTTTGAAAAGTGGTCGTAATTACACCCATAAATCTTAACTTTTTCTTTCATCTACTTCGGCTTATCAGTTTAAAGGTACGGTTATACTTGTCAAACATTTGCCCAAAAAAGTGTAACCACTAAATGCTAATGAAAAATTTTTCAATTCAGAGAAAAGTTTGTCAAGTTAAAGAGTAGAGTAGTGTTCGAAACGGTTTAATTTGATAAGCAAGTGCCTGGCTCAAAACTTTTTCATTAGTGTTTATTGGTTACGCTTTTTTGGGCAAATATTTGACAAATGTGACCGTAGCTTAAGTATATTACTTATGTTTTTCATTATTTTCATTTCATTAACTTTTTCCTACAAAACTTAACATGAACCATAAGTACTAGCAGATAGAAAGGATAGGCCCATAAAAATTTTACGTAGGATTATACTGTCGAGCGCTGACATTTTTTACACCAAATTGAGTTACTCAATCGGAAAATTAAAAAGTTAAAGCACCAGCTACCCTATTGAAACTTTGTATGCACATTGGGCATATACTTTTGATTTATTTACTGTGGCTAAGCAGACTTTAAGTAAGCAGGTGGCCTAGATATAATATGAAACCCTGTCGATTTCATATCTATAAAATGAAGGCAGATTATAATGATATGTATTGTGCAAAGAAGAACTTGGTCGAAATTTATATTCCACTACTCTTAATGGCCGAAATTTTGGATATGAACTTGGCCTTTTTTCACATTTATGTTTTTGTGAGGATTTAAATTTCTGGATACTTTTACAAATGTCAAAGTTTTCTAGATATATAAAAAGTACAAAATTACGAGTCCTATCGAATGCCGTGATTTGCCCACTGTTATTTTAAAAGCATTGTTTCTCAAAGGAAAGTGAATCATTCAGATATTTTGCAACTTATGATAACTTCATACCAAACAAGTTTTTTCTTATACATAAGGCTGTTAAACATTTATTTTGTTTAAAAATGTGTTTTTTAAAGAAAATAATTTTTATATAGCCCAAAAGGTAGATTGTATCAGGAATTACTTATAATCCATAAAGTGGGTTATAAAAAGAGTTTGGTTAAAGTTTAAATTCGCTTATACGCCACAAAACTTGTGTAACTATAATTGTGGACTATAAGCCAAAAGTACTGTATATGTATAGCGGAGTTCTGAGAAATAAATCCGCTGATAGCCTCAAATATGCCTAAGATAAACCAAAATACAACCTCCCTTTTTGGAGTCAGTTAATACGTATATAAAAAGCTAAAAGAAAAATCTTAACCCATTGTTTCCACAACCGAGACGGTCGAATTGAGTAGAAAATTTATATGAAAAGCACTATTATTTTGAGTGATTTTAACACAAATTTTCTTGACCAGTTGTCTTACTGCTGGAAACAATGCAAAATTTAATTAAAAATGCTAAAAACCCTCATGTTTAGCTAATTCCAGTGGTTTACGGGGCTAGTGCAGTGCGTGTATATTCTCTAGTTCTTAAAGAACTACCACTAGCACATCACAATCTACTGCACATGCTTTTAACTGTTGAGTTTAAAATGGTGATGGCCTACGGAGCTGGCAATTGGCGCCCATGTATATTAATTAGCTAGCAACGTAGATCCTCACATAGGCCTATACACCGCGCTATCCCCAATTCTTTTCGTTTTCTACTCGTCGTTTAAAAATTGTATTCTGAACTACTTGAAGCTATAGAATAAGCTAGCGAAACGTGTGTATCTATTTCCATATTAAAGCATTTGACATTGGTGTCTATAAAGAGATGTAGATATGATTGGAATGCCACATGGGTAGCCCCCAGTGCAAATTGAGCAAAAACACTAACCATTTCGAACAAATAACAGTTTAACTAAAAACTAAATCAAAACCGGTCCAGCTCTTTTGGTTCGACGAGGTAACAGGCAGACGTACAGATACGCACTACAAACTTATGGCACTCTTCGGTTTGATCGACGAGGTAACAGGCAGACGTACAGGTACGCACTACAAACTTATCGCACTCTTCGGTTTGATCGGGGGTGAAAAACACAAAATATCGGAAAATTAGACTAAGTAGGCGAAGTCCCGAATAACATCTAGTTTAGTATAAAAAAGAACAAAAAATTAAGTTTTTCACAATTACATACATGAATTATTTTTCACAAAATTACAGAAGCTTTTTAAGTCAACAGACAACAAATGAGCAAATAGATGAATACATATTGACGACGGTATGAATGAATTAATAACTGACGGGATCTGTTGACGTATTCACAGTTGAAATATAAAGCACATTCATAAAGCATATACTTTTTTTAAACTACCTGTGGAAATACATACGTATGTTTATGATCAAAAAGCTACGGTGTGCATCCACAGAAATGATCATAAATAATAGCAGAAAAATCAATGCGATCAGCAGTAAGAAAAAAACAAAAATAAATAAAACTCAATGAAAAGGATCATTAATAATACTCAATATTACACAATATACAACACATTTACTACACGCAAACGCATTGCTATGAACAACGTCAAACAAATTTCCGACCTGTCAACAAGACAAGAAGACATTGTCTTTCTGTCAAAGAAGCTTATATTCACACTTGGACTTTGGATCACAAAAGAAAATCTTGCTGAATAGACACGTTAAATGGATTGTAGTAGTTCGTCAGCATCCAAGGCGAGTATTTATTGTTTTATTTATTTAGTAGTGGCCTCCATACATTTGTTGCTTTGAAATTGGAATGAAAAAGTACTGATATCAAATAGATCTATCAGTTCCTATGCTGTCTATTGTTTATACATACATACCGAAAGAGTTCAACCACAAAATGAACTGAGTTTCAGTTTTTAAACAATAATTGTGTTTTTTTTTGTGATGCATTAAACTATTTAATCCAAGGGCAAATAATTACATGTTGCAACACTTTCCATTCCTTTATTTGTATGGTGGTTTTGCCAGCAGAGCAAGAGCTCGATCATGTCCGAGTTCTACTTACGGATCTACAAACTTCAACTAATCAGATTCTTATTTCTTTCTGTAATCAAAGCATCAAAAATCATCCATTTCAGATTCTAGTCGAACAGTCAAATTATTATTGTTTATGAAAACGTTTATTAGTTTGATATATTTTTTACCATTGCAGATTAAGATGATAAATGGGAGATCCCTGTGCAGGCGATTTTTATAGCCTTTACCAAAAAATGGTAAAAGGGTATATATAGGTTTGTCATTCCGTGTGTAATTTCCACAATATTAATAAGCGACACATAAAGTATGTATATTCTGGATCCTTATGCATAGGGAAGACGACCAAGCGATGTCCGTCTGTCCGTCTGTCTCTAGTATGTGAAATCGGTTTTGCAAAGCTCCCAGAATAAATAGAGACTTCGTTCTTGGACTGGTGTGTCAGAAATTTGGTATTGAAAATCAGCAAAATCGAGTAGACGGTTTTAGAGCTGGAAAGCTCAAACTCTATTTTCCCATACAAAATAACTGCCGAAAACTGGATTTTATTACTTTTTTATTAAATTAACTTATTTTATACTTCAGTATGAATGAAATTGGTGTTTGTAATTTCAAAAAATTAAAAAAAGTTAAAAAGACGTTTCCAGGGCTGGAAAATTTTAATATTTTTTCAAATAATTAAACATATTTTATCTTTTAAGAAAAAGGCTATTTTTTCAGGAACCGTAAGAGCTACTGATCTGAAATTTGGATTTGAAGTTAAAGGGTGTTCCAAACCGAGCATCGAAAAATATTAAAATCCCATTTAATATACATATATAGAATTGTATGTAATTATGTATGTATATAGACACTTGAAATTTGTAAAATTACTGTATTTTCATACAGACTTAACGTAAATTAACGAAAAAATTTATAAAAAATTTAAATTACAGGGTATTCTATCAGTTTATGTAATTTATTTTGACCATGTAATTTGACAACTTGCTGTATCTTAGTAACCGTACTAGGGAAAGTCTTGAAATTTTCAAAAAGGGTAAAACAAAAAATTCCCAAAATTATAAAATCGTCAAATCGAAAAAAATCGCCAAAACCCGAAAAAATCACCTAAACGACAAAAGCACTAAATTAAAAAAAATCTACCACAAAAAAAATTGCAAAAATGAAAAAAAATCGCTAAAATGAAAAATATCTCCAAAAATGAAAAAAATCAACAAAATAAAAATAGCGTCAAAAACCTTAAAATATTGCTATAACGAGAAAAAAGCACCAAAACTAAAAAAGAAACAAATTAAAAAAATAGCCAAAACGAAAAAAATGATTAAATTAAAAAAATTCTAGCAATAAAATATTAAGCAAAAATGAAAAAAATCGCCAGAAATAAAGAAACGCCAAAAACTTAAAAAAAAAATGCTCAAACGAGAAAAAGCACAAAAATTAAAAAATCACCAAATAAAATAAATGCCAAAAACCTAAAAAAACGCTAAAACGAGCAAAAGCACCAAAACTAACAAACTGCACCAAATTAAGAAAAAATTACCAAACACGAAAAAAATCACAACCAAAAAACACCAAATTGGAAAAAAAAATTCAAAATTAAAAAATCGCTAAAATAAAAAAAAAAACACCAAAATGATAAAAAAAATCTATAATACAATAATAAGTTCCAAAAACTTTAAAAAGTCTCTAGATGTAAAAAAAACACCAAAACTAAAACAGCATCAAAGATAAAACGCAAAAAACCTAAAAAACTCTAAAACGAGAAAAAAGCCTTAAAACTAAAATAAGCCCCAAATTAAAAAAAAACTCAAAAAAGAACCAAAACAAAAAAACTTTAAAAAACGCTTAAAAACTAAAAAAATAAAATAAACGTCAAAACTCGACAAAAATCACGAAAGCGAAAAAAACACCAAATTCTAAAAAAATGTGACACTAAAATAAATTGTCAAAATGAAAAAAATTGCTTAAATGAAAAAATCGCCAATTTAAAAAAAAACCCAAAAAACCAAAAAAAAAACGCTTACACGAAAAAAACTAAAAAAACGCCATATTAAAGAAAATGCCAAGAAATAAAATAAACGCCAAAAAATGCAGAAAAAATGCCAAAGCTAAAAAACCTATTAAAAAATGCTTAAAACCGAAAAACCCCCAAAAAACTAAAAAAATGGCAAAACTATATTTTATATAGGCTAAAGCTCATATAGTACGGCACACTTCGTGCGCAAGTCAAAGTCGCACTTTACTAAATTTATTTTTCGTAAATGGAAATGGAAATAAAATTTATCGCTAAAGTACAGTCGTAACAATAAAATTAATTAAAGAACATGTTCCGTTTCATTTCCCGTTCCTTGGTGCTGAAGAAATTCGAAAAAATTCTTTCTATTCGATAATCCTTTATTTTAAAAAATTGTTAAGAGTCTAAATTTAAACATCCCATTGAAAAAGGTATATAGCGTGGTATTATGTAAAAGTTTATTCCTAAAGAATTTTTTCGAATTTCTTCAGCACCAAGGAACGGGAAATGAAACGGAACATGTTCTTTAATTAATTTTATTGTTACGATTCTACTTTAGCGATAAATTTTATTTCCATTTCCATTTACTAAAAATAAATTTAGTAAAGTGCGACTTTGACTTGCGCACGAAGCGTGCCGTGCTATATGAGCTTTAGCCTAGATAAAATATAGTTTTGCCATTTTTTTTAGTTTTTTGGGGGTTTTTCGGTTTTAAGCGTGTTTTAATAGGGAGGGTTTTTTAGGTTCGGTGTTTTTGGCGTGCTTTGGTGCTTTTTTCTCGCTTTAAGCGATTTTTTTAGGTGTTAGTAATTTTCTTTAATATGGCGATTTTGTAGTTTTGGTACTTTTTTTGGGTATTTTCTATTTTGGTGATTTTTTCATTTTATCGATTTTTTCATTTTTAAAATTTATTTTAGTGCCACACTTTTTTTAAAATTTGGTGTTTTTTTTGCTTTGGTGCTTTTTTCTCGTTTTAGCGATTTTTTTTGGTTTTTTGGCATTTTTTTGGCGATTTTTTTTCATTTTGACGATTTCTTTCATTTTGGAGATTTTTTTCATTATAGCAATTTTTTCATTTTTGCAATATATTTTATTGCTAGAATTTTTTTAATTTAGTGCTTTTTTCCTTTAGGGGATTTTTTCGGGTTTTGGCGACTTTTTTCGGTTTGGCGATTTTATAATTTTGGAATTTTTTTCTTTTACCGTTTTTGAAAATGTCAAGACTTTGCCTCCTACGGTTACCAAGATACAGCAATTAGTCTAAATTACATAAACTGATAGAACATCCTGTAATTTAAATTTTTATTAATTTTAGCGTTAATTGATGTAGTCTGTATAAAAATACAGTAATTTTTACAAATTTCAAGTGTCTATATACATACATAAGTACATACAATTCTATATATGTATATTAAATGGGATTTTAATATTTTTCGATGCTCGTTTTGGAACACCCTTTAATTTTTAGCTTTCATATCTCTGTTTTTGTAGCAACTAAGCTTCTACATTCTCTGTCCAAATTTCAGATCCGTAGCTCTTACGGTTCCTGAGAAAATAGTCTTTTTCCTAAAACATAAAATATGTTTAATTAAAAGAAAAAATATTAAAGCTTTCCATCCCTGGAAACTTGTTTTTAAAGTTTTTATTTTTTTAAATTTATTTAAAACACCAATTTTATTCATACTGAAGTATAAAATAGGTTAATTTAATAAATAAAGTTATAAAAACTAATTTTCGGTAGTTATTTTGTATGGGAAAATAGAGTTCGAATTTTCCAGCTCTGAAAATGTCTGCTCGATTTTGTTGATTTTCAATAGCAAAATTTTTAAAACACCAGTCCAAGAACGAAGTCTCTAGCTGTTCTGGGAGCTTAGGAAAACCGATTTCACGTACAGACAAACGAACAGGCGGACAGACGCACATCGCTTGTTTTTCTTCCCTATGCATAAGGATCTAGAATATATATACTTTATGTGTGGCTTATAAATATTGTGGAAATTACACACTGAATGACAAACTTATATATACCCTTTTACCATTTTTTGGCAAAGGGTATAAAAAAAGTATTTTTGATCACATATCGCCTTACGATAAAATTAAAAATAGGAACCACAAAGAAAAATTTTTAAAATTATAGATTTTAGTGCTCCACATGAAAAAAGTTTTTCTACTATTATAAATCGCTTGATTGCTCTTAATGGAATACTTTTTACACTGTTCATGACACCCAAAGAATTGCGTAAGTAACTGCGCAAGCACGCGGATTCGATATCCAAAAATCAAAAGATACCATCAAAAGTAAGTTCATGGATGAGCTTACTTTTTTTTACTACAGTGAACTCGCGAAAACGTGAACTAATTTTTACCAAGGGTGTTTACGTTTTCAAATTTGTTCACATTTTCGATTGAGAAAATTTTGGAGCAAAATAGGATAGTTAACCTTCAAATGATAATTTTAAAGGCATAATTCAATATAAGATATTAAAACTGGTTAAAAAATTTAAAATTTTAACATTTATTCACTTTACAAAATAATTTCGCAAAAAATGATATAAGGCCCAATGACATGTTTCGCAACAAATATTAAATAACTACCATGGCAAATAAATACAAAAAAACTACATCTCGATCTAAAGTTTTTTTGCATCACAGACTTTTCTCATTTCATGGAATTACGCATAACGGCATTGTCAACTGAAGGTTTTCTGCATAAGGATTCTCTCCACCATGGTATTTCCCGACACAGCTCTGCTACCTTCGGGTAGGCTGAAGGAAATATTAAGTATACAGCGCCGTCATGCGCTTGTTTCCCATACAACTTTTATTGCAGTTTAAAGAACTGTTATAAGATAAAAATTATATTGAAGAAAGCAATAATAAGATAAATGAAGTAGCTCCCAAAAAAGTAAGTAACTACCAAACAAAAACTAAATAACTCCGAATCGAGAAACTAAATAGTTCCCAATGACAAAACAAAATGAAGTCCCAACATATTTTTCATACGAAATAACTCCCAACAATAAAAATATTAAATATTTCCCGATGCATTGGGACTTGTTTCATTATGAATTTTATATGGAGTTATTTCATTTGGGACTTATTTCATGGTACGCGGATTCTGTTTTCTAATAATTTTTCGCAAAGAAATAGCTCATCTACTTTTGGTATGTGTTTTGTTTAACAATTTTTAGTACATCGTTTTCTTTCAATATATTTGTTGCAAAAAAATCAACATAAACATAAAAATGTGTTCTGGGATTCCCAAAACTATAAGTTAATTCAAAAAATAGAACCAAAGACCTAAACAAATTTTGTACACGTTTTAGAGCTTTCAAACTTTGTTCATGTTTTAGAATAGTCAATGTAAAAATTAAACTGTTCACGTTTTCGATTCGTTTATGTATTCGAGTACTCACGTTTTCGCGAGTTCACTGTATTTTCTGTAAAATGAAGTCAGAAGGAAATAGACTCAGCATTACTTTTGATTACTGAACGTAGACGTCAAAAAAAACGTTATATTAATATTAATATTATCGCTTATTTAGGGTTGACACGTGCAAGTTCGAAAAACTCATCCCTGTCGGGATTTGAGCTAATTTACTAGTAACTAGTACTTGGTTTCTTACCAAAACTACATTTATTTTTTAATCTATGAAGCTCAGGACAAAAAAATGGAACACGTTGCTTCAAATTTAGTTCTAACGCAAGCCATAAAAGTAAAAACAATAATTTGTAAGGAAACAAAAGTCCCGTATTTGTTTGCAGAAGTGTTGTATAATAGGCTTTTTGATTAGATTCTGAAAAAGTAGTAAATACCATTGATGAAAGATATGATAAGAAATTAACATTTGAAAATTTTTAAATACAACAATTAGTAAAGAATCCGCTGTCTTAATTCAAATAAAATGGTGAATGATTACATAACGCTCTTTGACTACATTCTTATATGTGTTTTTCATTGATACGACTTTTTTTAATAAACTTAGAAACAGGATGTCAAACAAAGTAAAACAAAATTATATCTTACTGTTGCTTGGATTTCAAATATCAGCTATTTTTACTTAAACAACACGTCCATTTTTTCGTGTAAACAGATTATCAAAAAAAAATTTCATTCTTTTCTTTAAATATTTTGAACAAAAAATTAACTTATTTCCAAACTATAAAGAAATGCCATCAAATGTAAATAAAATATCAGCTGTTTCCTTGTATTTTAGAAATGCGAAAACGAGTGATTGACAAAATAGCATCAAATCATATTTGTGATTTGAAACAAAAAAATTAATTGAGATTACATGACTTCTGGAGCATGCCTACTTATCAAGTATTTGTGTGAAGGTAGAATCTTTGATATGTAAAGCATTAAAAATTCTTAAGCAACTCTTACTTATAAGATTTTTGTGGGATTTTGTGACATCTTATCAGGGTTTTATTTAAACCATCTATTACTTCGGATGGTAGATGATACATCCACAACTATATGACGAAGCAGCCAGTCTGCCACTCATTAAAATGCTCTGTCTAGTTATCACTTGTGTTGTTTTTTTTAATTCTTGCAAAATATTTGTTCTATCACACATGAATGAGTGAATGATTGATTGTTTTTAAAGTTTCCAACGTATTCCGTAGATGCAGTAAGACTTCATTGTTGAAAACTTTCAACCAGGAAGAATGAATTTGTGCAATTACATCATAGCTGCCCACAAAGAGAAAACCGAGAGAAATGTATAAACGTATGTGTATTCACTTGTATAAAAAGCCGATTGATGTTCGGCACTCCGGTGATAGTTTGGACCACCTTGTGCTTTTGGCACTTTTTTAAGGGCTTTTTCAAGACTCAAAGCGCCAAATTTTTAGTGCTTTTAAAAAATTTGTATATTTCTTAAAATTACTTGAATAACAACTTACTTGTATTTATTTTTTCAGTGTAAAGCATACACTTTTCGTCTGATATATGTATTTCATTAAAGATGATACTATTGCAGAAATAGAGAATAGCTCAGCAGATATTAAACAGTGTTAAACTTCACTCGTTTGAATCTTCATTTGTTTTTCATGTTAGTGCTTTTTACGCTTTTTAGTAAAGGTGGAAAACTATCGAGAGAGTCACTATTGAAAATTTTCGATAGTTTAAACAACTTTTTCGGTATATCGATTCAAGACTATTGAAAGTTAGAAAAGCCATCGATATATTGACGATACCATCGTGATAGAATCAAAGTTGTATGGTTCACCCATAATGTACCAGGCATATTCTGACGCATCGCTTTCAAATCGCACGCGAGTTGGAAATTGCCAAACTCGTTTCTATATGTTATGTAACTCACTCGGTTTGCTTGTCACTTGCCATATTGCTGTTTATTAAAATCGTCAGTATATAAGAAAAAAATGCAGAGACAAAATTAACAAAACAAAACAACATTCCATAAATTTCAATTTTATAACAAACATTTAGCGAAACTATTAATATTTTTGATTAAAATCAAAAGAAAACATAATTAATTTCAGTTAATAACCATTTTATTATTTCTTTAAAAGTTTTGTTTTGGCTTAATTAATCAGTTCACCTCAGTGTACTCTTGCGATTTGATCACGGCAAGGGTCTTGCGATTGCGATTTGCAGAACATCTCTCTTGCGATTTCAAGTCGCAATCGGTAAAGTTATGCGATTTGCGAGTGTCAGAACATGCGCTTACATATTTATTTACACTAAAATTTCAAAACAAAATATTTTTAATCAAAACAAGACAATATAAAATAGCATTTTATTTGTCAGTTCAATAAATAACAAAATTAAAATAATTGTGTGAAAAAGTGAGATTTTTTTTGTTTATGAAAAGCATCATATCTACATTTGGTTGCTTTCAGTGGTGTACCATTTACTATCGATAGCCAATAAAAAATATCGATTGTTTTCAAGTATTAATCGATTGCAGGATTAAAACATCGATAGTCGGAAAAAAATTAACTATCGATAGATCGATAGTTTTCCACCCTTACTTTTTAGATCTCAAAATTACGCTTTTTGTGCTTTTTTTAAATTTTGATCTTCTCTTAGAGTAAAAAAAGTACACTATCTTGAACAGCTTGGAAGTACATATACTATAGATGGCCACTAAAGCGGGTGCCAGGCACAACAATATGCAACTTCAATGTGTGTGGTTGTGTGCAATTGTTTATAAAAAATATTCACACCAATAGTATATGTGTGACGATTTTTGGTAAACAGACGCACACAACCACGTATATTGAAGCTGAATACTGATGTGTTTGGCACCCGCTTAAGAGAAAACTGGCACCAGAGTGCCGAATATCAATCGGTTTTTTTTCAAATGAATACACATACGCTTATTCATTTCTGTGGGGTTTCTCGCTGTGGGCAGCTATGACTTATACCCATATGTATGTGTCTGTTTGTTCGGCTGTGATTTTACTTTTCTATAATAATTTTATTGGGCACTGCTACACGTTCAATATATATTGAACACGATCCAGTATCGCGATATTTATTGAACGTGTAGCATGCAGTATTGATGGTGGCGTTGGCTGAAGTAGTTAGCACGTTGACTACAAAACCGAAGATCCTGGGTCAATCCCTGTATCCGACAGTCATTAAATAACAACATCACGCATTTTTCTGATGTGCATTAGAGTCCCTTTGTATCAGTTGTTGTAGGAAAGTTCAAGTGATGAAGGCATAGTCACTGGTCACTGAACTTTACCGACTTCAGCAGATACTAATCCTAATGTAACATCAGAGCGTCCTCCTTCGTCGGTATTGTGTAGCAGAATCGTCGGCGAAGTAAAAAACGAATAAAAATGGCTACTTAACACAGCTTCAAAAATGTAATGCGCCTCATTGAAACCAGAGGCGCTGCAACTCTATTATAACGCGCAAAACGTAGAGTTGTATAAGAAAAGAAGCTTTCCTCTATCTCTCCCTTTACCACCTGTCTTCCCTATTAATATGCCTTTCCTAAAGAATACCTTCATTGCCTGAGTGTTACTTCTCTTTATTAAAAAAAAAAAAATATCGCAGAAAGGCCTAAATTATGAAATCCAGATCACGGATCGCGTGATAAATATGGAACGTGTAGCATTTTCATGATATTAGATCGCGATACGTTAATAAGAAGTGACATAAAATAAATAAAATAAAAGACGGAGCGAATAATTTAACAAATAAAAAGCAAAAAAGTTTATCACATTTGTGTAAAGTTTGTTTTAATAAAGGGTAATGGCAGAAGATAGTGAAAGCGACGAGTGGGTTCTGCCGGTGGAATCAGAATTAACGACCGAAAAAATTATTTTGAAAGACTTTATTTTTGATGTGGAGGCATTGTCAAAGTTGTGGGACTCGTCGGCTAAAGCTTTTTTTTGGTTTTCTCGCGAAATTTGTTTAATAAACGATCCGCAGAGCACAAAAATAACATAAATAATGACGCGATAAATATTGAACATGTAGCATACGCTCGTGATCCATCAATCCATTAAAGTGGAGCGCGATCCAAATATAACAATATATATTGAACGTGTAGCAGTGCCCTAAGGAAAAAGTATAGTTATTGTTAACTGTTAAGCCTACAGTACACGGCATGTTAAAAGTGCCCCTGTGGCTGAGTGGTAGCGATGCTATCCTCTCAGTCCAGAGGTCGTGGGTTCGATTCCCACCATAGACTCTGGGTGTTTTCAGCAGACAAGCTAATCGCTTTGCGGGTTGTGTTTGTTCTTAAAAAAAAAAAAAAAAATCTTAAATTCTAAAATGAAATATAGTTGTAATACATGCACATGTTGCTCTGGCTGTCAATGAAAATGTGTTCAACTCGGCTTAATTTGTCATATTTAGATTTTGGAAAAAAATTACTATCAATATTTTACGGCATGTAGAAAATATTACTAATTTAGAAAAATGCAACAAATATGCTGAAAATTCTCGTGACGTCATAGCTACATGCGCATGTTTATTTTTACATGGCGTGTACAGTAAGCTTTAGAGATTTTAAGACATTTTAACAATATTTTAAGTCTCTTTTACAATTCGTTGTGCTTCTTTTAAATTTCATTTGGTGTGGCAGCCTTTGTGCAAACATCAGTATCCATGTAATGAAACTCTTTTTTGTTTTGTTTACAAAGTGATTGAGTTTTTATTTAAGGTACGGTCACACTTGCCGGGCATTTGCTCAAAAAAGCGTAACCACTCAATGTTTGTGAAAAACCATTTTATTCAGACACGTGTTTCTTAAGTTAAACAGTTTCATAGACAACTAATAGACAACGTCATTGATTCCAACATTATTGGAAACTACTTATTTAACTTAACAAACACGTATCTGAATTGAACTCTTTTTCATTATTATTTTGTGGTTACGTTTTTTGGGCAAATATTTGTCCAAGTGTGACCAGCCCCTTAGAAACTTAATTTTGGATGTACATTGTACGTACATACATATGCATGCATTCCCAGCATGAAAAAGAAGGAGTACGGATGCCTTCTAAAAGGCCTCTGTACTCCTTCTTTTGAATGTACAAAGCCTGCTCGCCCCATCCCATCTTCATATCTTTTTGATACACGTTGTGATTGCGAAGTGGACCTTCCGTTCTCGATTAATTCGCAGATATTCTATAAGGCCTTCTAGAGAATGACTGTTGAAAGGCCTTCCATAGAAGGGTTGTTAAATGGCCTTTTAGAGAATGGCTGTAAAAAGGCCTTCAAATAAAGGATATATTGAAGGGGCTTAATAAAGGTTTTCAACTGCTGCTGTAAGTTTTGAAATACATGCCGTATTTCAAAACGTACAAGTGTTGAAATACAAGTGAAATAGTTGTGAAGTTATACATACATACATTTGTGTGTATGTATGTATATATATTTTACATGAATACAAAATATTTTCCCAACTGTTTTACTTGTATTCCAGCACTTGTAAGTTTTGAAAAACATGCCCGAAGTATTCAATATACACATCCGTACATATATTGTTTTGATGAATATTTTGTGATCAGAAGGGTCGAACATATTGAAAGAAACTTCTGAAAATAAGAACCCATATATTATTTATATGCATACATAATATTGATCGAACAAAACAACTTCTTATTCAACGTACAAAACTCAACTAAGATACTTTACGTTTTCTTTTGCTTAATTGTTCTGTATTTGGCATTTGTATATTGAATTTTGTTTTTTATAACGGCATCTGAATTCTTTTGCTTTGGCAAAAAAAGCAAAACAAAATACGTTACTCCTTGTGTTCTCCCTTCTTATAGAAGGGAATGTGTATCCCATCTTTTTTACTAAAAAGCCGAAGTCTTCTATAAGGCCTTCTTCAGAAGTTACATAAGAATATTAACTGACTTAAAAACATGAATTCGTTTGCTTTTGTTTTGGCAAAAAAAGAAAACAAAATGTTACTCCTTCCATTCTCCCTTCTCAAAGAAAGGAATGTGGAATGTGTACCTCATCTTTTATGCGGAAAAGCCGAGGCCTTCTATAAGGCATTCCTTAGCAGTTTGATAAAAATGGAAATGAAATCGAAAAAATTCTTGAGCAGGCTTTTAATAAGGCCTGAAATAAGAAGGTGTAGCGTGTTCTAACTACACTACGACCAATAATGTGTAGTTAACATTTTTTAAAGTCAACTTGACCGCAGCATACATCCAATTGCATTGAAAGTATTTTTGTGTATTGGAAAGAGACACACGCCGCACGTATGCCGTGGAAAACTGAAAGGAACATTTTAGCTGATAAGCATATACCTTTTCTTTTCCCTCTTATGTTAAGATAGGTTAAGCATTATTCTCATAGTTAGTATTTAAGCAGATGTAATTTAGTTTTAAAGAATAATTATTAAACAACGTTCCTAGAGCTCCTAGCTGAGCTCAGGAAATCAAATAACCAAAAATACATTATTTTTATTTAAAACTATAAATAATAACGTTTTACAAAGGTCTTCTAAAATTTACCGCTGGTTTTGGTTGGGGACAAAACTGTGTGAGTTGTATAAAATATAAAAATGTAATACAAACATACAAAATGAAAACTTTGATAAACTTTCATTATACAAAGTTTAGTTTTCCTATGATCTTGTAAATGGTTGTTGGAAATCAAATAATTAAAAACCGTTTCTTTTAATTTAAGTATGTAGGAAATGGAAATTAATCCTATAGGCCTGTCACACACGAGACTAATTTTTATTCCGGCACAATTTTTGTTCTTTGTAGAACACACGAGACTAAAGGCCTAACTACTGTAAAAAATCAACGAAAAGCCTGTCAAATACTTAAGAAACTTATACATAGCATTTCGGTGGCTATATTGTACTTTTTCAACTTAAGCACTTAATACACATAGTTACAAACATTTTTAGTTTTGCATAACAGTATTGTTCTTTTTAGAAAAAAAGCTTTTTAATAAAGTGGTATTTATTGTTTACAGTTTATAAAAATACTAAAATAAACAAGTAAATATGTACATTGTACATATGTACACATGTACATATATATGTACGTATAAATGGATTTGTCTTTAGTATTTAAGAAAACAAATAAAAACATACATAAATATAAAAGTGCTAAAAAGAGCAACTGTGCATCGTGCATCTCAATTGCAAAACCATATAACATTTAAAAATTTATAAATATGCACACAAAATTTACATAAAAAATAAAAATGTATACGTACAAGTTAAGGTCAACCCAATCACAGCTATACTAACATTTAATAAACGATAAAGCAATTGATGTCGTAAATAATCTTCAACTATAAGTAATAAAGATAAGAAACAAATCATGAATAAAATATATCTATTGTAAGATTAAAAATACTGTTAACAAAATAATGTAAACACTAATAAATTAGATAAGATATCCCCTTGAACCACAATACGATTTTTAATTTCGAAGCAATCTTAAAAGATTGGACTACACTTATTGTGATCAACGGCCCCTCTATATCCTTAAGGACGAATTAACGAAATTAACACAAGGAAAGTCATCACTGTCAGAATTTCATGATGAAGTTAGCAAAGCACTGACAGCGGTAACATCCAAAATTGCAATGTCTTGAGATCCCCCGGAATCAATCAAGTGTGTGACTGCACATGCAATGAAAGATGCAGTCCGCACATTTAAGACTAGAACACGTATATGCCATCGCTCAAACTATAGAGCATGATGATAACCACAGAAGTTTCCAACATAATATTCATCACAGAGATAACAGAGGTCATTATATAAAAGTACAGCAAAAAGAACAACCACGTCAACGATTCGGAAGTAATCAACACACTTCAACACTTCAGAAGACCCTCCTATCATTTACTAAATCAACATCATCATCAAAATCAACATCATCAACAGAATCAACAACAACGTCAACTACACCAAAATTTTCCGAAGCCAGAGCCAATGGACATCTCTTCTATCAACACCAGGCAAATCCAATATAACCCACAAGAATTTCACAGCCAACCATGGAAAAGAATGAAAAGCGGGAACTTTAACAACAACAACAAATTGCAGAGCAACAATAGAATAGAAACAACCCAATATAGAGATGAGATCGGCAGCACCACAACAGAAATAAATTCAGTGAAGTGCGACTTTTACCCGCGCACGAAGGGTTCCGTACAGGCACGAGATATGTAATTCAATACGAACAATATAAACTATAGTTTTGGCATTTTTTTTTAATTTGGGGGTTTTTTGAATTTATTGGCGCTTTCTGAGTTTTGGCACTTTTTTTTCACGTTTTGGCGATTTTTTTTTGGTTTTTGAAGTTTTTTTAATTTTGGCAATTTTTATTATTTTGGCGTTTTTTTTATTTTGGCGATTTTTTTTAATTTTGGCGATTTTTTTTAGTTTTGGCACTTTTTTTCGTTTTGGAAATTTTTTTTTTATTTGGCGATTTTTTTTTAATTTTGGCGATTTTTTTTCATTTTGACGATTTTTTTTTCACATAAACAATTATTTTGGTTTTGGCGCATTTTTCGCGTTTTGGCGATTTTTTTGGGTTTTTGGCTTTTTTCATATTGGCGATTTTTTTCATTTAAACGATTTTTTCGAATTTGGCGATTTATTTTAGTGCTAGTTTTTTTTTTTTAATTTTGTCGATTTTTTTCGATTCTGCGATTTTTTTAAATTTTTGACGATTTTTTTCAGGTTTTGGCGATTTTTTTCGGTTTGGCGATTTTATAATTTTCGGATTTTTTAGTTTTACCGTTTTTGAAAATTTTAAGAGTTTACCTCTTACTGCCTCCAAGATATAGCAATTTGTCGAAATTACATAGTCAAAATTGCATTAACTGATGGACCACCCTTTAATTAAATTTTTTTAATAGTTTAATGTTTATTGTTGTAGTCTATATAAAAATACACTAATTTTACAAATTTCAAGTGTCAATATACATATGTACATACAATTGTATGTATATTACATGAGATTTATAATTTTTCGTCGCTCGTTTTGGAACACCCTTTAATTTCTAATTCTCATGTATTTGTTGTTGTAGTGGCCAAGGTTCTACATACTCTGTCCAAATTTCAGGTCCGTAGCTCTTACGGTTCCTGAGAAAATACCGTGTGACGGACAGACGGACAGCGTAGCGAAAACAATAGGGTTCCTTTTTTCACCTTTGGTGTACGGAACCCTAAAAAGTAGTAAGTCACGATATAATAATGGTAGTATTTATAAGACTTTAAACTAAGAAATGGGTTGCTCTATATATATATATACACGCAAAGAAAAAGCATGATTCAGAAATGATCACTACGGTAATTTTGTGTTCAGTTCTGCCTCATATGGTTGAAAGAATTAAGTTATTCTAATAAAAATAGAGTTCGAACATTATATTTTTATTCTAAGCATTTAAATGTATGCAAATTATTACAATATGGTTGTAATTTCTCAATTATTCATTATAGTTGATCCAATCATACTAAACGGGTGGCGAAGAAAATTCTGAAGAACAATATACTTACATACATACATACATATGTACATACTTCAACAAATAAAAGTTAAATTAAATTTAATTTAAAAGCTTCTTACTGTTTTAAAAGAAACAAATAACTTTCGCATGCATGTTATATTAAATATATACATATGCATACATTTGTGTCAAAAATTTATATTGTTAACATTTTACAATGTTACATAAAAATAGAATGTTTATCGTCATTACTATATTTTGCTTAAAAAATTGTATTCTTCTTAAGGTGATAGTTTTGCTAATAAAAACTAATTATGGTTGTATAGAAAACACCATACCAAAATATCAATTCTTCTTCTTCAGTTTTCTCAAATTAAATACAAGCGTCTGTCAGACTTTAGATCGCAAAGTAAAAGAAAATAATAAAATATATTACCGGTGAAAGTGAGTCAAATAAAATTAATAAAAACCATATTCAAAGAAAAAAAGGAGTTAGTTCCATGCACCTTAATTATTATATATTTATTGAAGCAGGTACGAAAAGCGTTAATTTTTATTCCTTTTGCCACATATGTACATTCTTATTTCTCATTTGCAGCTAAAGAGGTGCTCCATATCAATGCCAATCAAACAAATGGCAATTTTGAAAATTTCAGCCTTAGCTTTGCCATAAAACTATGTACATATGTATATACATATAAGATAAGTTATTTGTAAGTTAAGTTAAGTTAAGTTTGTATTTTCAAAACCTGAGGTTCAATAAAAAAATATGCAAATAAAAAAAAAAAATTTTTTATACTGTAGTTCTTATTAACATAATAATATGATCAAAAGGATAATTATCATAATACTGTGAAAAATAAATATATAGTTAATGGAAATGTTCTAATGAACATAATAAAATGTTTAACACGAACATATATTATAATTCACATAGCTGAACATATTATATTATATGACATGTTTGACATAATTATAATCGCAAACATAAATGATAGTTTGCTATTGTGATTGTACTAACTATGTTTTTTCTTTGCGTGTATGAAAGACGAAGATGAAAAAATTATAAAATTTTTATAGATTGTGGAGCAACCAATAATTATATTAATAAGAATTTAATTATTGGATCTAGAATTAAAACAAGACCATAGTAATGATGATTATGATTTAATGTTAGGAATTGAAGGGCTAAAACAATTAAGTGCAGTCATAGACGTAGGAAGAAAATTGTTCACTGTCCCAGAATTATCGCATAAAATAAATTACTCTATAGGAGATAAGCAATACGAATTAGAAATAAATAATTTAATGCAGGAAAATAATAGAATAGGTCCTTTGCCTTTCACCACAACGATAGAAGCAAGTATTAGAACAACTTGCAAAGACCCAATTTGGACGAAACAATATCCTGGAAATATGAACGATATTGAATTCGTTAATAAAGAAATTGAAAAAATATTAAAAGATGGGATAATCCAAAGAAGCTTCAGTCCCTACAATTCTCCAATGTTAACGGTACATAAAAAAGGAGTCGACGAAAGTGGAAAACCTAAAAGAAGAATGGTAATAGATTTCCGTAAATTGAATGAACAAACAGTCACAGACAGATATATCATCCCCGATGTAAACACAAAACTTAGGAAAAGCTAAATTCTTTACAACTTTAGATTTAGAATGTGGTTTCCACCAAATTAGAATTCAAGAAAGTAACAGGGAAAAAACAGCTTTTTGTGTAAATGGAGTCAAGTATGAATTCATACGTATGCCTTTCGGTTTGAAGAATGCAACTTCAATTTTTCAACGGTGCGTAGACGACATATTAAGGGAATTCATAGGTAAATTTTTATATGTCTTCATAGATGATGTTTTGAGCTATTCATCTACAGCAGAAGAGCACATGAAACATATAAACATTGTCTTGAATGCATTAAAAAAGGCTACTCTAAAAGTCTCGAATGAGAAATCGAGATTCTTCGTGTCCGAAGTCGATTACTTAGGACACATCATCAAACACAATAAAATAACAACAGACCCAGAGAAAATAAGGGCGATTGAAAAATTCCCCATTCCAAAAACCCTGAAAGACTTGAGAGGCTTTTTAGGACTAACAGGTTACTATCGTAGATTTGTAAAAGACTACGCCCAAATTACAAAACCTCTAACTATACATTTGAAGGGAGAAAACGCACATGTATGAAGGTAAGAATATGCGTTTGTTCAATGGTGCTATGCTGACTTTTAAAACCAAACTGATGGTCTGGGATGCACCCACTACCAATTAGAATTGGGGACAATTTTGACATGAGCAGTTTTTCGAAAAGTTTTGACATTGTTGATAGCAGGCTTATTGGCCTGTATGATTCTGCCTTGGTAAGATCTTTGCCCGGCTTTGGAATCATTTTAGCTTTGGCAAGCTTCCAGCTGCGGGGATAATATTTTAGTCGTAAAATGGCATTAAAAATGAATAACATGATTCTAAATGCAATACGAGGCAATTTTATTAGCATTTGGTTACTAATTCCATCAATACCCGGTGCTTTCTTCGGGTTGAGTTCAGCAATTAGATTTTGTACATCACACATATTAAATTTTATGGGTCGAGGGGGTAGCGCAACTACACTCGGGAAATCAACAACAACAGTACATGTGTTTGGGGTAAATACGGATTTTAAATGCTTTGCAAACAAGTTACCTTTTTCAATATCACTCCTGGCCCAAACTCCGGTAGGAGTGCGCAGAGGTGGTTTAAACTCAACGGGTGTTTTAATTCTTTTTGCAGCGCGCCACAACGAATAATTAGATGCTGGTGTGACATAGAGATTCTCCAGATAGTTTTTAAGAGAAGCAGTTTTTTCATATGCAAGCAGTTCTTGGAGTCTTTTGGTGCACTCTTTTAATCTAATTTTATTTTGGGGTGATCTGTGCTGTTGCCATTCTCTTCTACCTCTTCTTTTTGCACATACGAGAAGTTCAATATCTGTAGAATATAATCTGTTAAACCCAGTCTGCGGATGGGAGGAAGTGGCATGTTCAGCTGCCTGCTTAATATTTTCGTTAAGATTAGCAATATTAGATTCAGTATCGTCATGAGTTCTTAGCTTAATGTTTTCAGTGCAATGACTACTAAGATATTTTTTGAATCGCAGCCAATTAACACGACTGACCATTTTTACATATGGGTGAGGTAGAGCACTTCTCAGTGAGCTACATATTGTAACGATCGTGGGAGAGTGATCGGACGATAGATCTAGGGAATCTTCGACGTGAATTAATTCCCTAGAAATATTTTTCATGACGCCAAAATCTATAATATCCGGAATTTTATGTATGTCAGTAGGCCAGTAAGTGGGCTCCCCACTCGAAATGACGTCCAAGCCCATTTTTGAAATTGTGTTGAACAACGCTCGTCCTCTACATGTGATAAGACGCGAACCCCAGAAAGTATGTTTTGCATTATAGTCTCCTGCTGCTACGAAACAAGGCCAAGAGATTTGTAGAAATCCTCGTATTGATCCTCAGTAATTGCGAATCTAGGAGGGGAGTAAATTGACGAAATGACAAAATTTGTGCAAAAATTTTCGATACAAATATTCGTTGCTTGTAGATGTTCTTCACATATATTGTCAAGAATATAATGATTGAGTCTTGATTTATTAAAATTGCTGATACCCCGCAAGCTCTTCCTCTTGGGTCCTTTGAATCATATAAAATGACAGAGTAGTGATCAATAATATTACTTTTATAAATATTCACGATAAATCAATAGAAACCATAATCAATAAACATGACGAGGATATAAAAATAACAAAAATACTAACATCCTCTTCGGAACTGGCATTCAACAATATAGATTCTCTAAGGAATTTGTAAAACCAATAGAAATGCATCCTATCAGGTACTCTTTATATATAATTTTGGCAATTATAACAACAACGGCACTTGTATATATTATTTTAAAGGCAACAAAATACTACTTAACTTTAAGAGCAATACGGACTAGGAGAATTTTAAAGTTTTTTACAACACAGAACTAGAAAGAATCAGACATGAAATAAGCATTAATCAGGCATGAATCGAGACGATTCATTTTAAGCAGGAGGAGAGTTAAGGTCAACCCAAGCACAGGTATACTAACATTAATAAAGGATAAAGCAATTGATGTCGTAAATAACCTTCAACTATAAGTAATAAAGACAAGAAAGAAATCATAAATAAAATATATCTATTGTAAGAGTAAAAATACTGTAAACAAAATAACGTAGACACTAATAAATTAGATGAATGCGTGCTAAATTTAAGAAAAAAAGTAAAAGTGTATATGTAGTATATGGATATTACTGGATATTGTTTTAGAGCTATGCTCTTTATTCCACGACACTGGACGTGGAAATGTTCATTTGTTCATTTGTGCTTTCTATTTTAAAAGCATTGCCTTTGAAGATTGAAATATACTTGAATTCAATTGTAATACAAGGTTGCATTACAGTACATATAATTCAATGGTTGAATTGAACTGTAATCCAATTGAAATTTTCGAATTGAATTCAAGTTCCCTTTTCACTGTGGAATGCTATTGAAATGAAGTGTAAGTCAAGCATAATGCAAACCTTGACGATTGTATATGTGACTTGAATAATAATTGTTTTATACTTGATTTCAAGCGAAATTGCTTATTGGGTATTTTAAAGGGTCAGCCAAATATCTTTTTTTTTTTAAATGCTATAAAAAACTACTGAATATTTTCTCAAATTCCTTTTTTATTTGAAAGTAAAATTCTTCCGGTTAATAATGAAACATAATTTCATTCAAATGGCTGCCTCGGTTGGCCATGCAGTAGCCTACAACATCGGTCCAATTTTAAAACACATTATCGAATGTGTGCAGCGACGGTGAATTGATTGACGGTGAATTGATGTTGATGGCGCTCCACGTACACTTTCTGCCACACCAGCAATATTCTCGGGTGTACGCACTGTGTTTGGCTTTTCACGCTTTGGTTTATCGACAAGGATGCCAGTTTCTTAAAATTTTTTCACGAGATAACGAACATAGGGAGCTTCTCTCTTCTTCCAAAATCCGTACGCAATTTTCGCACACATTCTGCAACATTACCATGATTTTCAAAGTAATGTCGCAATATTTCCCAACGCTGTTCAAGCGTATATACAACCATATTCGTTTAGCGGAAGGATAAAACTAATTATCTGTCAAATCAGCCATGAGCTAAGTGTTACCATTCACGAAATAAGCACTAGTTGAAAAAAAACGTTGGATGGCGGACCCTTTATGTTGGTTGATTTCTTATTTCAAAACTCTTATTTCTTGAAAACTACTTGAAAAAATTTTTTAATTCAACTATGTTTCCAGGTAAATTTTAAGTGCTTGAATTTTAATTTTTTGAGTGCTGATTGGGTAAACTCGAACTGAGAAACATATTACATATGTATGTAGGTTTTTATAAATGAAATCCACAGATGTACACATATGCACGAGCATGCATGGACGTATAGAAGAAAAATGGGAATTATCAGTTCAAATATGGAACCCAATATATTATATAGAAGATCTTTATCTATATATGTATATATAAAACGGAATGTGTGTTTGTTTTCTTGTTTGTTTGTTTGTTTTTTTTTGTACCTTATAGGAGACCAGACCTCTGGACCGATCTTTTTGAAATTTTCACAACATTTAACTGGGCTTCTGTATTGTATTATAGGCTACTTTTTTGTACACCTTCCACATAGTATTTAACAGGTTTCATAATATTAGCGGGCATAACTCCATCATTTGTGAACTAATTTTCAAAATAAAAAAGTCCGCTAAAAGTTTTTTGTGGTGAGGGGAGGTGTCGCAGTTAATTGCACGCGCCTGCAATTTACTACAAACTAACTTTGTCAACTATCGACCAATTCTTCAAATTCTTTTTGCATACGGAAGAGTTTCACTAAATTTGTTTAATGCTGGGAAGGGTAGAAGGGGGCTAAGTGTGCCCGCTAAAAATGGATAATCAAATTGCTTTGTCGTTTGTAAACCAATTTTCAAAATTCTTTTTTCATTTGAAAAAGGTCAACTAATTTTTTTAATTGTTCATGAGGTGGGAGCAAAATGTCCCCCTCAAAAACTTATTATCAAATATTTTTGACATTTGTGGACCAATTATCCAAAAATCATTTTGCACATGAAAAAGATTTGACTAATTTTTTTTGATTGTAGGAGAAAAAGGAAGCAAGGTGTCCACGTTTAAGAAGTGAATATATGGACCAATTTCCAAAACTCTTTTTCAATCGAAGAGCTCAACATTTTTTTTAAATTAGAGGTTTGGTAAAGCAAAGGTTTGCCCCTAAACTTGATTATTAAATATTTTTGTCATTTGTGGACCAATTTTCAAAACTCATTTTCCATATGGAAAAGATATGCATACTAATCTTTTTTTGGAAATTGAGGGGGGAGGGAGAAGTGAAATGATGCTCGCATGTAAGAAGTGAATATCAAATAGTTTTATCATATCTGAACCAATTTCCAAAATTATTTTTCGTATAGAAAAGGTCCACTAATTTTTTTTTTAAATGGGCGAGGATGTCGGGTATCGAAAATTGTCCGCCCCAATAATTTATTATCAAATAACTTCGTCCTTTGTGTACTAATTTTTAAAATGTTTTTTGCATTTTGCATATGGGAGAGGTCCATTAAATCTTATTAAGGGGGAGGGTGAAATGTGCCTGCCCAAAAATGGATTATCAAATTACTATGTCGTTTGTGGACCAATTTTCCAAATTCTTTTTGCAGCTATTTTTTTGAAATTTCGGTGAGAGGTGGGTAGGTTGTCCACCTAAAAAATTTATTTTTAAATAACTTTGGCATTTGTGAACCAATCCTCAATTTTTTTTCATATGGAAAAGGTTAACTAAGATTTTTTAAATCTTGGGGGTTTACAAAATTTCCATGCCAAAAATGAATAATCAAGTATTTTTTTCATCCGAAATTCTTTTTTTGAATGGAATAGGTCCAATAATTTCTAGTTTGGTAATTGTGGGGGAGGTTGAAACAAAGTACCCTATTTTAAAAAGTGATTATCAAATAACTTCATAATACGTGAACAAATTTATAAAATTCTTTTTTCATATGGATGAGGAAACTTAATTGTTTATGGTAATTGGAAAGGGAAGGGTGTTCATGCTCACATCAATAAGTAGTTATCAAATAACTACGTAAGTTGACGACCAATTTGCAAAATGCTTTCTGCATATGGAAGAGGTCCAATCAAGTTTTTTTTCAATAGGTGTGGCGAAATGTGCCCGAAAAAATGTGTTATCACATTATTTTGTTTGTTGATCAATAGAAATTTAGGAGAGGGGAAGTGCTCGCCACAAAAATTTGTTATCAAATAAATTTGTCATTTGTAGACCAATATCCAAAATTTTAATTGATTATGGAAAGAGTTTACGAGAATTATTTATTTTAGAAATTGTGGGAAGGGGTAGCAAAGCACACCGGGTTAAGCTAGTAATGTTATAAAAAAGAATTAAAAAAAACAATATTATACTTCGAACTATCGTTCCGATCCCATGTGAACATTTTCTTATCACATTTTCATTAACATTTCATTGGAAATTTTCCTCAGTTCCCTCTTGGCTATTAGGCAGTAAACTAGGCTAGTGTTTCAGACTAGTACCGGAGACTCCGGCTGTTATTACAGACAAGATAAATCCCCACAAAAGCATAAATGTGAAAAAAGGCCAAGTTCCTATCCAAAATTTCGGCCATTAAAAGTAGTGAGATATAAATTTTGCCCAAGTTCTTTCTTGCACAATACATATCACTATAATCTGCCATGCATTTTATGAATATGAAATCGTCAGGGTTTCATTCACCTGCTTACTTGACATCATTTTTCCCCATGCAAAGAAGTAAATAAATATCCCTTATTAGCTTTTGTATTACAAGGATAAAAATATTGCCAAGTAAGCAGGTAGCCTAGATATAAAATGAAACCCTGACTATTTCCTATTTATAAAATGCATGGCAGATTATAGTCACATGTATTGTGCAAGAAAGAACTTAGTCTAACTACTTTTAATGGCTGAAATTTTGCATAGGAACTTGGCTTTTTTTCACATTTATATTTTTGTGAGGATATGAGTACTTTTTGAAGAATTTTCCATAATAATACTTTTTAAACTTGAAATTTCTATTGTATTTTATTTTTATTCATATTCACTGGGCCAGTTGAAAAGGGTATAATCTTATGTAAAATCTTTATGGGCATATCCTTGACCACTTTTCTAACTGCTAGTACTTATGGTTCATATAGAGTTTTGTAAGAAAAATCTAATGAAAAATACCTAAGTAATAGACTTAAACTGCTACACCGAAGTACATGAAAGAAAAAAATAAGATTTATGGGTGTAATCACGACCACTTTTAAAAACATGAAATTTTTACTTTGGATAAGTGCAATGTGTATGAAAAGTTTCAATAAAATTGATCTTACTTTATGATTTGATGAGGCTAAAATTTATAGCACTTTTTAAGCCATGTGATAATGTGATATTTATTAATGAAAACATAACAAAAAAGTTAATTGTAAATATTTAGACAAATACGTAGTAGAACGGAACAACTAGCTGATCTTAAGATTGAGTTTAAAGTGCTTGTTCCAGTCCCTGATTGATACTTCCGATTTTTTAGATTTTTCTTAGTGATCTCTGGTCTAGATTTATTTGTGTATTAAATTGCTGCTCTCTAGTGCAAATTTTAGTTTTAAGGCGTGGCCCCAATACCTGATAAAACTTCTTGGTTTTAAGATTTTTCCATTGGCCTACTCATCTACACTTACTTGTGTATAAAACTTCTCTAGCCTGAATTAAACCTTTAAAATAGTGGGCGGGGTAATGCTCATAAAATTTAAAGTTGTGATTTTGTTGCAAACAGAGCTTATAATTCGTGCTAATTTTTTTTTCTAAAATATGATAGACCGAAGTAGATTAAACATAAGGCTTACATTTTATGGGAGTGATCACGCCCACTTTTTAAGATGACAATTTAAAGTCTTGCATAAGTGCAATATTCAATTTCAGCTCCTTAGCGCAACTTTTAATTTACAAACCTTATGTGCGTAGCCCCGCCCACTTTTTCCAACTCAAGTTTTTATTCGGCCAGTGCTTATCGTTCGTGTCAAATTTCGTTGCAAACGAATAATAATACCTACATAAATTGTATATCTAAATAGGCTGAGCCGTAGTACATGAAATATGAGGGTTAGATTGTATGAACTTAAAATTTTTAGCCTTGCATTATCGAAATATATATGCCAAATTTTAATAAAATCTCTTCAGTTAAGCGCTTTAGATTTGTTTTTTAATTCTGACCTTTATGGCTATAGCCCCGCCTTCCTGGCTAACATTTTCGGGTTTTCAGATTTTTTTTTAGTTTATGGCTAACCTAGACCTAGTTCTGTACGGAATTTCAGCTCACTAGCACAAATTTAAATTTTTACGACCGTAGCCCCACCCCCCAGGCTTAAATTTCCGTGTTTTCCGATTTTTCTAGTTCATTGCTCCCATAGATCTACTTGTGTAACAAATTTCAGATCTCTAGTTACAACGGAAGTGCTTCATCAATTTGATGAGTGTGTCAATGGTCAGCGGTCAGTGGTCAGTGAGTATGTCTTAAAATATGCTTTTTTTGCACCTCCATATCTCAGGAACCTTTTGTTCTAAAAAACTTCGAATATGAGGTGACATGGATTTATTCTAATTATGAATTAAATTTTAGAGTTTTACGACGGAGGGGAACAAAGTTATCGGGAGGGGGGGGGGGGGTTAAAAAACAACACCGAATGGCTTCCTGTAAATATACACACTGCGTGCATTGGCCGAAACTTGGCCTGGCGCACTACCGTGCTCCTAGATACATACATACTTATATATTTCTTTATTTCTATTTATTTCTTACTTGTACAGGTGTTACAATTTCAATTAAAGTTTATTCTCACCTGGAAAAATTAAAGTTATTTGTAGAAGTATTTGAAGAAATTTCATTGAAGTTATTGCTTTAATTCCTTTTGAATAATTTGCCATGATAAATTCTTTAAACGGAATGTTTATTTCTCCGCTCGATTACGTTTCCATTAATAATAACTTTTTATTTTCATACATACTTTCTTTCAACCTGCAAGTAATACGCCACCAATGGGAAAAAAATAAAATAAATAAAAATTGTTGGTAATTGTAAGAAAATATGCAAAAGTGTGAAAGAAAAAAATTCAGATTATTATTACGGATAAAATAAAATGCAAAGTCACTAAACGTCTAAAGCCCAAATAATGGGAATAAAATGTCATGTTCAAGCTACCACTAGATACTTGCTTCCGACCTGTAGATAAAACAAATAAATTTTCTAATACGAATAAAAATGCCAAAAGAAAAAGCTAGCCACAATTCAGGCGACATTACCTACAATAAATTTTAATTTATTTTAGTGATAAAGTACGCGTCTTTGTTGCAAATACAGCAAACTTATGTACTTCAATCTTTTCAGCTGCACTAATTTTAAGTAATAAGCAGCTACATAATTTGCATCCCACTAAAAGCTTTCAGCACACCAAATATTCGAACATATGAGGAGATGGCCATTTGATGATAACAAAATAAAATGCATACTAGATTTTAGTGACAGGTATGGTCGAAATTTTCTCAGTAGTTCTGAAGGCTGAAATTTTCGGATATTTTCGGCCTTTTTCACATGTAAGTTTTTGAGGGGGGGATATGCAACACTAAAGCAAGCTGTATTAACAAGGTGGCACCATCCCCACGGCAGCTGATTATTTTTAACTTTCCCCATAATTATGATTTAACATGTGAAACTTTGGGTGTGTTCGTAAATGCATCTCTGCTCTGCATCATACGTGCAAACTTTTATTTAAAATGCAATACAAGGTCACTGATAATCCGTTTTAGTAGTAATCATGTTTGTACAACATATTTGACATTTATTTATGCGTTATCTACTTCAGTGAACCAGTTAAATTTTCATTTGCAGCGCAGTGGTGCATTTACGAGCACACCTTTTGTTGCTGTTTTTTGCATAAGTATTCGTCATTTTTTTCTGAAAAATATTTCTCTTCCTGAGAAAAATTAAAAACTAATTATATTAAACAATATTTACAGTCGATATTTGATTTCTTGCTAGGGTGAAATTTTAAAAATTTTAATTTAATACCCTCTTGTTGAGTTGAAGAATTGGAGATTTTAGGAAAATAAGCCGTAACAATTTTAGTTGGTTCTTAATTAAAAAATGTGTTTCTTTTGCAGCTACAAGTTACACTATCGCTTCAGTAAGTATTTATTTTATTTTAGTTATTTCAACCAGCAAAATAGTCGCAGCAACAATTTACACTTCAAGTATTACTAACCAAACCCAACTGCTTGACCTTGCTTAACATTGGTTCACTGAAATTGCAAAAACAATTTACATTCACTAATGCACCAATATCAATTGGTTCGATTGACTCACGAGAAATTTTTCGTTGTAGTGAATAATTTAATTTTGAAAAATTTTGTTTAAGGTTATGAAAATTTTAAGCAAACGGTATGTAATAATGTTAGCGGTTATGTATGTACATATATATGTGCTCAATATCGGGCAAAAACTCACTTATCAGTACTTCATTTCACTATAATTTCTTCAAATATGTATAAAATAAAAAAAAACATAAATAAATTTCGTAATATTGAAGAATTACTTTATCTCTAACAGCGGACGTGAGTAATTGTGGTTTACGCCGAACGCTGGCATTATGATTATGTTGGACAATAACAAATTTTATTCTTTTTAAAGGCAAAGTAAAGAAAAATTAATGTTTCATCTTACATTTATTTCATCTTATCGCATGCACAATAATAAAGCAACATAAACAAAATAAATTTCTTATTTTCATTTGTCTCTCGCACTAGAAAACTTGAAAAAATTGCCTTCAGACAAAACCGCCATAACGTATGGCTGAGTTTACATCTGGCATTTCTTGAGTGTCATTTGCCCAAAAAAAAAACGTAACCAACTAATTACTAATGAAAAACTGTTTGATTCAGACATATATTTATTGATTTAAACAGTTTGCAATCATTTTGGATTCTATAAAATTGTCTATTAATTATGTATGAAACTGTTAACTTAATAAATACATTTCTGAATCAAATAGTTTTTCATTAGTAATTAGTTGGTTATGCTTTTTTTACGCTTGTGTGGCATTTGGCATACAGATGTAAACCCGGCCTATGATTACAACTGCAAATGCTAAACAAAGGAAATAATTACATTCATATACACAGAAAAAAAGTTCATGCAATGTCATTCAGCTTCAGCCTTCATACCAATAAAATACCATGTTTATTGGTGTAATGATTGTAAAGATACCAAATAGTAAAAACTTAGGTGAGGACGACCAAGACCATTCCGTTTCAGAGGGCTCTCATAATCGCCAAAGAGCAAAAAGCAAACTCTGAAAAAGAAATACACCATGACCACCCAGTATTAAACATGACATCATGATACAAGACGGAGAAGTTTATTTAGTTGTTGTTTGCATCTTCCATACATATGTAAAGCCTAAACTACACGGCATGTAAAAATACATGTACATGTGACTCAGACGTAATTTTGACGTCACCATGAAGGTACATTGGCTACATGCCATGCACTAGTAATAGGTACATGCAAATTGAGAAATTTACATCACTACTCATGTGCTGGCTCTGGAAATGTGTCCGACTCGGCTAAATTTGTCATATTTACATTTTGGAATAAAAATACTATCAATATTTTACGACATGTAGCAACTACAAATTATTAAAAAAAATGCAACCAACATGCTGAAAATTCTCGTGACGTCATATTTAACGCAGATGTGGATTTGTACATGCCGTGTACTGTAGGCTTAAGTATGTCTTCTTAAATAGACATCTCAAAAAAAAATGAGAAGCTTTAAGAAGGCCAATGGAAATGAAATGAATAAGCAAATGAATGAAAAACGAAGAACTTGTACATACAGATAGATACATTTTCATTGTACAAGAAAAAATGCCTACCATGCAAGTACATGTGAACTGTCGTCTAGTTTTTTTATAGTTGCTTTTTGACAAGACTGTCGTTGCCGTTTTGAAAGTTTCATATTTATGTACGTAGGGTTGTATTTGAAGCTGCTGCTGTTGTCGGTGTTTTGCCAACGGCCGAATTGGTTGCTGGCTTGGAAAATACAATTTATCATTGCAAAAAACTAACAGTAACTTCCGGGCAATTCTTTTTTTCAGTTTAATTTTTATAAAGAGAACATAATACAACTTTTTAATAAATGGTTGAATTTTCAAGTTTCATTTCTTTTAGAGGCAATATAGTTTGTGACAGCAATTGCAATAATAATTCATAGGAAAACCTTTCAGCAAAGAGTCATACAATTCACAACTGCTTAGAATATTCAAGCGTTAAAAATTTGGCTACCACAGCTGGCATACAAAGAAGCCCAACGTGGGGCCAGAAACAATATAGTTCAGCTTTCTGAATACAAATACATAATTGTTAAAGTGTTTTTATAACATCTTGCTTTGGTTCCACACATCATTCTAATTCCGTGGTTCGATTGCATTTTTTTATTAATTTATACTTTCTTCGAATTCAAACTTAACCTCTATACACAGAAAAAACAGATTCGTTGAGACAACCGAATTTGTTGCCAATATAATTTCGGCGGTTGCACCAACTACATAGAATTCTGGTATAACGACTGCAATTTTCCCCACCATATTTTCATTATAACCCTTAACCTAATAGTTGCAGCAACAGAAAAAATTGGTAACAGTATTGAATTTGAAATAAAAGTTATTCGTGCTACCGAAAATATGGTTAGTATAACTAAACCAATATCATAATTGGTTCCTGTGAAAGAATAATTGGCCTTCCTTACTGAAATAAAAATAGACAATAGCCACAAATAAAAAAACCTAATTTCTGAAATTTATTATTTGACATATTGTCATAAGTTTATTTTAATTGAAATTTATTTTATGGTGGTGAAGCATGTTTATATGCATTTCTTAAACCACATATTTTAAACAGCCACAAACATGTTATCTTATGCACATACTCTCAAAAACCATTTGAGAATTCATAAATCATAATACCATCGAAAATAACAAAAGTTAATTTTTAATTTTCTGCTATAAACTATGATAGTAAACTCAACCTCGTAGCCAGTTGCATCAACTGAAAGAAGATGTTTATTTTTACCTTAATATAGCACGACAATTTTTTTGTTGCCAATACCAAAAGTTGGTCGTAAAATCCATTTCATAATATTTTATTCGGTTGTGTTAACCAATAAGTTAATTATTCATGACAGAAGCATATGATCGGTTGATGCAATCAATTTAAGAATTGTCATATATTTGTTACAATTATGCCGTTATGGTCATGAACAGGGATTGATTTTTGGATTAATAGAAAATTGATAGAGTGAATTGAAATATAGTTAATGCAAATGATATTTTATTGCCATAACCATTTTCTAAATAATCTATTTTCTGGGTGTACGAATCACATTTGGACTTTAATTTTTCTTTGTGTTTTGGACTTACATACTTTTTTTTATTTATATATTTGTTATGTATTATTTATTAATTTTCTTATTTTCGCTTCTAATCGTCTTAAATATTAGTTTGCTACTTATTATTTTTATTTTAACTGTAATGAACTGTTCCATTTTTAATGAGCAAAGATCCCCCAATATCCCTGAGCACGGCTGGAAATTAAGTAGCAAAAGCTCTTAAATTGCGTTCGTTACATATAATATTTGCATGACGACACCTGTTCCGGCTCGAATTATTGCTAGCAGCCTCAAACAGTGTTTTTTTAAGAGAAGTAACGCAATGATTGCCTATTGCTACTGTTATCTATTTAAGAAAGATATAATGATAGAGAAGACAGGTGGAAAAGAAATTGCATGCAATTTTTGCATGCTTTTAATAAGACAGTGTGGCAGCGCCTCTAAATTTAATGAGGCACATACAATTTTCTAAGTTGTGCTTAGTAGTCATTTTATCCCAGTAAGTACTCAAAAAATTAAAATTCAAGCACTTGAAATTTAACTGGAAACAAAGTTGAATTCAAAAAATTTTTCAAGTAATATTCAAGTTTGAAAATATTTGGAAATAAAAAATCATTAAACATACAGCATTATCAAACCTTGTCAAATAAGTAATATATTTTTTAATTAATTGAAATTGTCGTAAAAAATATCAAAGATAAAAAAAATTATTTTTTAAAAAACAAACGTTGATTAAAATCGTGAAAACAACAGTAAACGTAGATATGCAGAAAATAATTATAAGAAAACTAGTTGATTGCATTTTTCTTTCTATTTTAAAAGCATTGTTTTTGAAGATTGAAATGTACTTGAATTCAATTGTAATACAAGGTTGAATTACAGTGTAATTCAAGGCTTGAATTGAACTGTAATACAATTGAAATGATCGAATTGATTTCAAGTACCCATTTTACTGGAGAACGCTATTGAAATAAAGTGTAAATCAAGCATAATTCAACCTTTGAAAATTGAATATGTGGCTTGAATAACAATTGTTTTACACTTGATTTTAAGTAAAATTGCTTATTGGGTTACTTCTCTTATTTGGATTAAATTTTGATTTAGATAGATGTAAATTAATAATAATTATTTGTACTCATATGTGTATGTACACTGTCGCGATGCCGTTATTTGGAACAGATCTTTCCTCTTTTCTATATATGGGCGATCTTTGGTAATGATCTATAAGTTGATCTGAGGAATGAAGTTACTTTGGCCTCGGCCACACATGCTGTTTCTAAGAAATTAAAAATTGTAAAAACACCCGATATATCCAGAAAAGATGTGACACCTTCTAAGCGGGTGGACCGATTTTTTTCAAACATAGCTAAGAACACTCTGGATCAAGTCATCTTTTAAACAGAAAAAACTAAGTCGGTCCAGCCGCTTGGTCTGTTTGATTACTCGTACAGATATACAGATACACAGACACACACTACAAACTTAAAACACCCCTTTTTTATGTCAGGGGTTCAAAAGCAAAATATAATTTAAGTTAGATTTACTAAATATCATGAGAATTACTTCGGATTCACTGAATAAGTGTCAACAAATAAATTTTATCAATGAAAATACTGTGTAAAAATATTTAGAAATTATCCAGGTTTGCACTTCATAAGTTCGCGATATTGCTGACTACATTGGAAGCTAGGTATGATGTAAGGATACAAGCAAAACAAGAATGTCCTTAGATCCAATCTCCAATGAGCTGTAACCAAAAATGTGGGGGATTAGCTAGCTGAGATCCAAAAGAAGTACAGCTTTTTATATGTTTAATTTGTTTTTGAGTTTCAGTAAACAAAATTTGGAATAAAACAATTTATTTATTGAAAAACTTAAGAGTTTTTTTTAGACAAATTATTATAAATTCTTGCATTTGAATCTACAAATTTCATTGGAAATTTAATTTTCCTGTGTAAATACACAGGATTTAATAAGTCAGCACTGAAAGCATATCTACTTATATTCTGTGATTGTAACCCTTTTCGATATTCTCAAACTTTAAGAATCAACTTAAAAAAAGTTTGTCTAAGTCCAGCCATCACCAAAAAACCTCAGATTATTTAGATGTTAATTTTACAATACGTATACAAATTATACATACAATTTAGAACTCTTGAAGAGCATTCTCGTGTGCAGAAAATTCATGTTTTCCTCTTAAATATTAAAGAAAATAATTCATTTTCAGCACCTACAACCAATAAAAGTATTTGTGACTTGAAATAAAAAGCAAATCTGTGCATATGTATGCCATCCCGTGCTGTAGTCATGCAAAAACGTGGGCTCTCTTCTACGTATTATGTTTTGGCACATGTACACTTACACTAGACTTTTAAAATCCATGTATGAATTTAAAATCTTTTTGTGACAGATTGTTTCTACCACCTGTTTTAAGGCGTACAAATCATTTGAAGTATGGTGGTCGTTTTCGACACGAAAACAAAATTTTGAAAAGAAAAAAATATATATAAATCCGTGAAAAGTTCAACACACTAAAGTCAAAATTTATCGTAGTTTTATGTTTTCAAATCTTTTCAAGCACCCAGTGCATGTTTTGTTTTCCATTTTACTTTTCTCCTTGAATGTTTCTGTTCAGCCAGTAGGAAAACCCCCAACTCGCTTAGTTAAAGTGGGTTACTTCTAAATTCGACATGGTGTGATGTGGTGTGTAGTACTGTAGAATGTGGCGAACGTTCACATGAACATGTGTTTACATATTTCATTTGACAAACATACATATGTAAGAATATGATATGTTGTAGAAACCAGGCCATAGTTAACCAAATTCATACATACGAACACGGGTGTAATGTTGAATTTTTCAAGTTTTGCGATATTTTTCTTTTTTTCGGATTTTGCTGTTAGTTTTCTTGTAAGTGCTTATTACACCTAACGTATGTCAAACAGTGTGTTTGTATTCAAATAAATACTGTTTGTACTATAAATACTTTTGCCAAAGTTACATTGGCAACAAAAAAGCGATTTATTTAATGCCTTAACGCGAGGCATATGCATGTTTAAGTGATTTAAATGATTTATGTCGAAAATACTATAGTATATGTAAAAACTAAAGAAATCTTGCGACTTGAGGGGGTTTTATGTATTTGGTATGTATGTATGTATGCATGTATATACATACATGCATGTATGTAAATATGAAGTATGCAAGTTTTTAAAGCTGCCACAATGTGATCGTAAGGCCACGTGAGTATATTTGCTGTGCTTAAGATTTTTTGCAGTGACAACAAAAATGACTTTCAAGTACATATTAAAAGTTTGCAGCAGTCTCGAATTAAAAATTAGTATTCCTAAGTATTCAATGCAAGTTCAGTCACAAACACGTTTAGGAATGTATTTATTTACACAAAGTATGTGTGTTTATTACATTAGGTTGTAATTAAACTATGCGAACAATTGCAAATGTTTTATAAATACCTTTTAGCAAAATATTTGTTTATAAATTGAATATGGGCATTTCCTGGGGTCACGAACGTACGTTCGTACGATTTTGATGCACAAAAAATATAGAAAACAAAACTTTTGCAAGCATTTTATTTTGCGATTTGATAGCATTTTGGAAGCTTAATGTTTAGTGCAAAACATGGATTTCATCGAGTTTAAATTTTCATATTAATAGTTATAAACATGTGGTCACGAACCTACGGAAAATAAAAGTCAACTTTGGCTGACAGTAGTGAAATGTAAAAATCTACGAAATGGAACAGAATAATAAAAAGTTATTAATTTATTTTAAAAGTGTATTAATGTAGGTCTCTATCAAGTATTTACTAGGGTATTAAATCGATTAACCGTTAATCGGTTAACCGGTTAATTACTACCCGATTAGCTGATCGGTTAATTTAAAATCGGCTTTTTTCGGTTAACGGTTAAATCGGTTAGTTTCAATCGATTAACCGATGAACCGACGTAACAAATTTTTTCATATTTTTGAGTGTTACAACTTATTTTTTGTGTGAATAATTATTTGTTTCGTCTCATTTGCAAAAGGTGAGTGTTTAGAAATTATTTTTCATACAAACAAAGAAGTATGTTCAGTGATCCTTACATAAGTAAAACTTCAAAATCTTTGGACATGACTATAAAAAAGTTTAACTAGAGACTCTAACCGAAGGGAGTTATTAAGTTTTTGTTTAATAATTTAATAAAAGGCAATAGTACTGTTGGCAACGATTTAATTAAGGATTAGATTTAATGAGAGACAGTACAAAAACGAAAGCCAAGAAATTCAGAAATTAACTTTTTTGCAGAGTATTCGTCGCTGAGCTCTGTCATCATGACTCAGATGATGACCCGCCAACAGAAGTTACTATCGATAGTATTAAAAGAAATGTTCAAAAAAAATTAACCGAATTATTTTAAGAATAATTATGTGTGTTGTTGGTTTTACTAATATACTCAAATTAATAAATAATTTATGCACTTTCATTTGTTGTAAACACTTGATTTATGGAAAAACCTTATTAATCGGTTAACCGGTTAATACCGAAATTCACCGATTATTAACGAATTAAGCAAAATCCTCGATTAATTAATCGAGTGATTAACCGATTAAAGCAAAAACACGATTAAACAAATACCCTAGTATTTACACAATAAAATGTCTGTACTGGTTTTTGTTTAATTGGCTTAATTGCCGGTTGCGAACGCACGGGTCGCGAACGTACGATTTTTTCAAATGTTTTTTACTATTATCACCACTCCTTCCCATTTTCGATCTTTTTTTGTTCTCCTTAAACTTTTCTCTTCTTACTATTTGGTAATAGAGAGATTTTGAAGAAAGAGTGCAAACATAACATAATTTTTGCATGTAAAATAATTATACTTATCTATATAAAAATGTCTTTACAAGTAGCTTAAAAAGAAAATATAAAATTTTCCATCTTCCAGCACAATTTCCTCAACTAAAAAAGGTGAGTTATGCTATTAAACCATTCCATTATATAAACATAGACTTTTTATAATTATAAACAATAAACCACGAAGATAATCAACATTTAATTTTTCCATCCTGGTAGACCATTCGGGGGAAATGCCCATATATTAAATCTATAATTACATAAGAAATTTATAAACATTTTTGCTACTAACTTATCAGGTATTGAAAAATAAATCTATAATCAATTTACGTGGGCGGGTCAACAATTCCGTGAATTTTTGAACACCAGCATTACTTCTATTAACAAACAACTGCCAGTTGAGTCCTGCAAAAGTTTAGCAAGCTGGCTGTGGTTGACAGACAGCCAGTGATAGCAGACTACCGATTGATTTGAGAAGAAAATGAAAAAAGTGATTTTGTGTGTAATTTTTTGCTTAAACCATGAGTAAGCTTGATAAATATTTGAAGACACTTTACCATAAATTTTAATGGTAAGAAATTGGTTTCCTAATTTTGTTTTCGACATCACGAAAGATGCCGAACTTTCTGCACGCCTAGTTTAGCTCTCTACATCCGCAAGAAATGGAAAAAGAGAGTGGAAACGAAAGAGAAGGCATTCCGCTAGATGAGTACCCTTATAGCTCACAATCGACCATAAACGCAATCGTGCGACAAGTTCGTAGGAGTTTGTTTGGCCTTTTACAGTGCGGGATTTTGTTAAACATATGGAAATAATTATGTAGTTTCTGTAGTAGTAGTAGAATAGCTCTGTAATATCTCCTTAAATGCTGTTTGAAATTTCATAACAATCAGACGGTTGGTTTAGAAACTGCAGAATTATTACCATTTCTTTTAACGAAATGTCCCACTGTGCGTTGTGCAACCACAATAAAGATCACTTTTTCCACAATACATCAGAGACCAAACAGCAGTCAAAACAGTGGGTTTCAATTTCAATACTAGTTGAACTTCTTAGGCCCACATTCACAGTCATTACTTACCTAATAGTAATAGTTTAACCAATAATATTTTATTAACAGCTCTTTGCTTACCATTAGTTAAACCGCAAAATGTCATTGGTTAACAAATAGTGAGACAACAGCTGATTCTATGGAAATTATTATTGTAATTGTTGTTTTACAAAAAAACTTTAGACACATATCAGGCATGCATATGTTGCCACGCAACATCTTTGCGTTTAGCTGTAACACTATTCTTTTTTATGTTCTACATTTGCAGATGATATAACCTGTCTTAGTATGCACAAAAACCCTCATGAGGCATCAAGATATCTTCAGGAACATATGACGCAGCTTGAGCTATGGTTAAACTTATGGAGAATAAAAGTAAACGAACATAAGTGTGTACAGATAACATTTACCTTACGAAAAGGTACTTGTCCCTCCATTAGAATCAATAGTCAAATTGTTCCTCAGCATTCACATGTGAAATATCTTGGTATACACCTTGATCGTCGGCTTACATAGAAACACCATATTGACTCTAAGCTAACTCAGATGAAACTTAAGTTATCTCAAATACACTGGTTGACTGGCAGAAATTCAACGCCCAGCCTGGACTGCAAACTTTTAATATACAAGTCGCTTTTGAAGCCAATATGGTGTTACGGTATCCAGTTATGGGGCACTGCTTCAGATGTAGAGAGAATTCGACGAAGACAAATCAAAATTTTAAGGTTAATAACATCTGATCCATTGTACATCAAAAATTCCAATTTGAATCGTGATTTATAAATGCCACAAGTGACTGAAGAAATTGCAAGATACGCAGGCAAATACTTAACTAAACTCGAATCGCATCCTTTTCCCCTTGCTCGTAACATCTTGAATTTTACTGGACACATTTGCCTAAAAAAGAGGTACACAAGGGCTCTTTTACTCCAGATGGGACTGCTTGATAATATATTTATTTTTCCTTTTTGATTATCACTACTCACCTATTATGTATAACTATCACTAAGTTTATGTCCGACACTGGTCGGGCCTAATAATTATATTTTAGCTTTAAGATTTGATTACTTATTGTTAGTTCATATTTGAAGATACAATAAATAAATACGTATAAAAAAAAGAAGTATGGCCTCGAATTTTGGCTAGCAGTCAATTCAAAGTCAGGATATGTGTATATGAAAATCCAACCATAGCTTGGAAAACTAAAAAAAATTAACGACCAGAAAAAAGGAGGAAAGGTTCGTATTGGATCACACTGAAATTTTGAAATGTCAAAATATCACAGCTGATAATTTGTTTTCCAAAATTACCAAATTATTGGTTATATTGTATTTTCCAATATGATTGACACATTTGCATTGGACGCGTTTATATTGTAAATCGCGAACTGCAGTCAGTTCTACATTTAGCTCAAAACTATATGAAACAAGGATCTACGCCTCCTAAAAATAAATTTTCAGTTGAGGTTCTTACCGACATGAGATCAAAATTTTTTTATTGTAAGGCATCAACGAAAACCTTGCCAAAAATAACAGCTGCTATAAATGAGCAAACTGCAGCTGCTGCTAATCTACGTGCGATAGCAAATGCATCATATGCAACAAATTCACATGCAAGTTGAAACGTAATATTATTTTTCAACATGTAATGAGAAAATTTCCACTCATTCTGTAAATTTTTTTTGATGTCCATAAACCAATAAACAATAACGGACCAAAATGGTCCTAAACCTAAAATGTTTAATTTTTTAATTTTCTAACTTCCTTTACATCATTCATTATTAAAAATTTTGCAGAAGTAATAAAATGTAAAAACACTACATTAGCTAACGTTATAAGTTTAAATAATAAACCATTCCGTTGTCAAAGCGAGTAATACTCGGCATAAGGGTTCCAATTTTAAAGTCCTGCACAAGACCACTTATAAGAACTTTTAAGACATGAGGGATTTTTCAAATGCTGTACAGTAAAATATTCTAAAACAAACGCTAAACAACACTGTTAGCAAGACATTTGTTTCAGTTATTGCAGGTATAGTAGTAAGGAAGAAAGTACTTCGTGACTGAACAATTTTTGATGCTTGCTTCTTCCTACGCATGGGCGCGTATACAAACGTCATGCATGTACATACGCACACACGTTGTGTGTATGATCTTTTATTTTTTTGCGCACATACAAACGAAAAACATGCATTGATATTAGTTGTGTCCGCTTGCTTTCAAAAAACAACCTAAAGCGCCCAGGAGACGTACAAAAAAACCCATCAACCACATAGTTGTGTGCGTGCAGTCGTTTTTTTCGGCTACACGTACACGTTGTCGGCACTGATTGATGAGAATCAAAAAATTTTAATATTTTTATTTGACGGCTGATTATTTGAACGTCTCCAAATCTGATTGACGAAAAAAGCGTAATTTTCTTCTGTTATTTGTTGTGTGACGACATAAAGAAGTGCGAGGATGAAAACAATTAATTTGCACTTTATAAATATTTAACATTGTTCTTTGTAAAAAAAAACCAAGCAGTAGACTTGTGACAGTTTTATTATTATTATAAATATAATATTATCTAACATTATTAAGTTTAATCGATAGTGTGAATTAAAAAAGTATTTGCTTTTTAACCGACTTCAAAAAAAAATGAAGTTAACAATTCGTCTCTATTTTTTTTAGGTGTGTAGGTTCATAACTTGATTTTACGTTCTTTTACTTATTTAATTGCTGCAAAACCTAGCTAACGTCTTTGGTTCTTGAAATTACACAATTTTAAAGTTGAAAAACATTAAAATGTATTATAACATCTCACGTGGTTCTACTTAACTGATTTTTACGAAACTTTGCACACAGCCTAAGCTTAAATAAAGGCACAATCTTGGGTTCAAAAAAGTGGGCGGGTCACGCCTATTAAATTTTAGTATACTATTTTACCTGCTTTTACTTAGCCAATATTTACGAAACTTGGCACACACCTCGAAATCTTAAAAATATACAACCCTGTTTAAAAATGGGCTTAGCCACGCCTCATAAAATTTAATAATATATTTCACTAAAAAGCAAAAAATAAAACTTTAAAAAAATTAAACCGACTTCAAAAGTAAGCACTAAAAAGCTAAAAATAATATTGATCTAGTTAAATAAAATATTTTTACATGTGTTACCTATAGTGTTGTTTGAAGTTGATGCCAGTAATAGAGGTACTAAACACATAGGAAAATGACCGGTAAGAAATTGCAAGAAATTTTTATGTACATACATATATGTATGTATGTATGTATGTGCTTTGTTACCAATATTGCTGCCACCAACTTCAAACAACAATATAGGTAACATATGTAAAATTTTGTTATTTAACTAGATCAATATTATTTTTAGCTTTTTAGTGCTTACTTTTGAAGTCGGTTTAATTTTTTTTTTAAGTTTTGTTACATAAATATTGGTTTTAAAACCGCAAATAAATGTGTACGTACAAATATATATATATATATATATGAATTTGGAATTTTTAAGTCAAAACAAAATACGTACATAAGTACACACAAGTACATACATATATGTATATGTATATGTACATATTTTTATTGTTTTTATATTACAACATTTTTTTAGAATAGTTTGAAGAATTAGAAGAATTATTATTATAAATAACAATAAAAATAATAGAAGAAAAATTAAAGGGGAAGATAGATAGAAAAATTATTATTTATCTCCGTTTAGTTTTTTAATGTGCTTTTTTAGATTAAGATTTCATAAAGAGTTTTAATGCCGCTAATAACAAAAAATCACTGGATGAAGACATACATAAGTACATGCAATCGCACACAACGAACACAAAACTAAAATGCTGATTGTCGATTTTATTTGTACGTCTCCGAAAAATCATCAATTAAACGACACTAAACATTCTTACCGATTGATGGCTTTCTTGTACGTCTCCTGGGCACCTTAAACACATAAAATCTTACAATATGCATCTTACACACACACTCAAATGTACAATATGCAAAATAACAAGCATACAGGCATCAACACTACTTCTTTTGATTGCTTGTTACGAACAAGAAGTCTTTGCGACATCGCTGGTTAAAAATTATGTATGTACATTGACAATCTAGAGCATTTATTATTGGTTTAGTGTAATACATGCCACGAGAATACATTTAAAAAAGAACACGTACTTACATTTCAAGACTGTTTACGCAGGCCTCTAAATAATATGTTAAGGTCTGAGGTTTTCTCTTTATGCATTTTATATATCGTCGTTGCTCTGACAAATCAAATAACAAATAAATAAATAAATCAGTTCTGTGTTTTTTACTAAGTTTTCAGGAGAGCAAAAAACTGTTTTATTTTGAAACCTTTCAATATTTTGGCAAACTGCAATGCTAAATTGAAACATATTTAGCATTTATTTATTTATTTCCTAAAGTTAATCTTAAATAACTCTAGATTTGGTAGATATAGCGAAATTGTCTAAAAACTACACAAAACTCATTTTGTTGTTTAGCTTCAAGCATAGTTCTAATTTTTTTTAATACATACATACAGGCCCAGAAAGACCGAAGTGGTGTGAATTCCTTATAACTTTTTATTTAAGACATATTTTTTTAATTTTTTGTTTTTTAAATACAGTAAATTTATAGGGAATATTTTTAGATTAGTTATTAAAAATTGTATCCCGCAAGTGGTGGCCATTTTCTGCTTCGCACAAATGTGCTCTTTCCATTTCCATTTATGAGTGACGAAGCCCATTTCCAATTAAATGGGTTTGTTAACAAGCAAAACTTTAGGATATGGGCTAAGGAAAACCCGAGAGTACTTCATCAACGACAATTACACCCAGTTAAGTGTACTGTTTGGTGCGGTGTTTCTTCAGAAAGGATCATTGGTCCATATTTTTTGGAAAATGAAAGAGATGTCGCCATTTCCATCAATGGTGATCGATATCGGGCCATGTTGGAAAATTTTGTAAGGCCAGCCGTGGAATACCATCCGCAAATATGGTTCCAACAGGATGGAGCCACAGCGCACACTCCGAGGGCCACAATGGCTATTTTACGCGACATCTTTGGGGAAAGAATAAATTCGCGTAGAAGCAATTTTAATTGGCCTCCGCGTTCCCCGGATTTAACCGCTCCAGACTGTTTCCTTTGGAGTTATTTAAAAGGGAAAGTTTATGTTAATAACCCTAGGACTATTGAGGAATTAAAAACCAATATTCCAGACGAAATTAACAACATAACACCGGAAGTTTTGCGAAAGGTCATGGAAAATGTGTTGAAAAGAGATCATTTGTGCGAAGCAGAAAATGGCCTCCACTTGCGGGATATCATTTTTAACAACTAATCTAAAAATATTCCCTATAAATTTACTGTATTTAAAAAACAAAAAATTAAAAAAATATGTCTTAAATAAAAAGTTATAAGGAATTTACACCACTTCGGTCTTTCTGGGCCACCCTGTGTATTTATTTATTGTATCTTCAAATATTAACTAACAATAAGTAATCAAATCTTAAAGCCAAAATAAAATTATTTAGCCCAACCAGTGTCGGCCAAAACTTAGTGATAGTTTAAATAATACATAAGTAGTGATAATCAAAAAGGAAAGTTAAATGTATTTTCAAGCAATCGGATCTAGTGTTGCGTAAAATAGCCCTTGTGACCCTCTTTTTTAGGCGGATGTGTCCAGTAAAGTTCAAAATATTACGAGCAAGCGGATTAGGATGTGACTCGAGTTTTGTAAAGTATTTGCCTGCGTATCTTGCAATTTCTTCAGTCACTAGTGCCATTTTTAAATCACGATGCAATTTGAATTCTTAATGTACAATGGAGCAGATGTTATTAACCTTAAAAGTTTGTTTTGTCTTCGTTGAATTCTCTCTACATTGGAAGCTGAAGCAGTGCCCCATAACTGGATACCGTAACACCATATTGGCTTCAAAAGCGACTTGTATATTAAAAGTTTGCAGTCCAGGCTAAGTGTAGAATTTCTGCCAATCAACCAATGTATTTGAGATAACTTAAGTTTCATCTGAGTTAGCTTAAAGTCAATATGATGTTTCCATGTAAGCGTTCGATTAAGGTGTATACCAAGGTATTTCACTTGGGAGTGTTGAGGAATATTTTGATTGTTGATTCGAATGGGGACACACTTTTGTTCATTGACTTTAATTCTCCATAAGTTCAACCAGACTACCAACTGTGTAATATGTTCTTGAAGATATCGGGATATCTCGTGCAGTTTTTTGCGCATACCAAGGCAGGCTGTATCATTGGCAAACGTAGATGTGTGGATATAAAGTATAAATCAAATACAAAACTGGTCCCAGTATGCTACCCTGTGGCACACCGGATGATATAGATTCGGGCAGACTCATGAATTCTCCTTCCACAACCGTAAACTTTCGGGTAGTTATGTAGCTTTCTAATAGATTCAGAAAATTTATTGGTATATATGATTTCAATTTTAAAATTAGGCCTTTATGCCACACTTTATCAAATGCCTGAGACACGTCAATAAACAAGGCAGAACAATACATTTTTTCTTCAAAAGTTCTTCTTATAAATTGCACCAATCTATGAGTTTGTTCAATGGTGCTATGCTGACTTCTAAAACCAAATTGATGGTCTGGGATGCACCCACTATCAGTTAAAATTGGGGACAATTTTGTCATGAGCAGCTTTTCGAAGAGTTTTGACATTGTTGATAGCAGACTTATTGGCGTGTATGACTCAGCCTTGGTAAGGTCTTTGCCCGGCTTTGGAATCATTTTCGTAGTTCTAATGAAACTATTTTTTTATTTTAACACATAACTGTTTTCATTTAATATTTTTTGATACATATGTATGTAGAGTTTACTTTTGCTAAGTTCTGAACCACTTAAAATATCTTTAAACGATTTGGTGAGTGAATGTATGACACATCAAATTTTATAATGATGATATTAAAAAAATTTAAAAAATTTGCACGTAACCGATTATGTCAGAGCAACGACGATATATGTTTAGATATTTTTCCTTAACTTCTCTGATTTCTATCTCATCAATAACAAAAAGTTTAAAAACTGGCAATATCTATTTTGATTTACCATAGTACGTTATTAACCTTATTTATAAAAAAAAAGTTTTTTTAGCTACAATTAAACAGACTTCATTTTCCTTAAATAAAAACTTGTATATTTCTCTAACACAGAAAAAAGTATTCAACAATTAATATAATTAATTACGAATTTAATTGATTCAAGCTGAAAAACGCAATTGGTGCATATATATTATTATGTAATTTGTTTAATGGTGCAAATTTCATTAATTTTTTTTTTGTTTTCTAGAAGAAATATCTTGTTATATATGATCGTAGTTTATATCAAAGCATATTGATATAAAAAAATTCGGTACATTAATTTTTTGTACTACTATATATATATTTTTTCTGTTTATCAGGCTCAAGGTCATTTGATTGCAGACCTCCACGATAGTATGCACTGAATATGCGCACTTTCTAACACCACTTTCAGGTTTTTTTTATTACTAAACTAAAGCCCATTATTGTAGTAGACACATCCTACCTGCATAAAATATTCGTGCTCTTTCAATAACTTGAAGATTATATCACGCACATTTGCAAAACATTTATTTACTATGTAAATACGCGTATTTCTATAATTTGCAGAGTACACCAACTAGCACACGATGAAAATGTCACTGAAGCACTTTCTTACATTTGCTAATATTTTTGATAGTATTTTTTTCTAAATAGCTAAACTAAAGTTGATACAAAATTTAAAGTAAAACTGGGCTATATAAAAGTTCTCTGCAATCACCCCTGATATCTTAAGTATTTGATTCACCGGCAAAAGTATGTAGTCTACAATTTAGGATTAATTTGTAATTTTGCTTTTCTTTTTCTATTTTATACTAATGTTATTTGTCCATGGTCTTATCCATTTGTATGTATGTGAGTATTACTGCTTCAAATATATGTATTTATTTGTTTAGACTGACGGACAATGTTTTAATACTTGTACTGGACTAAACGCTAAACACATCATTACACTGTCGTTTATTTGGATTTTTACTCTTATCGATTGCGTCTACTTAATTCACCTTCATGTAAACGACAAACGTTTCCTTTCCCATCACTTTTTTTTTCTTTTTTGACCTTATATATTGATGTTATTTTTTCCCCACTTTGTCTTCTGTTTGTCTGTAGAATAGCCCTCCTCCTTGTTTTTTTTTTTTTTTGTTAGAATTATTTTGCTTAAAGATGTATAACCAACAAAAACTACAGCGCCCCTAACTTACATAAACAGTTTCGTCTATATGTCCGTCTGCTTGTCTGTTTTTTTTTCAGGCCCACATGTTTGCATCATTAATCATGACGTTTCAAAACTGACACATTCGGTCGATCAGCAGCGCATCAGTGAAACTTGTTACAAAAAGAAAAAAACTAGAATTGTATTATATGCTTTAAATGTTTTTCTTTTCACAATTTCGCTTTACTTTAGATAATTTTCAAAAGGTATAAGAATAATTATACAATGGAAATTGTATCTATTATGTTGGCTTGTAAGCAGATTTTAGCTATCAGTTGAACACTGCAAATACAAAACTACGGTGAGTCTCTCTAGGTCATACACCACATTTTAAAAATTAACGATAATGCTTCAATTGATTTAAAAATTTCTATCAAATAAATTCAAAATTTTTCAAAATTTTGTATTTCAAATCATCCACATACAATAAAACTTTAAAACTGGCGAATTTTCACTATCAAATTCTGTCATAGAGCTACAAAATGTCAATATTTTAAGTAAATACCTGTGGCAATGAAAAAAAGTGCTTAGGTCATATTTTACTGCTTTAAATTCTTAACTCGATGTTCAGAAATTTATTTACATCATTCTACACTAGGGCTGTCAGAAGTGAGAGCTCGTCGACCAGGGCACTCATACAAACCACAAACGATCGTACAACAGAACCTTATATACGAAAATCTAATGTTTAATTCATATTATGAGCATCGAAAATTTCATGACCAATTGAACAAATTTAGATTTCGATGAAAAAAAATTTTTGTAAACGAGTTATTTATTTTTAGGTATAGTTGTTGAAAATTTTAAAAATCACTTTGAGTGATATTCATAATAAGGGCATTCTTTGGCGAACGCTCGTCATAATATCAAATGAAAGTCCGTTCGATCAGTACTTTCGACTACAGTTGAAGTTCGAAAGTTGCTCATAATAAGGGCCTTAGTTGAAACAAAAATTGAATCAGAGTGCCTTTCGTTTAAATTTATTGTAGTTGCTGGTAAATTTTCCTGTACAAAAAAACCAGAACAACTTAAGAGTGGACCAGGACACCAGGACAATTTGTCTTAATCCATGACAAACCCTGGAAAGCCAGGACGTATGGCAGCCCCATTCTACACACTATTATAAGTTAAAAAATGTTTCAAAGCAAGTATAAACATTTTGTATACAAGAGAAATTCCAAATATTAGAAAAAATTCTTAACTTTTCAGCGATCGATGCAACAATATTGTATGGCGAAAAGGAAAAGCAAGACATGAAACAGGAGTAGAAACAAGACAGCATTTCTGTTTTGGAAACTCCTAGATTTTTGGAAAGAAATTAAGGATATAATGACCAGTATCTTGAATATTTTTACTCTTATTTTTAACATAACAATGTGTGACAAAAATTAATGGTATGTGAATCTGTTTTTACCAAGATTAAAATTAATTATTAACTCTTTGTATCTATGTGTCTGTATAAGTACTCGTATAGGCCAAACGGCTGGACCGATTATTTTTTAGTTTTTTTGTTTGAAAAGTGACTTAATCGAGAGTGTTCTTAGCTATTTCTAAAAAGATCAGTGAAGCCGCTTAGAAGATATAACACCTTTTCTGGTTATATCGAGGGTTTTTAAAATTTTTAATTTTTTTTTATTTGATTTCTTTTTTTTACATTTTTGAATTTTCGGTTTCTTTATTTTTCTCTGTTCGTAAAGGAAGAAATTCCAGATGATTACCTCATAGAAACTTAAAAAAAAACAGGTATGCTAAGACTGCGTTAACATATGCAAAATTTTCCCAGATACCAATATTTGCGGTGAATTTATTTTGTTTTATAAACACTAACGTCCATATTTATTAAAAGGTTATTAAAGCTTTATAAAGTGGGTTTAAAACAAATTTTCATATAAAATAAGATTGTAGTAAAATAAACTCTCTACTTTTTTCTTTCATATTCTTCTTCCCCAGACAACAACAAGCTAAATGAAAAAGGAAAGGAGGTCCAGCCAGTCATGCATGATGCTGTGAGAAAAAAAGGTAAGAATTTCTATTTACATATATTTCAAATATATTACCGTTTTAAACATTTATATTTGTAATAAATTCATAAATGTTGAATTTAAATAAAATAATATATGTATAAATACAGTAGTTTCCGCTTAGTTGATTTTCTAAAAATGTGCGGCTTTTGGTACACTTAAACGTAAAAATCATTTAACCGATACTCTGTTAATTGATCCATTAAAAGCAAACCCGTTTAATTAAGCATTGAGATCAATAATCGGAAACATGTTACAACACGGTTATTTTCCATGTTTTTTATATGGAACATTCATTCAATGTTTTTTAGACTCAATTATGCTGGAAGCAATTAAGCGGAAACTACTTTATTCATCTTCTCATACAAATTTATTTTCATATGATTTTTCAATGTATTGTATTTAAATTTGACTATACTGACATTCATTATATATGTATCTCTACTTTGGAATTATGTGACATTATTTCATAAAATAAACATGTCAAATTACACAGTAAGTTCTTACTATTGTTAGCGTCCTTAGCTCTCCCCCAGAAAAAATTTACCGCCTGAACCAATGATATTAAAAAGAAGATGCCTCTCTAGTTGTGTTGCAACCTTCCAAGAATGGAGTTTGCCGTAGGTTTTCGTTCTCCATTAGGTCTCCTTCTAATATTGTTATTAGAATTTTATATCGGCTTAACCAATAAGCAAGAGCTATGACGCCCTCACAAGCCACATAGAGAAGAAAGTGCACACTCAAGTGTACTATTTGTTAGGACCAAAGAAATTACTGCACTGGTGTGAATCTTGGACATAATTTATTCGGCCAACTTCCTTGGGTGACTCATTTTATTATACAGGCCCCGCTTATTGAGGTTATGACGGCCGTTTAGTTAATATTCCCATAAGATTGGTGGCTTTGAAGCACCTTGGGAAATCATGTCCTAACTGTAACATCTAAATTTTTGGATAAGAAATAATCTACACTATGAGATTTGCCGCCAAATTAGTTTTTTGGGGGCATGAGGAGGCAAATAAGGTCAAAAGGGGTTTTAAGCATTATTCAAGGTTTATATTATGCTATGAGAATATTTTTGAGAATATTTTCTCTTCTAAAACGCTGCTGTTTGCAAGTAGAAAAATTTCAGGGCAGCAAATTTCATGATATTTCTTATTGAGCATATAAATTGATTTTTGTAGTGCAAATCATTTATTGCCGACATTGAAACATAAGATGGCGTGCTAGAGGAATTAAATGTATTTTTGTTGTTTCTTCTTCGGCATAAATTGTTTTAATTTTTTTCTGAACACAAAAAACAGAAGTTAAAAATATTTTATGAATGTATATCGGAAAATAACGAAAAAAATTTGTGTAAAAGGAAAAAAGTGGCATAACAAACTTTGAACATCCTGCGTGCATTCTGTGGGTGGTGGCAACAGACCTGTGTGGTTGTGTTTGTATATGCACGAGAATGTTTTATCTTGTAACAAAAGTCTAGCTCGCACACTTACAGCACAACATGAAACGCCTTCTTCCTTTTCCTGTTTTACCAGAAAAAGAATTATTTATATTAAAAATTAGAGGGGTGAGTATGCAACATATTTTTATTTTATTTTGTATTTATCACACCGTTAGTTAAAAAGCTTTACGTTGAGTTACATGTGCGTTTGACTGCATGTGAGTGTGTGTGTACGTACGACCTTACGAAACCCGTATTCCAAAATAATCGTATTCATGTATTTTAAGACTTTAATCTGCATGTCGAAAGTGATTAAACAGTTTGTATGTGCCAGAATTTCAAAATCCTCTAATTGTTTATTTTCTCTTACTTTCAAATTTCTCTTGATTTGCTATTGTTTAAAAGTAAACTGAGTACGTTCTTTTTAATTTCAGTTAAATTAGCTCAAGTGGAATCTTCATTTAATTGCAATTAAGACGAAACAAATTTATGCAACATACAAAAAAATTTAAAACCAAAAAAAATTTAGAAGAACTTAGTGGCGAAAGAAATTTTATATTTTAGGACTATTTCCTGTAAATTTTTTTTGTGACATGTACTGGAATATAAGTGAGAGTCTGGAGAAGAAATTTTGAAGAATTAGGTATGGTTTCTCCTTTTGAAAATCAACTGCAAGCGCTTCGCTTGTGATATAAGTTATGTAATTAATGGCATTTTAAATGGTTACAGATTGCACATAAGGGGGATTCTATAATTTTAAATTTGTTGTTTTTATAAAACGTGTTTGATTTACATGGGAACTTTTAGAAACATACATATAATATTAATAATACTGTATATGCATTTTTAAAATCATAGCCAACAAACTTCACTCTAGTGCTGACAGAACGTTGCAAAAATTGCACTTTTCGCTCACCTGAAGCCCAATGTCGGAAAACGGCCCTAATATGCGAAACAAAATTTTACCCTGCTTGAGGTAATCGAAATTTTGACTAAGACAGGCAACAATTGATCGCGAATTCGTTTATAGTCTGATGAGCTGATTTGTGCAATTTTAGAAATGAAAGATGCTGCCAAGTACAAATATAAACTCTGTAGAGCAAGATTTGGTGAAACGTTTGGATTTTAAAGATATGTAGTTATAAATATTGTACAGAAAAAGTTATCCTCACAAAAACATAAATGTGAAAAAAGGCCAAGTTCCTTTTCAAAATTTCGGCCATCAATGGTAGTGAGATACAACTTTTGACCAAGTTCGTGTTTGGTACAATACCTATCACTGCAATAGGTGTGCATTATCTAAATTTGTAATCGTAAGGGTGTTATATAATTCTCTTAGTTAAATTTTTTGAGTTTCAAGATTTTTCTAGTAATTTGCTAATCTATAACTACTTGTTTATCAAATTTCAGCTCACTAGGGCAAATTTTAATTTTTAATCTTATGGGCGTGTTCCCGCCTACTTTTTTAACCCCAAATGTTTATTTGGCTAACAGTTATCTTTCCTGTTTAGCTTCGTTGGAAACGGATAATAGCAAATACATAAATAGTAAATTTAAAAGTGCCGACCCGAAACACATGAAATACGAGGCTTAAATTGTATGGACGTGTCAACGCCTAATTTTTTCAATAAAAATTTATAGCCTTGTGTTATTGAAACATGTATGCAAAATTTTAATAAAATCGCTTGCTTTAAACGCCTTAGAAATGTTTTTTTAATTCTTAATTTTATGGGCGTAGCCCCGCACCATTATTTAAAATTTTCGGGTTTTCAGATTTTTTAGGTGAGTACTAATTTATTTCTACTTGTGTACCAAATTTCAGCTCACCAGCGCAAATTTTAATTTTTGTGGGCGTAACCCCGCCCCTGGTTAAAATTTTCAGGTTTTCAGATTTTTCTAGTTCATCGCTCACCTAGATCTACTCGTGTAACAAATTTCAGCCTTCTAGCTATAGCGGAAGTGCTTCATCAATTTGATGAGTGTGTCAGCGGTCAGTGAGTATGTCTTAAAATGTGTACCTTTTGCACCTCCGTATCTCCGGAAATTTCCATTGTAAAACTTTCAAACTTTGCGTATGAGGTAACATGAATTTATTGTAATTGTGGTTTAAATTTTATAATTACGATTATGGGGAACAAAGTTATGAGGGGGGTAAACAGCTCGAATGGCTTCCTGTAAATATACACACTGCGTGCATTGGCCGGAACTTGGCCTGGCCTAGATAGTTATAGTTTTTTTTTTTAATAAAGAAAAATCGTTGAAACATTTATGTTTTTCACTAATATTTAATTAAACCTTATGTACTTTATATTTTAATTGAACTTACAACTCTGTCAAAATGTGTTAGCAACAGAGCTTAACTCAAAATGCTCTGAAATAATAATTAATATCAACTTTTGTTTTTTAAATGTGCGAAAATCGTGCAGTTCTGTCGAATATAATCACAATATGAAAATTAAATAAATTTTTATTTAATGTAATATATATTTAATTTAAAAAATATATAAAAATTTTTAATTAAATCAGCTGAGTTTACACTATAATTTTTGTGACTGATGAAAAACTAGCTAATTTATTAATTTCTACTTTTCTGTGCAGATATACAAGAAGCGTAATTGTGAATTTAAATAAAGCAATGATTTCTTCAGTTATAACTTTCCTTCCGTATATAATTTCATTAGTTTTTAACTAATATTTAGCTGAAAAGATTAATAAGAACAAAATATGTATGTTGGAATTTTCGTTGAAGTTTTTGACATTATTATGTTTCGATACGAGGAGTTAGTAATTCTGAACTATTTGGGGCAGATATATATGATTTTTAATCTTTTTTAAGAATTTATTTGGAATAGTTCTGATGAGCTGTTTTATCATCACCAAAATTCAAGGTATTTATATACATAACATACCAAAAACAACTACATATTGATCTTTTAGATTTTAAAGACTTTATTCATAAAAAATTTTGTTACGATTTCTTATGGTTGTGAGGAGGGGGTCTTTGAAAATTTTACGTAACAGAAAAATACGTATGGTTTTCTCATTTATTTATTTAATTGATCAAACGTGTTAAGGTGTCTTTACAAGGTAATACAATGTGTTACGACATGTCAAAAAATGTTGTAGAGTATACAAAATCTTATCATGTAAAAGCAAAATGTATCGAGCAGGAGAGAATACGGATAGTAAATTTGAACCATCAGCTACATAACTGGTTCAGCAAAAGCAAATAAACAATGAACAAACCTAAAAAAAATATTATTTTGTAGTAAAATTACATTCAAATTATAAAATGTTTTGTTACGATCTGTCACTGGAGGAGGGGTAAAAAATCGAGGAAGGAGCGTTTGGTAATATGTGATATTACATTATATTTCTGCTAGTTTTTTATTGATTTAGAAAAAGTGCAACATATTTTAACATTTTGTTTAGAAAAATTAAATTAAGCACTCCTTTAAGGCTAAAACTTATGAGCGAAAAGGGATAAGAAAATTGCAAAATGTATACATACGTAAATTTTCTTTCTAGAATACGCCATAAGTTATATAATTCAACCATTAAGGTTGCTAGTTTTGGTTTTATCTTCAATTAATTTTTTGTTTCATTCAGTTCAATTCAATTTCAAAATATTGTTAGCTTAAAATCAAAATGCCATTAATTGGAAAAATTATAAACATTGAATTGAAAATTAAAAACAAAACAAATTATGTCAATGTAATTGAATGTCGCTGAAGAAAAATAATGCCCGTACAACCTCCAAGAAGATAAAAGTTGTTTTTGTCCAAATTTTAAATGTTTGTGTTTACCTACATATAAATAAAGTAAAGCCCTTCCACTTGCAATATAATTGTGCAATTTTTCGTATTGTACAATAACGGCTCCAATGTGTATGTACATATGTCATTCTGATGTTTATTGTACAATGAAGACAATTGTGTAAAATGGTGGCAACATTGTTCAATAATGATGTTAACTTTTTTGAGCCATTTATTGCACAATAAAGGTCAAAGTGATAATAATGTGTCCAAAAACATATGCAATGATATTGTACTTGTATAATGGATGGGCCGCTTAAGACTTAAAATAAGAATTAAACACCGCACAAAGCACAGCTATGACTAGAAAATTCAAAAACCAAACATAAATAATTATGAATTATTATTAACTAAACAAATAAAAAAAAAATATTTTCAAATGGGTTCAGATAAAACGACGTAAGTAGCGCTGTGTTTATTTGTACACAAATAATTATTTTGGAAGTCAATGTTTGTCAACATACTACACAGAAAAAATTATTCCCTAAAAAATTTTCAAACAATTTGAAATAATATTTAGTTTCAGTAAATATTTTTTACTGTTCAAGTAAACTATTTGTTCCAATTTTATTTTATGTCAAAGAAACTGTTTAGAGTGAAAATTTTTATTCATACACTACCAAATTCATAAAAAATATTTCAGGTTATCATAGATCTAAAAACATTTTATTTAATAAATAAAAAATGTTATAATAGAAATATTTAAAGTAAAGTGTCAAATAAAACTTTTACTAGGTTTTATAGAAAAATAGGTAAGAATTGTTATTGATTCAGTTAATTTGTTTTCTAATAATACGAAAACTTTTAGTGAATGTGCTTGTAAATTATAAAAAAAATGATGAATAAGACAAAAAAATCTGCAAAAATTTTTTCTGTTCCTATTAATACATTTGACTGAAAATATTTTAAGTTTCAGCCAACTTTTTTCTCTAATGCCATAATAGGTTAACAAGGAATAAAATTTTTTTCCAGTTAAATTTTTACAAAATTGTTATCAGAATCTACAAATTTCTTTGTAAGTCCGCATTCATATAAAATATTTACTGATTCAATGAATTTGGTTACTGAAAACGAAATTTACTTATAGTTAATTAAATTACACAAGTTTACAAATTTCCGAAAATCCGAGTTTTCTTTTTCAAAATTGGTTCTAGTTTGTGAGTTCGCGCATGTTGGCAGCACGTCGCTCATATCATAATGACATTCAGCTGTTGGCGTCGCTAGAAACATTACTTAATTTGTATTTTTTTAATCCAAAACGTGTGAACATGCAAAAACAGAATTGTAAAATTGATTCAAATCTTTTTGTTATGTTTGCGGTTGTTATATGATCGGAAAAACGGGCAAAGTTTTTACTTATGTGATCATAAATGCATTTTTATTATTTTGGTTTTTCTGTATCAAACAACCACATGAAAAATTTGTGGCAATTCACAGGTTTGAACGCAAATTTCAATTCAATTTTAAAGAATAAATGATTTATATACTATTCCAACAGGTTATTGCTCTCTTGATGGGGATGCAATCTGGTTTTACAAAATTTTTCTGTTTTTGTGTCTGTGGGATAGCAGTGCAAGTGACCAACATTATGTGAAAAAAGATTGGCCAAGCCGTACTTATTATAAACCAGAAAACAAAATGTCTCTTCTATACCACTTGTGAATCCACAGAGCATTTTCTTGCCACCTCTCCACATAAAGCTTTGCCTTATCAAAATCTTTGTCAAAGCGCATGAGCAGCTTTTGAGTACTTGACCAATTTATTTCCCAAATTGTAGTGCACCAAATTAAAGAGGGAATATTTATCTACCTGATATTCAACAATTAATGGCCGACAGAAACTTTACAAAGTGTTTAACGCCCAATGAAGCAGCAACATGGGTATCATTTCAAGATGTTGTTCACAACTTTCTCGGTAACGGCAAATTTCCAGATTTCAAGCAGACACCTGACAGTTTGTTGCAAAATTATTATGAGATTGAAGCTCGAACGTCTCTCAAAATACATTTTCTGCATTCCCATCTCGAATTTTTTCCTGAAAATTTGGGTGATACAAGCAACAAGCAAGGAGAGCGGCTACGCAAAGATTTGGCGAAAATAAAAAAAACGATACCAAGGATTTTGAGACAAGGGCATGATAAGCCACTAATGTTGGACTTTAATACATGAAACAGATTCCACACAGTACAACCGACTCAGTTAAAATGCTCCTCATTTCTAGTTTAACACTTTTTAATTAACAAAATTTAGATTAATTGTCAAAAAAAATAAAAAATTTGTTTATTTAATATCTAAAAAACTAGAACCAATGTCCAAAAAAGGAATGCAGATTGGGATTCAGCGCCCCAAATTAGGTTAGAAACAGCTTTTGGTTGGTTAGATCCAAAACCGTGTATACTTGTGTTAGTATTCTTCGAACTTAGTTTGTTTCTATATTTAACAAACTAAAGTTCGTATCGCATTGTAAGCCAAATTACATGTGATAATTATTAATGATCAAATAACATCAAAATAAGTTGTAAATATTCTGACAACAACACATAGTTGAACGGATCAGCTAGCCGTTTTCGAAAGCCACTAAACCTTCATCGTCAGCGTTCTTTTGGCTCACAAGGCGATACGAACTTTAGCCTGTTAAAGATAGAAACAAATTAAGTTCGAAGAATAATAATTAAATTAACTATAATTAAATATACATGGGCTTGTGGCAAAAATTAAAAAAATAAAAAATATGCTTAATACTAACAAACCAAAAAAGTTTGTCTTAAGTGGAACAAAAAATAAGCAAATTAACTAACATGTGCATAATTAGCAAAGAACAAACGACAATGGTAAGACTGTTGGAAATTTAGAGATGGTAAATTTGAGCTTTCATTACAAAACACCTTTCAGCAAATTGAAATACGATGAATCAAAAAAAATTCACATATTCCATTTGCAAAAAAGTTTCGTATATAGGGCAGAAATTTACATCAACTGATACCACACACAGTGGACCCAACACAGAAGAACGCTGATGATGAAGGTTTAGTGGCCTTCGAAAACGGCTAGCTGTTCCGTTCAACAATGTGTTGTTGTCAGAATATTTACAACTAACTTTGATGTTATTTGTTCATTAATAATTATCACATGTAATTTGGCTTAAAAGCGATACGAACTTTAGCCCGTTCAAATAAATCCTAGATCATTTTTATTGAAAGGGCTCAGCGCAGACACTGATCCAATCACTGTTTACGAAGAATTATGTAAATTCGAAAACGAAAACTTAAAGTTTCTTAAAGTAAATCAATTTACCATTAAGAAATCAATAAAAGAAGACTATAGGCTTCCAATTTACTTAGTTGAAATAAACCATGATAGAAAAGTAAACGAACTAAAAAAAATAAACGCTTTTCTTCATCGCTGTGTAAGATGGGAAATATTAAGAAAGACCGATATACCACAATGACGAAGATGTTAAACCTTTTGCACAGCGCGGCAAAGTGCTATTTACCATATAGATGCGTTAAATGCAACAAACCTCATGATTTCGGAAAGTGTAGCATGGATGAAGTTTCCCCAGACGAGAGAAATAAGCTTTATTGTGTGATATACAATAAGTATAGGTATCCGGCCTCATACAGAGGCTGCGAAAAATATAAAGAAGTTCAAGAAAAACTCCGAGCTAGGAAACAAAACTTCGTTAATGGAAGAACAAATAGAACATCAACGTATTTTAACCCTAAGCTGTGCAAATATGGTTAATAGCACTCAAACACAAACCACTCACCACTCTAATCCAATTCAACAAGCACTGAAGGAGCTAAATAATGCTATGGTCAACTTCACTCAACACATTTCTAATTTACAAAAGCAAATCCAGATACAAACTATTCAAATATATACTATATTTTCAACCTAAGAGATCTAAACTTTGGAAGAAACAATGGCTAAAAAACCTAATATAAAGAAATTAATGTCAACTCACTAATAAGATTAAATAAAAGATACGATTTATGTAAATTTCTTAATAAATACAATCCAGATATAGTTCTTTTCAACGAAACAAAACTAAATGTTAAACATAAAATACACTTAAAAAATTACGATTTTGTACGCAAGGATAGGATCAACGCTACAATATTATGCCTCGGGAAACAACGACCATACTTTTAAATCTGAAAAAGATACACTGTTCAAAGCTTTACACCATCAAAACTGGGATTGTTACCTAGTCGCAGGCGATTTCAACTGTAAGCAAACAGATTGGGGCAACAATAATAACAACCAAAAAGGAATTATATTAAAAAATTGAATTCTAGAAACTGATTTGCGCTTTAGATGCAAACAATATGAATCTACCTTACCATACACTCGATATAATTCACACTTAGATATATACCTTCTTGACACCCGTTTGATTATAGGTAGAGAGAATGATACTATTAACTCTCTAAGAACTATAGACTACGAAAGTGATCATAATGCTGTTCAAATAGCTTTGCAGGGATGGGAAAGAGACCATCCGATGATATTTTTAAAAAACTTACCGAATCGTCTACATAATTACAGGAAAACCAATTGGAAAAAATTTGAGAATAATATTTTAAGAAGTTTTAATAATAATAATATACCAAACGATCAAAATCTTACTAATATAGAGATAGATCTTTATCCAAACAATCTAAATACAGTTTTGAATAATTCAATCGAAAGTTCTGTCCCTAGATACCAAAATACAGATTCCACCTCAAAATTTATCAACCCAATCATAAAAAGATTGCACGCTAGAAAAAGTAAAATAATTACAAATATTAAAAAACATAACCGATTTGAACGTATATTAAATTCGCAAATCTACTAAAGACAGAACTAAAACTCATCAAAAAACTTATCAATGACAACTTTATTTTATCTGTAACAGTTACTTACAAAATAAAATCTCAAAAATTGATCAAAATAATGGATCAGATATTTTCAGAGAAACTAAAAAACAATTTATTCCAACACAACCCATAGAAATAAAATTTTTTTAAATTCCAGCAGAAAATGAAATATTATTTAGAAAAGCGGGCATAAATCCTAACAAATTGAGAAAAGATAACAATGATAATAAATTTCTAGTTGATGATCAAGAACAGGTTTTAAACGTTATAGGCTCTTATTTAGAATCTGTCCACTCTCACAAAGAGATTGATCAAGAGAACAGTTTACAAATTGAAGTTAATAACTGGTTTTTTAATTTTTTACAAACGAAGACTAGGTATGAATATGACCAATCACAGATTACTATATTCAATACATCAAAGAAAGCTAATGAATTAAATGATTCTTCAAATGAAGACTTTTTTATTACTACAGATTCCATAATGTACATTTTCCGCAACTTAAGGAAAAAACTATCTACAGGGTTAGATAACTTCCCTAATATAATCTTGAGACATCTTGCAAAAGCAATTTTAATGGAGTATTGTACCTTGTTTAACAATATGCTTAACAATGCGTATTTTCCGCAAGCATGTTCTACGCAAAAAGATAAAGATACTAGTCACCCTAAGAACTTTCGAGCTATTAGCATGCTACCAAACATTAGTAAGGTATTCGAAATAGGGATCAACAATAACATATTAAAATTTTGTAATAAAAACAATATAGTTAACAATAGGCAATTTGGCTTTAAATATAAACATTCTACCATCCATACAATTCATTTGCTTGTCTCATATATAAATTGGAATTGCCTTGTAGACTTTGAGAAAGCTTTTGACAATATCGGGATACCTAGTTTAATGTATAAACTTAATACTTATAAATTCCCTTTACACTTAAAAATACTCATATATAATATGTTAAACGACAAACGTTTTTTAGTCAGCAATATACAAAATTTAAGCACAAAACAATTTACTATTATAAATGGTCTGCAACAGGGAACAGTGAACTCACGTTCTATTTAATATTTTTATATATGATCTCTTAAACAAAATCGATAATATCATAGGTTTCGCGGATGACATAAGCATATATCATTCCGATAACAAAATCAGAAAAATTTATGAGAAGCTCCAAAATTACTTTAATATAATAGAAAAATATGCTTATGATTAAAAAATAAAAATAAACATAAATAAATGTGAAACCATTCTTTTCCGACCTCCTGTGGGGAAGTGCAACTATAATGTTACAAAGCACTGGAAGGATTTCAGTATAAGTTCACAGGACGGTGTATATATCCATAATCAACAATGTGTTAAGTACCTTGGAATACATCTCGATAAGTTTATATATTTTCCCGATCATATCAGTTTGCAATTAATAAAAGCGAGAAAAGCTTTCTTTATGTACAAATCGCTATTTCACTCAAAAAATATTAAACCAAAAATTAAACTAATGTTATATCAAGCTTTAATAAGACCCATACTTACATATGGTTGCCAGATTTGGTTTAACGTTTCCCCTTCGTATATGGAGAAAATACGTATTTTTGAAAGAAAATGTTTAAGGTGCTGCAGTTCTCTTTACAGATCATCTAACAGTAATTATAAGAAATATGTATCAAATAAACAAATTTATTTTGTTTCTAAAATAAGTAGAATAGACAACTTCATTTTCCATCTCATTAGAAACCACATCTTGAGAAGTATTAACTGCATATAAAATAATTAAATAATGAATGGCTTCATATTATGCTAATGATACATATATACACAATGGATTACAAGGGGTTACGTAACACCCGAAGAATTTTTGTACCTCGATAGAAACGGTTATTTACAAAATGGAAATGGTATCCCCATTTTTTGCCATATATATATAGAAGAGCTAATAATAATGCCGTACTTAGTAGAGAGCTCACAGTAGAAAATTGCAGATTTGACACAAGTATATTTATAAATGATAGAAATATAACAAGAGATATTTGCAAGTAATGTTGGCTTGACGATTAATACTTCATGCAAACATATTTAATCCCCATGACTGTACCTTTGATCTCATCCTTGTCATTTAAAGAGTAGTGTTTTAAAAACTTTTCATTACGTTAACAATATAATTAATGTACATTCCTTGTATACAAATTGTTATAAAATGTTGAAAAATATGATTATTGTAAACATATTCAATACTTGAGAGCCCGTTAGGGGACAGTGTATTTATAAACTTTATTCCTTACTAGTTGTTTATTTATAGTATAAAATTTAAGAAATGTATTATTCGACATATTGTAATAATTATATTTTAATTTAAATTTTTTTTTGCTGGTGGTTCAGCTTGGTCTATATGCATTTCATTGTTGCTGTAACAAATCATCAGTAGACTTCAACCACACATTTTGAATAGTCACAAACCTCTTATCTTATGCACAGACTTTCAGGAACTGTTTGATTCACAAATAATAATATTTTTATAAATCACAAAAGAAAAATAAGCATAGTATCCTTAGAAACTCATACAAAACCCTGCAAATAATTCATATTCGGTATGAATCTATAAAGGTGTAGAAAAGTAAAATAGATTCATATCGAATATAAATTATTTGCTGGGTTTTGTATTAGTTTCCAAGCCTACTATGCTTATTTTTCTTTTGTGATTTTCAAAAATATTATTATTTGTGAATTCTCAAATACTTCTTGAAAGTCTGTGCATAAGATAAGAGGTTTGTGACTATTCAAAATGTGTGGTTGAAGTATACTGATGATTTGTTACAGCAACAATGAAATGCATATAGACCAAGCTGAACCACCAGCAAATAAATTTCAAATTATAGTATCAAATTTGAAAAATTCTGAATAAATAAACACAAAAAAGAATATGTGAATTTTTGCTTTTCTTTTTCTTTTAGTTTGTCCGCGGTCTTTAAAATTATATAAATAATTTTAAGGAGATCTTAGCATCATATTTTAAAGTTTACCCTCTTAATAAAGAAATAAACAATCCGAGGGCGGCTCAATAAGTACCCGACTTTTGAATATTCCACCTCTTAACTGAAAGAGCAAACCCTCCTCCAACCAACAAGCAACTGCCAGTTGACCCCCGTAAAAATTTTAATAAGGTACGTCATTTAATTTATGTTTGACAGCCATTTAAGACACGTGATTTGAAAAAAATGAATTTTGTACGCTCATAAGCATTATTTTTTTTGCAGAAAAAACTGTCATTCAAACCAAGGCTAATCTTGATAAATACTAGGGTATTCAATCAGTTAACCGTTAATCGGTTACCCCGTTAATTACTTCCCGTTTAACTGATCGGTTAATTTAAAATTGGGTTTTTTCTATAAACGGTTAAATCGGTTAGTTTCAGTCGGTTAACCGATTAACCGAGGTATCAAATTTTTCACATTTTGTAGTAATACAACTTATTTTTTTTTTGTGTGAATAATTATTTGTTTCGTCTCATTTACAAAAGGAGAGTGCTTAGAAATTATTTTTCATACAAACAAAGAAGTATTTTGAGTGATCTTAAGTTAAGTAAGACTTCAAAATCTGTGGACATGACTATAAAAGTGTTAAGTAAAGACTCTGGTACTCTAACTAAATGGAATTATTAAGTTATTTTTTAATAATTTAATAGAAGCCAATACTACTATTGCCAGCGATTTAATTCAGGATTAGATTTAATGAGAGGTGAATTCAATTATTTCACACCTACACTCTAAAATATTTCCTTCTAGCAAAAAATACAGTACAAAAACGAAAGCTAAGAAATTCAGAATATTCGTCGCTAACGTCTGATGGCGGGTCAGATGATGACCCGCCAACAGAAGGAACTATCGATAGTAATACAAGAAATGACCTAACAAAACTAACCGAAATAATTATAAGTGTTAAGAATTAAAAAAAATTAAATAAAACTGAACTCTAGTGGTGATTTTATATGTTTTGAAAAATCCAAAAAAAGGACTTAGAAACTAAATATCCTGTATTATGGATTGCTTTGAATTTCCTCAACATCTGGTAAAATGATTTTATCAAGTCAGATTTTAACAAAGCTAAAGAGGAGAATCGCTTAAATCCTAAGCTTTTAAACCAAATTATTTTTCTGAAAGATTGTATTAGAATATCTCTTTAAACTATTGAAGTAACTAATATAATGACCTCACAATCATGTTAATTTCCAATGAAGATATATTTATGATTTTTTTTGCTTGATTTAGTTGAAGAATTATTATGTGTCTTTTGTTTGTTTTACTAATAAATTCAAATTAAAATATAATTTATGCACTTTAATTTGTTGAAAAAACTTCATTTATGGAAAAACTTTATTAATCGGTCAACTGGTTAATACCGAATTTAACCGTTTGTCGGTCGATTAACCGATTAAAGCAAAATCCCGATTAAATTAATACCCTAATAAGTACTATGGGGAGTTGTCATCATCAGTTTCAATGGTAGAGAAGTGGTTGACTGAATTTATGGAAATCAGAGGCATCTCATATGGCTTAGTGGTTTAATTTTTGAATGATCACTTGAATGTAAGAAAGCTTTCTACGAAATTAATGCGACGTTTGTTCACAACCAACCACAAATGCAGTGGTGTGTAAAGAGTAATGTTTGGCTTGGATCCAAGGAGCCAAAAGCAGTCAAAGCATGGGTTTATCGGGGTAAATCATTGTTAAAGAAGACCAAGGTGGGCTTTTAAGCCAATAAAGTAGTAGCATTTTTTGAGATGCACGCAGTATAATCCTACTACTTTCAAAAGGGCAAAACAGCCAATACTAATATTTTTCAACTTACACAGAAAAAAGTAAAAACAAGATTCAATTAAAAAATACAAAGATTCAGTTAAAAAATTAATTAGTTTTCAAACAATCAAGGAAATTGTAGAATTAACTCATCCATTTTAATTAAAAAATTTTTTGACTTTTTCAATTAAAAAATAATTACATTAACTTAAAATTTAATTGATGATTTTTTAAAGATTCAATTAAAATTTAATTGAAATATTTTTAAAGATTCAACTAAAAAATTAATTGAAATGTTTTTAACAATTCAATTAAAAACGTAATTAAAAATGTTTAAATATTCAATTAAAAGGTAATTGAAATAAAGGAAAAATTTAATAGAATAAAAATATTACATATATATAAAAAATTAAAAAAGGAAACATTTTTCTATTGTACCAAAAAACAAATTCATGCATGGTATGGTTTTTCAAGTTTGAATGGTCAAACAAGTACAATGGCCGTATTTAGTGTTTGATAGTCTTGCGTTAGTGTAAATGCAGAATATCGTAGCTTTTCTTTGAATTGTGTGTGTATTTTGTGATTGGATTTTAAAGAAGGGCTACGATATTTTCCATATACATATACTCACGCAAGACCATTTTCATCGAACCCCAAATACCGTCAGTGTACGAACTTTACCATACATATTTGGTTTATCAGCTTGTATTTCTTTTTATTAATTGCTTATTATTTCTAAAAAAAGGGAAGAAATTAGTTTCTTTTTTTTTATTTTTTATTTTATTTTTATTCCACGCATGTAAAAATTACTATGAATAAACAAATATGAATTAAGCTGAGTAGTTTTTTTCCCATATAAAATATCAAAACCAATTAAAAAATTAATTGGGTATTTTAATTGAAAATATTTTTTCAAAACAATTTGGCATACTATAAAAAAAAACAGCTCGATTTTCATACATGAAAACAAAAGTTACATTACTTACATACAATAATTGTTAACCATTTCATAGTATTTTGACTTAAGCCCTGTTGTTAACACTTTTTTGATTGAGCATTAAATTCAATTAAAATAAACATACACAAATAAAAAAATATCATAAAAATGCGACCAGTAAAACGAATTGTTCATATTTAATTTAAATTGAAATATATATTTAGTTAATATAAAAAATTAAGTTGTTGATACGACAAACACAGAAATTTTTTTCAATAAACTGAACTAACCAAATTTTATGTTATAAATGTCGCAAAAACTCGAAAATTTTTTTATATTTTTTATTATTAAAAATGTCAACTAAAGATTATGATGCTGCTTGTTGTTGATATAACAAATTTTAAGTTTTCTAATCTATTAAATTACTTGCTTATTGTTGATATAACAAATTTTAAGTTTTCTAATCTATTAAATTTCTCAACAAAATTATTTGTTAAATTATATCATAACGGAATACGCGCAGTTAGGGGAACTCGTATTTTGTGTGTATTCATTATTTGCTTATCTAATAACGATTTGCTCTTTAGCTGAGTGGTAAGTACGTCAGTCTATTAGTCAAGAGATTGCCGGTTCGATTCATCCCAAACAACTTAAAAATTTAACACAAAACCAAGTTCCAGAAAATATAAAAAAATAAACAAAGAAACAACACATAAGAATTTGAAAAACAAATTCATTAAAAATTTTTGTTTTCTGTTAACAACTCAATTGTGAATAACACAATTATTTTAATTGGAAATAATTGAGTTGATTTTGTTTTCTTATGTTACAAATGCATGTTTGTATTTACAAAAATCATTGTAGGTGCCTTTTTAAATAATATTTTAATTGTATTCAAAAATAAATTACTTGTATTTACAAATCTTTTTTTTCGGTGTATATTAAATTAAAATATTAATAAAAAATATTATTTTCTGTAAGCAATCACTTAATTGAAAAAAACTCAAAAATATTTTTTTCTGTGTATTGGGTCGATTTAATGAAGATTTGGCCAAGAAAAAAGTTCTATTAACCAAAACAATGAAAGGGTATACACGCGTGTATTATCCATGGAAAAAATCTATGAAATGGGCTTCGAACCACTCCCTCATCCACCATATTATCTGGATTTAATGCCGAGTAGCTATTTCTTTGTACCAATCCTGAAAAAATGGCTCAGCGTAAATAGATTTGCTTCCGATGAAATCTGTGTTTTGATAAATAAAGACATACAGTTACAAAAATTAAATTTTTAAAGATACAAAAATTACTCTACAGTGTGAATTGCTACCAACGCACAACAATTTTCGAACCAAAATAATGCTTTAACAAGGAAACCAATGGACTAAAAATGGATTGTATGTCCATGATTGAAGAAATGGCTAATATGGAAAAATGGAATATGGGAAATTTCACAGAATGTAATGTATGATGTCAAGTACGTTGACGAATCAATTTACCTTGTATTTTTCTTATTTCTTTGTGTACTTTTGAGAAGTGTAAGTAGTTCTACACGCAGAAAAATTATTGGTTAGAAAATGGTTGTGCCAATACAATATCATTTGCATTAACTATATTTCAGTTCACACAATAAATTTTCTATTAATCCAAAAAACAACTCAATTTACTGGCCATAACGGCATAATTGTAATAAAGATATGATTCTGACAATTCTTATATTGATTGTTTCAACCGAGCGTATGCTTTTGTCATGACTAATTAACTGATTGGTTACCACAACCGATTAAAATATTATGAATTGAATTTTACTACCAACTTTTGGTATTGTCAACTAAAAAATTGTCGTTCTATATTACGATTAAAATAAACATTTTTTTATCAGTTGCTGCAACTAACTAGAGGTTGAGTTTACTATCAAAATTTATAGCAGCAATTTAAAAAATTAACTTTTGTGATTTTCAAAGGGATTATGATTTATGAATTCTCAAATGGTTTTTGAAAGCATGTGCATAAGATAACATGTTTGCTGTCTAAAATATGTGGTATAAACATGCTGGAAATAAATTTCAATTAAAATAAACTTATGACAATATGTCAAATAATAAATTTCTGAAATTGTGTATTTTTATTTGCGTCTATTGTTTATTTTTATTTCAGTAAGGAAGGCCAATTTTCCTTTCACAGGAACCAATTATGATATTTTTTTAGTTATACTAAACATATTTTCGGTAACACGAATAACTTTAATTTAAAATTCAATACTGTTAACCAATTTTTTCTGTTGCTGCAACTATTTGGCTAAGGGTTGTAATTAAAATATGGTGGTACCACAAGAAAATTGCAGTCGTTATACCAGAATTCTATGTAGTTGGTGCAACCGCCAAAATTCGATTGGCAACAAATTCGGTTGTCTCAACGAATCTGTTTTCTCTGTGTACCTTTAGTAAAATATAAGTAAGAATCTAATCGCATTGATCAGAAACACAAGCTTAATTGATTGGTTAACATACGTGACATTCTGGGGAAATGCCCATATGCTAAAAAAATTCCTTGCTTATGATAAAAATTTATGCTTAAAAGCCCATCTTTCAAAAATAACTTTATAATTCCAGAAACATAGCGTACTTAATTCTTAAACTGTAAGCTACATCAACAAACAAGCCAATAGCTTGTTTCTGTGAATTAAAATCAAAAATACTGTGAAGTATTCGACACTTCTGAGGACTTTATACAAAATATATAGTGCGTACTTTTAGTTATTTATTTTTGTTCGAACTTTTTTTGTTTCTATGATTGGTTTTTTTACTAGGCTAAAGTTCATATCGGCTTGTAAGACAAATTACTTGTGATAATTTTTAAGGAACAAATGACACCAAAGTTAATTGTAAATATTCTGACAAACACCAGCAACTAGATGTTTTCGAACAATTTCACTATCAACGTTCCAGTGTGGGGCCAGTTAATGCAAATTTCAGATTAACATATATACATGTTTTTCACTGCAAATATAATATGTGAACTGTTTTGATTCATCGTTGAAAGATTTTCTGTAATGAAAGGTCATTCAACAACCACCTCAAATTTATAACAGTTATTTGGGAAAAACGTGTTTCCCAAATAGTGATAGAATAACAAGGATTTAATTTAGAAAAGGCGTAATTAGAATACATCAACAAACAATAGTTGGCAATTCGCATTTTATTTTATTTCCGTTAAACTTGCTCAAAATTTTTCGATTTGGTTTATTACATCAAAAATAATAATTATTTCTACAAGTAATAGTTCAACTGAAGTCATTCCTGTGAGTAAAACCTACATGTGTATGTATTTTTACATTCAATTGACACAAAAACACACATGAAATAAAAACACAAAGGCTATAAGGATATGTATGATCAGAGATTCAGGAGATATACATATATCTATGTTATGTATGCTTATATATGTGTGTATGTATAAAGCAACACATGCGTTTATATAATTGTGTACTCATGTTCTGACATGTAACAAAATATTAACCGCTTTCCATTAGGGCACCTCTCAATTTACCTTTAAAACAATTTATGTATATATGTGGTTACGTACATACAGATATATATATATACAGATATACACATATATGTATATTTATGTGGAATAATAATACCCTGCAGGAAATAGAACTGACACAAGACTAGTCGCGAGGGGTTCATTGATACATTGTATGCACCTTGTAACTTGTCACTGAACTGATCTTATAGGAATCTAATCAGTGTACAATAATATAAATAATAATTATATAATATAATATATACAAATATTTAACTGTGATAATGATAACTCATTTATGGATCGATTATTCATGGCAATTAGTGTTTTTCACAGGAATTCCCTGGACGGAAAGTCCCAGAATTTCGCAAAATTTCCAATCCCGTAATGTATCACGTGAAATTCTTATAAAGCCATATTGAGTGTTTTTTTAAAGAAATTTCGTAGCAAGTTAAACGCTTTTCGGATAAATACATCGAATATAATTTTTATCCAAATAATTTATATGGAAGATAAAAAATTTCATTTGATAGACTATTTTAAAAAGAAAACACCAGATTCTGCAAATTGCTCGTTGTATTCCAAAACAACTACTTGGAAAGAAGGAAACACAAGTGGATTAATTCGACATTTAAAAGGAATAATTAATAAGCAATTAAAAAGGTCTTGAACCTAATGAAAATCTTCCCAAAATAGTACAGAAAGATTGAACAACAATCTTACAATACCCTAATAACAACAAAGAAAATATAAATAGAATTTACTGCTTATAAACCAGCAACTGCTGATGGCTTTTCCCTCAGATCTGTAAAAAAAAGTTTATTTATAAGAAAATATCTTTTACTCAAAGATTTTCATCTACCAAAATCTGAGGGCAATGTGCAAAACTTATTTTAGAAAATGTTTATAATGTAGAATATTAAATCAAACAAAATATCGAGTCCCAGTTAAAAAACAATAGCAGATTTTCTCTAATTATGGATGGATGAAATAGGAGATTCTTAAACATTTGCATGCACTGTAGTTTTTAAAAACCACTATAATAAAACTAATGTATTTCTAGCTTAAATATCGTTTTCACATGTTTCAATTTTCAAGTTTAAATTTAGAAAATACAAATTAATAGTATGTGTTCTAGCATTCGAATTTAGAAGAAAACAATTTGGAAATAGACAATTTTAAACTTTTAGGTTTTTTCGTTTTCACTTTTGAGCAAAAAAGCTCGTAATATTTTTATTTGTTTACAGTCTTGTGAAAGCAAAACGAAACAAGTAAATCAAAAAATTTTAAGTAGTCCATTTCCAAATTTTTTCCTCTAAATTCGGTTGATAGAACACATATGTGCAATAATTATGAAAGTGGTCTAAATCGTGTGCGTTTTTGCTTCAAAATATCAAATAAATCTTAAGCTTTAATAAATATTTCAAAACTATTCAATAAATTTATATAAATCGAGACTAGTACAACTCTAAATTCAAATGTTTGCACAATATAATTTATTTTTTAATATTTTCAAAACTAATCTGCTAAATACTTTAACAGCAGAAATATATGGCTTAGACCACTCTCATAATTAAGGGCAAATATGTGAATTTTTGTTCGCAATATCAAATAAATCTTTGAAAAACTTCAATAAGATTTTAAAAAATATTAAATAAATTTATATAAATCGAGACTAGTACAAATTTAAATTAAAATGCTGCATAATATAAAAATACTTTTTAATTAGTTCAAATTTAATCTACTAAATATCTCGACCAGGGAAATATATGACTTAGACCACTTTCATAAGTAAGGGCACATATGTACTATTGATTTGTAAATTTCTAAATTTCAACTTAAACAGACGAATCATGTGTTTTAACATCCGAACTCACAAGAAAACATGTGAAAACGATATGTAGGCCAGAGCATACACCACTGTCAAAAAATAATCGAACAGAAATCTCTTAATTTTTTCGTTTGACAATGGCATGTACAGGGTGGCCATTTTCTGCTTCGCACAAATGATCTCTTTTCAACACATTTTCCATGACCTTTCGCAAAACTTCCGGTGTTATGTTGTTAATTTCGTCTGGAATATTGGTTTTTAATTCCTCAATAGTCCTAGGCTTATTAACATAAACTTTCCCTTTTAAATAACTCCAAAGGAAACAGTCTGGAGCGGTTAAATCCGGGGAACGCGGAGGCCAATTAAAATTGCTTCTACGCGAATTTATTCTTTCTCCAAAGATGTCGCGTAAAATAGCCATTGTGGCCCTCGGAGTGTGCGCTGTGGCTCCATCCTGTTGGAACCATATTTGCGGATGGTATTCCACGGCTGGCCTTACAAAATTTTCCAACATGGCCCGATATCGATCACCATTGATGGAAATGGCGACATCTCTTTCATTTTCCAAAAAATGTGGACCAATGATCCTTTCTGAAGAAACACCGCACCAAACAGTACACTTAACTGGGTGTAATTGTCGTTGATGAAGTACTCTCGGGTTTTCCTTAGCCCATATCCTAAAGTTTTGCTTGTTAACAAACCCATTTAATTGGAAATGGGCTTCGTCACTCATAAATAAGTTATGAATAATGGAAATGGAAAGAGCACATTTGTGCGAAACAGAAAATGGCCACCACTTGCGGGATACAATTTTTAATAACTAATCTAAAAATATTCCCTATAAATTTACTGTATTTAAAAAACAAAAAATTAAAAAAATATGTCTTAAATAAAAAGTTATAAGGAATTCACACCACTTCGGTCTTTCTGGGCCACCCTGTAAATTAATGTACCTTTTTATATTTTATTTACTTTTTATTCGTTTTTGTTAATAAAGGTATTCATTTCAGATTTTTCTCATTTGAAAAATGGAAAAATGTAATTTTTTGACAACAAACACAGGAAAAAAATTCTAAATTTTTTTTTTAATTTTTTCCCCTGTGGTTGTTGTAAAAAATTACATTTTTTCATTTTTCCAACGAGGAAAAAAACTGAAATGAATACCTTTAATATATTTTTGATTTTTTAATTTTTAAGTTGAATATCGTTAAAGTGAATTTCAAATAATATGTACGTTTAAATTAAAAAACAAATTCTAATTATTTGCTTTAAACGGGAATTCCCGGGATCACGAGAAATTTAAAAACCAATCCCGATTCCCCGGGAAACAAAAAAGTTCGGAAAAAGAAAAACTCTATCCAGAAGTCTTAGCTTTATGTGTGTGTTATTTAGCTTTACTTTTCAATCCGAAAAATGGATAACTCTATATATTGTTTTGTCTCTTCGATCTAAAAATCTTCTGGCAATACTGGTTGTTGTATGCATTCAAACTAAAAAATAATTTTATACCTGAAGAAGAGTATCATTACGTGTTTGAGTTCTTCATCATATTTAATTTGATGGTTAAAACAATATGTAATTATATACATACATACATATGTATGTACATATGCATGTACATATTTTCTTTTTATGTATTTTTAATCTTAAAGTAACAATTTTTCAACAAAGCCATTCAGGTATGAGTGGACCACACCAAACATCAAAGAAAGGTAAGTTCTTCACATGTCAATGCATATCAGCATGTACTTATTTAAGTGTGTGTATAGGTGTTTGTACATTCGAGGCATGTATGGGGCGTACAATGGACTAACACTTAAAATAAAAATGTATTAATAATTATTATATTATAATAGAAATATGATAAATATAAACAGTAGCGTGTTTCCTTTGTTTGTATATAGTTTGATTTTTTGTGGTGTCTATGGCACGGTCATCTATTCGTGAATATTTTCTTCCTACCCAGTTGGCCAAATCGTCACAGACGACATTGTCTTCGACGATTAATATACGACATGTCGCCTGTTCATTATATTTACTAATCGAAAATTTAAAGGAAATCGTCGTTCATGACTATCTGAGCGATAATATCCATCGTTTTGTCTTCAATAAAACTTTGTTGAGGACAATCTGAGCGACAATATACATCGTTTTGTTTTCAATAAAGCCGTGTTGACGACAATCTTAGCGACAGTGTCATACGTTTTGTCTTCAATAAGACTTTGTTGAGGACAGTCTGAGCGACACTGTCATATAAGTATTGTCTTCAATAAAACAGTGTTGACGACAATCTGAGCGAAATTGTCGTCCATCTTGTCATGTGTATGAAAATTTGGTCGATGATTTGTATGGGCTGTCTTCAATATGTCTTCTACGACTTACCATTGTCTTATACCCGTCGTCAAAGATGTCTTAAAGACGTGGCCAACTGGGTAAATTTTTCAAACACGTCATTTTGTTTTGTTTTTCCTCTTTTGCTAATGGCAGAAATAATGTACATATAAAGGTAATAGTCGGAATGAAAGACAACAACTAAATATGTCTACCTACATGCATACAAATACATAATATTATAAATAATGTATTCACGAAAAAGAGCCACACTATAAAACATGGGAGCCATTCTATCAAAGCGCCAACAGCAACAATAAAAACCACCAAATGTAGACAAAGTATTCCTATAATCAAAATAAAACTTTCGTGTTTTGTTACTTAATTTAATTCAGGTAAAAATTAAATTTTTTTTATCTCAATTCCACCCAAAACAATACTTCAGCTGAATGTTTGATAGCGTCATACAACTTTTGGTCTTACAATGTCTTTCGATGTGCTTTTTAAAAGACTAAAACCATTTCGATTGGAATAAAAGTCAAATGGAGAACCAACATAACCACACCAACAACATCCGCAACCACAGAATATCTTTTAATTTTCGGGAGAAAAAATGTAAAGAATATAAAAAACTGAAAAGTAGAAAAAGGAAATGAATTTAATGTTGGTTTAAATAAGATATACATTTTATTTATACAAAATGGTTTTGAATTATAGCAATATAACATTTACTTAAACCACTACGAACTGCTGCTAAGTAGTGTCGTCAATTATTCGTGTTTTGTATTTATTCGAATTAAATTTCCTGATTTAGTTTTTTGTTCGAATAGATGAATAATTTTGAACTTCTGTTCGAGTATTCAAACGAACAAGAAATAGACAGTTTTATTCGAATAATTTGAAAAACATAGAACTATCCTACACATTACAATCTCAAATACATAAACAATTTTACTGGATTAATCTAGAAAAAAAAAACGACACTCGGTACATAGAAGCATCCCACTAGTCTTGCCATATGATGTAGAAGGAAAAGTGGTAGATGTCAAAAATAAAAGTGCTAAAATATTCGCACACACAAAAAAGTGCTAAAATCAGTTAACATTTTTAGTTTTTCTTATTTCTTAAGTGGCCCCTACACTTGCAATAATTATACAGTAGTATTTCAAGTTTTTTCCTGTCAGAAAAATTTCGCCATATTTTTTGATAGATTTGTATTGATCATTCTAATATTGTATGTATAGGCTGCTTGAAATATTTAATATATATATTTTGAATCTAGCTGCGAAAGGAATACCAAGAAAAAAATCTTTAAGAGTGTAGTAGTTAAGTAAAATTATATTTATTTTCTACATAGATAAATAAGATGAACCGCTTTAATTAACAGATATACCAATAGCACACGTTCTATAGTTTTAGTGAAACATAATCGTATAACCGGCAACTAAAGTCTTGGGCTCACTTTAGCTTTGGCTGTGCTTTTTGTTAGTTGATAGCTTACTTTATTAACACTACGCTCTTAAGAAGAATGAATAAGAGTTAAATACATTACCCAGCTATAAAAATATGTATGGAGCATATATGATATCCCATATATGGTTCGGATCCGAAAAATGAGGGTGTATGGGCATATATGATTATATATATTCATACATTTTCATACATGTATGTGTAAATTCCCTCCTCAGTATGCAAAGTTCATATTCATACACTCTTGATTCACAAAAGCGCACTGCTGTGCAATAAATTAAATTACTAAAATTAAATTTTTTTAGACTTGAGAGAGAGGTTGCATTTAATGAAACATTTGTTTGGACAAATAATTCAAAACGAACTAAAAGTCATTTCATTCTTCAAAAGGTGAATCAATTATTTAAAATACACATAAATTATATTCGTACATAACATTTAGCTTAATAAATCAGATTAAAAAGTAATGCAATTAATTATAAAAGAAAATATAATCCCTCTAACAATAGTTTTCAATACAGTAATATGAACTTTGTTTCTTATCTAGAGAATTTTGTTATTTTCTATAAAATTAATGACTGGATTATACTTTTGATTATTTGATATATTAAATGGGCCCACAATGTATAAAATCATACAAGTTTTTTTTTTTTAAACGTTGAGTTTACGCATATAAACTTTGCATACCGTATGTATTTTCTAATGGATTTCCAATTCAGCAGTGATAAAATTCCAAGCTTTTTTGATTGCTAAAACTATCTTATCCCAGCTAAAAAAATTATATATGGTCCATATATTTTTAATATATGAATGTATATAACTATATATGAATATATATGAATTCATGTATGGAAATATATGGGATTATAAATGGCAAAACTATTATATATGAACTAATATATGGACTAATATATGAAATGTATTATAGCATATGAGCTCATATATGAACATTTAATTATGAAACTCTTCATATGTGGATCCATATATAAATATAAGATTTTATATATGGAGCCATATAAGAATGTATGCATACATGATATCTCACATAAAATCGTTTTTGCAATCAAAAAAGCTTGGAATTTTATCACTGCTGAATTGGAAATCCATTAGAAAATACATACGGCATGCAAAGTTTATATGCGTACCCTCAACGTTTAAAAAAGATAAACTTTTTGGTACAAAAAAAACATTCTTGTATGTTTTTATACATTGTGGCCCTATTTATCAAAAGGACAATCCAGTCATTAATTTTATAGAAAATAACAAAATTCTCTAGATAGGAAACAAAGTTCATATTACTGTATTGAAACTATTGTTAGACGGATTATTTTGCCTTTTATAATTAATTGCCTTAGTTTTTAATCTGATTTCTTAAGCTAAATGTTATGTACAAATATGATTTAAGTGTTTTTTAAATAACTCATTCACCTTTTGATGAATGAAATGACTTTTCGTTCGTTTTTAATTATTTGTCCAAACAAATGTTTCATTAAATACAACCTCTCTCTCAAGTCAAAAAAAATTTAATTTTAATAATGTAATTTATTGCACAGCAGTGCCTTTTGTGAATGAAGAGTATATGAATATGAACTTTGCACATACATGTATGAAAATTTATGAATATATAAATATATCATGTATGCATACATTCTTATATGGCTCCATATATAAAATCTTATATTTATATAAGGATCCACATATGAAGAGCTTCATAATTAAATTTTCATATATGAGCTCATATGTTATAATACATTTCATATATTAGTCCATATATTAGTTCATATATAATAGATTTGCCATGTATAATCCCATATATTTCCTTACATGAATTCATACACATTCATATATAGTTTTATACATTCATATATTAAAAATATATGGACCATATATAATTTTTTTAGCTGGGTATTATTTTTATTACAAAATATTATATATATAAATTCAATTAATTCCACAAATTCTTTCAAAGTCACAATTTCACTTGCCATATTTTGCCAAAATTGTGCTTATTTGATAAATAATATTTACACTACACCTGATCACAACAAAAATACTTGGCTCATAAAACTCATTGCATGTAACTTGAATTTAGAATTGCATGGAAAGTTCAGAAATGCATGCAACGCATATGCATAGAACGGATGCTACACTGAAAGGAAAATCATTCATTCAGAGAATGAAACGCTTTCATTAAATGTTCTGCATTATATTAATGAAACTTTTCATTAATACAATGAACAATTACATTGTGTACATGAAATCTTTCAATCTCTGCTCTCCATGTGTTCTTCATAGTTCATTCTATTAATGAAAATCTTGACATTGTTTAAACGAATTTTCTTTTTAGCAAATTTGGGACAAATATAAGTAATTTCCACAAATTGTATCTACTTACTGTATACAGTTTGCAAACATAAATAAATTAAAAGTTATTTTGTTAAAAAATATTTTCTATTTCTTACTTTTCTAATCCTTTTAAATTTCAAAGCAGTATGGTCGTCATAAATGCAATGAAATCATTTCATTTATACAATGTAATATTCTTCATTGTATGCCAGATATCTCTCTCTTTCTCTTTTTTTATCCATTCACGTGACTCACTACTATACAAACACAAGAAGTTTGTGCCAAACACCCAATAAAGATGCCTGTTTTGTTAAGATTTTTGTTTTGTTCTTTTAACCTTATGTTTCTGTATTGTAATTCTCAACAACATATTAAAAGTTTTAATATAAACATGTAAGTTTTTCGGTTTACTTTAAACATTATTTGGGTTGAACTCTAATGATGAGTTCCTTAAATTTTAAATGTTTTACTTTAATAAATACAAACATATGTACATATATTAACTACATATATACTTGTATATATTAAATAAAACAAAAAAAAAGCTATTTATTTTTTATTAAATAGGTGGTTTGGATGGCATATGATTTCATGTTTTTGATAGAAAGTTTTCATTATTTACTGTTATATTTCATTATATTTACGAAAATCTCATCATTACTTTAATGAAATTTTCTTTATATTAATGAATAAACTTCATTAATAGTATGTAAAAACTTCAGTAAATCAATGAAACAACTACATTATATTTATGAAAAAGTTTCATTGAAGTGATGAAATAGTTTCATTCTATTTATGACATATCCGCCAAAATTAACTTCATAAATACAATGAACCATTCTTCATTGATCCAATGAAGGGCTTCATTAGCTGACTTTTAATGAAACTTTTCATTAATGCAATGAAGAATTTCATTGTCTGAATGAAGAGTTTCCTTTCAGTGTATGGACTTTCAGCTTAATACTAAAAGTAAGAGAGTTAATAAATTGAATTACTCGTAGGTTGGTTAAAGGGATTTTGTTTTTTGATTTCACGCGTGTTCTTTTCACAAGACTATTTAACAAGTGAAAAGATTACGAGTTTTTTTTCCAATAGTGAAAACGAAAAAATCTAAAAGTTTGAAATCGCCCATTTAAAAATCGTTTTCATTAAAATTCGGCTGCTAGAACACATACTATTAATTTTATTTTCTAAATTTCAACCTAAACAGGTTTAGTATGTGTTTTAACATACGATCCTACAAGAGAACAAGTGAAAACGATGTGGAACCCAGAACATACACGTACTTATGTTATCAACGTGTAGAAAATAAAAATTGCGTGTAAGCACATTTCATAAAACAAAAACAATGTCAAAACACAATTTTCTAATCAATTTATTCTATGACATAAAACTATTTATTGTAAGTTGTTTATATATATAATATGTGAAAATCAAATAAAATTCTTTTTAATACGACCACATGATGTCCATGTTGTTGTTTCAACAAAAACACGAGCCCAAAAATGGTATGATCATAAAACTTAAATAGAATTTAAAAACGCAATGTTGTTTCTCAACTTTGTACTGAAAAAACTTAATTCGGTATTTAAATGGCATTTAAAGAAATTGAAATTTTTTAAAGAAAATATCAATCGACTGAATGGCTCATATACATATAAATTTGTCTAGATTCAAAATGATATACATATGTATCTAAAAAACATGCATCTCAACCTGTTTAAGTTGAAATTGAGAAAAAAAATTTGTATTGAAAAAATTCTAATTGATAATGAGACTTCCAAATTGATATTGAGAGAATAAAAATTGATATCAATTTGGATTTTTTATTGTCAATTTGTATTATCTCAATTAAAATTTACAAAAGGTGTAGTTGTCCCTCAAAAAGTTTTGATACTTGAAATACTTCTTTGGAAGGTAAATGTTGACAGAATTTCGATTCTTTGATCAAAGGAAGGCATTAAGACGCAGATGCAAACCTGCCGTAATGACGGGCTATTTATTGTAGGAATATTTTTTTAATACATGTATTTATTTATTGTATCTTCAAATATGAACTGACAATAAGTGTTCAAATCTTAAATCTAAAATTAATTATTAGGCCCGACCAGTGTCGGACATAAACTTAGTGATAGTTATAAATAATACATGAGTAGTGATAATCAAACAGGAAAAATAAATATATTTTCAAGCAGTCCCATCTATAGTATTGAGTAAAAGAGCCCTTGTGTACCTCTTTTTTAGGCGAATGTGCCCAGTAAAATTCAAGATGTTACGAGCAAGGGGATAAGGATGTGATTCGAAATTTAAGTTTTTGATGCACCATGGATCAGATCTTATTAACCTTAAAATTTTGTTTTGTCTTCGTCGAATTCTCTCTACATCTGAAGCAGTGCCCCATAACTGGATACCGTAACACCATATTGGCTTCAAAAGTGACTTGTATATTAAAAGTTTGCAGTCTAGGCTGAGTGTTGAATTTCTGCCAGTCAACCAGTGTATTTGAGATAACTTAAGTTTCATCTGAGTTAGCTTAGAGTCATTATGGTGTTTCCATGTAAGCCGACAATCAAGGTGTATACCAAGATATTTCACATGTGAATGTTGAGGAACAATTTGACTATTGATTCTAATGGGGGACAAGTATCTTTTCGTAAGGTAAATGTTATCTGTACACACTTATGTTCGTTTACTTTTATTCTCCATAAGTTTAACCATATCTCAAGCTGCGTTATATGTTCCTGAAGATATCTTGATGCCTCCTGAGGGTTTTCATGCATACTAAGGCAGTCTGTATCATCGACAAACGTAGATGTATGGATATTGCTGCTCAAAGGCATATCACAAGTACCCAGTAAAAAAGGACTCCAAAAAAGTCATGAAAATGTAGAGTTTACGATGCCGAAGTAGTGCAAATTTCGATCCGATCTAATGATTTTTACATCGGGTTATCATTGCAAGAAGTTCTCTTTTTCGATGCCTGGTCACTGAATTGGAAGCGATATTAAGAAAAATTCCCTTTTTTGTGTTCTATGATAATATTTTCATCTAGGAAAAGTGCTAAATAGTTGCCTTTTTTAACAATTCGTTCCTTTTTATACGAATTTAAGCCCGAAACAGTGTTTTCATGTAAATTTAAGCATATAACTTTTAAATTTTAGACTAAAAATAGTTCATAAATTTCTTTAAAAAATAATTTTTTTTTTAATTCTGGTGAGTATTTTCTAACACTATGGAGGAGTTACAAGGTTTTGTGTGACTAAAATAAGCTTCTACATGGTTTTTTGCTCACTCTCGGCAAATTAAAAATATCGATGTTTTGGAAGCAATGAAAATGTACTTCCACTAGAATGACTTCCATTTTTTTTCACTGGGATATAGTGTATCCAATAATTTTGAAAAAGCTTCGCGAAGTCAAATGTGTCTCAGAGACCAACATTATATCAATATTTTTTTCCTTAAGGAAGTGCTCAAGGTATTGTAGGAATATGACCGATATTTATTGTAGGTATCAGGCGAGTCCAGTAAGAAAGAATGAAAGACAAGAGATTACTTTTTTATTCAGTCATAGATGTAAAATTTCTATTGAAACAGTTGTTGTTTTAACACTTGAAACTTTACGAAAGAGCCATATCATGGGTTAAAATATAAGCTTAGAGTTTACGTCTGGCATTTCTTGTGTGTCATTTGCCATAAAAAGCGTAACCAACTAATTAGTCATGAAAAACTGTTTGATTCAGACAACATGTATTTATTGATTTAAACAGTTTGCAATCAAATTGGATTCTATAAAATTGTCTATTAATTATGTATGAAACTGTTTAACTTAATAAATATATGTCTGAATCAAATTGTTTTTCAATAGTAGTTAGTTGGTCACGCTTTTTTTACGCTTGTGTGGCACATGGCACACATATGTAAGCCCGGCCTTATATAAGTTTTTAAAACATTACGTAAAATATTGCAACAATGAGAGAAAAACTGAAAAGAAACTTGTCTAAAATATGGTATTGAGATTTGGACAAAGTTCTCACGCTACAATTATTTTTTAATTTTTTTCTTAAGAAATATATTTCTCATCTTATTATTTCGTTTTTTAATATAATTTTGTTTTCTTCGGCTTTTTTTCATTTTCATTACTTTTGAACAACCTACAAAAAACTAATGCAACTCTTTGGACCATGACCAAAACGCAGACAAAAAAAATAAATTGCAATTTCTCGCCAAAGAAAAAGAAATGAAACAAAATATACACATATTTCAGACCATAAAAAAATGTGAGATTTTTTTAATCACACAAATGCCAAACCCACGAAAGCTATAGCAAAATATTTTTAAACCAATGCTTTTTTATTTAATATAATTTATAGTTTTTTTTAAGCGTTTTTCGAGTTTCTTAACATAAATTAAGAAAGTGAAAATTGAATGCAATATTTCTATTCAAAATTTTCTTTTAAGCCAATTTGTTTTTAAAGTTAAAAATAATTCATTCCAAGTTTACTTACTTATTGCGTTATCACCTGCAAAGAAAAAAAAGAAATATTAAATAATTATGTTTATTGTACTAACAAAAAACTTTTACATAATACTCGTACACAATAGTAAAGGAGATAAATTTATGGTAAAATAATAATAATAATAATAAACCTTTTTTTTTTCTGTGCCATTTTGGGACACAAGTTGCAGTAATTCAGCACTGCTGTCCGCCTAGGTAGAGGTATTTAGAACTGTATTTTGTAAAATTTAGTGTCCACGTCAGGTTATTAGATTGTCCGGTTATGGGAGTGCCTTTTGTATGGAAAAACTAATAAAAGCGTTGGATATACAAAACTTGTCCGGTTATGAGAGGTGTCTGGTTGTAGGAGGTGTCCGTTATTAGAGGTTTCACTGTAGTCATACTTTGACCACCAGAAGATGTTGAAAGCGAAATTGAAATAAGACTTTTTATATTAAGCCATGGATATACTCTATACGTATGCACGTTGTGTGTCTAATGGGTTCGAACTTAAACAAGTAAGAGTGCTATACTCACCTGTGCCAAATCTTATATACCCTTTACCAAAGTGCATTTATGTATTATAGAGATACATACATAAGCCCATAGATATGTAGGAACATGTTTATTTTGTGACCTCTCGGTATTTTTCGATTAAATTTTTTTTTTTGATATTAGCAGTAAGTTGAATATCGATGCCTTACTTACTCAATATCGTATCTTAAAACACACAAGTTTTCAGGGTAGCAAAAAAAATTGTTCAACTCTTTATACTTCGATGTTTGGATAAAAGTTCATATGCAATTATTAAGGAATTGATTACATCTATGTATATTAGTAGTAATAATACAATGATATTTTTTTAGTTTAATTAAGAAGTGCATCTATTGAAATAAAAGTTTGCTGCATTTAGAATAATTTTAATTATTGATAAATGATGAATAAGTTACTCGTTTGTTGCAATCATAGCTGTACAAACAAATAACGCCATTATATCAAAACTATCCAATGAAAACAATATTATTATAACAATATTGACCTGAGATTAGATAAAAACGAATACTCGCCAAAGCGAAAAAATTTCAAAACAAAATTGTTCAATATTTGTTCGCAAATCTAAAAAAAAATCTTATGTTTGCTAAAGCTCGAAGTTCAAACTTCTCTCTCCTTTTTTAAATAACCCTATAAAATAGTTTTAGTATTGTACCTCCATACCAAGTAAACTAACCAGTTTTATTCAATAATCTTTGATTTTACAAAATTGTTAAATGTCTCAATTTAAACATCCTATTGCAAAAGGTATTTATTCATAAATCGCGGTATTATGTAAACGTTTATTCCTAAAGAATGTTTTCGAATTTTTTCAGCACGGTTTCAGGTATAAATTTTATTCTAAACAAATTTTATTTCTTTATTAAATTTCTCATTAAATTACGTTGAAAGTACGGCAGCACTAAACAACTTCCAAATATTATGGAAAGCTTTCCAAAGAACAGCTGTTTACCATAAACAAAAAAGTAAGGTTATAAAAATGCAGTAAAATAAAATTGCATAAAAACACATTTTATCAACTGAAAGGAGCATCAGAATGCATTTTTCTATTTATTTATATGATGATATGAAACTATGAATTGTATTTGTTATATATTTATGAAAATTAAACGAAATTCTTCCTAATACGACCACTTGATGTTTTTAATACGACCACATGATGTCATGTCTGTGTTTTCAATAAAAACAACCAAGCAAAAAAACATGTGGTGCGCTCGTAAAACTTAAATAATAATTAATTACACAAGGTTGGGCATTTAATTATTATTTAAATATGCAATCGTATTTAATTCGAATTTAAAAATAATTACACTTTGATTACCAAGTCAAGAAATGAGAATTAGTTTAGGCATTTTATTCGTTTTTGGAATTTTTTCGGTTTTAAGCGTATTTTTAATATGGGTTTTTTTTCGATTTTTTTTTAATTTTGGCGTTTTATTCATATGTGATTTTTTTTTGGTTTTGGCGATTTTTTTTTAGTTTTGGTACTTTTTTTCGTTTTGAGGATTTTTTTCGGTTTTTGGCGTTTATTTTAAATGTTTTTTAATTTTGATGATTTTTTTTTCATTTTGTCGATTTTTTTTCACAAAAATAATTTTTTTGGTTTTGGCGCATTTTTCGCGTTTTTGCGATTTTTTTCGGTTTTTGGCGTTTTTTTCATATTAGCGATTTTTTTATTTAAACGATTTTTTCGAATTTGGCGATTTATTTTAGTGCTAGAATTTTTTTTTTATTTTGTCGATTTTTTTCGATTTGGCGATTTTTTTTTTACCGTTTTACCGTTTTTGAAAATTTCAAAAGTTTACCTCTTACGGTCTCCAAGATATAGCAAGTTGTCAAAATTACATAGTCGAAATTGCATTAACTGATGGACCACCCTTTAATTTAATTTTTTTTAATATTTTAATGTTTATTGTTGTAGTCTATATAAAAATACACTAATTTTACAAATTTCAAGTGTAAATATTAAATAAAAATTTGCGCTAGTGATCTAAAATTTGACAAACGAGTAGTAATAGAATAGCAAATTACTAGAAAGATCTGAAAACCTAAAAATTGTACCTAGAAGGGCGGGGCTGCGCCATAAGGCTCAGAATTTAAATAAACAAACCTAAGGCGGTAAACTCAAGCGATTTTATTGATATTTGACAGACATGTTGCGATAATACAAGGCTATAAATTTTCGTTGGAAAAGTGGGCGTTAACACGCCCATTAAATTTAAGCTTCCTATTTCATGTACTTCGGGTCAGCATATTTGAATATAATACATATTTATATAGTTATTACTATTCGTTTTCAGCGAAACTCGACAGAAAAGATAACTAATGGCTACAGCAGGTATTGAGATTGAAAAAGTGCGCAGTATCACGCCCATAAGAAGAAAGTCAATAAAATGTACGCTAGTAAGCTGAAATTTAATAAACAAGGAGGTTTAGATCAGCCCTAACTAGAAAAATTTGAAAACCCGGAGATTTTTAGCAGGGGGCGGGACTATTCCAATAAAGCACACAATTGAAAGAGCAAATTTTATATATTTATTTCAAGCGATTTTATTGAAATTTGGCATAAATGTTGGAATAATGCAAAGTTATAAATTTTCGTTGAAAAAAGTGGTTGTTAACACGCCCATACAATTTAAACCTCCTATTTCATGTACTTCGGATCAGCAGATTTAAATATACTATCTATTTAAATATTAATATCAGTTTCCAACGAAACTTGACATGTAGCATTGCTACTGGCAAAAAAAAATTTACTTAAAACAGGTGGGCGTATTCCCTCCCATAAAAATTAAGTAACTAAATTGCGCTAGAGAGCTAAATTTGATACGCAAGTAGGTCAATATGAGAAACCAAATAGAAAAATCTAAAAATCCAAATATTTTAACCAGGATTAGCAGTGCTCACTATAATTTTGTAGTGAAGCTTTTAACTGAAGCTTTAACTAAAAGATATCATCTTAAAAATGGTACGATAATATTTGAGCGCTGGTCATAACAAAATCTTGAGTTTAAAAAAGTGACGGAGAGTGGGGGGCAAACATTTCACGGTAGAATTTGCACTAGATAGCTTAAATTCAATACGCAAATAAATCTAAGAGATCACCAAGAAAGATTTAAAATTCTGGATGTTTCAATTGGGGAGCATGGACACGCACTTTAAGCTCAAAATTAAGAATTAAAAATAAAGGATTTATGAACAGGAAAAATCTGAAAGCACCGATTGTTAAATTAGGGAAGTAGGGGCACGCTTATAAAATTTTTATTAAAATATTATACGGTAGAGAACTGAAATTTTGCAAAAAAATAAGCTTAGGTAAGTTACCAACTAGATAAATTTAAAACACAAGCTACTGTATTGAAACCTGGCATGCACATTTCACTCATGCTAGCATTTGCGTTTTCAAAAGTACTACGTCTGAGCGGACCCTAAATAAATAGGCGGGGTCACTCCCACTGAAAGTTACACTATATTTTACATATTTCTACTCAGATGACTGTTAAAAATTAAGCGAATTACTCGGTCCTTATTATGACACAATGGTGCACATATCACCCTATAACCCATAATTTTATGTAACTCTGCCCTTTTCAACTGGCGCAGACATTATGAATAGAACTATAACAGACTAGAAATTTAAAGTTTAAAAAGATTTATTAAGAAAACCATCCAAAAAGTAGTCAGATCCTCAGAAAAACATAAATGTGAAAAAGGCCAAGTTCCTTTCCAAAATTTCGGTTATCAAAAGTAGTGAGATAAAAATTTGAACCAAGTTCATGCTTGGTACAATTCCTATCACTGCAATTTGGCAATTTGGACTGAAACCTTTAATATTGATACATCCGCATATATTACTTTCCATTGCACAAGCCTTCATGTTATCTGGTCAGTGGTCCATCAAATATTATTAGAACCATTACTGGAGATACTAACAAAATTTTAATGTATTTAGGAAGAATTATTTAAAATAGCAAACAATACATAGGAAATTAGAAAACAGATTAATTATAAATAATGCTACATAGAGCGTATTTAATATTATGTCTCCATTAAGGACAAATAGTTCTCTTTAGTCTAAGTTAGTATTTAATAGTTATTATCAAGTCTTGGAAAAGTATATTTAATGATTACTAAAGTTGAGGAAAATAAATTTATCTAATACTTTGACATTAAACTAACGTCACTACTGAAAGCGAATAAATCGTATACATTTTTAAATTGAAGCCAGTCAATATAAAAAAAGAAAAAACCCCAATACCAAGAACCAACCATCCTCCATCCATTAACAGCTTATTTATTCACTCGTTTCGCCAGTTATCTGCTTATTTAAAGTCAAATAACTTTTGCCAAAAAAACAAAAATTTAAGTGAAAGCGGTTAAACATAAACTGTTGAGAATCTATAAATTTCTCCAGACTTTATTACAAACGGTTGACTGCTTGATATAAAATTTCTTTGTACGTGTGTGCGTGTGCAACACAATTTTTGTTAACAAGCAACCCATAAAATTTATTTTCGTTTTCTAAGTGTTTGAATTTCAACAAGGTGTGAACACCAGACATTAATGTGCCAAAATCAAGCGAGTAAAAAAAATATTTGCATTTGATAACGTGTTTATTGCTTCAAGATTTACTTTGAAATATTTATGTGAAAATTTAAAAGAAGTTGTATTTAAGTTTAGAAATTTCATAAAATGGGCAATTGAATTTAAAATTATGTATCGATATTTTATCAGTCCTTGGAAGTCGCTGACTGCATTCGCTAACTAATGAAATGAGAATCTTACTCGCCAGAGACTCACCTAGAACTTGGCCCCGAAGAAATCTAACAATTGGATATATAACGCATGCAGAGAGATTTTTTTCATTATACTTAGAGAAAAGAAATTTATAACTTGATAATCAAGAACTCCTAGAAGACATGTAAAACTGTAGCAAATACTTAAAAAATAATATTTTGTATGCAAAATAATAATAAAAGTTTATACTTTTAGCTGATATGTGATAACTAACACTCTTATATAATATATTAAAAACAAAAAATTAATCAACATGAAGAATTTCTGTTTGCTGTAGGTTAAGCAACGTCTATATTCATTAAAGACCTGCACAAGTCCTCTTATAAGAACTTTTAAGACATGAGGGAAATTTTAAATGCTTTACTACAGCGAAATTCTCTAAAACAAACGCTACACAACCCTGTTGGCAATACATTTGTTTAACTTATTGCAGGTGCAGGAGTAAAGAATAAAATAGTTCGTGACTGAAAAATTTGTGGTGCTTGTGCTTTTTTCTTCGCATTGGCCCGTATACAAACATCATGCATTGTACATTGTACATACATACATACCTAAATAATTTCTGTATGCTCTCTTATTTTATTTTATTTTTTATCGGAGAATGTGTAGCTTACTACAAAAATAGTTAACTTATAGTTAACTTTCCTTAGACTAACTAAAGGCTAACTGCAATGTCATCCAGAACAAACCCAAAATTAATTCTTAAGTTGAGTACGTAGTCGAATTTGATGAGAGCCAACAAATTTATTCTCAGCTACTATGAAGCTCATTTCAGTTTTATGTTAAAATTTTGCTGTTGTTTTTTACGTGGTAGCTTAGCTGAGTGGTAACGCGTTGAGTACACAAATTGTGATGATACATGTTCGAACCCCAGAATTTTTTTTTGATTTTAAAAAAGTCCACTTTAAGTTAGCTGAAAGTAATGCAGAGTGAGCCAATTGACTACCGCTTAGGACATCACAATGTTAAAGTAGTCAGTTGATTACATTCCGAAGTAGCCAAATTTCCGGCAGGGACATAATAGATTACCATATACATCTTACACAGACACACAAAAGTACAATATGCAAATTAACAAGCATGCATGTATCAACAGTACTTCTTTTGATTGTTTGTTATAAACAAGAAGATATATGAACTAATCGTTTTTGTTCGAAAGCAAAAAATACTCGTTCAAGCAACCGTTCGTTCCAATCATTCAGTTTAACTCACTTGTTGTTTTGTGCGAATATGAATGTTCTGATCAGTGTTGTCAATATGGTGCGTTTCGCACCATTTTGGGTGCTTTTTGAAATTTTTTGTGCGAAAAATTACTTAGTTGGTGCGTGGTGCGCTTTTTTTCAAATTTTGGTGCGTTTTTAAATTGTTGGTGGCACCAACGAAAATTAAACACGATAGTGGGTTAAAACGGGAAAATTCTTGTTGTGAAACTATTACCAACCGCCTGATAGTGTTAATTACCATATTAATAATAATTATGTTTATAAAACCTCACAATTTGAAATTAAATCTTTTTTATGACCCTATGATAACAATAATGATGATGATATTAGCTTTATTAATTTGGAATAATTAATTTTTGATCTCTTTTTAAATTAATGTACATAAATGTATATTTTTTTACAAATTAATGTGTGTGCCCTTAATTATGAAACGTGTATAAGTCATTTATTTCTTTGCTCGAGATATTTAGTAGGTTACATATGAACAAATCCAAAAACATTTTTTTACTATACGAAAGTTTAATTTAGAGTTGTACTAGCTTCGATTAACATAAATTTATTTTTTTAAATATATTTGCTATTTCGAATCAAAAATGCGTACAACTTATACCGTAGACAGACGACAGCGCTAATTTGCATTAAGAGCTCACTAATGTGAATTAAAAATTTACCCTGACAGACGACTGTTATTTGCATTAAGTAAACAGCTAGCAAAATCTGTGCATCCCTTTCGTACCACACACTTCGATTATTTCCCTTGGAAATCTTAAAATAGAAAAAATATGTCTCGATTTTAATATTCCTTTTTTATTTTTCTAAAAACAATTAAAATAACTTAAATCTTATGACTTTGAATCAATTTTAATTTTGAAAACGAAAACAATTTGTCACAATTTGATTGATGGTTGACAGTGCTACCGTGTTATCATATGAGAGCGGTGTTATCATATAGTTAAATTCAGTATTAATTCAGTTTCATTTATACCGTAGACAGACGACAGCGTTAATTTGCATTAAGAGCTCACTAATGTGAATTAAAAATTTACCCTGACAGACGACTGTTATTTGCATTAAGTAAACAGTTAGCAAAATCTGTGCATCCCTTTCGTACCACACACTTCGATTATTTCCCTTGGAAATCTTAAAATAGAAAAAATATGTCTCGATTTTAATATTCCTTTTTTATTTTTCTAAAAACAATTAAAATAACTTAAATTTTATGACTTTGAATCAATTTTAATTTTGAAAACGAAAACAATTTGTCACAATTTGATTGATGGTTGACAGTGCTACCGTGTTATCATATGAGAGCGGTGTTATCATATAGTTAAATTCAGTATTAATTCAGTTTCATTTAGTGCATTTACGGTAAATCTAATACGCATTGGAATGGGGATAATTCACAAGTTAATTTGAATTAAGACAGTTAATGCAAATTAACGCTGTCGTCTGTCTATGCTATTAGACTAGTTTTAACCTTGCACTTCATCAGCACCTAGTCAAGAATTATATACACAAACAATCATTTCTCATATTCCGTTTCATTAAAAATTTACGGTAAATAGCTGATGTTAATAACAAGCTTTACCCAAGTAGATAGACTAGGGTGCTGATGAAGTGTTTAGATTAGTGAAGATTATTATGCAAAATTAATATATAATAAATAATAATTAATAAACATTTTAAAATAAAAAAAAAAGAAATTCTAAGCTTGGTGCGTTTTTGTAAATGGCGCGCTTTTTTCTCCCTTTCGGTGCGTTTTGAAATTTCAAAGTTGACAACGTTGGTTCTGATTGCGTCGTTAGTGTATGAAACTCATTTTGAATCGAACCCAACGTGTTGTTAGCGGAAGGAGTGTTTTATTCATTTGTTAAAGTAATTTTCTACTCAACACAGGGAGGTGTTATAAAAGTTTTTTGTAAAAATTAGTTACATATCTTTAAATTAACTGTGAATTTCTTTAAAGTTTTAAATGGAACAGTGTCCACAATTTATATCCAAGGAAATTTCCAGAGGCAACTATGTATATTTTGTCATGGAGTCGGAAAGGTCGTAGCCTCGTATGTAATGTTTTGACAAAAATTCTAAAGCCAGTTTAAGCTGTACTTTCAAACTTCGTTTATTGTCGCCGCTGCTCATAAAATATTTTCATAACTAAATGTCAAACTCATAACTAAACGTCAAAAAACTACGTATTACGTTCTTACATATTACAATTTTATCATTGCTTTGTCAAATAAGTTTTTTAGGGTTCCGTCTACGTTCCGCTACGCTGTCCGTCTGTCTGTCACACGGTATTTCCTCAGGAAACGCAAGAGCTACGGACCTGAAATTTGGACAGAGTATGTAGAACCTTTGTATGTACATACATATGTATGTATATTGACACTTGAAATTTGTAAAATTAGTGTATTTTTGTATAGACTACAACAACTAACATTAAAGTTTAAACAAATTTAAATTAAAGGGTGGTCCATCAGTTAATGCAATTTTGAGTATGTAATTTTGACAACTTGCTATATCTTGGAAACCGTAAAACGTAAACTCTTGAAATTTTCAAAACCGGTAAAACTAATAAATCTGAAAAATATAAAATAGCCAAGCTAAAACAAATCGCCAAAAATTTAAAAAAATCGCCAAAACGAAAAAAATTGCCAAAATTAAAAAAAAAATAAGTCGCAAAATTCGAAAAAATCGTCCAAATGAAAAAAACGCCAAAAACCGATAAATATCGCCAAACGCAAAAAAGGCTCCAGTAACAAAATAGTTGTTAATATGAAAAAAAAATCGCCAAAATGAAAAAAATCGCCAAAATTAAAAAAAATCGCCAAATTGAGAAAAAAAGTGTCAAAACTAAAAAAAGTGCCTTAATGAAGAAAAACCAAAAACCGTAAAAAATCGCCAAAAAGGAAAAAATTTCAAAATTAAAAAAATGGTCAAAATGGGAAAAAAAATCCAAAAACCGAAAAAATCGCCACAAAAAAAGTCGCCAAAATTAAAAAATATCGGCAAAATAAAAAAATCGCCCAAAATTAAAAAAATGGCAAAACTATATTTTATATAGGATACTAAAGTTCGTATTGAATTACATATCTCGTGTCCGTACGGAACCCTTCGTGCGCGGGTCTGAGTCGCACTTTACTGAATTTATTTTTCATATATTTCTGCCAGCCGCTACTTTACTTTAAGTGTGTCGAGTGTTTTTCGTTCAATTACAATCAGATCATTCGCAACAAAGCCATCATGCAAAACACGAACTGTCTACAAAACAAGACTTTTTGTTTTTATACATATCAGTTCGCATCAAACGTTGGAAATGATTTACACTTGTTTATGAACTATCTGCTGGTGCATAAAAACCGAACGAGTATAAAATTGAATAATACTTATTTGTGTTGTTCTTAAAATTCAACATTAGGGAATAAAGATCGATCATACTTGTTGCAGTTCTCTGATATGTACATCCATCGTGCTTGGTTTATAGTACGACAGCATTTATTATTGGCTTTGCACAATACATGCCACGAAAATACATTTAAAAAACATGACGTATTTACATTTCAAGAATATTTACGCAGGTCTCTAATATGCATTTCGTTTCTGCTTCTTAAGAAAATCTAAGAAACTTCGTATGTTTATACAAAAACTTTCAAAATGTGATTCAGAATTACGTACATAAGCATAATAAGTTTAAAAATCTTAATCCAAAAGCTTCACAAAGAACATGTTTATTAAATATACAAATACAATACATTTGTCTATATACAAGCGCAATTATATTTATGTTAATAGTAAACCTACGTGGAAACTAATGGTTACTAAGTCTTATATACATATATAGTTCATCATCGTTTTTAAATTTAATGCACAAAAAAAATTTTTATTTCACACCAGTAAATGTTTCGTGGATAAAGTCTAAAAAATTCATGCATTAGAATGGCTTTCAAAATACATAGATTTTTTGTAGAAAATATTTATATTTTATTAATGCAATAGCAAGGAAAAAACTAACAAGCGCATAAAATCGAACCCACCTTCCGAGCATTCGATTACAAAGACAACACATCTTACACACCCTAAAGAAAAATAAAACAAACTAAATCAAATATATTGCCACTCATTCAACGACTGACTACAAGTTGCGAGTTCTTCAATGATAGCAAGAGCAGTGGCACAAGCACTCTCTTAAATACAAAGTGTGCTGTTATTCAAGTTTCCTGTCATTTTAAGCGAAGACATCCTTGGCGGATATAAGAAATGCTATCCATGCTTTTGTGGTTAAAAAAAGAAATGGCCATAAATTTTTAAAATTGTGCTAGAGATATGCAAAGTTAATGCGATAAAAGGCAACAACAGCTTTAATATGAGAGAGAGAGAGAAATTTTACACAGAAAAAGCAAATTATTTAAATTTTTTATATAGTATATATGTATGAACGTACTACGTACATATGTATGTATGTTAAAAAACATAAAATAAAACATACAGAATTTAAATTATTGGTAAGGAAAACAATTACTAACCCTTAAGGTTTCCGTTTTAGAAAAATTTCTTTGCCAAACTTCGAGTTGACCAAAGTCAAATGCAGCATATGGATTAGTATGTAAACATTCACAAGAAATAAATAAAGTTACTTACTTACAAAACTTTTTGCAGATAAGAACTTTAACAAAATATTAACCTCAACTCTCCCATTTTATAAACTTTTTGCCAAATATAAGTTTAGTAAACGGAGTCAGCACTTGTGTGTTGCATGGAAAGTTTATTATTAAGTTGAAGATGTTTGTTTGTTGCAAAGTTGTTACTTGATTTTAAGTGCATAATTCCTTTGCTTCATCTTAGTTGAAGATTTATTGAACAACAGCTTCTGTAATATGAGAGATTGAGTTTTTTTTTAAAATTTAATATCTTATATTCAAAAAATGCAAACGCATTGAAATAAATATAAAATATGACGTTGTAATTCAAATATACTTTAAACTTTATTTAGGCTTCGACTACAAAGTTGTTGTAATAGAGTAAAGAACACTTCAACAGTTTATCTTTAATCTAGGACCAAAGTGTTGTATGCGAAATACGCCAACCACGACAAGGAAGATTATATCATGTGGTTACTGTAAAAATAATAGTTCCACGCAAATTAGACAGCATAAATCTGAAGTTTAAATTAGCTTCAATCTGCTCTCTGCTGTTCCATTTATGGGCCCAGAGACGTTTTGTGGCATCAGTCGGGTGTCTGTAACATCCCTGATCAAAGGTGATGACGGTTCGACCACTAAGGAAATGTGGCTGACTTCTTCTGGTCTAAGGCAGGCAAATCATTGATGCAGCCGTTTTCATATAGTGCCATCCTTGCACTCAACAAGAATAATTTACGGCTTGTTACTGATTTTCTTTCTGGTCAATTTGTATTTTAATATCCTCTGTGGAAAAGTAATCAAGTTCGTTCGCTCTTGCGTCGCAATGACGAGACACCTGCACACATTCTTTATAAATGTATCATCTGGTTTTCTTTCTGGTCAATTTATACTTTAATATCCTCTGTGGAAAAGTAATCAAGTTTGTTCGCTCTTGCGTCGCAATGACGAGACAACTGCACACATTCTTTATAAATGTATCGTCTTAAGTAGAAGACGTGTTTTTCATTCTGAGTTTCTATCTTCAGATGATATTAGGCGGGCTTCTCCAACATCTGTGCTAACTTTCATAAAGAGAGTCATACAGAGATTGATTTAACTTAATTTACAGATCTATGGCACAAAAGATCAATCACGTGTCGCTGTGCCGGCCTGTGGACCAGATCTTCCCTGTATTCTATATTCTAGCTTCAGTATTAAAAGTGTTTGTTTGGAAAAAAGTAGTATTTAAGTATAGGAAGAAGGCTTAAATATTTTTATATCCGTAGTATACGTTGATATTGCTAAATACTTTACGACGTTTCTATCAGCTCATTTTAAGCCTGGCTTGCAAACGAACAGTGTTAAGATTTTAATACCACGTTATTCTTCTCTAAGCAACAACTCTTGTTATTTGGAGAACACAATGCATAGGCAAAGTTTACTTTGCAAAGTCTGTAATTTGAAGCTGTTTGTTAGACGATAGTGCTTAACATACAACTGCTAAAAGAATCTTCTAATGGTAATCTGAACAGTAAGACTAACAAAATATGTAAAATTTTTTCTTTATAATTACTTTTTTAAAAATTTTCTGATATGCTCGTATTTTAATATTGAAATGTTTAATAATTTCTAACTAATTGCTCTCGTAGTTTTTTGAATAGTACAAAAACTATAATGCTATACTATATTTATATTTCTGCAAGATTTTTCTTAAGCATTCACCTTTTAATAGTAAAATGTTTAATTAACAATGATATAAATTGTTAATTGATGATTTTTAAAGAAAAAAAGAGTTGGAAGAGTAAAAAAATATTAAAAAATTTGCATTCCTTGAACATATAACATAAACCCCAAAAACCCTTCTTGCAAAAATTGTGCCTGCTTCATTCTCAAGCCTACAGTACACGGCATGTAAAAAGCCACATACATATGTGCCTATGACGTCACTAGAATTTTCATCATGTTGGTTGCATTTTTTTAAATTAGTAGTAGTTGCTACATGTCGTACACAGAAAAAAATAATTTGTAAATACAATTAATTTTTTTTGTTACATCAATTAAATAATTAATTGATTTTGACCCTGCGACGGTTTTTGTAAATACAATTAAGGGAAAATCTGAAAAATATTTTCAATTAAATATTTCAAATGAAACTTATTTATTTTTGTTAGATTTCAAAGTTTTTTTAATTAAAACTATTATTATATTAACAATATGAATTGTTGAATTTCCGCGTAAATCACAACTGTTATATTAACAATATTATTTTTTTACATAATCAGAATCCTTTTCGCTTGTCTGCGAAAAACATTAAATGTCTTTGGGCGGAGTTGAAACGGCAACCTCAGGGATAACTAACTAACTTGCTTACCTCTCAGCTAAAGAGCAACACTTTATTAGATACACAAATAATGAATGCATACAAAAAATTATTTCTTTTTTTCCAGATGTACGCACTCCGTTATGATATAATTTAACAAATAATTTTGTTGAATAATTTAATTGACTACAAAAATTTTAATTTGTTATATTAACAATTATGATTGTTAATTTTTAAATTAAATGTTAACAATTGGTTTTGCTGACTGCATTTCGAAGATATTTTTTTCTGTGTATAATATTGATAATATTTTTGTTCCAAAATCTATATATGACAAATTTAGCCGATTAGGACACATTTTCAGAGGAAGCACATGATGTGAATGATGTGAATTCCTCCATTTACATGTGTTACTAGTACACGACATGTAGCCAATGGTTATGATCCTTAGTCTTGATTAATTGCGTAAATATTTTTGTAGATTTTTTCATTAAAAATTTCCTAGAATTAGTGACGCAGTCATAACAGGACATTTCAGTAATACTTTGAGCACGCCCATAAATTCTTGTTTGAGCTGTAAATGGAAGGTTTTGTTAGGAATTTTTATATAAGCATGTTACAAACAACAATTTCTGATATCATACATCATACAACATCTTCGTATCGTATAATCGGTCAAACTTTTTTATGTGTAAAAATCATAAAGTGGAAAGCATACTGAGATTACACCAGCGATCTTCAAAACCGCCCATGCGTGCGAGTGCTCTCACAATAACGAAGAGAGCAGTAAAGCATTAAACGCATTCACCACAGCAAGCTACCGACTACCAAATGTCAAGGATAGACTATACATGTTTATATGGGAGTCATTCTTTTGAAGACAGCAAGGCAACATGGCGGCAGGTTGTTGTCTATGCTGATTTTGTCGTTGTAGTCCAATTAAACTGATTTCTATTTCTTTGGCTGCAATGAGAAAATTCAGTGTTGCCAGTACAATACAAAATATTAAATGAAGTATATCGCACAATTATTTCATATTATTCAACAGAAACAATATCCAAAAACTGATGTAAAACATGAATTGGTTAATTTTTATAATTTTACGTCATATAAGTACTTTTAACACTATTTTTAACGATTTTACATTGTTTTTTTCTGTGTGTACAATTGTACCTACTTTTTTACATCCCTGATTTGCGTGGTCATAGAGTATTACGAATGACAAAACAAAACGATAAAACAATCTTGACTCTTGACTCCTAAAAAGTCAATACTTGACGAGTTTGACCTGACATGTGTGAATCAGGACTTGATAAAATGCGGTGTTTTAAACTTTTTTATTGAATAATTATAAAAGTCTTATGTCCGTATCCAAAAAAATTATATGAGCTTGAAGTGTGCTTTAGAACAAAATTTCCATAAAAATTTTCACAAAAGAGCACTTAAAGTTAAAATTAAATTAAAATTAATTTTTTTATACCGCCTTCAGTTTGTTATTATAGGTTTATATCGTACTATTAGAAATATTATTTTTAATTCTATCTTATTTGTCATGAATAAAATCGCAGGAAATTGTAAAATAACCACAACCATTTCGTCAGCGTTTCTAGCATGTGACATGAGGAATTTTCACGCATAAAATTATGAAAATTATGTCAATAGTTTTTGCATACCACAATCGTCTCAAAGTCTATTTATTTAATTAATTTTGAACAATCACTCTTTCTATTTCTAGATCTAGTTCTAGTATCATATACTACAGTGGTCGGTGTCATCCACAGAGAACTAGTGATATAAGGAAAACTAATCATTTTCAGTGTCCAGTGAGTTCCTTTATCATAGTTATAAAATTTTGTCTATATTTATTTTTAATTTAAAAACACTTTTCACCAGCCCATTTAGAAGTTTAAGTTGAAATTTTTGTAGACATTCTCTTGACTGACAAGTAGGTGTGGACATTTCTATCATTCATTTGTTACACAGACAGAGCGTGCTATACACCCACAACTCTGTTCCATGGCGTTTTCAAATTTTTCTTTCATTCTCCCATTGGAAAGTTGTTTTGCTGTTTTCGTTTTTTGTGGTTCGGCTGTACTGCTGTTGTTGTTGTTTTGAGGGTTCAAATGCATACAATTTGTAGGTTGTGCCCCCTAAAGCATGAAAGGTAAAAGTTACATGTCCGTTTTGTTGTTATTGTTGCTGTCATTCTACACCAACAAGGAAATACCAAAACTGTATTCATTCGTATACATTTGGTATGCGCAAGTTTGCTTAAAATGTTCAGTTTTCCAGCAAACATTTAGGCAACGAAGTCAACAGCCAACCACTTGGTGAAAACAGTGAATTTTTTGTTATTATACCCTTTACCAAAAAATGGTAAAAGGGTATATATGGGTATGTCATTCCCTTTGTAATTTCTACAATATTATTAAGCGACACATAAAGTATATATATTCTGGATCCTTTTGCATAGGGAAGACGAACAAGCGATGTCCGTTTGTCCGTCTGTCTGTACGTGAAATCGGTTTTCCCAAGCTCCCAGAACAGCTAGAGACTTCGTTCTTGGACTGGTGTGTCACAAATTTTCCGAAAAATTTTGCTATTGAAAATCAGCAAAAATCGAACAGACGGTTTCAACGCTGGAAAACTAAAACTCCAAACTAAATTAACTTATTTTATACTTCGATATGAATAAAATTGGTATTTATAATTAAAAAATTTAACATATTAAAAAAACGTTTCCAGGGTTGGAAAACTTTAACTTTTTTTCTAATAATTAAACATATTTCATGTTTTAGGAAGAAGGATATTTTCTCAGCAACGGTAAAAGCTACGGGTCTGAAACTTGGACAGTGTATGTAGAACTTTGGTCGCTACAACAACAAATATATAAAAGTTAAAAATTAAAGGGTGTTCGAAAAGTAGTGACGAAAACTTTAAAAATACCATGTAATATACATTCAACTGTATGTACATATGTATATTGACACTTGCAATTTGTAAAATTACTGTATTTTTATATAGGCTACAACAATTAACACTAAAAGTAAAAAAAATTTAAGTTAAAGGGTGGTCCATCAGTTAATGCAATTTTTTCTGTGTAATTCAGACAAATTGCTATATCTTGGAAACCGTAAGAGGTAAACTCTTGAAATTTTCAAAAACGGTAAAAGTAAAAAACCCAAAAATTATAAAATCGCCCAAAATTTAAAAAAATCGCTAAAAATAAAAAAATCTCCAAAATGAAAAAAAAACGCTATAAAAAAAAACGACAAAAACTGAAAAATCGCCAAAACGAGAAAAACGTATTAAAAATAAAAAAAATTGCCAAAAATTAAAAAAAATCGCCTTAATGAAAAAAATCGCAAAAATCAAATAAATCGCAAAATCGAAAATAAATCGCCAAAATTTAAAAAAAAACGGAAAACCCGAAAAAAATCGCCAAAACAAAAAAAATTGCCTATATGAAAAAAAAATCGCCAAAAATTAAAAAAATCGCTAAAATTAAAAAAAATCGGCAAATCAAAAAAATCGCCAAAACGAGAAAAAACTAAAAAAAAATTGCCACAAAGAAATAAAAACGCCAAAAACCGAAAAAATAGCCAAACCAAAAAAAAATTGCCTATATGAAAAAAGCCAAAATTAAAAAAATCACCAAAATAAAATAAACCAAATTAAAAATAATGTAAAAACCTAAAAAACCGCTAAAACGAGAAAAAAAAGCACCAAAAATCGCCCAATTAAAAAAAACGCTTAAAACCGAAAAAAACCCCAAAAACGAAAGAGATTATATTTTATATAGGCTAAAGTTCATATAGTGTTACTAAGGAACCCTTCGTGCGCAAGTCAGAGTCGTATTTTACTGAATTTAATTTTAGTAAATAGAGATGGAAATAAAATTTATATCTAAATTACAGACAGTCCTAACTATAAAATTAATTAAAGAACATTTTCCTTTGTGCTTAACGCATCGATATTCAACTTATTGTATATATAAGAAAATCCACAGCCGAATATAGCTTGTTTTATTTAAATTTAAGCTGTAATTAAATACGATTTAATTTTTTCAATGGTTAATTAAAGTTCTTGGTAAATTACGTTGAAAGTACGGCAGCACTAAAAAACTTTAAATATTATGGAAAGTTTTCCAAAGAACATGTCTTTACCATAAACAAAAAAGTTAGGTTATAAAAATTGCAGAAAATAAAATTGCATAAAAACACATTTTATGAAATCAAAGGAGCATCAGAATGCATTGGTCTATTTATTTATGCCATGATATGAAACTATGAATTGTATTTAATATATATTTATAAAAATTAAACGAAATTCTTCCTAATACGACCACATGATGTTTTCAATACGACCACATGATGTTTTCAATACGACCACATGATGTCATGTCTGTGTTTTCAATAAACACACACAAACATAAAAACATATGATGCGCTCGTAAAACTTAAATAATAATTAATTACACAAGGTTGGGCATTTAATTATTATTTAATTATGCATTCAAAAACAAAATTTCGTACTTAATTCAAACCTAAAAATAATTACAGTTTGATTACCAAATCAAGAAATAGGCATTATTATTATAAATATTTGGAATAATATGATCTTAAAGAATGTGCTAAATTTTTCTTTCGTTACAAATATGGGTCATAAGTCCCTACTCCCGCTGGAACTATTTTTATACTCATGCCTACGCATGCAGATACTATTGGTAAAATAACTTGCCTCCGATCTTGGGTGATCGTATGTGATTCAAGGAAATCACTGTTCGTTGCCAATTTATAATATGAATGGTATCAATTGTGATAGAACCCAACAGGGGTTCATACATGTGCACATATTAAGTCGCATAGTTCTCAACTATTTATTCACATATAAAGTTATTAACTTTAATTGAACTCCAGCATTGCACATTCAGATATTGGAATATACATACATGCGAGTACATACATGCTTGCATATGTGTATTTTTAATTTCAATAATTCAACAGTAACATAATTATACTTATGTAATGTGTGTACTGTAATGAGTGTCATTTGTAAATAGTTATCAATTCTATAAACATATTTAATTAAAGCAGTTATTGAGCAGCACGTCTCTATGGCGTTTACACAATTCGTTGACCGACTCGATTCGCTGGCGGTTTCGGCGGTAGATTGGAAAAACGGAATATTTAAAACATTTATGTATTAGTGATGCACGTATATTCGTATTCGTGTTCGAATTGTCGAATATTCGGCCATTTGCATTGGTATTCGCCAAATTAAAGCGAATACGAATATTTTTCTAAAGAAATTAAATAAATAAATGCATAAATCCTAAACGAAATTTAAATAAATGACTAAAAATTTTAGTTTGTACAAATCCATTATTTTTTTATAGAAATTTTTGCTTTGTATCATTTTCAAATATTAGTCAATGACAATCATTAAAATTTTGGGTAATTTTTAATAACTTTAAGATACGCCAACAAGAGTGTGAAGTCCCTTTTTACAAAAATTTTTTAATATCTCATATAATATTCGTATTCGCGAATATTGTTTAAAATATTCGTATTCGTATTCGCGAATATCAAAAATTGACATTCGTTACATTACTATTATGGATATATTGAAACACAAAAGCAATTAATATTTTTAAATGAATTATTCAAATATAATTCTATTTGATTGATTTTGTTGGAAATGTATGCATACAATCGCGAAAGGTGAATTTAACTGGTTACAATATCGAAGAATGGCTTTTGTCTCGCTCAATGGTAATGGTAATTATTATATTTTCTAGTATTTTGCAGGCTTATCTGAAAATAAAATCTTTTCGTTTGTGGATATGCATATTTAAAACTATAATGCCAGTCCTTGATATGCTATACATATGTTTACATTATTAAGTCGCATTACATTTCATTACAACATGAATTGTATTATCATAGATTTATGAATGGCTACGTACCATGAAGGAAGCGTGGGCTTAAATGTCCCCACGTCACAACTTTTGTCGAATATTTTGGTGACATTGTAAACGAAGCGTCTGGATATTAATACTGTTTTTGATGCGTATAAACCATTTTGTCAGATGCACACAAATATGCTAATGCTTTATTGGTTTGATGGCGATACAAGTGGCTTCAAGCAAAATTCAAGATAAAAATTATAAAAGAATTTGCGGGATCAGTTAAGAACTTGCTACATGTACATATCCATACAACGAAACATTCAATGAATTACACAGTTCCTTTTGTATATGTTTTCTATTCATTACACTGAAAACACAATTTTTCAATGTACTCATACATTGTTTGAATAAAAATATTCATTGAAATTTAATATGAACTTTAATGTACGTATGAACGGTACGTTGAAATCATTCATTAAAGACAAATATCAAAGATTTTACCGAACCAGTTCCTTGACTCAACGTACCGGTACATTCATATTTTTACATATAGAAACTCATACTTAGCAAAGTGTGTAAAAGCAAAACAAATGAGGATTAAAAATGAGTATCTCGATTCAATGAACTTTTTCATTAACTGAATGTACTCATACATTGTTTTCGAACGGGAATTAAAAGTAAGCAAAGAAAAGAGAAACATAACGATAACTAGTTTGCAGCTGTCATTCAACAAGCAATGTTGTGTTTGACTAATTTGTCGTTCATTATTTTGTAAAATAAAGAACAAAGGTACACCAAAAATTAATCATAAAGAATATTTTTGGTTTATTAAAGGCTTATACACACATAAAATTTTGTAAAAAAAATGTGTTTTTATTATTGATTATTCACAATATAATTAATTATAATTATTAAAAATTAATTAATAATAAATGTAATTCAAAAATATTATTAATAAATAATGCTAATGTTTAATATAAAAGTTCATTGAAACAATATATTAGTTCATTGGTTCAATATATAGGCTCATTAAAATCAATGTTAAAGTTCATTGAATGAATGTATTAGTACATTGAGTCAAATTATAGCTTCATTGAAACAATGTATCAGTTCATTGATATAATGAACAGTTTCATTGTACCAATGAACTTATGCATTGATTTTAAAAAATAAATTTAATGACATTTCCTACAGGGTACTTTTAATACATACATACATTTATACATATGTAATGTAATAAGTAACACTGAGACATGATTAAAATCAGTTATTAAATAAAATTGAAAATAAATACTGTATTTATTGAGAAAATAATGTTGTCGTGTTGTTTTGTAAAATATTTTATGGTATATGTGTACATATGTGTATTGAAACTATTTCATGCTTGTTTGAATTTTATAATTATCTGAGCATTTTCTGGGGCAAAGTAAAACGTGCAAATATTTTATAGTGACATAAATAAGGTGGCTGCACACATTTTAAAATAAAAGTTGTGCATAACCAGTCATTTTGATTGACATTGTTCTGTTTTACCCGACTTCGCAACACAAAGAAGGGTATTGTGTTTATCAGTCTATGTATGTATACATGTATGTATTAGTGATGCACGAATATTCGTTTTGGTATTCGAATTCCTGAATATACATTCATTTTTAGATATTCGTATTCGTAGACGCCAAATTTAGGCGAATATGACTACGATCTTGCATTTCGGGTATTTTTAACTTAGTTTTTGGGAATCTGTAATGTAGTTTTTTCTTTTCTAAAAGGTTTATGACTTGGATGAGCGGTTCGTGGCAGTGGTACCTAAAGGTGTCTCTGCTAACTAAATGCGGAAGTAGATTTATTGTGTTTTGTTGCGTTTTAACCTTTAAACCAAGAAACCGATTTTGATGAAATGTAGAATATAGATAGAGCTGAATCTATATAAATACATAAGTTATATGTTTTAAAAAAGCAGGAGGAGGAGAAAATTCAAAACATTAATAGATTTGAATTCAAAAGAACATAAAGACTATATATTTGAAAAATATGACAACAAGGGCAGGTAGGGGGACATTTTATGCTCTTTGAAAGTATCTATGCGATTCTCTGAAACTATCTATCCGATTTTGATAAAATTCGAAACAAATATTGATCTGAGTCTAAAAGAAGACAAAGCCTGTAGAGTTTTTCAAAAATAGAATCACGAGGAGAGTTAGAGGGAAATATCCTCCTATTTGAAACTATCGATATGAGTTTAATGAAATTCAAAGCATAAATAGATCTGAGTCTACAAGAAGAAATGGGCTGTGGAGTTTTTCAAAAATAGGGTCACGAGGGGAATCAAGGGGAAATTTTTGCCTCTGAAACTATCTTAATTATTTTGATGAAATTAAAATCATAGATAGATCTGAGTTTGGAAGGACAAAAACGCTATACATATTATCAAAAATAGGCCCTCCAAGGGGTAACGGCCATTTTATAAGGTAAGTAAAACATACACAAAAAAAAATGCCAATGTAAAATCAACATGCCAAAAGGTTGATTCAAATTCATTCAAATCACATTAAATTTACTATGTTGTTTGAGTGTGTTGGTGGTTATTTGCTTTGTTCATATCTGCAATACACTTTGTGCTTAGTTGTGTAGGTTGTTTTTGTATTGATGTTGTTTTTTTGTTTGTAAACTGCTGCTAAATGGTAGCCAGTGTACTAGTCTTGCATTCGAAGGACCGCATGTTCAAATCCTGGAGTCAACAAAGTATTTTGTACTTTTTTTTTAACTAAAACTTTTCAAGTCAAGGCATTTTGTTTTTTTTACTAAAACTAAAACTTTTCAAACAAATTGTATGCAAAATGTCCAGAAATAATGTTAAATTATAATTTAATTCAAAATGGTACATATTTAGTGTGTATCTTAAGAATATTTACAGTTGTTGCGATGAGTTCCGAGTTCAAATCTTGGCCGGGGAAGCAGATTTAATTTATATACAAAAATTTTTCTGATGTCTATGTCAACCACACGTAAGTAAAATAATTAATAAAATACAACTATTACACTAAACTAAATTCATGTTGATCTAACTTGAAATAACTTTGATTCAACATGATTCTTCATTTTGAATTTAACAGTAATTATATGTTAATGCAACGTGAAGTTAAGTTACTTCAAGAGGAAATTTTTTTTGGAAAATTACTATAAATCATGTTAAATTAATATGAAACACACATGAAACAAAATCATTGGCAAAAAATTTAAAATTTACCAAATTTTTAACGATTCTACATTGTTTTTTTGTGAGTAGGAGTACGTATTTAATTTTGTAGCTTTAAATAGTACCCGAATTTAACGTTTTAAAATTTGACATATAATATTCGTATTCGCGAATATCGAAAATTGTCTGCGACACATCACTAATATGTATTTATGTATGTCTGTTCCCTTGCGGCACTATATAAACCGAACGCTTGTACCGATTTTGATGACTCTTGCGTGAATCGATGTGGCTTAATTCCAGGAGTGGCACTAAGGATATGTATGGTCTTAAAATTCAACATGGCGGCCAACAGACGCAATAAGTATGAAACCAATAAAAAGTTGGAGAGATATATCAAAAATTGGTATCATTCGGCAGGTACTTTAGGTTTTTCTTATGATTTTTATTTCGAATCACCATTTAGGATATATAACGGTTAAAGTTTGGTCGCAGTTGGGTTTTTTTATTCTGTTTTAATTACTCTTTGTTCTAGATTGCAATAAATGAAGTAATCGGATGTTATCGGTGGTCATAAACATTTTCGTTTCAGATTCACAAGTTTACAAAACAACATTCGCAGCAATAAATCAAGCAATAGTATCCCACAGATTGTCTAAAAAAAAATTAGGTTTCTTTTTATATTGGTATATTAAAATCATTGTGCCATTTACACCAATTGTACTTTGTTAATAGAAAAACCAAGAGAAAACACGAAAACACGTTTCGCAAACATTTGCTTTTTATAATAGGGAACGCATTAGCACGATAAAGGCATAACTTTTATTTCGGAGTGAAATTAAGAAAGATTTGTACAGTTTTTGTTGACTTGGGTCGAACTCGTCCACTAGTTATTTTTTGACACAAACTTATAATCAAACCCATGTAATTTAAACAGGTTTGCTCACCGCTTTGTGTCAAAAATTACCTATCAAACGAGTTCAATTGTCATTTCTTTCCAACTAAGCATTAACATTTTATATGAATGCATTTGCTTGTTTTCTATGATTTTTAATCTATTTGGGAAAGAAAATATATCTCTATGCTCTTGCAATGACCGATCCATGTCATGTATTATTTATTCTTTAATATATTTAAGTTGGTCACGAGATTTGTATGTACTCTTCTCACACCCCCGGTTTAGGAGTTCCTTCAATAACTAACATACAGAAAAGATTATTGCCTTAAGTATACTTGGCCAGCTTGATAGATTTATCATGTACCAAAATGCGGTTATGCTTAAAGCTGGTTTTAAATTTTGCATGAACTCACAAGGATATGGAATTGATGATGGGTTATTAAACGACTATTGAATAAATATTACGAATTTTACAAAAACAAGTCACGTAAGTAAAAATAAATTTATATTGCTTAACAATTTTACATGATTATATTGGAATGCATGTACATATTTTCAGCAGTATATAAAGTATTGATATTTTTTCAATATAATATTTCAGTAGCATTGATATTGAAGCGCCAGTTGTTGGTCTTTAATATTTAGTGCTCTTTTATTTATATGCATGTATATATAAAAATATTCAAACGTTTAAAATCAATTTTAATTTTAACAATTTTATAAAATTATTTCATCATTCTGCTCCCGTTTGCTCATTTATGACAAACACATTTCAGGACAAACTGTTTGGCAAAAATAAAATTGCGAATTTGCATTGAAAAGTAATTTGTCAAACGCATTAAAGGCAAGGATGCCACACCGAGTAACAACAATAACAACTGTTCAATTGTGTGTTGAGAGTGTGTGTGTGTCTGTTGCTGCTGTAAGGGTGTTTGCAATGGTTGATTATGAGGAAGCGAGTGGGTAACGGATATGCCTGCCGCCATTGACATGCTGCTGTCTTTCTTCTTTTTTATTAATTTTTTTCACTTTCAGTTCCATTTATATTTAATTTTTACTCCTCTCATTGCACTTTGTTCACTTTTGTTTCTGCCTTGTACTTTTTACTGAATTTTTATTTTTTGCTGCCTTTGAAATCACAAATTTTTAGGCAGCAAAGTAATGTGTAAAAAATACAAGCAACTGCTGCGGTTAATGTCTTTTGAATGCAAATTCAATTTTATCGCACTTTTGTTTTTAATAAGATTTTTAAGTGAAATATATCGGTTGCCATAGTTTACATTTGCACATAAGCATGAATATTGCCGAATCATTTTACTTTATATACTTTTTGCTCTTCTCTAAGATTCCATCCAGTCTTTACGTTTGGTCTAGAATGGAACTAAGGTGTTTTGGCATTGGCAAAAGATGGGGATCTATGCAATTTCTTACAAGTGACACGATAAAAACTTATTTAAAGAAACATTATTGGGGATTTGGAAAAGTTTTTTAAAACAATAACTTTGGCAAAGCTGAAAAAATAAAGTACAAATGAAGTGAATTTATTTATTTTAAGATTTATTTTGGAAAGAAAATTTAATGTTAATTTTTAAGGACAATGTAATTTGAAATTTATACGTACGGATCAATGTTGGCGCCTAAAATTATTTTTCCAAGTTATGTATATATGCTTTTATTTATTACTTTATTCTAAGAATGTTTATGGACCTCTGATTACAAAACTGATTACAAAGTCGAAACTCAAAATCTGGACATTCCTATCTCGTTTAATATTTTTTTCTTAAATTTGGGATTTCTGAAGAGGATGCATCTTCAATTTTACTACAACTTGATAAAGTCAAATGCTTAAATTCAACATCCATATTAAACGAAGAGAACTTGAGTTTATAAAAGCAAGTATTACTAATTCAATAAATATTCTGTGAGTTGAATCTATTGTACAACAAGAAAAAATTACAGCTAGGCCTCAATTTATATAGTACATATAGAGCCTTGGCTGCAAAAGCGTCATAACTAAAAAAAAACTTGTTCAGTAGGAAGCCAGTGTGAAGTTTTGAATTTATTAACAACTTAGTGGAAAAAGAAAATTTTATTCTTCTCTCAAGAGTAGAGTATACAAAAATATTTGTACCAAATTTTTGAACAATATGACGAATAATAATAATAATAATAATAATAATAGGATTATATACCCTTTACCAAAGTGCGTTTATGTAGTATAGAAATACAAACACACAGATATGTAGGTACATATTTATTTTGTGAAACATTTCAAAATTTTTGCTCTAGTGCAATTTTTAAAACGTGACCTCTCGGAATTTTTCGATTAAATATTTTTTATTTTTTATTATAGCAATAAGTTGAATGTATATGCCTTACTTTCTCAACCTCGTATCTCAAAAATTACAAGTCGTCAAGAGAGCAAAAAAGAAACGGTTCAACTCTTTATACTTCGGTGTTTGGATAAAAGTTATAATGCAATTATTAAGAAATTGATGACATATACATAGATAGATATATGTATTAGTAGTAATAATTCACTAACCTTTTCTAGTTTATTTATGAAACGCATTTATTAAGATACGAGTTTGCTGCATTAAGAGTAATTTTAATTCTAGATACTTGATGAATAAGTTTGTCGTTTGTTGCACTCATAGCTATACAAACAAATAACGCCGTTATATCAAAATTATCCAATGCAAACCAAATTTAATATCCACTTGACCTGAGATTCGTTAAAAAACGAATGCTCACTAAACCGAAGAAATTTCGAAACGAAATTGTTCAATATTTGTTCGGAAATCGAAAAAAATCGAATGCTCACTAAAGCTTCGAACTTCAAACTTCCCTCTTCTTTTTTTAATAACCGTATAAAATAGTTTTAGTATTGTACCTCCGTACCAAGTAAAATAACTTGTTTTATTCAATGATCTTTGATTTTACAAAATTGTTAAAAGTCTCAATTTAAACATCAAATTGTAAAAGGTATATATCGCGGCATTATGTGAACGGTTATTCCTAAAGAATTTTTCGAATTTGTTCAGCACAATGAATTTTGTTCGGGGAAATTTCACGGAACATGTTCTTTAATTATTTATATATTTAGGACTATACTTTAGCGATAAATTTTATTTCCATCTCCATTTACTGTAAATTATTTACTATAGTGCGACTCTGACTTCGGCACGAAGGATTTCGTAAGGACTAGATATGTAATACTACATGAACGTTAGCTTATATAAAATATAATTTTGGAATTTTTTCGTTTTTGGGTTTTTTTTGGTTTTAAGCGTTTTATAATAGGATTTTCTAGTGTTGCCGTCTTTTGCGGGTTTTTTTATTTGGTGTCTTTTTAGTTTTAGTGCTTTTTTGTTTTAGGTATTTTTTTTAGATTTTTGGAATTTTTTTACAGTTTGGCGATTTATTTTGTTTCGTTGCTTTTTTTCTCGTTTTAGCCATTTTTCCAAGTTTTTGGCGATTTTTTACATTTTAATGAGATTTTTCATTTTAGCGATTTCTATCATTTTGGTGATTTATTTTAGTGCTAGATTTTTTCCAATTTGGTGCTTTTTTCGTTTTTTAATTTTTTTCAGGTTTTGCCTTTTTTAGTTTGGTGCATTTTTGTTTTCGGGGTTTTTTTGGGCTTTTTTTAATTTGGTGCTTTTTATTTTTATTTTTTTTAGATTTTTGGAATTTTTTTAGAGTTTGGCGATTTATTTAGTTTTGGTGCTTTTTTTTCTCGTTTTAACGATTTTTTATGTTTTTTGCCCTTTCTTTATACCCTTTGCCAAAAAATGGTAAAAGGGTATATTAAGGTTTGTCATTCCGTGTGTAATTTCTACAATATTAATAAGCAACACATAAAGTATATATATTCTGGATCCTTATGCATAGGGAAGACGAACAAGCGATTTCCGTCTGTGATGTGAAGAATCGTACTTCTGCATGTCGCTCAAGACCCAATAAGAATATTGTCCATAGTGTTGAAGTAAACCCAGCCTTGTCCATTTCTTGTCGATCTTCGGAATAGAATATTCCACAAATGCCATTGTAACGTATTTGGCTTTTTGTATCTTCATTAATTTATCTCCCATTGTAATGAAATCTTTTGAAATATTTATCAGGATTTGCATAAATAAACATTATGGGGAAGAAAACAAACGTGTTTTCGAATAACTTTACTCATAATATAGCAAATATTCGACCCTTAGCTTCTTATGTTTTCGGCTAACTACGAGTAAAAAAATTTGTTCATAAGTTATATTATCATGATAATCTTCTAATAAAAAATATTGTTTCTTTGGTCCCATAGTAGTTATTTATCTCCAGATATTTTCCTACAGCAATTATATGCCTAATTTGTTTCCTTACAACTTATGCAGGATCACATATCGTTTTCTGGCAAGCCAGTTTTTTTAAGTTATCACGTTGTTTAAGTAAATAAGCGATATGTTATTAAAACAAAACATTATGCTTTTAAGATTTTGAATCATTGTGTTTATCATTAGTGAGTTTGTTTGTTTGTGATTACTTCACGCCCAAACGGTTTAACCAATTCGTTCACAATTGATAGCATCATTAGAAAAGTAATTTTCATGCTGTTTGGAACCGCTTTTTTATATTTGAGATGGATTTTTTGCAAACCAAAGGAATTTTGGGCTGTTTAATGTAGTTTCGTTTCGGGTTTGATTGTTTGAAATGATTTAAAGCGGATTTTATGTATTTTTTTCATTGTTATAAATATAAGTCGCGGATATACTTCCCCTTAACTTAGCGTGTGTGGTGTGGTTTTTGGTCTGACAGTGTTATTGGACCTTACTTTTGCGAGAATGGTGCTGAACCAACTCTTAAGGTAAATGAACTGCAACATAGAATTATGGCTAATAATTTTTTATGGCTGGAATTGAAAGATATTGATGTGGACACTTTATATTTTCAACAATATAGCTCTAAGTACCACATAGATTACGAGATCATCCCTATTCTGCGTGCACTGTTTCCTGACCGTGTGATTTCTGTATGATTTAAACACTGTAGATTTTTTTCCTTGGGCTACGTGAAAAAAACTTCCTGAAAAGAATATGGTTTTGCCGTTAGTAATAGCATAACCTCCTCTTTATAATTAAATAAACATCCGATGATCTTGCATAAAAATACTTGTTTTAATGTATTTCAAAAAATAACTTCTAATTGAAAGAGTCTTCAAAAACTTAACAATGCTCTTGATTTTTCATATGTTTGAGTTCGAATATGCTGGATTGTTAAAAAAAAAAGTTTGAAATCCGAAAGATATTGTACCATTTGGTCAAACGTGCGGCAAGCCACCCTCGTACTCTTACATTCATTCTATACATACATATCGTCACCTTAAAGACCAAACAACCTATCGGCAGTTTTCAAAAGTTTACAGGAGAGATAAAAAACGTTATAAAATTCGAACTACATATTTGCAATATTGAGACGAAAGTTATATATTCTGATTAAAATGAAACCAGAAGTATATATCTGTTGAGAAAGCTTTGTTTTTCTAAACACACCCTATGATATGACGCTTAGGTTATTTGGAATTGTAAAAATCTGAAACCAAACAACCTATCAGCAGCACTAATAAGTATAAATAATTAAGCATTCCTTTGAACACATGAATATTATTTAAATTAAATAATAACAGTTATAGTTTCTTTTACTTGTTCAAACAAAAAAAGTACCTAATGTTTGCTTAAATTACACTATGCAACAAAATTAAAATTGTATCATGATTTTTGATGATTTATTTACCTCTTTTTTTAGTACGTCACGGCCTTCTAAACTAATTTTTTCTTTAGCAAGAGTGCTGATAGGTTATTTTGTTTCGGAAAATTGTACACTTACTGATAAGGTATTTGGTAATAGCTTGGTTATTTGTAGGCGTTCAAAATTTTGCATATATATGCGCTATGATATAGGCAATAATATTAAATAAAAAACTCAAATTTGAAATTTTGGCTGATAGGTTGTTTGGTCTTTAAGGTGACGATATGTATGTTAAAAATTAATCAACTGTTCAATTTACCGATAAAACCGTTCCCATACAGTAAACTTTAAATAAATTTGTAATCGATACTGTTGGTATTTTTAATGTTTTTCTAAAACTATTAAAATTTCATGCGATGATTTATTGACTTGCCTGATTAAAGAACCACTGCAAAAAAAATTATAGTAAATGCCGTGAAATATAATTTCCTTTTTATAATCCAAACAAAACCTTTGCAGCAGCGGCAACATTTTTATTCGTATCAGTTTACAATGTCAGGACACACAAACGCTCATCCTCTCCTTATTTAAGGTGTGAATTTACCACCACTTAAGGACTCATTTAAGGATTTCAAGCGCAATGAGACAATAGTGTTTCAGCAGATTTAAAATACACACGCTCACAACAAACACTCATACAAATAAATATATATTATTTTAAATTGTGATAAATGAATTGAAGATGAATATAGATGAGAGTGAAACTTGTAATAGGGGGAAAAGGGATGAATGTCTTCAGTATGTAAATCATACTCGCATGTATGCAGAAAAACACATTCGGCATTTAACACAATGTTTAAAAGAGCATAAAAAGTCAAATGGAAATTAGAATAGAATGGAATTAACATAGAAACAACAAATAAAAACCGTAAACCTTGTTATAATAAATGATGGTTAAAACGATTCTTGGTGTTTTTGTTCGTTGCTCGTCGTTTGAATATATGGATGTGTTTGTGCATTTTTGTTAGAAAAACATAAAATAAACTAAGGATTTTTTTTAAGGATTGTTTTGAAATCAAAGGTTGCTTTTCTGTTTGTCATCGTTAAACCCTGCAGCATAAAAGAAACCAAAAGGAATACAGATTTGTAACGAAATCTACTCAAATGGAAGTATGTAGTTGCATTATTTATTTACATACGCTCTGTTATTTAAGATTAACCCATTAAAGGCTAGATAATTTCAATTTCAATATGCGAACTGGAACTGCCCTCCTTTTTGGAGCGGTTTGAATTTCTAAATCGTCCGAACCTATGAACTGTTATTTCAATTGAATAAAGGTTAAGATAATAGTGCAGTTTTGTAAAAACCGATTATAAAACTGCTTAATATTGCTTTTATCTCAGTTCGTCATATCGTCGGGCGGTTACTGGTTTGCCACACAGTATATTAGAAATGCATTATTACTGCGGCAATCCATTAACCACCCGACGATATGTAAGGAAAAATTAGTTTTAATTTAAAATTAAAAATTCAAATTTCACAGCGTTCAATATACTACAAACAGTTATTTTATTCACTCGGAAAAGTAATATTAATAATTTTGTAATATCAATTAAAATATTTGTAACATCACCTGTAAACTACGGATGGGCACATGGGGAAAATGTATCGATATACATATATCGTATCGATATTTTTGAACGGTATCGATATAAAGTTTTTTAAAACATCGATATTTCGATATATCGATATTTTTTACATGAAAAATTATATTTTCCAAAAATATTTCAAATTTGAAATAAAAATATTAAAATAACATATTACAAATTTTTTTTATTAAAACTTGAATATTTATTTATCAAACAATTCAACAAAAATAGTATGAACAAAAGATTAAATTCAAATAATAAAACAATTCAATATAAACAATAAAATAATGGAAACAAAAAATTTAACAAAAACAAGGTGAAAGGAATATTTTTGGTCAAAAAGATCGAAACAAAAAACTGATTTTTCATACAAAAAGTTTTTCTGACGTTCTATTATTTTTTACTTTCAAAAATTATATCAGTCAGTGATGTCAATATATCTTTAGAAAAGAACCTACGGTAAAACTTTTGCTACGAAATTAATGATTTTAATTTAAAGTAGTATAACAATTCTTACTTCTTTGTAAAATGTCAATATACAAAAAAAGAGTTGTATGGAATAATTTTTTTTTGCTAAAACAAGTGGGTGATAGAGCTGGGTCCAACTTTTTAATTTGTTAATTTTTATCACAGACCTATGTTGTATTTCCACACGTTTTGTATGTCTTACGCCCCAAATTGCAAGAAGAGCGGATTCGTTGCCAAAACCACATAAAAAATTACTGGTAGTTTCTGCGTGTATTGACCAAGTTACATTGAAAAGATAGCCTTGGTTCTACAACAAATATTACAGCACAAAAACCACGTGAAGTTTGTTGGTATAAATTACCATAACACTTGTCGATGCAACGTTACATTGTCTTGTCAGGTTATAAGAAATGTCAAACACCATACAAAACTCAATATTTTAGAGTGATTGTTAACGATAATACAGGCGCCTTGACTGTTATTGTGAATTATTTTTCTTCGCATCACAGTGATGCCAATATCGTATAGCTGAAAAACGGCTAAAGTTTATAAACCTCTTAAAAATATCGAAACCCGATAGTCGTAAATAAGAGCCGATGTATCGATATATCGGTTTTTAAATATCGGCGAAGTATATCGCTATTTTTTTCTCAAATATTATGTTAAGTTTTCCCACTCAATTACGTTTTTCCACTCAAGTTGAAAAATCTTAATAAAAACAAAAATTGAGCAATTATATCAAAACCATACAAAACAAAAATTTTTTTGCGATACATTTGGTCACAATAGACCATAGTGCACTGATGCATTTCAACCACTATTCAACTAACAAAGCTGCACAGAGAAAACAGTGCTTATTATATACCTCATAAAATAGAACAAAATTTAATAAGATATCTCTATGATTTTTTTCAATAACGAAATCTTATTAATTTAATAAGGAAAATCTTTTTGAAAAAATCAAAAAGAAATCTTGTAGTTTTTATTAGGTTATCTTATTGATTTTTTCAAAAAGGTTTTTTTCTTTATTTTATTAGGAGACCTAATAAAAAATAAATAAAATTGATGTCTTTATTCCTTGTTACTTATGTATTTTCATTTAAATTATATACCATATACATATCATTAATTTAATACGAAAAGGCCCCAACTCGTAATTTTTCGAAATCGATATTTTTACATATTTCGATAGACCATTACTAAACTAAATTAAAAAAAAAATAATAAAACTAATACAACACTAAATTTGTATTTTTTAATGAAAATTGCTTTTACAAAAATTTTGTATCAATATTTCATCTTTTTTAAGTTTTTTCCTCCTCCTGTAAATGAAAAACATGAGTTGGGGCATTTTCGTATTAAGTTAACGATATGTATGTATGTAGTATATGAAGATCTTATTTATTTATACATGCATACATATCATATTATGTTCATAATTAACTAACTCACCATACATACATATCATTACTTGAGAGGAGACAAGTATTGTATTGAATCAGCAACCTTCTGACTGATAGACAAGGAATCTACCCAATATGCTAACAAGCCGCCTGAATCCACATTGGTTATAAAAAAACGAAAAAGATCATGAACAAAATTGTGTCTATGTTTACTTATATATGTATATGAAACAATAAGAAATCTCTATGAAAAAATCTTCGCTTCTTCCTCTTGGGATACCCCTTAGCCTAAAAACGTTTCATAGAGAAAATTTTCTTGATTCTATTAGGCAGTTTTTAGGGGTCCGTACACCAAAGGTAAAAAAAAGCGACCCTATTGTTTTCGCTACGCTGTCAGTCTGTCCGTCACACGCTATTTTCTCAGGCACCGTAAGAGATACGGACCTGAAATTTGGCCAGAGTATGTAGAACATTGGCTACAACAACAAATACCTGAGAATTAAAAATTAAAGGGTGTTCCAAAATGAGCAACGATAAATTTTAAAATCCCATGTAATATACATACAATTGTATGTACATATGTACATATATTGAAAATTAAAATTTGTAAAATTAGTGAATTTTTATAAAGACCACAACAATTAACACTAAAATTTATAAAAATTAAAATTAAAGGGAGTTCCATAAGTTAATGCAATTTTGACAACTTGCTATATCTTGGAAACTGTAGGAGTTAAACTCTTGAAATTTTCAAAAACGGTAAAACAAAAAAATTCGAAAAATGTTAAATCGCCAAACCAAAAAAATTTAAAAAAATCGCCAAAACAAAATAAATCGCTAAAATTAAAAAAATTTCTAACACTAAAATAAGTCGCAAAAATCTAAAGAATCGTCTAAATGAAAATAATCGCCAAAATGAAAATAAGCCAAAAACCTAAAAAATCGCCAAAATGCGAAGAAGGCGCCAATAACAAAATAATTGTTAATAAGAAAAAAAGTCGCAAAATGAAAAAAATCGCCAAAAATTAGAAAAAAAAATCGCCAAATTGAAAAAACGCCAAAAACCGAAAAAAATCGCCAATATGAGAAAAAAAGTGTCAAGACTACAAAAAAGCACCTGAATGAAAAAAATGAAGAAACGCCAAATACCGCAAATCGCCGAAATTAAAAAAATAGCCAAAACGAAAAAAATTGGCAAACAATAAAAAAACGCCGAAAACCGAAAAAATCACCAAAACCCAAAATAAAATCTCCTCCATGAAGAAAATCGCCAAAATAAAATAAATAGCAAAAATTAAAAAAAAACGTCAAAAACGAAAAAAATGCAAAAACTATATTTTATATAGGCTAAGGTTCGTATTTATTTACATATCTCGTGTCCGTACAGAATCCTTCGTGCGCGGGTCAAAGTGGCACTTCACTGAATTTATTTCTCTGTGTAGCACGTTGCCCTAGAAATAAACAAGCGTCCCGTCGTGACGAAAGGAAATTTTTATGATATGTATTGTACCCACAAGGAAATCTTCCGATACTTTTCAATAGGAATATTTATATACTTGGAAAATTCAAATTCTTCACAGAGTTGAATAACCTTATCACATCTTAGAGTTCCTTTTTAGTACTAAAGGGCCCACAAAGATTAATAGTTTATTATTCATAAGGACGTAAGAGAAAAATAGTTTAATCGTGGGTTGCTGCTGTTTGTTTTTTGTAAAAACATAAACAAACATACCTTGTGAATAACATGAATTCTGTTTAAAATATATACATAAATAAATAAATAAATATATTAACTATTCTCATATATGCAAGTCATGTTACCCTTACACATTTGGTATATTTATATACATATGAGAATGAATGAATGTATGTACGTATGTATATACGTGCGAGTTCAGGATAAGCGCGGAAATAATAAACCGACAAAACCAAAGAGCTCGTGGTAGACACGTGATGCAAAAGACTATAAATTTCAACACAAATTTTAAGTGTTTAAACTTTTAACACTCATTTTGAAGGGAAATCATATGAGATTTATACTCGTGAGAATGACTTGCAGGATGTGAGAAAAGAAAACTTCTCAGATTTATAGGCGTTGATATAAGAACATATGTTTTACACCAAATTTTCTTTTTTCAAGATAAGAAGAGAAAACGGAAAGTAGACATAAAAAGGTGACTTTAATTAGAACATTTCAATATGTGCTGACGAAGCTTATACGATTTTTAATAAAATATTGTTTTATTAACAATAAATTCAACATCAGAATAAAACTGGGAAAAGTCGACTACATTTAACCCACAAACTCATACAATATTGCCATAACTCTACTAGTACCCAACCAAGACTAAAATTCGGTTTTAAACTAAAATTGTAGTAAGCTGCACCGATGACTTTACATAAGCAACAACAAAGCTAATTTAAAATATAACACTGTTATGCAAAAAATAAAAAAGGCACATATTGATTTAATAAAGTCTAGTTTTTGAAATTTTCGTATATAAATGAAATACTAATATTGGAATATTATTTAAATATTTTTTCGGTTTTTATCGTTTTTTTAGTTTTGATTTAGATTTTTTCCGGTTTAGCGATTTTAAAATTTTGGGATATTTTATTTTTACCGTTTTTAGAAATTTCAACAACCTTACAAATTTCAATTGTCTTTATACATACAATTGTATGTATATTACATGGGATTTTAACATTTTTCGATGCTCGTTTAATTTTTAACTCTCATGTATTTTTGTTGTAGCGGCCAAGGCTCTACAAATTTCAGTTCTGTAGCTCTTTGGGTTCCTAAGAAAATAGCCAGTGACAGACAGCATACCGAAAACAATATGGCCCTTTTCACCTTTTGTGTACGGAACCCTAAAAATGGTTAGGCCGATAAAATATTAGTTGAATCAAGTATGTTTCCACTCACGCTACAACTTCCAAAAAACAACCCATGTTCTTTAACGTAAGAGCTTAATTGTAATAATAATATCTGTGGCAAAAAAGTGCTTAAGTCGAGATAAGCTGATTTTAAGTTAATGGTACCCCTGTAATCTTCATATTTGAAAGTAAGCCTGGGCAAAATCTCAATTATTTTGGCTGATTTTTCAGAAAGTTATAACGCAATGACTTGCAGCTTATATTTTTTCAACTTATAATCGCATAGGGTATAATAGCTCAATTAAGGTTATACTTTGATATAATTAATATTTAATGTATTATTTATAATGTATAAAATGATGTTTAAAAAAAATGCAATTTATACCGAATTTGCCAATTTAACTGTAAAAGAAACAAATTTCTGAAAATTGACGTGAGAGCTTTAAAGTACTCTACTGCAAAACAGTAAAACATGACTTAAGCACTTTTTCCTTATTGCCAGAGACAGATATTTATTTATTTATTAAACATATTAATGCAAAGTAAATTTGCATAATATGGTGTTGCACAAATATGGGCGGAGTAACGTAGACCATATGCCCAAGATGGTATTAACAGTATTTTATAAGGTTTTGTGACTGACTGTACACGACCTATGCCTTCACATAGAAAGTAGGCAACGTGGTTGTTAAAGAAATTCCACAAAAAACCGCAAGATTATACGGTTATCCGTGGCAGATCAGTCAACCAGTGCGAGCGAGACGAAAAACTCTCGAAGGCCAAACAACACACACAAGCCTGACCGCACTTAAGAAATAATTACAATGACGCGAGAGATGTTCCCCGACCCAGAGCTGCTTAACGACTGAGACAGATATGATTATTACAATTCTTAAATTGATTAGATTATGAATAAATAACGGATATGATGAACACAACCGAATAAAACATTATGAATTGGATGGTAGTAAGTACCAATTACGCAACTCCACGAAGTCAAATTTTTTTTTGCCCTTCAAAAATTAATTCCATTTTTATACCCTTCACCAAAACTTGTAAAGGTTATATATAGGTTTGTCCAGATTTTTCTAACTTCTACAATATTCATTTGCGACCATATAAAGTTAGTTATTCGGGATCCTTATAGTTAGGAGATAAAAAAAGACATGTCCGTCTGTCCGTCTTTTAGTCTGTCCCACTGGTGGCCTGAAAGTGCATTTCCCAAAAAATTAGAGAGCTCGGAGTTGGACTGAAACGACCGTAGTTGTCTTGGCACGATTGATATTGAAAATCAGCAAAAAAAAAGAATCGATTTTTTTCTATTTATATAGTTTTATCACACATTTTTTAAAATATACAAAAGAACCAAGAACCAATATACATAGAACCAAGAATATCGTAATTTCATGGTAACATCACTAGCCACTTAGCTGTAGATGCTTACTTGAATTAGTTTATATTTAGGTTACTTAAACATCTACTTTAATAGGTATTGTTTTTTATAAAACCCCTTTTTGTCACCAGCAAGCATTCATTCATGTGTCTGTTCTATGTTAAAAAAAACAAAAACAACAACAACATGCTAGCAAACGTAGTGAAAGAAGAATATTGAGTTGTTTGTTGTAAAAGGTAAAAAATTCTTTAAGCATGAGCAATAGAGTTGGGCATAGTTGTTCCTTTTGCGGATTGTTCCTTTTTGATCCCAACAATAAAAAGAACTAGTTCGTTCTTTTCGTTCAGTTGTTCTTTTCGGTCAGTTGTGCAGTGAACAAAAGATCAGAGATTACACATACATGCATACATTGAATCCTCTTCAATGTTTTATTCGTTTGTTAATATTCTAAAGTAATTTCATTTCATTCTTAACGACCTTATTTAAAATAATAATTTTTGATTGGAAATGCTTAGAATGAAGTTTGATCATTTGAAAACAAATTTTAATCACTTTTTTAATACTGATTTTTATTCGACACAACAAATTATTTCTTTTAATTGAGTAAAATTTTTTTTTGCTTAGACGTACATATTTTCATTTTTGCTTTTTAGTCTTATTTGTTGTATGCTTTTAGTAAGTAAAAGGTAAAAATTAATATTTTTGAAATTTTTAAAATGAAATCCGTTTTCAGTTTAAAACAAATTATAATCACTTTTTTAATTAATATTCTTTTTCACAATCTGTTTTTTAGTTCAATACTACAAATTATTTTTATTAATTTGGTAAAACTCACTTGTATATTTCACTAAGTATACATTTTCTTTTGTTTGTTTTGATTATTGTGCTAAAAATTTAATAGGCACACTACATTTGTGTATTTTTAACAATATGCAAACGAGAAACTATAATATTTTACTTGAAATCTTTTGCATGTGCATTGGTCAGGAACTGAGAATAAGATAAACAAAACAAAATAAAGACCAAAACTTAACGAACGAACAAAAAACGAACAAGACCAAGATATCAAAAAGTACCAAGAGAATAATAAAGACCAAAAGAACAAGAAAGACTAAAATAACAACAAAGACCAAAAATCGTCAAAATTGTCGCACTTTAAAAAAAAAATCGTAATACAAGAATTATAAGTGTTATTAAACAACTAATATATCATATATGTAGAAATAACAGACTATTTTATGTAATAAAAAATAATTCACCAACTTTATTGTCAAAGCTAAAAACTATTTAGCGAAATTAAAGCAAAAAATTAGTAATGTATGTTTGTATAAATTTCAGTGTGTAACAATTTCATTTTAGAATTGTTCTTTTTTATAATATTTTTTTATGTCAATATTGTAACATTCCGAAGAGTTACACTTCAAATAATATTTTGAAAACATAATGATTTACATGGCTTTTTTTCCAGTAGATTTAAGATCTTGGTTTTAGTAAGATGAATCCTCACAAAAACATAAATGTGAAAAAAGGCCAAGTTCCTTTCCAAAATTTCGGCCATTAGAAGTAGTAAGATAAAAATGTTGACCAAGTTCTTGCTTGGAACAATACCTATCACTCTAATATGCTATGCATTATATAAATTTGTAACCGTAAGAGTGTCATATAATTATATAGATAATATATAATTATTATATATTAATTATATTATAATTATATTAATAATATAGATAATATGCTAACTTGACAATATTTTTCCCGATAAAAGAAATAAAAAAAGTATGCATTATTCTCTTCGTTTTTAGAAAGGTAATATTGCCAAGTTAGCATATTATCTACAAATTATATGACACTCTTACGGTTACAAATTTATATAATGCATAGCATATTACAGTGATATATAGGGATTGTGCCAAACAAGAACCTGGTCACCATTTTTATTTCACAACTTTTAATGTTTTTGTGAGGATCTGACTACTTTTTGAAAGGTTTTCTTAATAAAGCTTATTAAACTTTAAATTTCTAGTATGATAGTTCTATTCATAATGACTGCGTCAGTTTAAAAGGGCAGACCTACATACAATAATGGATTAGAGTGTGATATGTGTGCCATTGTGTCATTACAAGGACCGACTGATGTCCTTAATTTTTTAAGAACCATCAGAGTAGAAATATGTAAAATATAGTGTACATTTTAGTGGAAGTGACCCCGCCTATTTTTCTAAAGTCTGCTTAGACGTAGTACTTTTGAAAATGCAAAATTAAAGGCTAGCATAAGTGAAATGTGCATTAAAAGTTTCAATAGAGAAGCTTGTGTTTTAAATATTTTCTAGGTGGTAACTAACCTAAGTAAATTTTTTTTCAAAATTTTAGTTCTCTGTCGTATAACATTGATCTAAGTTTTTATAACAAAGGCCCAACATCCCTAATGTAACAACCAGTGCTTTCGGATTTTTCCTGTACGCAACTCACCTCTTAACTTAAGGGGTATCGAATTTAAACTCTCTAGTTTAAATTCTAATTTTCAAAATTATGGCTGTTACCGCCACTCTCCGTCACTTTTTTAAACTCAAGATTTTGCTTTAAGTTAAAGTTTCCGTTAAACGCTTCACTACAGTATTAGCGTGGCTCTGCCACTCCTGGTTTAAATATTTGGCTTTTTAAATTTTTCTAGTCTTTTCTCATCTTGACCTATTGGCGTATCAAATTTCCGCTCTCTAGCGCAAATTTAATTATATTATTTTTATGGCGTATTCCTGCCCACTTTTTTAAAAGAAAAAATTTTTTAGTCAGTGCCAATCATACGTGTCAAGTTTCGATGGAAACGGACTATAATATCTACATAAGTAGTATAAGTCTCCTGATCCGAAGTACATGAAAGAAGAGATTTAAGTTTTATTGTCATGTTAACGCCCACTTTTTTAAAGGAAAATTTAAAGCCTTTCATTATTAAAACATGTATGCCAAATTTCAATAAAACTGCTTACGCCAACGATTTCAGTTTCGTGTTTAAGTTATAAGCTTAATGGACGTAGCCCCGCCCTTATGGCTATATTTAAGCTTTAAGATTTTTCTAGTTAGTTTCTAGCTTAGAAATACTTGTCTATCAAATTTCACCTCATTAGTAAAAATTTAAATTTTTTATTTTTATTTGCGTGATCAAGCCCAATTTTTCAAACTCAAGATTTTCTTTAGCGAGTGTTTATCTCTCCTGTTGAGTTTCGCTGGGAACGTGTAATAATGAATACATTAATAGTATATTTAAATGTGCTGAATCGAAGCACATACATGAAATAGGAATGCAAATTTTGTGGGGTTTTAACTCCCATTTTGTTTAAGGAACATTTATAACCTTGTATTATACATATAACGCAAATTACAATAAAATCGCTTGAGTTAAACGCATTGGACTTTTTTTAATTCTGAGCTTTTTGGACGGCTCGGCTACGTCCTTGGCTATAATTTCAGGTTTTCAGATTTTTTAGCTAGTTCCTAATCTATAGCTACTTCCTTATCAAATTTCAGCTAACTAGCGCAAATTTTAATTATATTTTCTAATGGGCGTGATACCGCGCACTTTTTCAATCTCAAGATTTTCTTTGGCCAGTAGTTATCTTTCTTGTCGATTTTTGTTGGAAACGGATAGTAATATATTTATAAATATGTAGTATATTCAAATGTATATGAAATAGTAGGGTTAAAATTTATGGGCGTGTTAACGCCCACTTTTTTCAACGTAAATTTATAGTCTTGCATCATTGCAATCAATAAAATCGCTTCAGCTAAAGGCCTTAGACTTGTATTTTAAATTCTGAGCCTCATAAGCGCAGCCCCACCCACCTAGGTAGAATTTTTGAGTTTTCATATGTTTCAAGTAATTTTCTAATCTATAACTACTCGTTTATCAAATTTCAGCTCAATAGGGCAAATTTTAATTTTTTATTATTATGGGCGTCTTTCCGCCCACTTTTTTAAACCAAAATTTTCTTTGGCTAGTGTTTATCTTTTCTGTGTAGTTTCGTTTATCAAATTTCAGCTCAATAGGGCAAATTTTAATTTTTTATTATTATGGGCGTCTTTCCGCCCACTTTTTTAAACCAAAATTTTCTTTGGCTAGTGTTTATCTTTTCTGTGTAGTTTCGTTGGAAACGGATAATAGTAGTTACATAAGTAGTACATTTAAATGTACTGACCGGAAGTACTTGAAATAGGAGGTTTAAATTGTATGGGCGTATTACCGCCAACTTTTTTTTTTAAATTTATAGCCTTGTATTTATTATTGTAACATGTGTGCCAAATTTCAATAAAATTGCTTGACTTAAACGCTTAAGTTATGTTTTTTTAATTCAGAGCTTTATGGGCGTAGCCCCGGACCCTTGGTAAAAAATTTTGGGTTTTCAGATTTTTCTAGGTGATATCTCACATAGCTCTACTTGTGTACAAAATTTCAGCTCACTAGCACAAAGTTTAATTTTTATGGGCGTAGCCTCGCCCACCTGGTTAAAATTTTCGGGTTTTCAGTTTTTCTAGTTCATCGCTCACATAGATCTACTTGCGTACCAAATTCCAGATCTGTAGCTTCGTTGTAGGCTTTATGGAGAAAAAACTTCTAAACATTTATTGTTGAAGGTAAACATTTCCCCTCTTGAGGTGATGAAAAGTGTCTTAAATTTTTAAATGTTAATTGTACAAAAAGTATGTATAGTTCGTTGGGTACATGAATATTTTTTATTATTTGAATTGATATGTTTATTTTTTAAATTATTGCCAAGAAATATTTTTATTCCACTTCCTATTTAAAAGATACAAATTTTCGTATTAATAGTCGTCTCAATACGAATTAGTTTTAGGAGTCCTTATTGAAAAGACCGATCTTTGATTTGAGAGTGGTTACAAAAACTTTTTTTCACTGAGTCGCTGTAATATTCATATTTTGAGAAATTTATTGGAAGATTATATGAAATGAGTTTAAGTAATTAAAAAAATATTGTATATGCACATGTTTTTTTACCCTTATACCCATGCATTTCAGTTTTACCTGATCTATTCTATTCTATGATTCTACAAACACGTAATCTGTCTAAGGTTTTTACCTACAAGTTTTCCTTATAAAATTTTACTTACACGACAGATATCTGTACACTAATAGATATCTATGGGTAGAAATAACGGGCATTAATTTATAAATTTTAAAGTATGTATTTATAAAAGTTCGGAGCTTAGCACTCACAGTCACGTTAACAAGGCAAGCGTAAAGCTGATGACAGATGGCAGCTAGAAGCGAAGCGAAGATAGAAACGATAATAGTTTGTGCTTTATAAGATGTCAGAGTGAACGCTATATTGAACAAGGCGATTTCTTTTGTTTAAATTAATTTTTTAGTGCTTATTTTTAGGAAAGATGGATTCGGGCGATGAGTTTTCATGACAATTAATACTTTCCATAATTTTTTTTGTAAAAAAAAGGAATACATGAAATAAATAAAAGTCGAGCAGAGAGTAGCGAGTTCCATAATTTGTACGATGAACTAAGAAAATATCCTGACAAATTTTTTAACTATACAAGAATGTCAATAAACACTTTCGATTACATTTTAAAGAAAATTAAATGTAGGCTTGTAAAAAATTGGAAAAATTTTATAAAAACCCCCATACAGCCGTGCGAGAAATTAATAATAACTTTAAGGTAACTTAACATATCAAACATAAACATTTATTACTATTTTTAATTTGTACATAAAGGTATTTATATGTATGTAAATTATTTTAAATTAATTCTTCATAAGAGGCTGAAGAAGCGGCAGAGGTACCAGGAATATACACACTCCATCCATCAACACTTTGACCATTTTGCATTCTGTTTCTGGCTACAGTCACATTTGGGGGAAAAGCGTATTTGTAAACAGATTTTTGTATTTCCATTCTACAAAACATTTTCTGGCTCATATCCATGCTTTTCATATATGGTACCAAACTATCAAAAAACGCTTCATCATCGTTTCGCTCCTTATGTGAATTAACCTTTTTTCCAGTAACTTCAATTTTCTTTCTTCAATAAACAGAATTTCTGCAGCTCCAGTAGAATTGTGTGTTCTTTTCTATTTGTATGTAATTTCTCGACCTTATCTTTAATATCAATTAATGTAGTTTTATAGATATTGTATCTATTCAGGCTTTCAAGGTCATTCAACTTCTTCAAAATGTAAATAAAAGACGTTTTCTATTTCATTCCTAATGTATCCGACGTTTCGTTGGGATTTTTCAACATCTTCAGGGATAATTATTTTTATTGAAATCTTGTAACATTGGTAATATATAAAAAGAACGACTTTAATATATGTATGTACATATTTATGTATGCAATTGCAATTGATGATAATAGAGTATAAACATTGACTTACATATTTTATCTATTATTCCAATTTACTTTTAAGTTTTTAGGATGTATTTTAAAGAGACATAACATGTACAACATAAAACAAATAACGTAAAAAATAATTGCAAAAATATATAAATATCGCAGCCTTTTCTTAACTTCTAATATCACAGTTGGAATTACACTAAAGTCTAAACTAATACAATGCTATAGCTGGCATTTGTGTTGTCTTTATCTGTTTTACTATTCATTGCTATGTCAATTTTTTGTTGTATACTTACACCCGTATTCATAAAAAAAAGTTGATTGAGGTTTAAAAACCATATTAGTTAAAAAACATTTTGAGGCTAAATAAGGTTTTTTAAATATTGGTATTCATAATCAGTGTTTTAACTAAAAATCAATTAACATGATTTTTTTAAAATATCGTGGCAACTCTGTATTATCTTTTTGTCACTTTCATCCTAGTTCTGCTAAGCAACGATTATTAATTCACAAAGAACTCGTATCTGTTTTTTGTCCATTTTTGGAAAAATATTGTTTTTATAAAATAAAAAATGTGTTCCAACTCGTACAAAATTAAAAAAAATAAAGACTTTACAGTGAATCTTTGTTAAAAGTGCTTTTTATATGATTTTTTTATTGCAGATTAAGAAGCACTAGAATAACGAGTTTTATTTTATTTGTTGTTAGTTTTTATACATCACTATAATTATTATTTTTATATTTGTTTACACATGCATTGAGAAAAGACGAAATGGGAGCTGATTGCTCCTTCTCTGGTTAATATTTATTTGGAGTCCATTTGAAATTTTTTCATGAGTTTCTAAAAAAATACAATTTCATTTTCTTCTTCTAAATAACATTCACATGTGCATATGTACATACATACACACGTACATGCAGTCAAAACTAAAAATGTAAACAAACACGAAGCAAAAACATGGGAGCAGTCAATTTTAAAATTTGCTGATTTACGCAAGGTTTAAAAAACGTTTTTTAAGCTAAAAATCTATTATGAATACAATTTAAGCGAATATTGCTTAAACAACTAATGAAACGCTGTTTAAAATTGTTATGAATACGGCTGTTAAGCTTTCCAAAGTATAACGTTTGTTGTGCCTTCTTTCTTTGTGAAGTATTTTGAAGTTTTCTAGGTCAGGTGTATTTAAGTTGTCAATGCAGTGTTGAGATAATGCAGTAGAATGTCGGCTCTTTTTAATATCTGTTTCGTTGCCAACAATTCTAACTCCCAAATTTATTTTTGTTGTCCCGATGTACACTTGCTTACATTTTTCATTTGTACCCCCCCCCCCCTTGCATTTAATTTCATATACGACGTTGCTGTGTTCCTTTTTGTTTATTTTTGATTTAAGGTTAGTGAATAGTGTATTTGTAGTTTTATTTGATTTATGTGCAACTATAATTCCTTCTTCTTTTATGATTTCTTTTATGTTGGTGGTTTCAGTTAATTTAGGTAGGTATCTAAGATAAGCTTAAGTATTTTCTGTTGCCAGATCTTGTTTCAGTATTTCCCGTTCTATGGTTTATTGATCTGTATATCAGATTATTTATCAAATTTGGGGGATAATTATTATTTTTCATTATTTCTTTAATTATTTTAATATTTTTAGTTTTATATTTGTCGTGGCTCAGGACTAAAGCGTTGTTAATCAAATTAGAAATTGTATTTATCGTTTGTTTAAGTGGTTGCGTTGAATTATAATTAATTATTCTGCCGGATGCTATCGGTTTTATATACCAATCTGTAATCATTTTATATTTTTGTCTAATTAATTTCATGTCCAGACATGGCAACGAACTATTGACTTCCTTTTCAATTGTGAATTTAAGTTTGTTGTGCTAATTGTTAAATATTTGCAAAATTCTGTCCTCATCTTTTCTTTTAATAATTGCAAATAAGTCGTCAACATACTTTGTCAATAATTTTATTCCTATATTTTCTTGGGTTAGTTCGTTAGTTGTTTTCTCTAAAAGAGTGTCCAGCACAATGTCTGCTATAGTTGGTGACAGAGGGTTTCCCATCGGCATAGCATACGTTTGGTTGTATATAACGTATTCATACATGAAATAATTATTTTCATTAAGACAAAACTGCAGGATTTTCAGAAATTGCGATTTAGGTATTTTTGTGTGGTTTTTCAATTGATTCCATTTTTCCATTATACAGGGTGGCCCAGAAAGACCGAAGTGGTGTAAATTCCTTATAACTTTTTATTTAAGACATATTTGTTTAATTTTTTGTTTTTTAAATACAGTAAATTTATAGGGAATATTTTTAGATTAGTTGTTAAAAATGATATCCCGCAAGTGGAGGCCATTTTCTGCTTCGCACAAATGATCTCTTTTCAACACATTTTCCATGACCTTTCGCAAAACTTCCGGTGTTATGTTGTTAATTTCGTCTGGAATATTGGTTTTTAATTCCTCAATAGTCCTAGGCTTATTAACATAAACTTTCCCTTTTAAATAACTCCAAAGGAAACAGTCTGGAGCGGTTAAATCCGGGGAACGCGGAGGCCAATTAAAATTGCTTCTACGCGAATTTATTCTTTCCCCAAAGATGTCGCGTAAAACAGCCATTGTGACCCTCGGAGTGTGCGCTGTGGCTCCATCCTGTTGGAACCATATTTGCGGATGGTATTCCACGGCTGGCCTTACAAAATTTTCCAACATGGCCCGATATCGATCACCATTGATGGAAATGGCGACATCTCTTTCATTTTCCAAAAAATATGGACCAATGATCCTTTCTGAAGAAACACCGCACCAAACAGTACACTTAACTGGGTGTAATTGTCGTTGATGAAGTACTCTCGGGTTTTCCTTAGCCCATATCCTAAAGTTTTGCTTGTTAACAAACCCATTTAATTGGAAATGGGCTTCGTCACTCATAAATAAGTTATGAATAATGGAAATGGAAAGAGCACATTTGTGCGAAGCAGAAAATGGCCACCACTTGCGGGATACAATTTTTAATAACTAATCTAAAAATATTCCCTATAAATTTACTGTATTTAAAAAACAAAAAATTAAAAAAATATGTCTTAAATAAAAAGTTATAAGGAATTCACACCACTTCGCTCTTTCTGGGCCACCCTGTATTACTTATAGCGAGGTGTATAGGTATGTTAGTGAATAACGATACCACGTCCAAAGATATGAGCATTTCGTCGTCGTCCAAAATAATATTTTCTAATTGCACTTTCAGTTCTAATGAATTCTTTATATTGAATTTTGTTGAAATCATATTTTTCAAAATTGTTCCTATGTATTTGGATAGATTGTAGCATGGCACTTCTACAGACGATGATACAGGTCTTAAAGGCATATCCGGTTTATGGATTTTTGGTAAGCCATACAATCTTTCTTTTTCGTTATGAAAGGCATGTCTTCTGAGGCTTGATATTCACCAAAGTTTTGATTGCATGAATCAAAAGTCTCATCCGTTAATGTTGGCGTTTTTTCAGCAGCACATACCAAATTACCAATAGATTTTCTAGGTCTCATTTGGTCCTTGAGAAAAAGCAACGATTTAAAGTGCGGCCAAGTTATATAGGTACTGTATTGTTCTTCCGTAGTGCCTTAAGCTACTGATCTAGCAATAGGAACTTTTTTGCATTCATGTCTCAATTGATCTCGAAGACCTTCCACTTTTTCTTTAACAGCTCCTCTGAAATAAATAATCGTACATTTAAATACATGTATATTTACATATTTACATATGTACATATGTATATATGTTTTTAGAGTATGTATCATTATACAACAAAATATACAATTTCAGTCATCTCGCCACTGGTGCATCCTTTTCGTCTTTGACATATATTCATTCCGAATGGGAAGGTCAACGATTTCAGCTATTGTCAAAGAAACTGTAAGCGTACTGTGGGAAGGATTACAACCCATGCATATGCCCCAATCAACAATTTTGGAATTTATGGAATTTCCCGAATTGCATGGGTGCCATTGACGGAAAACATATTGGGTTAAAGTGTCCCGCGCATTCCGGTTCCATGTTTTATAACTACAAAAGGTATTTTTCATTGATTTTGTAGGGTGTTTCAGATGCTAATTGTAAGTTTGTTACGATCGAAGTTGGTGGTTACGGAAAACAAAGTGATGGAGGAACATTTAATTCATCTCAGCTGTATCGGCAATTGAAAACCAGGCAATTTATTCCACCTGACAGGTGTGTTCTAGGATCGAATGTTGTGATGCCTTTTGTTTTGATTGCTGATGAGGCCTATCCATTGCTGGAGAACGAAAACGAATACTTTAATAGTCGACTTTCCCGAGCGCGAAAGTGCACTAAGTGTGCCTTTGGTATTATAACCGTAAAGTGGCGCTTACTTTGGAAGCCTATAGAGATAGACTCATCTTTTGCTGATGCTATTGTTAAAGCCATCTATATTCTTCACAACACCATCATAGACCTTGAAGGGAACACCAATGTAATAGAAGAAACTTGTCTAATTTCCAATTCAAGACACCAAGAACAACAGTTTAATCGCGTCAATTAACGCCTAGTCAGAGATGCTTTTCGGGATTTTGTATGGGCAGTAGTTACATACATATACATATGTATATGCACAAACTTACATGGATGTTTCATTCCCGCTGAAATTTCTTTCCAAGAATTATCCACCGCAAGTCTATTATGGTAGCTTTTGCTGGTTTGATCCCAAAGCAGAGGACGAGTAAACACTTCTGTAATACATTTTTCGGTATTCACTTCCATTACTTCAAGATTTTCAAACTTAACACACAAGTTTCTTATATTTTGTTTAATTTAATTTTTATTTGATTTTAACACACAAAAGTTTATTAAATAATCACAATTTCACAAAGAAAAGGCATGCACAGAAAGGAAAACAGAAAAATTCCATGACAGAAAAACATAAACAAAAGAGAAGAAGCTACAACGTGCTACAAACCATTACACAACCTGCTTTGTAGCATAAGCTCGCATGTAGTTTCGCTAGCACTCTGATATCTTTTGAGCGATCACATAAGAAACCACAGGCGGTGGTTTGTAGCGCATTGTAGCACCATCTTATATTATAGCTTCTAGCGGCCAGTCTTTCATCAGACAAAGTTAAGAGATTTTTTGCCTATAAGATCGATGGATACGAACGTTTTTTCATAAAATTACGAATGTCTATGTACATATGTATGTAGATATGCACATATGTACATAAATATATACTATGTACATAAATATGCGTTCATGTCTCTACATTTTCTGAATTGTGAAGGGTATATAAGATTCGGCACAGCCGAATATAGCACTCTTACTTGTTTTAAATACATACATATGTACCCATATATAAGAATGTTTAAACAAACTACATCATTGGCTTTTTTCATCACGTCACAATTTTTTTTCATGAGCCTACCTAATATTTTCACGAGGCATGCCAGTACCTCGGCAGTATGTCCTAACAAACTTTGCTTCAGATCATTTTAATATAGTAAGCTCAAAAAATCAATGGTTTCTTAATTATTCGTTGCATAAAATTGGAAAATTTATTTTTGTATACAACTATAATAATTTTTTCTTCTAAAAACTCATAAAAAATTCAAGACTTCAAAATATTGAATTTTCGACTATTATTTGTAAAGGTAAATGTGTTACAATAATATAGGGTAAATATTATGAAAATCGGCTAAAAGTTATAGACTTTATTAATAAGTTATATGTACATATGTATATCCTTAAAACTATAGCTGATAATGAAATTCTAATGATACCATCGTAATCAAGAGATGAAAATACGTCGGCATCAGCTTTTTTTAACAAGACAAAAGACCTATACTTTGTAGTGCTGTGTGATTACTCTAATAATAAAATTGTAAGTACTTAGTGTATCCTTATCCTTACTACTTCCGAGCGGGTAAAAGCTTGTGTGTAAATACATACATATTTTTGCTTATTAGTAAACAACGTTTTTGCTTGGTTGTTGAATAGGAAAACTGTTTATGGCTCGATTGTGAATGGCAACCGAACTTCAGCTGCACTGTAAGTAGTGTTGCCATTCGCACCGCTTTTCGCAGGATTGTCCGTATTTTTTAAATAAAATCACGCGTAACGCGTGTCCCACTTTTTTTTAAATAAAAGTGGTAACCCTAGTTGTAAGTGATAAGGTAATTAAATTAAAATTTAAATTTATTTGCTGGTGGTTTAGCGTGTCTATATACGTATTTCATTGGCGCTTGAACCAAATCATCAGTAGATTTCAACCACAAATTTTGAACAGTCACAAACCTCTTACTTTATGCACAGACTTTCAAAAACTATATGAGAATTCATAAAATAATAATATTTTTGAAAATCACAAAGAAAAATAAGCTTAGTAGGCCTTGAAACTGATACAAAACCCAGCGAATAATTTATATTCAGGTGCATTCATTTTATTTTTCTACATCCTTATACAATTAGAAATCCATCGGATAACAATAAAAGTATTTGCAAGGCTAAATGAAAAATAAAACATTAATTGAACTTTAATGAAATTTATTTATTTGACATATTGTCAGAAGTGTAGATGCTACAATAATTATTCAGAACTCACAGTAAAATAGGCATTTCTGCCATAGAACTCACTTCAAAATTTTTTGTATTTGAGGTACTCATATAGAGTATTCCTCAAGGGCACTTTATTTGAGTTTTTGTTGTTTTTTTGTTTGCGGTTTTTTTTTGTTTTTGTTATTTCTACTATGTAAAAATATTAGCAAAGCACATAAATCTTATTTATTAAAGTCAGTATGCGTCTATTACGAATAATATGTACTACTAATATTTTTTGTATAATTTTTTGTTTGTTTAGTAAGAATGTAAGAAAAATTCCGCTAATCGACTATTCACTATGAAGGTACAACGAGAACTCGAAAAATTGTGAAGTGAGTTCTAATGACAGAAATGGCTATTTTACTGTAATTTCTGAAGCTCCTAATAAAAACAATAGACATAATAAATCTAATGAAAGTCTTTTTTTAACGGCAAAGCCAATTTTTCGTCAGCGATCAACTTCGCTTTGTCTAATGGCAAATATTGATTCATTAACATTACAGTTGCCTAGTACTTCATCCCCTTCAGGCTCGTGTTCATCACTTAATAAAGTCATCACTACAGATAACAGTAGCTCAAAACCCAAGGTGCAAGTCGAAATGGACAGAAACATAACCGTGGTAAAGCGTGGGCGAAGCTCACATCTGCTCCAAAAATGTCTAGGGATAATAGCGCATCATCTACCAATATTCAGAATCGTTTTTCATTATTGCAAGTCACCGACGACAAGCCGTTGCATCATCGCAAAATTCTTTAAGCCACCGCCTATATATTTTTTGCGAGAAAAAAATTCATGTTATTCCAATAAAGCGTGGTAACATTGACGAAACTAAAATTCACATATACGAAGAAAAAGATTTTCGCAAAATAGTGACTGAATTCGAAAAAAAATAAAACAAGTTTTTATATGCACCAGCTTTGGCACTCGCCAAAGGTATGCAGATCGCATTGAAGCGTATTGACTCTTATGTTAATCCCGAAGAAGTAAAAGATGCACTCATCATACAAGGATTTAAAGTAAAAAATGTTACCAACATAATCAATAGGGAGAAGATCCCCACCACCATTTCTTGTTGAACTGGAGTCGAATGACATACAGCTAAAAAACGAGACACACCCAATTTATAGCCTAAAATACCTCTTAACGAAAAATCACAATTAAAGAGCCACATAAGCGAAAAGGTCCCGTACAGTGACATAATTGCCAAGAATATGGACATACCAAAACATACTATAAATTATCCACTGTTTGTGTTGTTTGCGGCGAATTACATGGCACTGGTAGTTGCAATAAACCAAAAGGTCAAAGTGATAAAAAATGCCGTAATTGTGGAGGTGATCACACCGCTAACTACAGAGGTTGTCCTGTGTACTCTTTTGTCAAACAGACTATGGTGCAAAAACCTAAATTAGCTCCATCTCAATCAGCAAACGGTTACTCTGCCACTTTTGCACAAATGAGCCAACCAGTTACTTCCCGTGTATCGTATACCGATGCTGCTAAAACAAATTCTATTCCCGCACAAAATGTTTCCCCGCCAAAAATTTCAACAAACTCAAACTTTAGTTTTAATCGCCTTGAAGCTACTAATGATAATTTAGTACAAACTATAAATAATCTTACAACAAATATGACTAGCATGATGCAAGAAATGCTGCGAATGCAGAATACACTACTTCAAGCATTAATTAACAAGCCATGAACACGTTAAAATATGTTTCTGAAACGCAAACGGCATTCGCCAACATAAAAATGAACTTGAGCACTTCCTTACGGAAAAAAATATTGATATAATGTTGGTCTCTGAGACACATTTGACTTCACGAAACTTTTTAAAAATTATTGGATACACTATATATGAATGATACAAAGGACACTAGAATGAGAGCATTCGGTGGATCTGCAATTAAGTCAAGACTCAAGCACTATATCCTTGACAACGTTAGTGAAGAATATATACAAGCTACGAATGTTTTTGTAGGAAATTTTTGTTCTCATTTTGTGATATCATCAATTTATTCACCTCTCAGATTTTCAGTTACCGAAGATCAGTATGAGAATTTCTTCAAACCGCTTGGATATTGTTTCGTTGCAGCTGGAGAATACAATGCAAAACATATGTACTGGGGTTCGCGCCTTGTAACACCTAGAGATCGAGCTTTGTTTAATACAATTTAAAAAATGGGATTAGATGTTATTTCGAGTGGGGAGCCTACTTACTGGCCTACTGACGTACGAAAAATTCCGGATGTTATTGATTTTGGCGTCATGAAAAATATTTCTAGGTATTTAACTAACGTTGAAACTTCTCTAGATCTCTCCTCCGATCACTCCCCCACTATCGTTACAATCTGTAACCTACTAAGAAGTGACTCAGCCATATATAAAGATGATCAATCGTGTTAATTGGCTGCGATTCAAAAATTATATTAGTAGTCATTACACGGAAAATACAACGATATTGAAACTAACATTGCCAATATTAACGAAAATATTAAACAGGCTGCTGAACATGCCACTACCTCGCATCCCCAGACTGGATGTAATAAAATTTATTCCAGGGATATTGAACACCTCGTGTGTGGAAAAAGAAGAGCTAGAAGGAAATGGCAACAGCATAGATCACCTCAACACAAACTCAGACTTAAAGAATGTACTAAACGACTCCAAGAGTTGCTAAACTCTGAAAAAACTGCATCTCTTAAAAATTATTTGGAAGGTCTTGATGTCACACCAACATCTAATTACGATAAGGAAAAATTTAAAATATTTGCTAAGCATTTAAAATCCGTGTTAACACCAAACACATTTACATCGTGTTGCTGATTTGGCCAGTGTAGTTGCTCTACCACCTCAATCCATAAAGTTGAAGACGTACGATTTCCAAAAATTAATTGCTGAACCGTTCCAGGTTTTGATGGAATTAGTAATAATATGCTGATAAATTTGCCTCATATTGCAATTAGAATCCAGTTATTTATTTTTAACGCCATTTTACGACTGGGGTATTATCCACACAGCTGGAAGCTTGCGAAGGTCAAAATGATTCCCAAGCCGAGCAATGACCTTACCAAGACTAAGTCATAGAGGACAATGTCAAAAGTTTTCGAAAAACTGCTCATGCCAAAATTGTCCCCAAATTCTAATTTGTAGTCGGTGCATCCCACACCATCTACTCATAGATTGGATCAATTTATAAGAAGAACATTTGAAGAAAAAAAGTAATGTTCTGCCCTGTTTATTGACGTTTCTCAGGCATTTGATAAAGTGTGGCATGAAGGCCGTATTTTAAAATTAAAATCATATTTACCAATAAATTTTCTGAATATATTAGAAAGCTACATTACTAACCGAAACGATTGTGGAAGGAGAATTCATGAGTGTGCCCGAATCTATATCATCCAGTATGCCACAGGGGAGCATACTAGGCCCAGTTTTGTATTTGATCTATACTTGTGATATGCCTTTGATCAGCAATTTCCATACATCTACCTTTGCCGATGATACAGCCTGCCTTAGTCTGCATGAGAACAAACATGAGGCTTCCCGATATCTACAAGAACATATTACACAATTGGAAATGTGGTTGAACTTATGGAGAATTAAAGTAAATGAAAAAACGTGTGTCCATATAACATTTACCCTAAGAAGAGATACTTGTTCCCCCATTCGAACCAACAATCAAAATATTCCTCAATATTCCCAGGTGATATACTTTGGTATACACCTTGATCGGAGGCTTACATGGAAACATCATATTGACTTTAAGCTAACTCAGATAAAACTTAAATTATCTCAAATACATTGGTTGATTGGCAGACATTCAACACTTAGCCTGGACTGCAAAATTTTAATATACAAGTCACTTTTGAAGCCATATTGGCTTCACGGTTTTACGGTATCCAGTTATGGGTCACTGCTTCAGCTTCCAATGTAGAGAGAATTCAACTAAGACAAAACAAAATTTTAAAGTTAATAACATCTGCTCCATGGTACATTAAGAATTCAAACTTGCATCGTGATTTAAAAATGCCACTAGTGACTGAAGAAATTGCAAGATACGCAAGCAAATACTTAACAAAACTCGACTCACATTCTAATCCGCTTGCTCGTAATATTTTAAACTTTACTGGACACATCCGCCTAAAAAAGAGGGACACAAGGGCTCTAATACTCAACACTCCAGATGGCATTTCTTGAAAATACTTTTTTTTTTTCTTTTTTGATTATCACTTCTTATGTTTTATTTATAACTATCACTAAGTCTATGTCCGACAGTCGGTCGGTCCTAAAAATTATATTTTAGATTTAAGATTTGAATACCTATTGTTAGTTAATATATGAAGATACAATAAATAAACACATGTATTAAAAAAATATTTGTTTGTTATATATGTGGCAATATGGAATAATAGACTAAGTCGACTTTACGATGTAGTGATTTTCGGAGATTTTGAGATAGTAAGGCTCCAGCGCATGATTCGCCTTTCGTGTGATGCTTTCTTTCCACATTTAGCATTTTAACCGCTGCAAATTCCAACTGGAACATAATACAGTACAAATAAGATAAATTTCTTTAAGTCTACTTAATGTACTATTTCACATTAATGTACTATTTCACATGTTCTATTCGTCAAACTCATCGTGCACTTCTTCCATTTCTTGGCGTGCATAATCGATGAAGCCCATTTCTGGTTGAATGAGTACGTAAGCAGCGATGCCAATCGCGCATTTTGAATAAAGTCGATAACATCATTTCAGTTCAATATTTTTTTACTTTTTTTTGTATAAGTTTAACAAGTTTCTAGTATCCAAAACTCTGAAAAAAAATTTCAAGTTGGTTATTAATTCAGTTGTCGCAAATAAAATTACCTTGACTGTGGTTAGAATTAAGCCTTATGCACTCCTTGGGTCAATTTGACCCAACTTTGGGTTTCAGACGTAAAATTTTTCCCTTTTATTATAAGATATGAATGTGAAACTTGAATTTATCCATTATAGGGACAAAAGTTATGAAAATAATAAAATTTACCTTTTTCCTTCCCCCTCCACATTTCAAAACACGATTTACAAACATTTAATATCCTTTGGATCAATATGACCCAACAAGCGATATTGCGAGTATAATTCTACACTACCATTTTTTCCCTATTGAATATAATTGAACTGGTTTCATATTCATTTAGAATCATCGATCAATAATTTTTTTTAGTAAAATAATCACTAAAATCGCTTTCATTAAATATTTTTTATCCAAAATTGTATTATTCTCAAACTGTGAGTAGGATTTGGAGAATCCTATAAAGGTATACCTTGAAATTTATTTTATAATGATATGGTAACGCATTGACACTTGTAAATAAAGAGTTTCATTCAAATTGCAATTCGGTGATTCCCCGGTTTGTATGTGAAAAAACTAAGGATGCTAGAACTTTTTTGTCATTTGAGCATTTTCTTTCAATGAGTTTTGATTAATTTTTAGTGATCAGCGTGCATACATATTATTTAATTTTTTTGTAATTCATCATAATTCATAATAATTGAGTATTTTTACATAATGGCACAAAGAAAAAAAATTGTATTGTAAAATAAAATTTTTAATGTAATAATGGGGGCTATTCTGGAAAACGCGTCGAAGAAGTGAAACTTTACATTAAAAAAAAACAAATTTTCAAAAATTGTTTTTGTTTGTCATGCATTTAATAAATGAAATAAACATGAGAATATCAACGCGTTTCTCTTTCTTTCAAAAACGGTTTCGTATGAGAAACAAAAACAAATTTTTTACATTTACACAGTTTTGTTTTTGTTTTCCATGTAAGTTTCAGCAAGTCGACGCGTATTTCAGAATAGACACCATTGTTCCATAATGAAATTGCTTTGGATTTTCACTGATCTTCAGTTGCAACAAATAGTGAATGAATGTCGAATCATATTCATCATCAAATAGGAGGTGGAAGATGCAGATCAAATAGATCACAGAATTTTAGCTACATATTTATCTAAGGACTAAAGTGTAGTTTGGAAAGAGTAGACAGGCACCACTTTCAAAAGGCATGTTGACAAAAAATCAAATGTTATTGAATAAGCCTGTACTTATCAAAAGAGCAACATCTATGGTTACAGATATAGTCTTCATTCGATTTTTATATCACCAATTACGAGTATAAAAATAATTGTTATTCAACTGACAAATCAAAAAGGTGTCGAATTGCGTGGAAATTATTGGCAAAACATTGATATGATAGAGCTTAATGCACACTTTGGATTAGAAGTAATGGCAGAAGTTTATAAACCTCATGGAGATTATTTTTCGAGCAACGATGAAGTCTCAAGTGATTTCCGAGCATTACAAAGTACCTACGATTTGACAGCTCTGAAGATAGAAAAGAAAGAAGACTTCGTGACAAACTAGCACCAATAAGAAATGTTTGGGACAAGTGGAGTAATCATTAGTTCCATTTCAAGGTCGGTGCAGTTTCAGGCAATATATTCCATCATCATTATGTTAGTTTTAATTTAAAAGAGGGGGTGTTCTTAGTTTGTAGTGTATGTCTGTGTATCTATGCATCTGTGTCTGTACAACTACTCGTACAGACCAAACGTCGAGACCGATCTTGATTTAGTTTTTTCAGTTTGAACGGTGACTTAATCGAGAGTGTTCTTAGATATGTATTAATGACCTAAAAAGTTTACATAACTTATTAAGCATCTATTATAGGTAAAATAAAAAAAAAGTCCAAAGTTTGACAAATAAAATTAAAATAAAAACTAAGGATTTGGATTATGATTCTGTATTAAATGATTTTAGTTATTTAGGATATAATTTCCAAGAAGCAATATTGCAAAATGTGCAAAACCGTTACTAAAAAAAGTTTATTTACTGATACACACATACATCGAGATTTATTAAAATTTAATTTAGCTCGCTAGAAAATAGCGCGTTTTGGCTATAAATAGTTGACATTGCTGTAATTTAGTGCGTTCTAGCACGTTTTGAGGAGGTCAATAGCGCCTTTGGGCTGTAAATAGTTGGCACCGCTGTACGTAAACAGAATTGTCCGATTTAAAGTGAGGAGAATCCAGAAGCTTTTGTCGAAAAACCTTTATATTGACATAAAATTACTGTTTGGTGCTCTTTATGAGCTGGCGGAGTCACTGGCCCATATGCCTTCAAAAGTATGATGGTCAGAATGCGAAAAGTTGTTGAAAATTGGTGTTCCAGATGGCGCCTCCTACGTGCTAGCCGTGTCGGCCACATGGCAGAAATCATATTCAGTTAAACATTAATTTCATAAAATGGTTTTTTTTGTGATTTAAACTTGTGACACTCTATAAAAAAAACACCCTTTATCATACAACTCCGTATTGCAAACGTTTTGTGTTTTTGTCAGTTTTTGTTTGTTGGGTACATCGACACTGATTGTGTTTGTGTATATGTATGTACATATGTATGTGTGTGTATTCTTTCTTCCTGGATTTTATAAATGTATGTAGTTGTCTTAAGTTTTCAAAATACAAAATGCCGTAACAATGTCTCGTCAAGCGTTGACATAAAAGATCATCCATTATTTTGGACTTGACCTTTTTCCTAAAATATTTTAAACATATAAAGCTTCATGGGGCATGAGGTGTCTGTCTGTTTGCTTTTAAAATTTTTTAGAAATCATGTATGTATGTACATATGTACATACATATACATATGTATGTGTATATTGTGGAATTGTTATTTTGAATATCTAAATCAGGAAATGGTATTTTAAAGAATTTTAAAAAATACAAGAACATCTAAATGTTAGTACATATGTATGTATGTATTAATGTACACATGCTTTCAATAATATTGGGCGCATTCATAAGACGTAGCTGTTGAGCTCAACAGTTGTGAAACTGCTGGCAACTGTTGGCCTCAACTTCTTAGAAACGGCTTGATGTATATAATGTAATTGTATATCTTTATTTCGTTACTTCATCGCATTTGTAATGTAAAACTTAACAAATATTTGTTGCTGCCACCTAACAAAGCATATAAAAGAAATAGCTCTATTTGACCAGCTGTTCAGGCTGAGCACAACGTGTTGACTATAGGAAGCGAAAAAATTGTATGATGGAAAATTACTCAACTGTTGAGTGGAGCGGAGATACTCAACTATGCGTTTCTAAGACAAACAGTCAACGGTTGCGCAACTGTTACGTCTTATGAATGCGACCATTGTTTCCATAATGAAAGTCTTGTAATTGAAAACAGTAAAATCTCGATTGCACTTAAATTAGGACACGTTAATATATGTATTTATAGCAAATGCTATTAATAACTTAGTGAAAACTAAAATAAGTCAAAGATGTTGGAACTAATTTTCATTTAATGAATTCGATGGCTTGCCCAAGCAATTCCAATTTTTCGTATACGAGTATATTGAATATTTATTTAACACTTTACTTTGAAGTATAATTAAGATTACAGCTACGCAATATTTTTAGTAAGGCGAACTGAAAATACAACAACGCGAGACTTAATTGCAAAATTTTTATGTCGTACACTTATTATTTGCATTAATTCTTATAGAATTCTTATATAGCATAGTCCGATATGTTCCATAATAATTAATGCAACAAATATTTTATCCCATCATGCTTCATCAAGTCGCCCAGTCTCTCTGTAAAGAGAAGTTTTTTGTTTTGGGTTAATTCTCAATAAGATATAACTTCTGCAAAACAATAAGCACATTGGTAAAGTCTCTGGTAAGAAAAAAATGTACTAAAAAAGGGCAACTATGCTACATTGACATTCAATATACACATATTACTGTCTACAGATTGGGACGTTACGACTAGGAATGTAACGATACGCCGTTTTGCCGATCCGATACCGATACTCAAAAAGAAATATCGCCGATACCGATTCCGCTGCTTTTAATATGTTATATCTCTTAGTTTTTATGCAAAAAAAATCGTTGAAAATGTAATTGTTTGTTCAAAACAGCTCTAAAAAAGTTTAAGAAGTATCGCCGTATCGGCAAATCGCCGATATATCGGAATCGGTATCGGTATTCGTTATATCCCTAGTTGCAACCAAGTGACACTTGTGCCAGGTAAGCATTTTCAAAGCTTTTCTTATAACAACAATGTGGTTATATACTATAAAATACTTTGTATTCAACAAAATGAATTAATCTAGTTTTTATTGTTTGTAATGTTTTTGTATAAAAATATTTTTCTTCACTTCAAATATACTTTTCAACGGGGTTATACCTTTTTGGATATACGCAAAACTGTTTTTATTACAATAAATAATTATCACCTGATTCAACTTCATTTACTGATTCTACATATAAGGTCGGATAAAGCTGCCTAAATATTTACATTTTTTTTCGTTTCAAGTATTCTTAATAAACCTGAATTCAGTTTTTAATGATTATATTTCTCTTATAAATAATACAAATACGTATTTGTATATCTTGCAAATTCTTAATTATTTAAATTGAATCTTGAATCTTTGTTTTGCGACCATCTTTGAATACTGATATCTTACTATAAAAGGTGTTTAGAGTGGCCTTCTAAATTACTTTTGGTAAGCAGAGCGAAAACTCAGTGGGGAAAATACCAAACCTGAACTAAACAACAAAAATTTTATTGTTAAGTATTGCTCATTGTTATTAAAACAACAATCGTTTTTATTTTAATTTTTGAGCTTTGTTTGGTTAAAAACATAACGTTTCTATTTTCAGAACACTATGTTCTATATTCCACAAATATTATTCTTGATTTAGTAACTTTCTAGATTTGCAGATATGAGAAAAATTTATAAATTGAGAAAATTGATAAAGAATTCTAAAAAGCCTTTTTTCACTTTCGAATTAAGTGGTTTTCCTCCTAATAATCTCCTTAGCACTGTCATCTGTTGTTCCTACTGAACTTCCCATATCTACACTGAAAGAATTTTCTTCATAAATTCTATGAGTTTTGATGTTAATCCAAGTGAAAATTTCATTAAAATTCAGCCAACGTCAGGATTCGTTGAATTTATGAATGCTTAAAAATCTTCATTTGGATGGAATAACGCATTGTTGATGGCTCGAGTGGTAAAGTTTAATACACCATTGAAAGCGGCTTGATCTTTTAGATACTCGTAACCTACTTTTTTAACAGGTTGTCTTGAGACAAAATATGCAAAAAGCTTAAAAAACATACCTTTATTTAGACACGGTCCAGCTCATAAAAAGACAAATCTTTAATTTGAAAAGGGTGAAAAGGTTGCGATTTTTACCTCTTTACAACTTGAGTCGGTGTAATGCCGGGAAGGTATACTACTCGCAGTAAGTCCATTGTATGCAATGTGGCACCGTCTTGTTCATACTAAATGTTAATCAAGCCCAAAGCATGCAGTTGTGGCGTTAAAAAGCTTTCAATAGCTTTCAATCATACCACAATATAGCTCCGCATTCACATTTACCGTTACGCCGTTTCCATTTTCAAAGAAGTCAGATCCAATTGAACACCAAACTGTCACTTTTAATGGATGCAAAGGTGTCTGATGAATAATTTGAGGGTTTCCTATTGCCCAGAACCAACTATTCTGTTTATTCACATATCCATTCAAATGAAAATGTGCATCATGTCAAAACGTTTGACAAAACAATTTTTAAAAGCAAGAACAATTTTAGGTATTCGTTCGTTTATATATTTATTTTAACTGCTTTCTTTTTGTAAAAAGTTTTTTATCGAATGAAATTTTTATTCTATGCCTATAAGGTTTTCTTACAAATATATTTAAGCACAGTGTGACAGTTCGGCCTATTCTGACATCAAATCGTCCTCGATTTGGTAGTCTTCTTTTTCTTCTGATGTATCAAGATTTGGGCAACTTCTACATCATGGTCTAATTCTATCTGCTGCATAAACAGATGAAAACTTACGAGTTGTAAGTTGAATGCCAGGTACATCTTCAAATAAGTAACGGTCGTTACCTAATACCTTGGGGATCATGTAATGACCACGAAACTTTAAATCCAGCATTCTAGCTTCCCCAGTTGTTGGTGCTTCGATTTCGATTACAAGTAGATCGTTTTCTAAATATCGCTTTGGTTCAGCGTTCTTTATGTTAAAACGTTTTTCCCATTTTTCTCTGTCGTCTTTGCGTTCTCCCTTCAAGACCATTATAATGTTGCAAAGATCTTTATCGTTTTATTACATGGATACCACCCACTCATCGGTTTCGGCAATAACCTTCATTATTGGTGCGGCAGGTTCGTATTTAAGTGGTTGTTTATCAGTAGCTCTACTCAACGCATTCACAGGAGCCATGCTACTTCCTTTTCGATGAACTAGTGTAAAGTCATATTCCTGCAAGGATGTAATGGAATTTAATTGACGATACTCAACGTACATACGTTGTTCAGCATTATTTTTGGTGACCAATACCACTGGGTAGGCGTACGGTGAATCTGTTGGACGTATAATTTTGTGTTGCAACAAATCGTCAGTTATTTTTGTTAATATAGTTCGTTTAGCAAACGGTACTCTATCAGGCTTCATTTCAATTGGCTGCTTGGATGTAAGATTTATCTCCATATTGACCAATTTACATTTTCCTAAGTCAGACGTATTTTCAGCAAACCAATTTTGATGACTCAGAAATAAAGAGTTTAGTTTTTCCATTGCGTTAGTTTCCATATCTGTAGGCGTTATACTGTTCAACTTTTCTCATCGGCAGTCATTGTTTTTTATTACCAATCGCTTACCTTTTCCGCACAGAGTATCTCGACCCAATAAAACATTTTCGCTCATAAGATCATCATCAACAATAAATAAATCAATACTGAGCAAATTATTATCAATTTCAATCAGTGCGGGCAATTTACCATAACAGACATATTGCCAACCAGCAAAACTTTCTAGTAGCAAATATGTACTCTTAATGCTACCAATGGTGGAAGTATACGAATTACGAACTAACGATCGCTTACTACCTGGGTCAACGAAGGCGAGAGTTTTTTTGTCTATTAACAATTATGTATTTAACGATTTCGTTATTATGAGATGTATTTTTTTGCGTATTTGTTGATCATTTATGATGTTCACCGAATTTTTTTGTGTTATCTTTTCCGGACAGTTTTGAGTTATGTGTGTTGTACGATTACATACTCCACAGCGTGGTTTTCGTTGCGGCTTTGGACATTTTGTTGAGTAGTGATCGATTTCATAACAATTATAGCATTTTACTTCAATTTGTGTTTCATTTGTATTAGAGGGAAAATTTGATCTTGTTTTTACGGGAGTAGATACAAAAGAGCTTCTGTTAGTTAGTTTTATTTCATTGTACCTACAATAATTCATATCCCTGAGTAAATCATTGCTCGTCAAAGAATCGCTTGAAATCTTTCCTTTGAGATCTAAATCATTAATACCATTTATGAAATGACGCATGGTAGCTGAATCAGATATACCGGCTTTGCACCCAATGGCGACCATCTTATAGAAATAAGTTTTGTGGTGTGTCATTAAACAAACGCTTAGTATTGGCCATTTTGATATGCACGTCAGCACTATTCATTACAACTGGAAAATCGGCTAAAAATTTTACACAGAAATCAGCCCACGTAAGAAAAACGTCTTCAAGAGCGTCAACCCAATATTTGACTGGGCCTTGTAGTTTTTGTTGCACTGCAAATAACACCGTTCGATCATCCCAATTGTAGGCTAGTTTGAGGCAATCTACACGTTTTACAAATTGGGACGCATTTAATGATGTTTCTGATGAAGGGGTTAAAATTCGGCAAGAGCCGGGTAAGGGTTATATGCGCTATACTGTACTGGTGGTACAGTTTGTGGTATAAAAGCAGTTGTTTGTTTGAAAACACGACGGTGTCGTAAAATTATTTTCTGTAATATAGGGATTTGCCACAAATGCAGTTGTTATAGGCCCAAACTGTGAAGCGGAAAATGAATTAGTCGGGTAAAATGAAGGCAATGGTTGCGAAGTAGTTTGTTGGTTACTGGTGGTGTACGGAGTAAAAAACGTTATTTGTAGTTGGTATATTTTCTCTTAACATCGGTTGAGTCATATATGTCATTGCAAATGTCGATCTTAAATTGTACTGAGTACTTATTCGTGTCGTAACACTTTCATCTTCTGTTTCTACAAGCGGCTGTAAACCAGAATTTGTTTTACTCACTGGTGACGAAGTAAAACCTCGAAAGACATTGCTTTGCAAATTAGAGAGCGACTTCTCTATGGCATGTACTCTTTTTAATAATTCAGACTCATTTGTGACGCTTTGGTATTCCTCTTCTGCATAAAATTTCTCGAGTTGTTTAAGTAAAGCATTTTTAATGCCTGAATAGGGCAATCCAACATATTTACATTTCTTCTTCAACTCGGCGAGTTTCATTTTATTAAAATTATGTTCGGAACTCATTATCAACGATATGAGTATGTAGACGGTTCGAGTATGGAAAACAAAAAACGTGCTGTTATACCTTTTAAAGTTCTAATTCACGGAACTCTGACAACAAACGGAAATACGGGTGTACAAAGTACGAAGAAACAATTTTCCTCAAAAGGTATTGACGGATGTGTTCCAGTTTTTTTCTTTCAATAAAATTTCGCTGCGTTTACGTATAGCGCATCTATCGCGGCGTTGAAATTGTCAAAACTTTTGACAAAACAATTTTTAAAAGCAAGAACAATTTTAGGTATTCGTTCGTTTATATATCTATTTTAACTGCTTTCTTTTTGTAAAAAGTTTTTTATCGAATAATGTTTTTAATCTATGCCTATATAGTTTTTTACAAATATATTTGAGCACAGTGTGACTCATCATCACATCACGATTAAACGATTAAATACGTTGGTTTATCGAATATTTTTGGTCTAATAAAATCGTTTCATTGCACCTCCAAAGCAAAATTATTTCAGTGTAGGAAACTTACTGTTTATTATTTTAAATTTATTAGTTAAGGCATCACTTGATCTACATGCAAGCAAACATGTACAGATGTTTATAAAATTTTTTCGATTATAAGTGTTATAATTTTTGTTTTGCAATTCTCCCAAAACATCGCCAGACATCAAAACACTTCTTATAATTCTCAATTATTTTGATTCGCTTCATCTAAAGTCAGAAAATATCTAAGTGAAAATCAAATACGATTAATTATTATAATATCGTTTGACCCAACAAACATGTTATCCACTGTAATAAACGAATTTTCCATTCTTTATCTTAAATGTAAGTATCTAATGATCAAACTGACAGTTCGATGTCATGTTTGTATTCTTGCACAAATATCAAAAACATCGATAAACCAAAAATATAAGAAACAAATGCAACCCCTCCTTAACAAAGACTTTAATATTTCAAAATGTAATTTGTCATTTCGTGCAAAGTATGTTGGCCATGTACGACAGCCTGCATGAACGTATTGAGTATTGAACCCATGTTGAAAAATCAAAGCAATACATCAAATTATCTTAATACTTTGTTTCAGTGCTACTGATTGATTCATATTAAAAAATACAACACAAAAAAGTTAGCAAACAGAATATAAAACAAAAAATAGTTTGGATAAATACTCATAAACTGCCACTTGGCAAAATTGTCATCTGGTGTCACTTTTTGATTTTTGCATTATTTAAAACAATAATTATGTCAAATGTGATTTTATTACTAGATGATCGATGATTGTATTTTAGTAGGAGCGTATTCGGTATTCGCTGAAATTTTTTATACAAAACAAAAAGCTGGGGTCAAAGAAGTGGATTTGGCGTATAAAATAGTTTTATAAAATATCAAATACAAAAATACAGAAACCATGAGTGATTTCTGTATTTCTTGTTACTAAAAAAATGTTTTATATAATTAAAACAAAAATCGTGAATTAGGTATCGCACCACTAATTTTGTTTTTCAATCTTGCTTTTTATATTTAATTTCCATTTGTACCACCTTAGCAAAGCAAAAATACATACGAGTAATTTCTTACAACTAATTTTATGACAAGTTTTTTGTGTGAAATCGGTGTAAAATATATTATATAATGTTTACGCTAATAGAAATGATTTAATAACAATAACCTGAAAATCTAATTACTCACTCATTTCTTTTTGAACATTTTAATTCATTGCTTGGCATTGAAAGTTTTTGATGGATAAATTAAATAAGGTCAACAAATAATTGAGGGGTATAGTTCTGCTCTTCACTACTCCAGAACGAAGGTACAAAGCAAGTTTAAACCAAATTGACATAGAGGATTACAAGCAATTATAAGTGTTTACAAAGAGAAATGGTTATTGATACGTTTGGTCTAATCAAATGTACTCCAAATTCCTTGTTCCACTAAATTACTAATGGCTGTAATATTCATTCACTTAATTTTTACAGAACATGATTATATCTGATTGTACTGCTATCATATTTCCAGTTTTTCAGTTGACATGAGTTTTGTAATTTTTTTCACAAGTGGTAACAATTTGTCACTGATACTTTTTCATTAGAACAAAATGGTTTTGTTTCGCGGAAAAATAGTTAAAAAAATAAATAGTATGCAAAATTTGGAAATGGTATAATATTAGCGGAAATCAATATTCGTTGCAAGGTGCTGGTGCAAATATTGCAGATGTACCTAGTTAGGATATATGCTACATTCCGCAATACCACAAGAACAAATCATATGAACTTCAAATTTCCTAAACTATTTCATATATCCATGAGAGAACAATAATAACTACACAAACAATATATATTCAAGTACTTGCTTTTAATTTATGTAACTGCCAATACTCATAATTGTACGATTAGCTCACATATTTTCTTTCAATCAACAATGCCAATAGCCGATTCCAACACGCAAGAGTGTATCTACTTCATTTATGCAAAAAACTTAAATATTCTTTATTAACAAATACGGAAAAAGGCACATGACTATTGTGCCTATTTTGTGTAAGTCATACTTATACTCGCAGTATATTTATACTCATATATTCGGACAAAATAAATATACGCATGATATTCAAAGTATTTATTCATCATACTCCAGCTTATGCATTTGTGTGTATAAAATTAATTAAAAAATGTGCTTTGGCTGTTTTAAAATATTAATCAGACAATAAAGAAGTAAGATTTCGAATAAATGTAACTTTTAAACAACTGATATTATTGTCAAAAAATTTCGTAAAATTTGCAAACTAAAATAATTAATGATACAAAAAATTATTTCTAGTAGATAAATATTTAGTTATAAACGTTTTCAGCACAGTCGAGAATAATTAATTCACCATCACGCATTCGGTTGATCACTCTTGCCATTTTAGCGTTTAACAATACACCCTTCTGGCAACACTGCTGCTTAAAGTGTTCTCCTGTATCTACGAGTGTGTAGCCGAATAAATAATCAGAGCATTTTAAACAAACGCATAAATTTGGTTGTAGCTGATGCAGTGTTTAAATATTACTTTTAGTCGTTTGTTCGTATGATATTTGGTCAACACTCAATTGTTACAATAAGTTCGTTAAACGTTTAATAAGAGTGACATTTTATAGCAGAATTGCATGTATCCTATAGCTCAAATGCATACATATGTACCACAGACCAGCAATGAGTGGTGAAAAAGTGAGCAGAGTTGAATCATGACTCATAATTTCTTGTATTTACGCACACGCATACTTATTGCAATGTTGTCTATGAATCATATCCACTCGAAACTTTGAAAAACGTATCAAACTAATACTTAGCAACATTTTTTGTTGTTGATTTCGACTCTCATTAACTCAATGCCCATGGACGATGCAAACTAAATATGATTCGCAATGCGAACTTCGCATACGAACATTAAAGTTCTCATTATGAGGTTATGTGTTTGCTCTGTTGTTTTATTATTTATTCTTTTTGTTGTACTGAATTAATTCAAAAACACCGTTTTCAAATATACATGTGTATGTGGATGAGTTGAATGAGCTGAATCAATGTAAGTAGTATAAGTATTTTCCTGAAATTAGAAATCAAACTGAGGTGATTTATGAGTAGAAAAGAAGACTTTACAAAAATTTTTTGTTGCCTCCCATTAAAGGACCATAATAGGCCATAGTTAGTGCAAAATTATGTGCAGGAAAAATTTTTTTTGGTAAAAATTGCAATGTGCGTGGTCGACTTGCACAATATTAGTGCAATTTTTACGCACATGTGTTTTTTATGACCATTATATATAAAATAAAACCTAAATCTTATTCTTGATAATGATTATAAACAACGGATATAATTACTGAATTAGCTTTCCTTTCCTTACTTATTTCAAATTAGAATAGTGGAGGTGAACATTTGCTCAAAACAATACTTCATTATGTGATACACAATTTTCATATCTATGAATTCTTGTTTTACATTAGTAAGATTCAGCGCTGTAACTATTCCTGCAAAACACCGTACACATATTTTTAATTTTTTAAATCAGGTGTTTGGCAGAGAGCTCGAAAGAAAGTCGACGTAAATTCATTAAATGCTTCAGTGTTAATCGTCCTTGGTATATTATTACCTCCGATCTCACGACTTCACTTCAAATGCGAAAAAATAACGATTTTTTCATACTTTTGGATACATCTTCTATTCCTTAAGTTAAAATAATAATTGTAATTTTCCTCAACACTTTTTTGGCCTAAAATGATGACTACAATTAAAGTCTTTGCATAAAAACTAAACACATACCGGAATTTATTTTGAATTTGGTTTTTAAATAAGAATGATGCAATTTATAATTAAGAACAAACAACAATATTTATTAAATCCTACGAGTATTTCAATTGAAATTTTACTTTGAACTCTGAAAATAATTTTGCAAAGTGGAAGTCTTTTGAAAAATAAATTATTTAAAATCATCTTTTACTTCTTAAGAAATTAAACTCTATTTTTTCTAGTTAGGTGACATAATTTTAAAATGAGCCTAAAAATTAATTCATTTGTAAGGCAAGACGTCATAATTGCTTCCAAGTTAAAACTTAGAGCATTTTTTCAACTTCTCATATCGGAAAGTACTAAATAAGAAAATTAAAGTATTAGTTTTCAATATAGGCTAAAAGATTTCATATAAATCTTTCCGAAATGCGAAATATGTATAATTAATAAAAAAAAAATATTTTTAGTTAATTACTTTTGTATTAAAAAAAAGTTCAAATTTCCAGTCCTGAAACTGTCTGATGAAAATTCCAATAAAATAATATATTACATATTTAGATAAATTATAGATATATGAGGAAAATGGCATGAGATCATCTATCGAAAAATGTTACATTGGTTTGAAATAAGAACTAGGGTTGTGCTCAAAAAGATCGAACTAGTTCAAATGAACTGTTCCCATAATTGAACGATGTGAACTAGTTCAGACTAGTTGTTCCTTTTTATTTTGTTAACATCGAAACAAGCTTGAAACTACAAACCACAAAAAAGCTACATAATTCAAATTACACAACGAATATACTTCCAATCATTTTTAAATTTATGTGAATGTTTTGAAAGGTACCTTTGAAACAGTTGAAGTTATCGAAAAATTCAAACTGAGTTTAATGTATAAACAAACTTTAAACTTATAAAGAGTCGACTGTGTTTGTTGGAATGCACTTTGTTTAAATTTTTAATCAAATCTGTTGAATTATTAAAATCTAATAATAATGGTTGCTATGAAATACGATACTAGTAGAAAAGCTTCGACAACAGTGCGATAATAACAATTTAATGAGATGACATTATTATGGCCATTTTTTTAATTTTTTTATTATAAAGATTTTTTCTCTATCTCATAATGATTTGCAATTATTTATTTGTTTCGTAAGGAAAAAATTCTAGCCATAATAATATTTAATGCAAAACAAGTGTTGGATGTATTTTTTCTAAAACATTAAAACTTTAATGCATTCAAATGTTTACAAATTATGCGTATTTATGGACTTAAATAAACTGTTTCGCACATTTCATTACTTTATGTCCTCTTCACTAATTTTTTTCTCTATTTTTTATTCTTCTTAACTAAAAAACATAAAAATGAATCGCGTACAAATTGAAAATAATTTCAGCTTTGATTTTATTCTTGTCGTTTCTTTTTATATTTTACGATTATTATGTAAAACCCTTAGCTTTAAACTCAAGCCAAGTCCCTCTTTTTGTAAATTTATATAAATACATAAATACAAACAAATATAAACACATTGCTTAACAATCTTACCTACAAGTCCGGTGACTTGCCATCTCATAATCCGAACTGGGTGAACATAAAATTTGTTGCCACCCTTAAGTCGCTGTTGTTCAGTTTATTTCAAGTCCGCTGAATAATTCAGTCATCATAATATCGTATGCTGGCCAACAGTCGCTGCACGAACAACAACCACAAGAATGACTGTTAAAAATCTATTGAAGTCGGTTACAAAGTGGTTAGAACATTTAACCGTTATTCAAATACAGGACAAGATTTGCTTATTTAATCATCCGAGGGTGGTACCAAATCTAATCGATGTACGCAACGAAGAAGTCGTAGGAAATAAAACGGCGATTCTGATTACAATCGTCACTATACCTGCTTCAAATTTGGTCATAAATAACAAATTAGAGGCTTTGAAGGCGACACATGTACAAAACCTTAGAACAGAAACTTATCTTTCATTTCAACAATATATTGAGAGCAAGCAAACACAATGAATAAAGAAAAACGTTTGGATACTCTAGGACATTTCGAAAAGTTTTATACTTGTACCTACTCAGAGCCAATTACACCAACTTATTTAAATATCAATTCATATTTAAAAATCATTTTTCCATACAAAAATTCATGAAAATCTAAATTTAAATATGAATTGATATTAGAGTTGGTGAAATTGGCCCTCATACTCGTACATTCTCATACTTGCATATATTCTTACGCACTTTATTTCATAAATGTGGGTTCAATTCCACCAAATAGTGTTTTCACACTGACATGGTTTTAATAAAAGTTGGTTTTAATAAAAGTTGGTTTTAACGTTAAAACGAGGGATGTAGCGATACGCCGATTTGCCGATCCGATACCGATATTTAAAAAGAAATATCGACGATACCGATTCCGATACCGATACGGATATTGAACTTAAGTTAAAATTAAAAAAACCTTTTATTATACAAAATTATAGTGTAAGAGATTATTAATATTTAAAATTGATATTTGAATTCATTCTCAACAAAAAACAAATTATTTTTTTAATACATAAATGATTTAGCATTGGGAGAACATTTCACTACTATGGTGCAAAGCAAAACAAAAGAAACGTTTAATTTTTCTGTTTAGAATTTATGTTCTGCTTTTAATATGTTATTTCTCTTAGTTTTTATGTAAAAAAATCGTTGAAAATTTAATTGTTTGATCAAAACAGCTCTAAAAAAATTTAAGAAGTATCGCCGTATCGACAGTAAAATATCGCCGATATCAATATATCGGCAAATCAGAAATATCGCCGATATATCGGAATCGGTATTTGTATTCGTTACATCCCTAGTTAAAACCAACTGTTAAAATCTGGTTTTACCATACAAATAGTTTTTGTTAAATCCAACTTAAAACCATTTTAGAATTGGTTTTAAGTTCGTTTTATGAAATGCAACCTTGTTTTCGCTGTGTTAAATTCAGTGCTTCCAAGTCAAAATGACCAGAAGCTGCTGATAATGTTTATGCCAGTGTATAACAATAGATGTCGCTTATCAGATTTTCAGCTTAAAATGGATGCTGCTGCAACAATAATTAAAAAGTTATGTAAAAAAAGATTTCTGGAAGGAAAGCAACGAAAATATTGTCATTCAGCTGTGGGAAGTGAAAAAAACGATATGATGCATTTGTGTATTTTTTATGTACAATAACTTGATTTCCAAGCACTTCTTCACTTTGCATTACTAGTGCCATAATTTTAACATATTTATTCACAAAATATAAAATCATCATTTTAGAACGCATTATAAAATTTTGGAATCTTTCATACAAACAAAAACAGTTGTTGTACAGTTTGTCAAATAACAACAACAACAAACACATGCATTTCTGCAAGAGATTTATTTTATTTTTGAGCAAAGTTATTAGACAGTCTGTGAGTTAAAACCTGAATTTAACAAGCTTGCAGTGTGAATGCAAAGTCAGCTGTTTATGTTTTTAACGCTAAAACCAGGTTTGAACTTTCAGTGTGAAAACACTATTACATTAGGATTAGTATCAACTGAAGCAGGAGTAGTTCAGTGACTAGTATGTATGCCTCAGCACTTGCCCTTTCCTACACTAATGCGTGTCAGAAAAATGCGTGGTCACTGTCGGAGACCGAGCTCAAAAAAGGACGAAAAAAACGTTCGTGATAAATAGGAGGAGGAATGACATCTAAAGGGTAAACTCGTTTATACAGAACACAGGTTTGTATAACACAACGAAACATAATATGTAGTTACTTAACTAGTTTGAAGAAAACTGACGACCTAAAAACCATAACACAACCATGGCGTTAGAAAAAATTCGAGTTGCAAGATTTTTTACTCGCATTTTGAAGATTTTAATTTTTCTTACCGTCCTCGTACACGATTTCATTCTTATTTTTTACATTTTTCCACTTCTATCTGAGTAAGAAAAAAATATCGCGTTAGTGAAATCTTCATCCTGAAGGAAGCTGTAACAAACCCAGTTAAAACAACACCAACAATAACAAAGAAAATATTTATCGCCGCGGTTTTAGCGCCATGTGATCCGCCGCGATTAAATGTGGTTTTTGTGGCTTTCCTTAGCATACTTCTGCCTCCCACCATCATTGCTGGCATCCATTTGAAAAGTTTTTTTTGTCAATGATTAAGTACTTGGAAGAGTAAATTTAAATGTTTATTTTTTAAAATTTTTTTTTTGTTTTTTTGTTTAACTAAGGGTGACCCCAATGGCGTAATGTTGTGTAATTTCTTTTCTAAGGCGAGGCTGTGCATTTGTTGGTTTTTTATATTCTTTTAAAAATTAATCCTGGACAAATATTTTCTTTATTAGAGTTTTTCTACTATGAATTTTCATTGTCATTGCTTTTAGTTAAATGAGTGCCATAAAATTTAATCGATTATTTTTTCATTCTATTAATTTTGCAAGCACACAATCACATTATCCTTGATAAACCTGGACGTACTCACATTTGAGTATTCCAATGTAAAAATGTACTTAGAAAAGTAAAGTTAATCATAAGCTACAATGAAAAACCGCATAACTGCTATTTTTAATTCTACGGCAGAAAGAAATAACTGCATAGTACGAGTATGTCCGTATTTGGGAGTTTCTGTCTTCATTTATATTATTGGTATTTAAAAGATATGATATTTTCAGGAATAATAACAATGAATAAGAGACTCCATTTGGAACTTATTTAATAATTGCATGACTTATTTAAGCTAACGAGATATAAAGGAAAATCCTGATTTTTTGTTAATTAATTAAGCTGCTTAAATTTATTTTTTAAGTGTCATACTATAACAGTATGGGAGCTGGCAACGACAAAAAAACAAGAACTTCAGTAAGGCTATATTTTAACTCTCTCTCTCTCACTTCCTCGTACCTCGTACAATGTATCCGGTCAAGTGATAATTTTTTAAATAATTTTAATAAATCAATCAAATACATTTAACATTTAGAGACTTAAAGATATAATTGTCATACATTATTTATTTACAATGTGCCAAGCACTAATATAAAAAAAAATATTTCTTCAAATATATTAGTATGCCTAAAAATGTATGTGTTAGTTTATGGATCCGTCATTTTTAGACCGCTTTAAAAAAAATTTACTTTAAAACGGTGTAGCTTTTATTTAGCCCCATTTTCAAAAAAGTAGGCGGAAACACGCCCATTAAATTTTTATCTTTGATTTTATGTTCTTTTACTTATTGGATCGCTACGAAACCTTGGTTTTTTGTAATGACACAATCGCAAGCTTAATGAATGGGCGGAGCAACGCCTACTAAAATTTAATATTATATTTCAAGTGCTTCTACTTTACCGATTTTTACGAAACGCGGCACACTTTTAACTCTAAAAATGATATACCACGCCTATTAAGATTTAGTATTAAATTATATAAATTATATAAAGTATTAAAATTGGCAAGCAGTTTGTGCTCTTGGAATGAAGAATCTGGTGCTTAAAAAGGTGGTCGGGGCCATGCTTGACCGATTCTCACGAAACTTAATACACAACTTGACCCACGATAGTAGCGATATGTTGCATGTTGGAAACTGAGTGGGAACACAAATATTTCCAAATGTGCACGTAATCATGACCCCAAAATTTGCAAATTGGCACTAACAAGTTAGAAACAACGATTTTGTTAAATTGAACCAACTTCAAAAAGAAGCACTGCAAAGTTGAAAATAATTTAGATTTAGTTAAATAAAATATTTTTATATGCTTTACAAATAGTGATATTTGAAAATGGTGATAAAAATGCATAAATATAATAAGCACCGACTTCGAATAACACTACAGGTACAACATATAATAAATATTTTATTTACTATAGTTTATAAACGCAATTATTTAAAATTTTTTACTATTTATTTTTAACGTTTGATATGTGATGCAACCTTGGATAGAAAAATCTCCATCAAACTTTTATTCTACGGCTTTAAAAGTTTTGTTTCTTCTTCTTCTTTACAATTTTGCACATGAATTTTTTAAACCTTATTACATACATATGGGCAATTCCCATGCAACGGACATAATATTCGCACACTTTTAGTTGAGCAAAAAACAAGAAGGGAATGGAAAGATTCAATAGCGGAGTTCGATGTTTGATGCAAATTGTCTTGCGTGAGTGCAAATTCAAAATATCGTAGCTTTTCGTTCAAATCCAACAACAAAATACACACACAATCCAAAGAAAAGGTACGATATTTTTCATTTGCACTTTCGCAACACAATTTGCATCAAACATCGAACTGCGCTAATATATACATATGTATATTAAGTGTTTTAAAGCAATGAAGGTGTAGTATATTTAAGAAAAAATATTGCGCGATATCAATAATATAGTAAGATGATATAAGCAAGTGCCAGCGAGAAATGGACGCGACAAAAATAGAAGTTTTATTTGTGCACTCATAGAAATTTTTTAAATTTTTTTTTGTGGATAATGAAATTAAGGTGGAAGAAAATCGAAATATTAAAATTTTGTTTTAATTTTTTTAATGAGTAAAGCACAATCACGGATGCGACAAGGCGGACGCGAAAATTTTTTTCCAAGAGAACTAAGCGCATTAACTTTTTCAATCTTTACGGAACTTAAATTCAAATTACAAACGCTTATTTACTGCTCAAAAAAATTAATAAATATTGATTTTATACAACGGATGCGACATTAAAGTATGAGTCAAAGGAAATTCAAAAAACTTTCGTTGTTAGAATTCCGTTCGCCTTTTTTGTGTTAATGCGTAATATTATTGTTAGTAGAAAATGTTAATTAATCGCTAAAATAAAAGGCTCAGAAACAAAAATATTTATTTACAGTCGCATATTTCGGTAAAAAAAATTTCAAAAATTAAAAATTATTTTATATCTATAAAGTATACCTTTCAGTTTTATTATTAAAAACATAACAAACATTTTTGAGCAAAAAAAAATTATGGAATTATCCATGTGTATATAGTTTTTGGTACCTTCAGGTAAAATATATTAAAAAAAATTAATTCGCGTCTGGAAAATTGTAAACAACAATGTTAATGTCTGGCAACAATATATCCAAGTTTCAAAAAATTAAAATGATTTCATAAATAATAAATTCAGTGAAGTGCGACTTTGACCCGCACACGAAGGGTTCCGTACGGACACGAGATATGTAATAAAATACGAACTTTAGCCAATATAAACTATAGTTTGGACATTTTTTTCGTTTTTGGGGTTTTTCGGTTTTAAGCGTTTTTTTCAGTTTGATGGTTTTTCGAATTTATTGACGCTTTCTGAGTTTTGGCACTTTTTTTCACGTTTTGGCGTTTTTTTTTGGTTTTTCAATTTTGGCGATTTTTTTTATTTTTTTTATTTTGGCGATTTTTTTAATTTCGGCATTTTTTTCATATAGGTGATTTTTTTTTGGTTTTTGGCGATTTTTTTAAATTTGGCACTTTTTTCTCGTTTTGAGGACTTTTTTCGGTTTTTGGCGTTTATTTTAAATTTTGGCGATTTTTTTTAAATTTGGCAATTTTTTTTTTCATTTTGGCGATTTTTTTTTAATTTTGGCGATTATTTTCATTTTGATTTTTTTTTCACATAAACAATTATTTTGGTTTTGGCGCATATTTCGAGTTTTGGCTATTTTTTTCGGTTTTTGGCGTTTTTTTTTAATTTTGGCGATTTTTTTTCATTTAGACGATTTTTTTAGAATGTGGCGATATATTTTAGTGCTTGAATTTTTTTTAATTTTGTCGATTTCGATTTGGCGATTTTTTTTTAAGTTTTGGCGATATTTTTCAGGTTTTGTCGATTTTTTTCGGTTTGGCGATTTTATAATTTTCGGATTTTTTAGTTTTACCGTTTTTGAAAATTTCAAGAGTTTACCTCTTACGGTTTCCAAGATACAGCAAGTTGTCAAAATTAAATAGTCAAAATTGCATTAACTGATGGACCACCCTTTAATTAAAATTTTTTTATATTTTAATGTTAATTGTTGTAGTCTATATAAAAATACACTAATTTTACAAATTTCAAGTGTCAATATACAATTGTATGTATATTACATGGGATTTTAACATTTTTCGTCGCTCGTTTTGGATCACCCTTTAATTTTAAGTTCTCATTTATTTGTGTTTGTAGTGGCCAAGGTTCTACATACTCTGTCCTGATAAAATACCGTGTGACGAACAGACGGACAGCGTAGCGAAAACAATAGGGTTCCTTTTTTCACCTTTGGTGTACGGAACCCTAAAAATAAACAAAGATCCTTCTTGAAATTATTTGAAAAATTATTATTATATCTGTACCTGTACGATATGACCGTAATTTCTACATCTTATGCAAGTACGGAAAACTTTTTCTTAGCATACAGTTTCAAAAATTTTATCGTCCACCAATATTGTTGAAACATAATATATATTGTTACTTAAAAACCAATCCGCCTTAAGTCTTAGTAAATTTACAGGAGAAGGAAAAACATGTCAAAATGAAAAATATTAAGGGTTTCAATGCGAATTAATCCAAGGTAGTATAAAAAAACATGACAAATTAATTTTTTTATGAATTGGGTTATATTTTTTAGAAGATACGTCGCTTCGGGTCTTTCTTTAACCAAAAGTCCTATCGCCATTGAAAGTTTATTAAACAGTATGCAGGGGATTAAATTTTGTTTGTAAATAGCCCTGATTATAAACTGGAAATAAAACTGTTTATATTTAATTATATATTTAAGAAATTTATTATTCGACATATTGTCATAATTATATTTTAATTTGAAATTTATTTGCTGGTGGTTCAGCTTGGTCTATATACGCATTTCATTGTTGCTGTAACAAATCATCAGTAGACTTCAACCACACATTTTGAACAGTCACAAACCTCTTACTTTATGCACAGACTTTCAAAAACTATATGAGAATTCATAAAATAATAATATTTTTGAAAATCACAAAGACAAAATAAGCTTAGCAGGCTTTGTAACTCATACAAAACCCAGCAAATAATTTATATTCGATATGAATCCGTTTTATTTTTCTTTGTGATTTTCAAAAATATTATTATTTTATGAATTCTCATATAGTTTTTGAAAGTCTGTGCATAAAGTAAGAGGTTTGTGACTGTTCAAAATGTGTGGTTGAAGTCTACTGATGATTTGTTACAGCAACAATGAAATGCGTATATACACCAAGCTGAACCACCAGCAAATAAATTTCAAATTAAAATATAATTATGACAATATGTCGAATAATAAATTTCTTAAATGTTAAATTTTAGATTTTATTTTTCATTTTGCCTTGTAATTACTTTTATTGTTATCCAATGGATTTCTAATTGTATAAAGGTGTAGAAAAATAAAATGGATTCATATCGAATATAAATTATTTGCTGGGTTTTGTATGAGTTACAAAGCCTACTAAGCTTATTTTGTCTTTGTGATTTTCAAAAATATTATTATTTTATGAATTCTTATATAGTTTTTGAAAGTCTGTGCATAAAGTAAGAGGTTTGTGACTGTTCAAAATGTGTGGTTGAAGTCTACTGATGATTTGTTACAGCAACAATGAAATGCGTATATAGACCAAGCTGAACCACCAGCAAATAAATTTCAAATTAAAATTTAATTATATATTCACATTTATTTGGATATTCATTAGATTTATAAAACGTGATAAAGCAAAAGTTTAAGAAATAAAACTAGTATCATAATTTATTTTTAACCCCCGACCAAGCAAAAGGGGTGTTATAAGTTTGTAGTGTGTGTCTGTACGAGTACTCGTACAGACCAACCGGCTGGACCGATTTTGATTTAGTTTTCTTTTATTAAAAGGTGACTTGATCGAGAGTGTTCTTAGCTACGTTTTGAAAAAAAAATTGGTTTAGCCGCTTAGAATATATCACATCTTTTCTGGGTATATCGCGTTTTTTAAATTTTTAATTTTTGCTATTATAATTTATTTTTAAGTCTATATTGCAGCAACAAATGGGATGTTGTCATAAAAATAACGGCAGTCTGTTTTTTTCAAATCCTGTAAATGTTGCCATTTTTGGAGACTTTCAATAGGTTGCCGTGTACTCGATATTTTTCCGGTTCTTTGTGATTTATGTTCAATTTAAAATATACACTGTCTGATTGATCGTATCCTAATGTACGTATCAAATTGACCGTTGGGTCGCCCTATTTTTCCCTAAAAACATCATAAATTTTTTTGAAATATTGCCTAAAGCTAAGTTGGCTGCAGTTGTGTGGGCATGTTGTCGTAAAAATAGTTTTCAAATCAAAAATGTACATGTGTACATACATATGTATGTATGTACCGTTGTCGTGTGAATGTGTCAGTGTTGCCAGCAAATTATGATGGGATCTAAAGGTTTAAAGGTTTTGCTAAAATGTGCTACAAAAGAAGTATAAAAGTTCTAGGCTTTAAATCTACATAGGTTCTTTTAGCAGTTTCTTGAAAAACTTGTAAAAAGTTTTCAAAAGAATGTGATAAATTTAACAGTGAAAATGGATACAATGGAATGTGATTAGTGCATTATTCTTTGTACTTGTTTGCTTAAGAAGCTACCTTATGATTTCCTCTATTCTGAGGGGTACTGAATTCGTTTAAAACAACAAACATTAAAAACTAAAATGTTCATTCCTTTTCATAATTTATAAAAATTAACAAAATTAATTGTTTAAGTTTTTAATAAATAGTGACAAATTGCTTTGCAGATAAGCCGTTTCATCTAAAAAAAAATATAAGCACCAAATAAAAATATTTAACGGAGTAAAACGAAATAAATTAGGAAAAAACAATAGCATGTACAAAAAAACCAGAACTAATTGTAACAGATTCTTACTTGTTTTTTATCCTTTATGCCTTTAAATATTTTTTTATTTTTCCACTGGCACTGACTTAACTGCAATCACAAAGCGAAAAAAATTGAAAAATTATGAAGAAAATAAGGTTGAAATAACCCTTAAACCCATAAAACCGTTACTTTTTCCTTCTTCCTTCTTGTGATTTTTCTTTAACGTTTTCAAATGGAACAAACATTCGAACGATACGAACTCCATTCGGACTAAATGCTTCTATATGTTTGTGTGTCTGTGAGTCTAGCGTATGCCAATTAAAACAAACATATTCCAACTCAGTGTGCTTATTTATTTTCTGCTTTGCAGAGTTTAATCTTTCTAGGAAATTGGAAAATTATTGTTGAGAATTGTTGGTCTTGAATTTTCTAAAATGCTGTTATCGCCATAATGGAGTCATCACAAAAATTAAGTTAGTGTGGGCTGAAACAAAAAGAGGGCAACAGACACATAGACAAAACAGCCGCGTAAGTATAAGCTAAATGAGAGAATAAAGAAGTTCATAATATATTTTTGCAACCTAAATTTTTTTATAAGAAGTTAATTTTTATTATTTTTGTTGGCAATTCAAAAACAAGACAGCCAAGGACAATAAAAATTTATCACCATATCGCGCTTAATATCGCAATTAAGTAGTTGATCAAAAGTTTTACATTTTTATTTACTTTAAAGTTTAAGCTCACACAATAAGTTTTCTTATCCAGGAGTACAAGTTCTTATTTTAATTTTTTTTTTCATTAGAAATGAACTTAGTTATTAATAAAATTTACTTAACTTGAAGAGAAAAACAAGAATAGTTGAACATAGTTAATTATAGTTACGTTCTAATCTCAACAAAAAAGTTGATTCTCGATCTGCGAAGCTATGAAATGAAAATTGTTTCATATTCTCATAGTAACTGTTATTCTCGTTCAGTCAAAAGGTGAAATTTACTTATAAATTTTAAAAATTTATTATTCGACGTATTGTCATAATTATATTTTAATTTGAAATTTATTTGCTGATGGTTCAGCTTTGTCTATATGCATTTCATTGTTGCTATAACAAATCATCAGTAGACATTAGAGTATTCAATTGGTTAACCGTTAATCGGCTAATTTCAGTCGATTAACCGACATAACAAATTTTTTCATATTTTACAGTATTTCAACTTATTTTTTGTGTGAATAATTATTTTTTTCGTCTCATTTACAATAGAAATTATGTGCAATGATCCTAAATCTTTGGACATGGCTATAAAAGACTTTTCTAGAGACTCTGTTACTATAACTAGAGGGAATTATTAAGTTTTTATTTAATTATTTAGTAAAAGCCAATAGTAATGTTGCCAGCAATTTAATTAAGGATTAGATTTAATGGAGGACAGTACAAAAACGAAAGCTAAAAAATTCAAAAATGAACTTTTTTGCAGAATGTTCGTTACTAATAATGGCAGAGCCATTATGAGTCAGATGATGACCCGCCAACAGAAGGAACTATCGAGAGTAATACAAGAAGTGTTCTAACAAAATTAACCGAATTATTATGTGTGTTTTTGGTTTTACTAATAAACTCAAGTTAATAACTAATTTATGCACTTTTATTTGTTGAAAATCCTTGATTTATGGAAAAACTTTATTAATCGGTTAACCGGTTAATACCGAAATTAACCGATTAAGCAAAACCCTCGATTAATTAATCGATTGATTAACCGATTAAAGCAAAACCGTCAATTAATTAATCGTTCAATTAACCGATTAAAGCAAAACCCCGATTAATTGAATACTCTAGTAGACATCAACAATATATATTTTGAATAGCAACAAACCTCTTATCTTATGCAGAGACTTTCAAGAACTAATTGAGAATTTAGAAATAATAATATTTTTGAAAAAAAGTTTAGTTGTGAGAATGTCTCTTTGGGCATTTAAAGATATAATGTTAGCCTCAAAACGTAAATTTGAAGTTGGTGTAGAGCACAGAGCACTGAACGATGTTCTTATGCAGGAGTTTATTATGGTGTTTTATTAATTTGAGACTTGGGAGCGTAATCGAAAATTTGCAAACCATAACTTATTTTGGAAAGGACTAGGGCTTTAGTTAAAGATATCAGGCTAGTTTGATTGCAGTTCCATTTTGGATTAGACAGATATTTTATAATATTTAAACGATGCTCAAGAGAGCTTTGAAGGTATTCTATATGGGTTTTCCAGTTGTATCGGTTGTTAATAAGTATGCCTAATAAGCGTAGTGTTTCGACTCTTGTGATGTTTATAATCAAAGACTGCACTACACACGTACAGTTTTTTAGGCGACAAATGTGTGTATATCTGCACTTCGAGGTAGATATAGTAGCTCCTGAAGAGTCGCACCAGTTGTTTATGATGTTGTCCATATTTATGGTATGTTGTTTATTTCTTGGTAGTCTAATAATTAGATTGAAGTCATCAGTGTATGCGCAAAAATCAATTTCTTTATAAACGGAGATGACGGAGCATAATTTGTTGTATACTATAAGAAAAAGAATTGCGGATAAGGGAGTACCCTGTGAAATTCCATTCCGCAGAGGGTATGAGCAGGAATATTTACTTCTTATGCGTACGCACAATGGTAATGTGTTTACGTAACGATAAGCAACTGGCAATTTGATAGTCTACATATAATAGAGCATCAATTGTTGAACTTCCTTTTCTGAAACCGTATTGCCGGCTATTAAGTAGTTTGTTAGGAGAGACAAACCACCATAACCTGTTAGCAATTATATTGTCCAAAACTTTAGATAAACAAGAGTTTAAAGAAATTTGTCTATAGGAACTCATCATCCTTTCCGGGTTTTAGAATAGGAATCAACACTATTTTTAAACTGTTGTGGGATATAATTTGAGAAAATATTATTGAATAGCTTTAAGATTCTTTTTTGTATGTTTGTAGGTAAAATTTTTAACATGGAATAAGATATTCTATCTAGGCCTGGGGTATTGAGAGAATTAATTTTCTTATCGTAGAATATAGTTCGATGTATGTTATGTTTGATTCGATTTTCCTTGCTTCTAGACAAGGAACGACTTCTGGTATATCTGTTGAGACAGACTGTTTTTTTGACTGAAAAGTGCCAGAGAAATTGGAATCATCTGAATTTAACGACCAGTATTTGCCAAATTCGTTGTCTATTTCAATTGAATCAGTAATCATAGACCTCTGGTTCGAAAATGAAGAAATACAATGGATGGTCGGAATTGTTTTGTAACCGGTAAAGTTGCGGTATTTGTCCAAATTTTTGCAGCGGGGGTTTTAGGTGTAATTGATGAGGTGAGGCTAAAAATCGCTGTTCTTTTTGATAGTTTTATATTTCTTTTGAATATTGCATTTGCTTTTTTATAGGAGAGTAAGTTAATGTCGGTCATATTTCTTTTAAATAAATGCTAGTCTATTTTTTTCGGATTTTAGCTCTTCGAGTTCATTGTTCCACCATGGGACCTTTTTCGGTTATTTTTTGATTGAGGAATTGTTAAAAGGTGACATAAGTTTTTAATGAAAATTATGGAATAAAAAAAACTATTTTTTCTTTATCAATAAATTTTACGATTAAAATTTACAAACTATATAGATTGAATTTATAAATGAATACAAACAAGTTATATTTTGAGGGAGTTCATGCTCATTCTTCAACAACCCCACTAGAATGACTGCCAATGTTCAATATCTTGCAACAATGTAAATGCTTCAAATTTGTTAGGGATTTCGTTAAAACATCTGCCGCCATATCTTCGGTATTTAAATATTCTATAATAATCTTTTTATCGTTTACTAGACCTCTAATAAAGTGATGTCTGATGTCTATGTGTTTTGAACGGGCGTGATAGGTATTATTATGAGACAAATTTATGGCACTTTTGTTATCACATTTAAGAACGATAGATGGCGGTCTTCCGAGTTCATTAAACAAAGATTGTAGCCACAACACCACTTGACCTGCTGCTGCTAATGCCATATATTCCGCTTCCGTTGTTGATAATGCTGATGTTTGTTGTTTCTTAGAATTCCAAGAAATACAACCTCCTTGAAATTTAAATACATATCCAGAAGTTGATTTCCTGTCATCTAAATCACCTGCCCAATCGGCGTCTGAGAATCCTTCAATGTATTCTTTTTCATCTTTTGAAAATTGGGCTTATAGTCTATAGTACCTTTTAGGTACCTCATAACACGCTTTACCGCTTGCTAGTGGGCCTTCCCAGGATTATTATTAAATCTTGCTAAAGCCCCCACTGCAAATTATATATCTGGACGATTAATCTGTGCTACATACATAATAATACCACCTGTTGCTTCTTGGTAAGATATATTTCTTCCTTACTTTGCGGACACAATTCTTTTGAAAGCTTTTGATTGACATCTTGTGGAGTTGATATTGATTTGCAATCAGCCATGTTGAATTTTTCCAAAATTTCAGTTATGTATTGCTTTTGATCAGCCGATAGTTTTCCATTTACTCGATCTCTGGCGATTCTCATTCCTAAGATGTAATTAGCTTCTCCAATGTCTTTCATTTCAAAATTCTTTGCAAGACTTTTCTTTATACTCAATTTACTTTCTATATTGTTGGTAAATATCAAAATATCATCCACGTAAATTGCAACATAGGTTATTTCATCATTACATAGCTTGTAATAAATACAAGGTTCCGTTTTAGATTGTAGGAGACCCATATTTTTTAATGTTTGGTCTAGCTTTTGGTTCCACACTCTGCTTGCTTTCTTTAATTTGCATACCATATTCTTTCTTGCATCGCAACCCTCAGAGATCTTCATATATATTTCTTCATTTTATTTCAGTTTGGAGAAATGCTGTTACTACGTCCATTTGATCGAAACTTAAAAGTAGACGAATTGATGAATATCGAACCACAGGAGAAAACGTTTCCTCGTAGTCGATTCCATAGCGTTGAGAATATCCTTTCACAACAAGTCTTGCCTTATAACGTTCTATATCCCCTTCAGAGTTCTTCTTGATTTTAAAACACCATTTACTATTAACAGGTTTCTTGCCTTTTGGTAGTTTTACAATTTCCCACGTTTCATTTTGTTTTAAAGCATTCAGTTCAACATTTATTGCCTGTTGCCATTGTTCTTTATTGCTACTTTCTAAGGCTTGCTTCATTGTTTTCGGTATTTCATCTTGAACTTGCACAATATTACAGTCAAACCCATATCTTTGCACTGGTTTTGGAACTTTTGAAGTCTTTTTTATATTTTCAGGTGATGTGATTCTTGCCTTTGATGATTCAGAAACCCAGTCAATGCTTTGGTCTTTGTTGTGTATTTGCAGTGTTTCATCAGTTTCGGAGAAATATTCCACATCTCCAGATTCACTTTGTTCTATAGTATTTAAAATTTTAGAACTACTTGCAGTTTCCTCAGAATATACTTCAATATCATCTACTGGATCATCCATATCCCCCACTGAATCACATCCTGGAAATATAAAAAATTTCAAATCATCACTAGGCATTTCATTATAAAATTGATCTTCTAAGAACTTTGCATCTCTACTTAATTCTTTCATAAAAACGATAAGTTCTCGTGGTTGTGCAGTAACCTACGAAAATACACTCTTTTGCCTTTGCATCAAGCTTTTTCCTTTTCTGTTTCGGTATATGTATTATGGCTTTACATCCGAATACCTTAAGATGTTTTAAATTTGGCTTCTTTCCAGAATAACATTCTTCAGGAGTAACATGATTTAACGTTCTGCAGGGAATGCGATTTATTAAATAAACAGACGTATTTGCAGCTTCAGCCCAGAACTTCTTTTGTAAACCGGATTCAATTAAAAGACATCTAGTTTTTTCTATAATTGTCCTGTTCATTCTTTCCGCCATTCCTTTTTGTTGAGGGTTATATGGCACTGTAGTTTGATGAAAAATTCCGCATTTATTGAAAAGAGCTTTCATTCTGCTATTACAGTATTCGGATCCATTATCGCTTCTCAAAGCCTTAATTTGTTTTCCTGTTTGATTTTCGATTAACTGTTTGAATTCTATAAACTTATCTGTTACTTCAGATTTCTTTTTAATGAAATAAACAAATACTTTTCTGCTAAAATCGTCAATGAAAGTAAGCATATAGTTTGAAACATTTATCGACGGTACTTCCATGGGCCCACAAAGATCTGAATGTATTAGACTTAATGCTTCCGTCGCTCGTGTGCCTGAGACTTTGAACGGAGATTTTGATAGCTTACCTTTTAAGCAAGTAATGCAGTTTTGATCGTTCACTTCACATTTAACACCAGTAACTGCACCAGAATTCATATTCTTCAAAATTTCATTGTTTGCATGACCAATCCGCTTATGCCATAAATTGTTTTTTACATTATTCACTTCCGAAATAAGAACTTTGTTGCTCGTTATATTCAATTTAAACATTCCGTTAACTAAGTCACCAGTAGCTATAGTATGCCCCTTGTTGTTTAAAACCTTACAGCCTTTATTATTGAATATGACTTTAAAACCGCTTTGAACGATTTTTGAAACTGATAATAGGTTAACATACAGATTGGGAATATAAAGTACATCTCGGAAGGAAATATGTTCTTCTTTAGAATTTTCATCCATCGTAATCATATTAACCTCACCTACACCCTTCACTTGCATTGTTTCGTTGTTAGCAATTGTGACTTCCGCATTCTTTTCTTCGAAATTGCTATAAAATTGTGAATTTGAGCACATGTGTGCCGTTGCTCCAGAGTCACAGAACCATTCACTCTTATTAAGATCTCGTGCAGAGATACGTCCAAGCATTGCATTCACATTTTTCTTGAATTTAATTTTCTTGGGTTTTTTAGGACATTTTGTAGCAATGTGTCCATACTGATTACAATTGTAACATTTAGGTCCTCTATTCTTGAAAAATTTATTTTGACCAGCTAATGTTACATCAACATCTGATCATTCCTTTTTAACATCCTCTAAAAAATTTAATTTTATAGCGTCACCCGTTATATTGATTCCGGAACTTTGAATCCCCATTATCATGGGATTGTACTCTTCTGGTAAGCCTGCCAATAACATGGAACCTACCCATTCTTTATCGACATTAAGACCAGCTGCTCTTAGCTTATGAACTGTTGTTAGGATTTCATTTACATATTCTTCCACATTTGCGCAATTTTGTAATTTTGTTGAACAAAATTTTTGTATTAATCCTACTCATCTTACCAGTCCACTATCTTCTAGAATTGTTTTTAGAATATCCCAGATTTCTTGCGCGGTACTGCAATTACGAATATGGGGATAAATAGTTTTATCCACCAAAAGCATCAATTCGGCTTTTGCTTGAGACTTTTTGTCCGCCACTAGCTCAGTACCCAGGATAGCATTCCACAGACCTTTCATTTGAAAATAAGCCTCAACAGCAAATTTCCTATCTTCATAGTTTTCGCTTCCGCGAAGCTTCTCAATTTGATGGTTGTGTGACATTTTTGAATTGTCTTATATATGTATGTATATCTTGAATTCACTTTCACAAACACAATCAAAATTACTCACTATATATGGTGACTGGGCCCATAACCTGTTAAAAGGTGATATAAGTTTTTATTGAAAATTATGGAATAAAAAAAAACAATTTTTTCTTTATCAATAAATTTTACGATTAAAATTTACAAACTATATACATAGATTGAATTTATAAATAAATACAAACAAGTTATATATTGAGGGAGTTCATTCTCATTTTTCAACAGGAATAGAATTGGTCGCCGATTGCAAAATAATTTTGCATATATTAGCTGTTTCCTTGTTTATATTATTAGTAAGAGACTTAGAGTTTCGTATTAAAATTCGCATAGATTTTTAAATTTTTTCCAATCAGCATATTTCGTATTGAACTTTGGTTTACTGAAATGGTTATTTACTACACCAGAGGGGAATAGTGTGATTAAAATTGGAAAGTGATAACTTCCGAATAAGTTTTCTTCTTTCTGCCAAACAGCCTGAGAAGCTAAGATAGGTGAGCAAAATGTAAGGTCGATGTAAGAATATGTAACGTGAGTATTTAAATGGGTGGAGGACTTGTCATTTAGTAAAATTAGATCTGATTTGTCAATATATGTGGACAATGTATTGCCCCTACAACTGTTAGAGATGGATCCCCAATTTCTATGGGGACTGTTAAAATCTTCAAAATACTATTGTTGGTAAGTTAGACCTAAACACATTTTCAAGATTTTTCTCAGCAAAATATGTTTTAGGTGATAAATATTCGCTAAATATGTTGAATCTAATTTTGAATGCAATTTCTATGCACAAAGTGTCAAAGTTATTACATACCGAAATTTGTTTTTGTTGTAAGGATCTGTGTGCCAAAATAGCTACGCCACCATATCTTGTTGTCGATGTATTCAAAGAATATAAGTTATAGTTTATAGGAATTGGGATTTTAAGGAGCGAGTGCACATGGGTTTCTTGGATACATATTATTTTTGGGTTATGTGTTTTAACTACTATTTGTAATTCATTATAATTATTTATATAGCCGTTCATATTCCACTGCAAAAATTGTAATGACATTATTTAAATGTATGGGATATAGGGGTCGATATGATATAATATACAATTTTAAATTTTATGATTTTGTAGAAAAGTTTGAACACCCATAATAAAGTTTTATGTATCAGTATCAATTTGCAAAAGCTATATATATTTACAGATTTAGTATATATTTTCTTTAAGAGAACTACATTGAAATACGTGAGAGAGAATAACAAAGAGTTTAGAGTAGTCAACAGATGTAACAGTTTGTAATATCAATTATTGTTCCTAAATATTTACAAATGGGAGAGAAATTATTTAAAGAAATGGAATGACTTTACTTAATAATAAAGCTGCCGTTATATTTACAATTTTCCATGTGTCTTTCAAATAAAAATAATAATACTGGGATAAAAGGTATGGAAAAGTAGAGCAAATTATATTTTAGAGTGATTTTGTTAAAGTGTTTGATATTTTCAATTAATAATGTTAGTTGCACAGAGAGGGTAAGATTATTATAAAAGTAAGAAGTAGTAAGTAATAAGTGAAAAGCAGTGATAGATGTGTGAGGGGGGTTTGGAAGTAAGATAATGCTCATAACAATATAAATAAGTTCAAAAATGAAATGATGTTGGTGGTGGAGGAAGGTTCGTGGAAGACGACGGTTTTTCTTCAATGTTGTTTCTAACTACCGTCGAGAATGAAGGATGTTGTTGAGAGTGTCTGTTTCTATATATTATAGCAGCTTTCTTTTAGCACTTGTTGGAGCACTTTCCACAAATTTTTTTGCTTTCGCATACCTTCGCTATGTGTCCATATTGTTGGCAGTTTTTGCATTTCAGTGGTAACGGAATACTCTAACTTTTTCCTAGCCTATTGATATGTCTGGAGGTAAAGATGTGGAAGCGAATGTTATTGCAATGAGACCATTTTCCAACAATTTATCATCTACTCTTTTCAAAATTTTTTTAACATATGACGCATTTTGTTCTTTTAATTCCGTAAGGATTCCACGTAAGTCATTGGAATAAATTACTCCTTTGGCGTAATTTAATCCCGGGTGTTCTTTTATATTTATTTTAATATCGAGTGATAAAGATGTGAGTTGCACAAGCTTGCTGGCTTGAATGTATGACTTAGTTTGAATCTCGTTTGAAGCATATTTTGAAAACTTTATCAATAAAGTGTCTTCTAGAATGTAAATACAAATAGTACAATTATCTTTATATGTTCTTGTTGAATCGAAAAGTTAAATGACTGAATAGTTGAAAAGCACTTCAACTTACATATATGTATATAAGTACATATGTATGTATTTATATTTATATACACAATGTATGTAAATTTATTATGTTCGCTGTGAAAAATTAACTTTGCAAAAACAAAATAATGAAAATAAAATTATGTGAAACTAAACTATTTACATTACTATTTACATATGTATGTACATATGTACATTGAATGGATTCAAAATAACTTGTCATTGAAAAATTCTTACAAGTTTAAACTTTTTTGCAATGTTTCCAATCTTTTAATTGTGTTGTTTTTAAAAAATTTTTATTTCCAAAAGCCAACAAAAAACTTTTGCTGAATGAATTCATGTGTAAAAGGTTAAAATTGCTGTAAACGTGCAAATGACTCATCATAAATAAAAATTAATAAAAATGCAAAATAAGAAAAAAAAAGTCAAGAGTAACAAAACCAACCGCAATGCATGCCACACCGCAGCAACCCATCAACTCTTGTTCAATTTCCAAGTATTAAAATCATTCAAACTCTTATTTTTACATCTTTTGCTTTTTGCCGAGGGGAGGATTGAAGGGAGAATATTAAAAACAAAATCAACCTTCATTGAGAAAAAGTACAAAATATCAACATCAACAGCGCACATAAATACGAGAATTATGATAAATGATTTGTTTTATTTCTACGTTAAACAACCAAAATCATCATAAACTGCAGGGGGTAAGTTTAACTGTTGTCTTTATTTTTTGTTTTCTTCATTCAAAAGTACTTTCTCCCTTTAATTTCTCGTTGCCGTTTTTCAGTCAGCCGACATCATATAAAAAAGGAGGTTGGTTGATTTAAATTTGTTGGATTTTCTTTTATTTTATTTATTTTAAGAAAAGCATATAAAGAGCAACATATGGTAAGTGGGTGGATGAGGCAGATGGCGCTCAGTTTCGGCTCTTTATCACTAGATAACAATTCAATAAAACCAAACTCCATACATACATTGAATATATTTGTTGTCATATTCTTGGCGAAGATTTATTAAATAAATTATTATTTATTAAGTAACTTATTGGTACATACGAGTATTAATTTATCTATGTACGTATCGTTACCTTAATATGGAAAGGCCCTTACCTATTATTTTTTTGAAATCGAGTTTTTTGCATATTTCGGTAGAAAAAATCTAATGCACCGAAATATGTGGAAATCTCGAATTCAAAGCATTAATTATATTTAATAAAAAATAAAAAATTAGAAATTCCCACTTTTCATGCTTATAAACAGGAGAGTATTTTCAAACAAATGAAAAAAAAATTAATTTTGTACGGTTTTGAACGCGTACAAATCGTATCCACATTCACTAAACACATTTATATTTTGGGCATGAGTATTACAAGGATAATTGTTTTCATATGAGTTTTATCGTGTGTTTAGCTGCAATTTTATTGCCATATTTAGTGCGTATGTACATGTGGAGGAGGGTTCGGTGTATGTAATTAATAGATAAATAAGGTTTTATTGTTTTATTTAGCCAATTTGTCACTGTAATAAATGAAGCTCGTATACAAAACTGTTTTGTAAAAATCCTATAATAATCTTTAGCAAACATGAACTACAATTTAAAATGATTTAAAATGCTATTGAGGACTTGTGTGTGTATTTTCTTATAAATACATATATCTGAAAGTAATTTGAAATTATGTACTTGTATGCGTTTCATGGTGGGATGAGGTTATTGCCCTATGTGCTTCCAAGTTTAGGACAACTTCGTACTATGTTTACTAACATGAATAAGTTTGGCTTGTTGGTGGCTTACATTCATTACGTTTCACCTTAAAAAAAATTGAGAAAAGCAAAAAAAGTTATTGGTCTTCTAGAAGGCACATCCTCATGTGGCGGATACCTCTTTCTGCGTCTTAGGACCTGGAGAATGGGAGGGTGCTATCAGGAGGTAAATACTCCCTAATAATAGGGTATATTACTCTTCGCGGACCAAAATCAGCTCGGGTGTAGTTATCTTAAAAATTAAGCAAACAAAATGATAAACTAACCGATTGAAGAAATAGTTACAGTGCAGGGAGTAATAAACCCAGTACCGGCGACAACTGTTCCGTCCACGAGACAATTGGAGTTGAGATCAAGAGATCGTGACACATCCACGGGGGTGGGTGACTTGCCCTTGGTAGTCGTCAAGGTGACAAGCTGTAAATAAAAGGAGAACGATAAAGAGGAACCGGTGCTGTACAATATCAGCTTGAGAAAAGCCAGTGGATTTAGATATTAAATTAACAGATACACCAGTTGTAAGTACATTTCTATATACCTTACGTATATCCATTTTTCCTATCTTCATATGCTACTAAATATTTTTTATTCCAGCTAAACCTGTCTAATTCATAGAAGGCTAGTCAACCTAAGCGAAAGAGAAGGATGGAGATGAAAAACGGTAAGGAGCCACCATCCTACGCCAAATTAGCCTGAAAGTATAATAGGGATGAACTCTGTTTTAAAGTGATTGATACCAATAATCATTCTTGGAAAATTTCTGCGGATCGTCAAGGAACTATTGAGGATCTAATAAGCAGCACTATAATGGAACATGTCTTGGAAACAAGGGATGGCCGCGCTACACAAGCTGTGTGCTCAAGAGGGGAATATTGATGATGAGGCTAGCGTCAACTTCATGTATCATCAAAACCCTCAGCGAACTATCACCTTGCCATGGGACATCGCAAAGTTAAAACTGGTGAAGAGAAAGGATATCCCGTCGCTCACAAAAACGATACTGTATGTTAAGGGTTGTGGCAGCAAGTTCACCCCAGAGCACATACTCAGTGTCATTGGGAGAACTGTTATCGTGATAGACGTAGACCACGACTCTATGGCTAGTTTAACCAAGACAAATGGTATGGCGTTTTTTGTGTCGAAGGTTGTCTTTCAAATTTGACATAAATCCTTTTGGCAGGGCACCAAATCCCAGCAAGAAGGACAAATCTACAGGCAGTAATGCATACAGCGTGACTGTTTGTGCTACTAAAGTATCAATTTGTCACTTTTTTACCTTCTTGCCACCTTTATTTCTTCGCAGCATTCTGCTTGTATAAGCATAATTTCTTATGACAGATTATTTTTTTATCTCAACTTATACGAAAGCTCAACTGTTGCATCAAAGTTTGATTTGATTAAAAGAAATAAGCAACTGTCTCAACGGTCACACTGAATACATAGCCAATAAATGAGGGAAAGGGGCCACAACTATCCAACTCCCAAGATGATAAGCTTCTGGAAGGCTAATGGCAGTGGAAGTTACCAATATTAGTCTACATCGAAGCAAGACTGCAGCCACCACTTTGCTGGAAAAAAATAAATAAAGGTAGGTGCCGCAAGGAACAGGGTTATTGATCTTAACCATGTCAATTATCAATTCTTTTATGCAAATAAAGGGTATCGTCTGACAAGTTGTATTCTATGTCATAAAATATTAAGTTCTTTTTTGGATTCTTTAATTGAACTGTATGGAATTTTAATCAGAAATAATTCATAGTCAGGCTCAAGTTCAGTAATTTCAATTCTTATTGAATGAAATATTTTTTTATTAATTAATGTGAGTTTCTAAAGAAGAGAAGAAAAATTAAACTTAGACTTTAAGCTGGGGGAAATACCGATACTTTTCTGTGCAGGCACGCACTTCATCATGACTGTAAGCTTACTGAGATGAAACTTAAGTTACTTCAAATATATTGGTTGATTGGCAGAAATTCAACACTTAGCCTGGACTGCAAACTTTTAATATACGAGTCGCTTTTGAAGTCAATATGGTGTTACGGTATCCAGTTATAGGGCACTCCTTCAGCTTCCAATGTAGAGAGAATTCAACGAAGACAAAATTAACTTTTAAGGTTAATAACACCTGCTCCATAGTACAATAAGAATTCAAATATACATCGTGATTTAAATATGCCACTAGTGATTGGAGAAATCGCAAAATACGCATCCTAATCCGCTTGCTCGTAATATTTTGAACTTTACTGGACACATCCGCCTAAAAAAGAGGGACACAAGGGCTCTAATACTCAACACTCCAGATGGGATTTCTTGAAAATACTTTTTTTTTCCTTTTTTGATTATCACTACTTATGTATTATTTATAACTATTACTGACTTTATGTCCGACAGTGGTTGTTTTAAAAAACAAATACAAACAAATGTGTTGTTCTTATTTGCTCTTTGACCAACCAAACAATAATTGCTTTAAACAAGTAAGAGTGCTATATTCGGCTGTGCCGAATCTTATATACCCTTTACCAAAGTGCGTTTATGTAGTATAGAGATACATACATAAGCACAGAGATATGTATGTAGGTACATATTAATTTTGTGAAAAAATTCATACTTTTTGTGCAATTTTCAGGTTTTAGGCATTATGTTTAATTTGGTGATTTTTCCGATTTTTTTTCATATAGGCAATTTTTTTTTGGTTTTGGCGATATAGGCAATTTTTTTTTGTTTTGGCTATTTTTTTCAGTGTTTAGCGTTTTTTTTTAATTTTGGTGATTTTTTTCATATAGGCAATTTTTTTTGTTTTGGCGATTTTTTTCGGTTCATGGCGTTTTTTTAATTTTGGCGATTTATTTTCGTTTTGGCGATTTTTTTGATTTTGGCGATTTTTTTTCATTTAGGCGATTTTTTTTTAATTTTTTTTCATATAGGCAATTTATTCTCGTTTTGGCGATTTTTTTCGGTTTTTGACGTTTTTTTTTAATTTTGGCGATTTATTTTCGTTTTGGCGATTTTTTTGATTTTGCCGATTTTTTTTTCATACAAGCGATTTTTTAATTTTTGGCGATTTTTTTTTTTGATATAGGCAATTTTTTTTTTGTTTTGGCGATTTTTTTCGGTTCTGCCGTTTTTTTAATTTTGGCGATTTATTTTCGTTTTGGCGATTTTTTTGATTTTGGCGATTTTTTTTCATTTAGGCGATTTTTTTTCATTTAGGCGATTTTTTTTTTCATTTTTGGCGATTTTCGTTTATATATGCATTTTTTTTGTTTTGGCGATTTTTGCGGATTTTTGTCATGGTGTGAATTTTTTTTCATTTTGACACTTTCTCGTTTTGGCGATTTTTTCGGTTTTTGGGGTTTTTTTAATTTTGGCGATTTTTTTTCGTTATGGCGTTTTTTTTTGATTTTGACGATTTTTTTTCATATAAGCGATTTTTTTAATTTTTGGCGATTTTTTTCATATAGGCAATTTTTTTTTGTTTTGGCGATTTTTTTAGTGTTTGGCGTTTTTTTTTAATTTTGGCGATTTATTTTCGTTTTGGCGATTTTTTTATTGTGGCGATTTTTTTCATTTAGGCGATTTTTTTTTTAATTTTTGGCGATTTTTGTTCATATAACCATTTTTTGTTTGTTTTGGCGATTTTTGCGGTTTTTTGGCGTTTTAATTTAATTTTAGCGTTTATTTTTATTTTGGCGATTTTTTTCGCTTTGGCGATTTTTTTTAAATTTTTGGCGATTTTATAATTTTTGGATTTTTTAGTTTTACCGTTTTTGAAAATTTCAACAGTTTAGCTCTTACGGTTTCCAAGATATAGCAATTTGTTAAAATTACATAGTCAAAATTGCATTAACTGATGGACCACCCTTTAATTTAAATTTTTTTTAATTTTAGTGTTAATTGTTGCAGCATATATAAAAATACACTAATTTTACAAATTTCAAGTGTCAATATGCATATGTACATACATAATACAATTGTATGTATATTACATGGGATTTTAAAAGTTTTCGTCACTCATTTTGGAACACCCTTTAATTTTTAGCTTTTATATATTTGTTGTTGTAGCGATCAAAGTTCTACATACACTGTCCAAATTTCAGACCCGTAGCTTTTACCGTTCCTGAGAAAATAGCCTTCTTCCTAAAACATGAAATATGTTTAATTATTAGGAAATAATTTAAAGTTTTCCAACCCTGGAAACGTTTTTTTATTTTGTTAAATTTTAAAATTTTTTTTTTAATTATAAATAGCAATTTTATTCATACCGAAGTATAAAATAAGTTAATTTAATAAAAAAGTAATGAAAACTAGTTTTCGGTAGTTATTTTCTATGGGAATATTGAGTATGAGTTTTCCAGCTCTGAAACCGTCTGCTCGATTTTGCTGAATTTCAATAGCAAAATTTTTCGGAAAATTTCTGACACCAGTCCAAGAACGAAGTCTCTAGCTCTTCTGGGAGCTTGGGAAAACCGATTTCACGTACAGACAGACGGACAGACGGACATCGCTTGTTCGTCTTCCCTATGCATAAGGATCCAGAATATATATACTTTATGTGTCGCTTATTAATATTGTAGAAATTACAAACGGAATGACAAACCTATATATACCCTTTTACCATTTTTTGGTAAAGGGTATAAAAAATCAACATTAACAACTAGAAACAGACACGCTAAATAACATATTTGTTCATTCCAGAACCAAAAACACGCAAAACTGGTGCAAACAGTTTTATCTGTGCAATGTTATAATATGTACCTACAAAGTAGATTCTTCACACCATTTTTAGGGTTCCGTACACCGAAGGTGAAAAAAGGAAGCCTATTGTTTTCGCTACGCTGTCCGTCTGCCCATCACACGGGGCCTGAAATTTGGACAAAGTATGTAGAACCTTGGCCGCTACAGCAACAAATACATGAGAATTAAAAATTAAAGGGTGTTCCAAAACGAGCAACGAAAAATGCTAAAATCCCATGTAATATACATACAATTGTATGTACATATGAATGTTGAACCTTGAAATTTTGTAAAATTAGTGTATTTTTATATAGACTACAACAATTAACATTAAAATATTAAAAAATTTAAATTAAAGGGTGGTCCATCAGTTAATGCAATTTTGACTATGTAATTTTGACAACTTTCTATATCTTGGAAACCGTAAGACGTAAACTCTTAAAATTTTCAAAAACGGTAAAACTAAAAAATTCGAAAATTATAAAATCGCCAAACCGAAAAAAATCGTCAAAACCTGAAAAAAAATCGTCAAAAATTAAAAAAAAATCGCCAAAACGAAAAAAATTTACAAAATTAAAAAAAAATTGTAGCACTAAAATAAATCACCAAATTCTAAAAAATCGCCCAAATTAAAAAAATCGCCTAAAACCAAAAAAATCGACAAAACGCGAAAAATGCGCCAAAATCAAAATAATTGTTTATGTGAAAAAAATCGCCAAATTGAAAAAAACCGCCAAAACTAAAAAAAACGCCAAAATTAAAAAAATCGCAAAAACGAATATAAATCGCCATAATTAAAATAACGCCAAGAACCGAACAAAATCCTCAAAACGAGAAAAAAAGTACCAAAATTAAAAAAAATCGCCAAAATAAAAAAATTAAAAAAAACTTCAAAAATCAAAAAAATTTCTAAAAGGAGAAAAAGTGCCAAAACTCAGAAAGCGCCAATAAATTCAAAAAACAGCAAAACTAAAAAAAAACGCTTAAAACCGAAAAAAACCTAAAAACGAAAAAAATGCCAAAGCTATAGTTTATATTGGCTAAAGTTCGTATTGAATTTCATATCTCGTGTCCGTACGGGACCCTTCGTGCGCGGGTCAAAGTCGCACTTCACTGAATTTATTCTAAAATTATCCACATCCTTTATAAATTTAATTCAATGACAAAAAATCCATTAATAAGCACATGTAGTATTTAGTACTTAACACACGTAAAAACTTATTTACACGTATTTAAGTGTGTGTCGGTATGTTTATCTATAACAAATTTATTTGTGAAGGGTCAATAAATTCATGGCAAAAGAAAAATTGAGATTTATTTAGTGTGTTGTATCTCTCAAAATGAAGAATTGTACTTTGTCGATTATACCCACTCAAAGTGAATCAGCCGCCCTGCTGTGATGACGACAGAAGCTGCCGACTCAGACCAAGTGTTTTTTGTTGAATGGAATACAAAAATGTATGAATGAATTAGTTTGGTTACTTGGAGGACAGATTACAAATGATGTTGGTTGCTTTAATGTAAAAATATTGTTTGACTTGCAGAACATTATAAAGTTGTAACAACTAAACATTCTCACATATATACACACATACGAATAATTTAGTATTAAAAACAAAAAATTACACTACTTGTATTTTAGTGGCATTTAAAGCCTGGTACTCTGTTCAACATTTCACGCAAAATGTTGACATATTCCATGTAAAAAAATTCACATGAAATACAGGGTGGCCCAGAAAGACTGAAGTGGTGTGAAATCCTTATAACTTTTTATTTAAGACATATTTTTTTAGTTTTTTGTTTTTTAAATACATTAAATTTATAGGGAATATTTTAAGATTAGTTATTAAAAATTATATCCCGCAAGTGGTGGCCATTTCCTGCTTCGCACAAATGTGCTCTTTCCAACACATTTTCAATGACCTTTCGCAAAACTTCCGGTGTTATGTTGTTAATTTCGTCTCGAATATTGGTTTTTAATTCCTCAATAGTCCTAGGCTTATTAAGATAAACTTTCCCTTTTAAATAACTCCAAAGGAAACAGTCTGGAGCAGTTAAATCCGGGGAACGCGGAGGCCAATTAAAATTGCTTCTACGCGAAATTATTTTTTCACCAAAGATGTCGCGTAAAAGAGCCATTGTGGCCCTGGAAGTGTGCGCTGTGGGTCCATCCTGTTGGAACCATATTTTCGGATGGTTTTCCACGGTTGGCTTTACCAAATTTTCCAACATGGCCTGATATCGATCACCATTGATGGAAATGGCGACACCTCGTTCATTTTCAAAAAAATATGGGCCAATGATCCTTTCTGAAGAAACACCGCATCAAACAGTATACTTAACTGGGTGTAATTGTCGTTGATGAAGTACTCTCGGGTTTTCAATATCCCATATCCTAAAGTTTTGTTTGTTAACGAGGCTTCGTCACTCATAACTAAGTTATGAATAATGGAAATGGAAAGAACACATTTGTGCGAAGCAGAAAATGTCCACCACTTGCGGGATATCATTTTTAATAACTAATTTAAAAATATTCCCTATAAATTTACTGCATTTAAAAAACAAAAAATTAAAAAAATATGTCTTAAATAAAAAGTTATAAGGAATTCACACCACTTCGGTCTTTCTGGGCCACCCTGTATTTATGAAAAAATTTTGCTAAACTTGTACTCTGTTCAAGTCGTGAAAAATTTGTGAAATGTGTCTGGCAACATTTTCTTGACATCTGTGAAATAATGTGACTGACACTTATTTCGCCCGAAATATTGACAGCTGATGTTTTTATTTACAAGAGTCGATCAATGTTGCCTACTTCTAACCAATAAAAACGATAACTTTTTCGGAAAAAGCAATATGGACATCACTTTTTACGTGTCAAATTTTTCACGCGAAATAGTCAATGTTGCTGAAAATTTTTCACAACTTCGAACAGAGTACTAGGCTTAACAGTTTAATTTGTTAATAGTGTCATATGAAACCTTTGGTTAGCTTAAGATTTATGATATGGTTTCTCTTTTCTGGTTACTTCTAAAACTGGAAGTGTAATTTAATTTTTTGTGGCCTTTTTTAAGATTATTTTACCATTTTTTTCTCAATGCTGCTACGACTATTATTGGTGGAAATGATTTCCGCATTTATTGTACATATTCCGATGGTTGGAGATACATACATACAACATGCATGTATAAATTTTTATTATTTGGGTAAATACATACATATGTACATGTCTGCAACTTGTTGAACATTTTGTAAATTGGCCTCTTGTTCGCATCCTGCATATTAATGCCAACAAAATGACTGGTTGTTGTGCTTAATTTTATATGGCGGATGTCGTGCCATTTACCAATACGGTCATATTAAGTGGATGAATAAATTTCCTGTTGCTTTTGGGCAAAATCCATTTTATTCGTACATACATACATTCATGACATTTATACAATTAAATTCTAGAAAAAAATCTTTAAATTAAAAAATTTTATTAGAATTAACTTAATATCATAAGACGAAAAAACATTAATTTTAAGCTTTTTTACGGAACCAAAAAAGTACTTAATACTAGTTCCAAAACATTTCAAAGTTTATTCAATAAACGTAAAATTCAATTAGTTCATAAAATATTTATAACAAATGCACGAAATTTAATTGGTTATTTTGGTATACCGCCAACTGTCGATTGAAATCGGCCTTCTTCTGTATTGAAGAGCAACATTCCATTCTAAAACTTGCTGAGTTAAAAAGCCAGTTTTGAGATAAACGCCCTAAAATTTTTTGATAATATTTTGGGAGTGTTATGAGATAAAAACTTGAGACTTTTTGTAAGCATATAATAATTGCAATATAATTTGTTAAGTTTATTTGACCTTTATAAATTTGTTGTAGATCATAGTTATAAGTGACGTTGAATATTTATAATTGTACAGAAATCTATTACTTAGTCTTCTAAGTAGACTTGGCATATTTCTGGTGGTCCTTTCTCACCTACAATGGTCGTCTAAGTGCATATAGCACGTTTTAATTTGGAGAAAAAGTTTAATAAATTTTTTTAGTACATAATTACAAAATAAATCATGTTAAATTTACCTAAAGCATGTAAAAAGGGAACCATTGTTTCGGCATTATAGGTCACTGATCTCAGGTATCCCGATATAGTATTAATGCAGTTTTTACCATCATATTGCACTACACTAATGTCTTCAAAATAAAAAGATTTTGAGATTCGGTGGATCAATACTAGAACGGTATCATGATTCGTGGGGAAATTTTTACTGTGTTTGTAGGCCGAATAGAAGGCCTAATTACTTCCTACTACAATTTGATTTTTTAGCCACTTTCTATTTGGCTCCACTGTTTTTGGTAGCTCAGGTTTTCGTGTAACATGTTACTGTTAAACATGATCAGTTTAATCTATTACTTTACCATGATTCGACTTACAAATGAACAACGCTTTCAGATTACAAAATTTTATTTAAAAAAATTTATATTCGGTTAATAAAGTGCATCGTGCACTTCTTTCATTTTATGTTCAGTTTGGACGACCTCCTGAGGCGGCTATTTGGAATCTTGTGACTAAATTTTACCCTAAATTTACATTATTAAACATTAAACAATCAACACGCATATATATAAGTGCCCATATAGGAAAATATCGCAGCGGTATCTGCCAAAGTTGTTGACGACTTTGGATTATCGGGCAAAAACGTTACTGTGAATGGCGAGCGCCACCGTGTGATGATTACAAATTTTTTTGCCCAAAATGGAAGAGCTAGTCTTGACTGGAGTAAAGCGTTGTAAGTTTTCAATTTGCATACAACTCAATGAAGACAAGAAAAAGTATACTTCTCTCAGGAGGTGATGGTACCAAATCTTTACACAAAATAAAATACGAAATGCCGCATCATTCTTCGTTATTAACTCAAAAAACAAATTTTTGGAGATATGACACTATTGAAGTAAATGAGCGATATGATTTCACAGCACTCGAAACAATGACCCAATTGCGAGGCGGGTGGGCGGCCAATTATCCGCTTGGATCCTGCTATTAAACGCCTTTAGACTATTTTTTGTGGGTCTATGCTAAGGCTCATGTCTATAAAGACAAGTCCGCACCGGTTGACTTACTGGAAGTCAATATTGAAAAATTTATTCGTGAGGTACCGGCCGATATGTTGGCGAGAGTATGTCAAAATTGGAGCCAGCGTGTGAACCATTTGAGGCGTAGCTGCGATCAACATATGTTTATACTTTATCATACTTTTATCATAGAATATACTATAGCATTTTGCACATGCTACGATGCAAGACCATTTTCACAAGACTGTGAATTGGACTTATATGTATGTACATTAGACTGGTCGCAATTTGTTTTTTGGAAATTTGATTAATTAAAATATGAAGTTTGGTGTAAGAAATCATGTCCTAGATTTTCAGTTCAATCTGACGGTGCCTAGTCGTGCTTAGTGGGGCCGAAAGTTCCCCATATTATAAAAAAAATCTATTCAATCATATCTTTAAAGTTGTACTAGTTGAAAAGCCGGTCCTATAGACCAAAAATCAAAAATCTGGCTTCAAACCAATCTTCTGCAGAGAAAGTGGTTTAAGTATGCTAAATTTCAGCTTCTTATGTTATGAGATTTTTTTTAATACATGTATTTATTTATTGTATCTTCAAATATGAACCAAATCTTAAATCTAAAAAATTATTATTAGGCCCGACCAGTGTGGGACATAAACTTAGTGATAGTTGCAAATAATACATAAGTAGTGATAATCAAAAAAGGAAAAAAAAGTATTTTTAAGAAATCACATCTGCAGTGTTGAGTATTAGAGCCAAGTCCCTCTTTTTTAGGCGGATGTGTCCAGTAAAGTCCAAAATGTTACGAGCAAGCGTGTAAGGATGTGACTCGAGTTTTGTTAAGTATTTGCCTGCGTATTTTGCAATTTCTTCAATAACTAGTGCAATATTTAAATCACAATGTATATTTGAATTTTTTATGTACCAGGAGCCGTAAAATTTTGTTTTGCCTTCGTTGGATTCTCTCGACATTAAAAGCTGAAGCAGTGCCTCATATTTCAATTCCGTAGCAGCATACTGCCTTCAAAAGCGACTTGTATATCAAAAATTTGCAATCTAGACTGAGAGTTGAATTTCTACCAATCAGCCAATGTACTTGAGTTAACTTTAGTTTCATTTGTGTTAGGTTTGAATCAATATGTTGTTTCGATGTCAGTCTTTTAACAAGGTGTATACCAAGATATTTCACATGTAAATGTTGAAGAACAATTTGATTATTGATCCTAATGAGGGATCAATTATCTTTTCGTAGGGTAAATGTTACCTGAGCATACGTCTGTTCGTTTACCTTTATTCTCCATAAGTTTAATCAAAGTTACAGCTGGGTAATATGTTCCTGAAGATATAAGGATACGTCATGAGGGTTTTCGTTCTTACTAAGGTAGGCTGTATCATCGGCAAATGTATTACTGCCCACAGGCATATCACAAGTATATATCAAATACAAAACTTGCCCGGATGATATAGTTACAAGCATACTCATAAACTCCCCTTCCACAACAGTGAACTTCCCGGCAATAATGTAACTTTCAATTTTAAAATTAGGACTTCACGTCACACTTTATCAAATGCCTGAGCAACGCCAATAAACAGTGCAGAGCAATACTTCTTTTCTTCAAAAGTTTTTCTAATAAATTGAACCAATCTATGAGTTTGTTCAATGGTGCTCAGCTGACTTCTAAAACAAAAAAACTAAATTGATGGTCCAGGATGCCCCCATTATCAGTTAGAATTGGGGACAAATTTATCATGAGTACTTTTTCGTAAAGTTTTGACATTGTTGATAGCAGACTTATTGGCCTGTATTACTTAGCCTTGGTAAGGTCTTTGCCTAGCTTTGGAATCACTTTTATCTTGGCAAGTTTCCAGCTGTGTAGATAATACTCCAGTCGTAAAATGTTATTATAAATGAATAACAGGATTCTAATTGCAATATGAGGTAAGTTTATCAGGATATTGTAAAGTACGAGTAAAAATGCTTTCGAATTCGTATGCTTATAACATGTAAATTCGAAAGCATTTTATTTTATTTCGAATTACAGAATAAAGCCCCTGGAGCTTTCTTCGGGTTGAGTTCAGCAATTAGTTTTTGAACATCACGTGTCTTAAATTTTATGGGTCGAGGGGGTAGAGCAACTACACTCGACAAATTAACAACACAGTACATGTGTTTGGGGTAAATACGGATTTTAAATGCTCAACACATATGTTTCCTTTTTCAGTATCGTTTCTAACCCAACCTCCAGTAGATGTGCGCAGGGGCGATTTAAACTCAACGCGCAGTTTTAAGCTTTCTAGCAGCGTGCCACAAAGAGTAATTAGATGCTGGTGTGACATCCACATCTTCCAGATAATTTTTAAGAGATGCAGTTTTTCCAGATGCAAGCAACTCTTGGAGTCGTTTATAGTACTCTTTAAGTCTGATTTTATGTTGAGGAGATCTGCGTTGTTGCCATTACATTCTAGATCTTCTTTTTTCACATACGAGACGTTCAATATCCATAGAATAAATTCTATTTAAAGCAGTCTGCGAATGGGAGGTAATAGCATATTCAGCAGCCTGCTTAATATTTTCATTAAGGTTGACAATATAAGATTCAATACCAAAAACCATTAATACATTAAATTTATATTTCAAGTACATTATTCTATATATGTAACTATAAATATCTGATTGAATAGATGTTTTTTTATGATATGGGGAACTTTAGGCCCCACTAGGCACGACTAGGTACCGTCGGATTGAGCTTACAAATTAGGACATGATTTCTTACATCAAACCTCATATTTTAAGCAGCGCAAACAATTAAATTTAAAAAAATATATAAAATCCCATACCAGATGCGACCAGTCTAATGTACATATGTATACACTAGTGATGCACGAATATTCGTAGTCGTCTTCGAATTGTCGAATATTCGGCAATTTTCAGGCGAACACGAATGTATTTGTATTAGCTAAATTCAAGCAGATGCGAATGCGAATGTATTCGTATTCGCCAAATTCAGACGAATACGAATACGAATATTTTTCTAAGGAAATTAAATAAATAAATGCATAAATCCTAAATGAAATTTAAATAAATGACTTAAAATCTTAGTTTGTACAAATACATTAATTTTTTATAGAAATTTGGCTTTGTATAATTTTCAAATATTATTCAATGACGATCATTAAAATGTTGGGTACTTTTTATTAAGTTTAACGTACGCCAATAAGAGTGTGGTGTCCTTTTTCATAGAAAACTTTTTTGTATTTCATATTGCATATAATATTCGTATTCGTATTCGCGAATATAGTTTCAAATATTCGTACTCGTATTCGCGAATATCTTTTAAAATATTCGTATTCGTATTTGTATTCGCGAATATCAAAAACAGACATTCGTTACATCACTAGTATACACACTTCCATATATAAATTTTGTGCACGTACTATGTTTTTAACAGCAAAACTAACACACCGTTACAAAAAAATTATATTCCAAATATCAAACAACAATTACAATAACCTGAAAAATGCAAATGCCTGCTGAAGAAGGGGTCTTACAGGCCTTTTGAGGAATGCAGAAGGCTTTATCTGGTTAGGACACGTGTGTCTGACAAATAAGGGCTTCCAGAAGGCATGGTTACTACTTCTTTTCGACGCTGGGTCAGTTTCGCATGTTTAGTTGTAGTGATCAAGGAATGACAATAAGTACTAAAAAAAATATACATAAATAAATAGTTCTTTTATCTAATTTTTCGACCTTTTTTATATATTCAATTAAACTATTTTTTTGAGCTTTAGGTCTGGTATTATTTGTCTTTTATTTTATCAATATTTCGTTAACCTTCGGTTAACTTCTTCAGGATATATGTTTATTGTTTTTTAATATTTAGTATTTTTCTTTTTTCTTTTCTCCTTTCAATTACAAATTATTTTTTACAATTTTAAAATAACAAAAAAAAATTGTAAAAAAATAATTTTAACATAACAAAAAAAAATTTTAAACAATAATAATTAATAACAATAAACATATATCCTGAAGAAGTCAACCGAAGGTTAACAAAATATTGATAAAATAAAGGACAAATAATACCAGACCTAAAGCTCAAAAAAATAGTTTAATTGAATAAATAAATAGTCTAAATTTTAGCAGCTGCGTATAATTCTAATTGTAGCACAAACAATACGTAAGCACGAATACGAATATTTGAAACGATATTCGCGAATACGAATATTATATGTGTAGTTTATAGACATAAAATTGGGATTATGTTTACGCCTACAAAATGTAATATGAAAAAATTGTTATGAAAAAGGACTTCATACTCCTGTTGGCCAACTTTGAAGTTAATAAAAGCTACATAGGTAGCCATTAAATAGCCATTGAAAGTGATACAATGCACAAATTTCTATAAAAAGTGTTATGAAAATTTATTTTTAGCCATTTATTTAAATTTTGTTTGGAATTTATGCATTTCTTTATTTATTTTTTTGGAAAAATATTCGTAACATCCAAAAAGGGCCGAATATTCGGCAATTCCAATACGAATACGAATATTCGTGCATCACTAGTGCGCAAACATATTTTTTCTCGAACAACTATCATTAAAACCAATTCCAGCATACAAGATCATCTCTACTTTGTTGATGCAAAAAACGAAACTACGCTGCAACTACAAACAAGAAGGCGCATGCGTATTAAACGAATTGACTATCTCTCATGCATTCATTCTGAATATTTTTAAAAACATAATATTAATATGTATTCAGTCAAAATAAAATAATGCAGTCATACTCAGAATATTCATTCGGCATTGTATACAATCATTTGTGTACATAAAATGGAATGGAAAATGTTTGGCTGTGAGTGGCTGTTTGAAAACATGCTTTATGACTGTGTGAAAATAAAATAGTTCTGTATTGCGCATGTGTATTCGGTGTAATATTCAAAATATTTTTATATTAATACAGTCTATAAATTTTACTTGTTGTCGTTTATGTCGAGTAATTTGGAAAATGTGTATACACATAGTTGTTGGATGTTTACAGTTCTACGTATTCGGTTTAAAATTTATGCGTGTGTTTGTCTTTTGCGTTTTTTTATTTTTAGCTGAACGCATTCGTAGTTGTTTGACGGCCAACACTCAAAAAGTACTTAAAACGATACTTTTGTCATTCTCTGGAAGTGATGTGGCAGAATTGCGTATATGCTACACTGAAAGGAAAATCATTCATTCAGAGAATGAAACGGTTTCATTAAATGTTCTGCATTATATCAATGAAACTTTTCATTAATACAATGAACAATTACATTGTATACATGAAATCTTTCAATCTCTGCTCTCCATGTGTTCTTCATAGTTCATTGTATTAATGAAAATCGTTACATTGTTTAAACGAATTTTATTTTTAGCAAATTTGGGACAAATTTTATTTACTTACTGTATACAGTAAGTAGACATAAATAAATTAAAAGTTAGTTTGTTAAAAAATATTTTCTATTTCTTACTTTTCTAATCCCTTTTAATTTCAAAGCAGTATGGTCGTCATAAATGCAATGAAATAATTTCATTTATACAATGTAATATTCTTCATTGTATGCCAGTTATCTCTCTCTTTCTCTTTTTTTATCCATTCACGTGCCTCACCACTATACAAACACAAGAAGTTTTTGCAAAACACCCAATAAAGATGCTTCTTTTGTTAAGATTTTTGTTTTGTTCTTTTAAACTTATGTTTGTGTATTGTAATTCTCAACAACATATTAAGAGTTTTACAATAAATATATGAGTTTTTGGGCTTACTTAAAACATTATTTGGGTTGAACTCTAATGATGAGTTTGCTTAAATCTTAAATGTTTTACTTTAATAAATACAAACATATGTACATGTATTAAGTACATACATATGTACTTGTATATATTAAATAAAAAAAGCTATATATTTTTTATTAAGTATGTGGTTTGGAAGGGATATGATTTCATGTTTTTTATAGAAAATTTTCATTATTTACTGCTTATACATATATCATTATATTTATGAAAATCTCATCATTACTTTAATGAAATTTTCTTTATATTAATGAAAAAACTTCATTAATAGTATGTAAAAACTTCATTAAATCAATGAAACAACTACATTATATTTATGAAAAAGTTTCATTGAAGTAATGAAATAGTTTCATTCTATTTATGACACATCCGCCAAAATTAACTTCATAAATACAATGAAACATTCTTCATTGATCCAATGAAGGGCTTCATTAGCTGACTTTTAATGAAAATTTTCATTAATACAATGAAGAATTTCATTGTCTGAATAAAGAGTTTCCTTTCAGTGTAGATTAACATTCTATTCAAAATTCCTGTGCAATAATGAAGGATACATACATTTTGGAGAAGCCAGTCGAATGCAGCTTCGCGTTTCTTACAAAATGAATGAAATAAACAGAAAACATAAATAATTGCATTTAAATTCTAAATAACTTATTAAAATCTATAAAGCTGAGGATCAGTAGTCGGCCTTATTAAAAAAATTTATTTTATTTTTGGAATAAGATAATTTCACCAATGTATGTATTACTTTTTTACTCGTTTTTTCAGAAATACGCTATGCTTTGAAGTATTCAATAGAATGGTTGGTTCATTATTTTATTTATTTAATTTTTTTTTTTCATTTTATTTGCGCAACAGCTGAAAATTCACAAGCTCTGTATTTACACTCATACTCTCACCCATATATGTATGTAGATTGCTGCAACATGTGTGCCAGAATATCCATATACACCACGAGTATCCGTATGATATATTTTCAGTCAAATACACAAGTAAAAATACGAAAGGGGATGGCACCACAAATAGTGATTAATTGATTTCACCTTTAGTGGTATACGAAAAAAATTACAGACAGATATGAAAAGGTGTTCTAAATGTATGAAGAATATGTTAAAGCATAAAATGGACTGGCCTAAAAATTTGCAACAGAGAAGTGAAACAACAACAACAGCAGGCACCATGAAAATTCCAGTTTTGACCAACTTAAATGATGCATGTGTTGCTTAAATAAAATTTTTTATTTTAATTTTCTTCAAGTTTTGTCTTTAAACAAAAATATTTGTTAACTGGAGGATATGAAATGAAACAAATGATACAAACTACTGGCTGTCATTGTACTCGTATACGTTGCCGTAGCTTATTTATGCAAGGAAAAGGAAACACAGTCTTGGAGCAGTTTCTAAACTTTTAAGCCATTGCAAGACAAATAATACATGCTCACACAAAAACTCTGTCCAACTGTCACAGCAACATTGTAAGTAACTGCAGTCTGTCTGCCTGTCAGTTGGTCTTTGGGTAAAAAAGGAGTGAAATAGAAGACTGTGAGAGAGGCAGAAGGGAATAGATTTGAAATTGTAGAAATATTTTGACAAATGAACCTAAATAACAGGTTGCACTTTAACAGAACATTTGCTGTTTTATTCCTCCCTGTTCATTCCCTATTCTTCCATTGGTTTTCCTGTCGGTTTCTTTGTTCACTCGTATGCCTGTTTCATGTTGAGGAATTAAGTCTTTTTAGTTTTTGTTAACAAAATTTCATTGAAGAATTCATGTAGAACGAGTAAAGAAAAAGGTCCAATTAAAGGTTTTTCTATAAAACAAAATAAGAATTTTAAAAACGACACCACAACTAGACAACCTTGATAACTAATTTATTTTGGCCTAAAGCCAAATAAAAATTTTAGTATACTTTTTAATATTTGGAGGGTTTTACCAACAAATTAACTTCGACATGCTTCCATCAAACTGATGATTTTCGTTATAAATGATCTTGTACATACATGTGAATATAAAACTGAGTTTTCTTACTAATTTTTTAATTTTGTCTTGTTTTCAATAAATAAAGACGATATAATACAAAAATCAAATATTATGCACATTTAAATACACTAGGGAAATCCAAATGCACAGTGATACAACAAGTGACAACTTGGAAATGGAAAGCTCCTATTAATATGGCAAAAAGCAAATTTTTGTTCGAAATGACTGTTGCTTTAAAAATATTCCAGGTAGATTCAATTATAAACCATTGGTTCGCATTGGACATTCCGTCTGTTATGAAGACACTTTATACAGCCTCCCGTCCTGCTAAAAGTACATGAAGCATTATGTCACTCGGCAGGAAAAGTTTGGAGCATTTTACACAATATACATTTTATACGCTATAAAAATAAAAAATTTTGGTTTCGTATTTTGAAAAAAAATTGCTGTTAATTTTCTAAGACATTAAATAACTACCTAATGTGACTTCAGCGTCCTCTTGTAGACCAAAAAAGGGATAGAATACTACTCTTTTCATTAAACATTTTTTTTTATTATCTTTTGACCGTATTTAGACACGAAAACATTTGGAAGGGAAACATTTAGTTTGGAGTAGTGATGTAACAAATGTCAATTTTTGATATTCGCGAATACGAATACGAATACGAATATTTCAAACGATATTCGTGAATACGAATACCAATACGAGTACGAATATTATAGGCAATATGAAATATTAAAAAATTGTTATGAAAAAGGACTTCACACTCTTGTTGGCGTACTTTAAAGTTAATAAAAAGTACCAAAAATTTTAATGATCGTCATTGAATAATATTTGAAAATGATACAAAGCACAAATTTCTATAAAAAATTAATGTATTTGTACAATCTAAAATTTTTAGTCATTTATTAAAATTTTATTTAGGATTTATAAATTTATTTATTTAATTTCTTTGGAAAAATATTCGTATTAGCCTGAATTTTACGAATGCGAATACATTCGTATTCGCATCCGTTTGAATTTAGCGAATACGAATACATTCAGATTCGCCTGAAAATGGCCGAATATTCGACAATTCGAATACGAATAATCGTGCATCACTAGTTTGGGGCTATTTTCGGGTGGGGAAGAGACAATCATTTTTGTGTTCGATAATTGGTGATACTTTTTGCTACCCTGAAGGAAATGTCGATGGTGAAAATGTCCTTAGTCGCTTTTGACTTTTTCACCAGTACTATTCTACAATTATCCCCCAATACCTTGCGCTATAGGCATTTAGCTTGTGCGTGTCTCTCTCTTTCTTACTGCGAATAGAAGAGAAATTGTAGCCAATGTAACTACTACTAGAATTTTACTGTTGAAATAGAGACATTTGGTCCCAGTCTGACTGCAGGGTACGTATACACGCATGCATGTACCAATACGCTTGCTTTTATGCAATAATATTGAAATGTCGCCAGCAACATGATGTTTTCTTTCCAAATGTTCGCCCGTCTAAACTAGGACTTTGTTGCAAACAGTTAAATCATTCTCATTTTGTTAAATTTTGTACTTTTTTTCCTTAAATCTCTGAAAAGTGAAGAAATCCGAACCAAAATCGATCATTTGGGCTCGTAAAAAAATACATATGTATATATATATATATATATATATATATATATATATATATATATATATATATATATATATATATATATACATATATATATATATATATATATATATATATATATATATATATATATATATATATATACATATTTTTCAAGGCTTCGGCAAAATGTTCAAACATAATTTTTTTTGATATTTTAAATATATAAGAAATAAACGAACAAAGAAAAAAACCAGAAGAGCATATTTTTTGTCTCTTTTGAATATTCCATTCAACTTGAACGTTTTTTAGTTTAAAGTTAAATAATATATGTAAGTTTTTTATGCAATAAGAAATCAGTTAAAACAAATATTTTATAAAACTGGTTATGATAAATTATTTGTTATGCTCTTAACTATCAGAAAACCTAAACTTTAATCTTCTACTCAAAAAACTGAAATTAATACAATTTTTGGAATGAAACGCTCAAAACTAAAGTTTTTGCTTAGTAATTAAGGCACAAAATTCACTGACTTTTACCCCCACTGGTAGGGTCAATAAGAACTAAGACTTCAAAATTCGTACAAACTGGTTTGAATTAGATTGTTACCTATCGAACAGCATAACTTTTATTACAATATAAGACATGATTATTTTGTGTGTTTTTGTCTACGGAACAAAGCACTGTGTGTCGTAGGTAGTTCAACTTGGCATAATTTTACCAGCATTTCGTTTGGTATCTCACCAAGGACAGCTGTAATGAGTTGTGACTGACTTGTCCCTGTACACGAGATACTTGACATATCCCCACAAAAATAGTCTAATGGGGTCAGTGCTAACTTTTGCAAAATAAATGAAAATAAATCTGAAACATGCACTGAAAGGAAACCCTTCATTCAGACAATGAAATTCTTCATTGTATTAATGAAATTTTTCATTAAAAGTAAGCTAATGAAGCAATTCATTGGATCAATGAAAAATGACTCATTGTATTTATGAAGTTAATTTTGGCGGTCATGTCATAAATAGAATGAAACTATTTCATTAGTTCAATTAAACTTTTTCATGAATATAATGAAGTTTTTACATACTATTAATGAAGTTTATTCATTAATATAAAGAAAATTTCATTAAAGTAATGATGAGATTTTCATAAATATAATGATATATGTATAAGCAGCAAATAATGAAAAATTTCTATTAAAAACATGAAATCACATCCTTTTCAAACCACCTACTTAATAAAAAAATATATAGCTTTTTTATTTTATTTAATATATAAAAGTACATACATATGTACTTAATACATGTATGTACATATGTTTGTATTTATTAAGGAACTCATCATTAGAGTTCAGCCCAAATAATGTTTTAAGTAAGCCGAAAAACTCACATGTTTATAGAAAAACTCTTAATATGTTATTGAGAATTACAATACACAAACATAAGTTTAAAAGAATCAAACAAAAATCTTAAAAAAACATGCATCTTTATTGGATGTTTGGCACAACCTTTTTGTGTTTGTATAGTGGTGAGTCACGTGAATGGATAAAAAAAGAGGAAGATATCTGGCATACAATGAAGAATATTACATTGTATAAATGAAATGATTTCATTGCATTTATGACGCCAAACTGCTTTGAAATTAAAAGGGACTAGAAAAGTAAGAAATAGAAAACAATTTTTTAACAAAATACCTTTTAATTTATTTATGTTTGCAAACTGTATACAGTAAGTAGATATAAAATTTGTGGAACTTACTTATATTTGCCCCAAATTTGCTAAAAAGTAAATTCGTTTAAACAATGTAACGATTTTCATTAATAAAATGAACTATGAAGAACACAGAGAGAGCAGTGATTGGAAGATTTCATGTATACAATGTAATAATTGTTCATTGTATTAATGAAAAGTTTCATTAATATAATGCAGAACATTTAATGAAACCGTTTCATTCTCTGAATGAATGATTTTCCTTTCAGTATGGGCGCTGCAAAACGTGAGATTAATTGCTCACCAAACCTCTCCTCTCAATAAGTTCACGGTATCGCGTGCCATGTTATATGTGATGAAAAAAAGTCGGTAATCATCGCACGGTATCTTTCCATTGACTGCGATATCGATTATGACGACCATAAAATTATCTAGGCGCACAGCAGTGTTTGATTCTTTAAAAATTATATTTGTGTATTGTAATTCTCAACATTTACGAGTTTAACTATAAACATGTTACTTTTTCGGCTTACTTAAAACATTATTTGGGTTAACTCTAATGATGATCTCCTTAAATTTTAAATGTTTTACTTTAAGAAATATAAAAATATGTACATATATTGAGACATATGTACTTGTATATATTAAATAAAATAAAAGAAGCTAAATATTTTTTATTAAGAAGGTGGTGTAGAAGGAATATGATTTAATTTTTTTAATAGAAAATTTTTTGTTATTTAATGCTTATATTTCATTATATTAATAAAAATCTCATTAAAAAATATTTTTTCCAATGCTTAATAAAGCAATTTTTAGCAGCTTTAAATCTTGAAAGTGATTGATATAAAACTTCGAAGTTGTCGTCGCGAAATCTTTCTGATATTTTGGTATTAATATACTTATAAGCTAAAATCGCTAAAATGGCCCTAGGGTAGGTTTAAAATTTATATATAGAAATTTTTTGGTTTCTTCAAAGAATCTAAATGCAATTCCTAGTTTAAACAAATACCGCATGCCAAGCATTTCACTATTTTAAATATAGCTCTGTTTTAAGTTGTTGTAATTCGAAATCAATTCCCTTACAAAACTATAACATTGTCTTACCACCAAGCACCTCTTCCATTACGTGCCTCAATATCAAATCCGAAATGTGAGGTTGACAACCAATATGTTGTGTTGTGTGTTATTTCCAATCTGAGGCTTTTAAAAAATTTCTGCAACTGTTTAATCACATCATTTATTTTACCGGTGTTAACTGAGGTTGTATCAAAAATTATCATTTTTATATTGTTTCATAAATCAAAAAGTAATTCTCTAATGCCATTAAGTATGTATAGTATTTGCCTTTCCATCATTCAAAACAAGTACTCCCAGATATATTTCCTTAGATTAATTTTTTAAAACTATCACTTGAATTTCCTTTCGGTTATTTCTTTTTCCATCGAAGTGAAAACACCAAAGTTCTTCCTTCAAATTGTTCTTTTAACTGTTTTTCTTTTTGTTCAGCCGATTTAATAACAGTCTTGTAAATTGCTGGTTGAGAAGGTGTAGAAATAGTAACAGCAGAATCAGAGAGTTCTTTTAACATTTTTGCTGATTTTTTTAGTACTTATATGTACCTTATTCACCAATGTTACACCTGGATATTTAGTAGAGCGTTTGGGCTTAAAACGAGCGGGGTTATATAGCTTTCTGATTCTTCAGATAGATAATTTTCATCAAAATCGCAATAGAAATTGACCGAAAATCACTTTGTATGGAAGGCGAATATTCCGAGTGGAAATCACTGTTTATTTTAGTGACATCAAAAACATTCTTCAAATCATCACAATCTTTTTGTCTTTTGATACTTTTGTGGTATAATTTAATATAATAATTTTTCTGTTTACTGATCTCATGGATACCGTTTCATTTTCCATAAATCACATATTTCATTTGTTATTGTTTTAATTCTATTACTTTTGTACTTTTGGGATTGAGCTAAGTCATTATTATTTCCTTGGCAAGCATTTTACTGAAATGATTTAGTCCAAAATCAATGTTTTGGATTTTAGGCGGCATTAATAAACTATTTTTGAATATAGTAGTTAACTGGTTTTTCCAGATTTCGGAATTTTTTTCAACTAATTGGAAACTTTCCTTGGAAGACATTTTGGAGAACTTAAAGCACGGACTTGAACTAACAAAAATGTTATTTTACATAATCTAAAATTATTTCGAGGCCTTCTTAATTCAATATTGGATATTCATTATTTTATACGGTGTTTTTTATTAATTTTTTGTTTTAAGTAAACATATGTATTATTAATTTTTCTGAACCAAAAAGAAAATTAAAAATTTTCAAAACACCATCGCGGTTGATGTGTGAACTTTTTTGACCCCATCAAAAAAATAAATATACGTTCCCTTATAGTTTTTTATGCTCTATCGGACTTTGCTATGCCAATTTTGATATTTTTAAAAGTTGTTAAAAACTTATATCCATATTAAAGTGGTTCGAAAAAAAAATTGTGTCAGTCACCCCCTAGGATTAAAGATAATGTAAAAACAATTCCAAATTTTTCTTTTTATTTTTTTGGCACGCCTACAAATTCCGCCCTTTTAGCATTTTGTTCACTGTGTCGCCATTTTTAGTCCGATCATAACATTTTGTATACCGGTGTTTATGGCTCTGGAAGGGCTACATTTCTGTCTTTAATAGTTTTTTAATACCACGTCACATTCCAGTCAAATTTCCCATACAAAACGAAATCTATTTTGTTAGTAGATTTGTAGGAAATCTAATCAAATCTAATATTTTTATTTATTTTTACTACCTTGTGCAACATATTTATAAAAAAATAGATAAGTGAATTAGTTACGGTCTTCTTAAAAAGGTGTTTGAATTCGCTACATTGCAGTTGTTTGGTTTTAATTTAGTTAATGGGCTTTTAAGACAAAAAAATCTTGATATACATCAAAAAAGTTAATGTAAATGGTATAGATTTTAATTAAAATTTAAATTTAAATCAGCTCGATTTTGTGCAAGTGGAAATGTCCTATTATTGATTTAATATGATTTTTATTGATTTTGAGTTGTGTTTTCTCTGGGTGTATTTAAAAAACAAGACCACTGTTCCGCTGTGCTATCAAACACAAAATTTATTATGTGTACTTAATAAAATTTTGGATAGTTTTGAAAGTTCGTCTGTCTTCATTGATCTGCAATCAGAAGGTTAAGATTATGTTCAAAACTAACTGGAAATAATCATGTCGGTATTAACTGAGTCACACATAGATTTCATATAATAACGAAAATAATAAAGTGGAGAGCAAAGAAAGCTTGCGCGGCCTTTCCATACATATGAAGTTATTGGAAACGATGGTATTTAATATCATCCATATGGGCAAGACACTCTAGCAGATCCTTATAGCAGATAGCATAGGGCTGCCATACGCCCTGGCTTTGCAGGATTTGTCTTGGATTTACATAAATTGTCCTGCTGTCCTGGTCCACTTGAAAATTGTCCTGTTTTTTTTTTGTACCGGAAAATTACCAGCATCTACAATAAATTTAAACGAGATCCACTCTGATTCAATTTTTCTTTCAACTAAGTGAATGATTTTTTTATTTTTGTTTATTGTTTTGTATCTATTGAAATTGTTGGCCTTAGTTCTGCAATTTACGGTTGATACAAATAAAATTTTTTTGGAGGTAATTTTTAAACAATTATTTCTTCGAGTATATGTACATATGTATATATAAGGTTCTGTGGTACGTTCGTTTGTATGACTGTCCTGGTTGACGGGCTCATACTTCTGGTAGCCCTAAGATAGCAGGACATGTATATGTATAGTTGTCAGACAAAAAAGAACTCTATATTGTCGAAGTAAAATTTTCAGTACACAACAAAGATAAGTTAAGGTCAAGGTCATTTACATTGTTTCGAAATCTAGCAGATTAGATTTGAAATCTTTATCAAAATCTATATCTTTTAAGCTTTTATTTATACAAGCCACAAGCCTTTGTCTAAAATTTTAAAACGAAAAAGTGCAAACTTAGCTCATTCCCACACCTGCAAATAGAAAATTTTGTAGAGCGTAGCTAATATACTCGGCTTTTATATAAATTATGTTGTACAGTGTAGTAAAAAAATTAAAATGTTAGATTTTGAGTAGATTTCGTACAAATCTACTGACAAAGTATATTTCGTTGAAGATGGGAAATATAGCAAAAAACAAATACATTTAACTCGAAATCTCGTAAGTACTAGATTTCGAGACAATTTAAATGTCCTATTACTAAATTAGAGCATAGAAAATTTTTTTCCAAGTGAAACAACTTTGTACATATTGTGCCATTTACACCAGTGTTAAGACGTGTATAAATGTCTACAGTTAACGTTGATGGCTATTGATGGGTTCATCTCCATGAAAATTATTACAAATGAATACAAATAACAAATCTTAACGCTTCGCTTACAACGGCATACTCACTTTCACCAAATATTTTGTGGACCCACGTTAATTTTTTGATATATGTATGTACATATTTTGTATTTTTGATAAATGTTTCTCTTGGTTTATCAAAAGATACCGAAACGCACAGCCAGCCACTGATAGCCAACTACATTCTTCAATGATACACACACACACACATTTATTTAGACCTTCAATCAAATTGAGTTTAAGATACAACAACAAATATGTAACGTTAAATATCAGACGCCGTCTAATCATGTAGTTCTTATTATATTTTTACACTTAATTCTACCTTTTTGTCTGTATCGAGGTATTCTTTGGTGTGTAAATTTACAGGAAAATTGCACTGATTTCTTTGATTAATGGCATTTTTGTATTTGTTGTTCTTATAACTCAACTAGTGAGTTTTTTTTTCTCTTATTTTAACTTTTGTAAACCAACTATGATTTTTAAATTCTATGATATCTTAAGCTCTTACCTTGATTACTGTTATTATTGCTTTTACGTGATGTTTTCTTCTCCTTCATCCAGGGATATTCTGGTACCGAGTCCATACCATCTGGTGTCTGTGGTGGACAACCAACACCAACCGGATATCCACCCACCACTGGAGTTACTCCCCCTCCCAAATTGCCGCCAGCCGCTAAACCCCCACCTCCCATAATTTTTGGACTACCGGGGCTTAAATTATTGAGAAATTCAGCCATTGATGGCTGCGAATTGATAAAGCCCCCTTCGCTAGCTGTGATCCAGTAAGGTGTTTCATTAGAATTGACTCGTTTATCACAGTTTGGTGCCATTTTGTTTATAATCATTGCAGTGGCTGTTGCTGTGGCAGCCGTTACATTAGCAGTGGCCTGCTGCACCTGCTGTGGCGTAGCTGTCACTCCAGGCAAAACAGTTTGACCGGTTTGCACTTGCAGTGCACTCAACGGTGATTCGGTTTTTATTTGTGCGCCCATTTGGCTTTCTAGTGTTGTGCAGACTTCTTGCATTTTTTGTGATTGGGTTATTAATTCTTTAATTGCGCTTTCAATTCTAATATTTTTCTTTCTTTCTTTCTTTTCATATGATGTTTAACAGAATAAGATCATTGAATATATTTTTTCTTTTGATTTCCTAAAATTAAAATGTACATATTTGCTTAGAAAATGTTTACTAGTTAGTGACTGGTAAGTTTTATATAACATTAACTATAAAATAATACAAATAAACTGTAATTGTTCAAGTAGTAATCAATGCAAATTTACATTCAATACATTGTGAAATTACAGAAATCGATGACTTTGGTATCTGTTAGATAATTTCTTAAAAAATAAGACATTTGATAAATTATGGAATGAATTGCACTATGTTAACAAGTGAGTGAAGTTAATTTTCGTAAGTACATACATACATATGTATGTGTATAAAATATAATACAAAATTATCTTCCACTTCGAATTGCCAGTTCGACATTTCTTTCAGACATCTTGCAAGACGGATGCACGCCAATGTTAAGGCGTGAATGATCTACTGGCGAGAGCTCAAAGAGATCAATGAGGAAGGAAATTTTATAACAAATAGGAGCTTAGTTCAAACGTGACAACAAAAGCGACACTTGCGATTATGTTTTCTTTGTCCACGTAAAACTGACAATTTGTTAATATTTTCATCAGTAAAACTATACACAATTTTTAATTTAATGTTGCAAGAGTAGCTTGCGATCAATATCCACCAACTAGTTGACTGCATGAATAGTTTTCTTTTACCGAGTCTTTGACTACGCTTTCTGTGAGATAGTCGCAAAAGAAACTGTAATAAGCAAATGTTATGCATGGCAAATCTCGAGATTTCCCTGAATAGCCTTTGATGAAAATATACTCTGAGACAAGTGGGACAGCTATGAACTTAAGAATGGCTTAATCGATCGGATCTATGCTATTCTAAGAATATCCAATTCGGAAGATTTTGACAATTTTCGAAGAAAATGTTTTTTTTAAATATATTATACACGATGATGATGCAAATCAAATTAAAATCGATCGATTCGTTCGCGAGATAACGTTGAAGAAATAGCGTTTTCTTAAATAGGGCTTTATTTTAATGACTCTAAAAGTTCTTGTCAAATTGATTTTCAGGATTTATTTAGTGTTGTGCTTATCAGCTCTTTTGAGTGACCGCTCTTTTCAGCCCAGCTCACTTTACTGAAGTATTTCATTCATTAAGTTCGCTCAGTAGCCGGGTTCATTTGTAGTGAAACATGTTTCATGCATAAAGAAAGAGCGAAAACCGAAACATAAAAAGTGACATATTTATACAGAGTCTGTTCGTGTTTGTGTCATACATTGCAAAACAAGGCAGATGAAGTATAAAAATTAGATAAAAGTAAAATAGTTTCATGAGTGGAATTTGTTAATAAATATGCATATAATAGTTCATACATATGTATACTTTTTTATGTATGTTCTTGTGCGACACAAAAAATTTGCTGAAAAAGCACAAGACTTGTACCGAACTCTTTCATTAGGTCGGTTTAGACACAAACCCACTAAAATTACATAGGTTTGTGTCTAAAACGAGCTGCTGAATAAGTCTACATGATATTTAAATGGGTTTGATTATAGGTTTGTGTCTAAAACGAGCTACTGAAAGTGTTCGATACAAATGTAGAAACCGCTCAGTACTGAGAAGACAGCGCTCAGTGAATTGAACGACTCACAGCGCTCAGTTAAGTGAATCGTTCAATTGAACTAGGTCGTTCATGAGCTACACAACTCTAGATTTATTTACTATTATTCATTTCAGAAACTGCGTCGAAAATTAAAATATCATCAGATATCAGCGTCGAAAATTAAAATACAACATTTTTTTAAATTACTCCAAATATCTATGTTCCAGCTTTTTGAGTTTAAAATGAGCGCCAAGTTCTAGGGATGAGCTGTTGGGTCAAAATTGTCCAATATTTTTTTCTACAGAAATTTTTAAGTTGTTTCTTTGAATTTAAGCCGCCAGAATTTTTGCAAAAGGTATTTTTTTACGTTTTGTCGCATCTACGGTGAAACATGGAAAAGTGGTGTGGTGGTTTGGTGTGTATTATTTTTTACCTTAAAAATATGGCATAGGGTTTGTATACACAAAAATAAAATACAAGATTAAAAATTTATCAGAGCAAAAGCAAAAAAATATAGTCCAGACAGCAAGACTATTCAAACGAAAGACAAGACCAAAAAAAACTTCCAATACGAATGAACCATAACACAAAAAAATCAAAAACTGATAAGGAGAAAGATAATTGCATAAGCAGAAAAATTTCTAAAACGACGAAAAACGCAAAAAAAATCTAAAACAAAAAACCGAAAAAGATTTCGAAATATAATGAAATCGGCTAAACAAACTAGACACCGAGCCGAACTACATAACGCGCCGTAACCGTAAAAAAAACCTTAAGCGACATCATTTTCGAATTTAATTTTTTGATCAAAATCAATTATTTACTATCGTATATAACTCAAAACGCCAATATCGTAAAATATCACCAAGAAATAGTTTAAAGGAAATAAAATCGCAAAAAAATTAAAATGGAATAAATCGAGAAAACAATCACAATAAAAATAAAACTAAAGCATGCCAAAACGAAAGTAAATCATCTGAATGGAAATATTGTTGAAATAACAAAATCACCAAACGAAAAAATCTCCTAAAGAGAACAAATTTTCAAAGAAATTTCAAAAACTCCCCGAGAAAAAAGGATGTATTTTAAACATAAGGGAGAGGGAGAAAAAACTCCCATTCTAAATAGGAGGGAGAGGGAGAATTTTGTAAGAGTTTTCTACTCAAGCATTTTGAAGGGAACTAATGAAAAAGTTTAAAACTCAAATTAACCAATGTTATAAGCAATTTTTTAGAACAAAATGTTGAAATAAGTACCGGAATGGTATATTTCTCTCTTATTTTAGGCATTTTTTTTTCCAATCCCTGTGCACATCAACTTCAAAAACATTAAAAAAATAATAAATCACTTAAATTGCACGCCTCCTTTCACATAGTTCACATAGCAGGTAAATTTATTTTCCTCTAATATAGGGTTGTTATCCGTCCTCCTTTTCCTGGACACTGTCCTCTTTTTGGGATCACTGTCCTCGGAAAAAATTTACACCCGGGAAAGTCCTACTTTTTAAGAACATTTTTTCGCTTTTACATTGCTTGAAAATGGTATTTTATAAAAACCAAGCTAAAAATCAAAATAATTGGTACTGGATGTCCAGCGAGGTTTGTGGTATGTTATTTTAAGACGTAGAGTTATTAAGATAAATATAAAATATCGATCTAGATGCGCAAGAACAAGACATTTTAACCCAAAAATTTAAGTTTATTTAAAGTCGTTAGCCCTATTGTTAGACATATTTTTTTATGTAATCGGTTGAACTTTGGGTTCTCAGTTGATGAAGAACTACCTTTTAATTAATTCTTGTGCTATAAAACTTTTTGATAAGTAAAAACTACAAAACTATAAGTTTAAAAAAAAATGTTTTCAAATTTTTAAATGATATTTGGAGTGCTATGTATATCTCTGCTTTTATGTATGCAAATATTCTCAAATTTGTATATTAGAGTGGCCGTTAGTTGTATGGAGACTTTTTGTTTTTTGATTACTTCTACTCTCTAATTTGCGTTTTAGGGGGTGCCTCCGGCCCCCAAAGTTGACCTTCAAGCACATGTTTCAATGTAATTTTTTGCATATGACTATCTTTTTAAAAAATCATTTTGCAAGAATATGACATGCGGCAATATTTTAGCTCTTCAAGTCAAAAACATTAGTTTCAAAAAAAGTTTTTTGCTAAAATTAATATTTTAGAAAATAATGATGAAAATAACCAACAAAACACCACCAATTTTATGTAACAAAATTATATTTTTATGGAAATTTTTTATTTTAAGTATATACAATAAGAGCTTATATATGTACATATATATATTAAATTATTTCATACATATGTATACAGTATATATAGTCAAAATAAATCTAAAAGAAATAAAAATTGCATTGAATATATGGACTTGAGGGCCAACTTTGAGGGCCGGACGCACCCCCTAAAACACAACTTATCGGTATGAAATTTTTGTATTTTTCTTTACATAAAACTGATTCGATTTGGTGGGTGAGAGTAGAAGAAATCAAAAAAGTAAAATAAGTGCGACCCTAGTGTATATACTAACATATGTATGTATGTACATAGTAGGGACGTAACGAATACCAGTTTAGCGAATGCGAAAGCGAATAACACATTTTAATTTTTGTGAAAGCTAATGAAAAATAATTTGTATTAGAACATGAAGTTGTGTTGTATACATAGATATACTACATATAGCATTTTATTTAAATTTAGTCTTGAATTGAGCTAATATACATATATATTTATTTATTAAAAACCCAGCTAAAAAAATTATATATGGTCCATATATTTTTAATATATGAATGTATATAACTATATATGAATATGTATGAATTCATGTATGGAAATATATGGGATTATACATGGCAAAACTATTATATATGAACTAATATATGGAAATTTAATTATGAAGCTCTTCTATGTGGATCCATATATAAATATAAGATTTTATATATGGAGCCATATAAGAATGTATGCATACATGATATCTCACATAAGATAGTTTTTGCAATCAAAAAAGCTTGGAATTCTATCACTGCTGAATTGGAAATCCATTAGAAAATACATACGGTATGCAAAGTTTATATGCGTACCCTCAACGTTTCAAAAAGAAGAACTTTTTGTTACAAAAAACCATTCTTGTATGATTTTAGACATTGTAGCCTCATTTAATATATCAAATAATCAAAAGGATAGTCCAGTCATTAATTTTATAGAAAATAACAAAATTCTCTAGATAAGAAACAAAGTTCATATTACTGTATTGAAAACTATTGTAAGACGGATTATTTTTTCTTTTATAATTAATTGCATTAGTTTTTAATCTGATTTCTTAAGCTAAATGTTTTGTACGAATATGATTTAGTGTTTTTTTAATACTTGATTCGCCATTTGATGAATGAAATGACTTTTAGTTCGTTTTGAATTATTTGTCCAAACAATTGTTTCATTAAATACAACCTCTCTTTCAAGTCAAAAGAATTTAATTTTAGTAATCTAATTTATTGCACAGCAGTGCGCTTTTGTGAACCAAGAGTGTATGAATATGAACTTTGCATACTGTGGAGGGAATTTAAACATACATGTATGAAAATGTATGAATATATATAATCATATATGCCCATATACCCTCATTTTTCGGATCCAAACCATATATGGGATATCATATATGCTCCATACATATTTTTTCAGCTGGGAATACAAATTTTTAAAACAGAAAAATATATGAAATAATAAAATTAGTATAGATAATTAAAAATTAATTTACAAAATGTTATGCAATCGTATTTTGGCCCTAAAGTCTGTTACTTTGTTAAACATTTCATGTAAAATGCTGTCAAGATACACATTAAGGAAAATTAGAATGACATTCATGAAAAAATCTTGCAGAAGTAGTAGTCTGTTCATCTTGGGAAAACATATGAAACATATGTATGTATGTATGTATCTTCAACATTTTAATTTGTCATAATATGAGTGATACTTGTTTCACACGGAATTTATGTACAACAAACAAGGACTAGTTAATAGTGTTTGTATTTAAAATTTTTTGTACGAAGTAATGAATGGTGCTCAACGTTTTTTAAAAGTTTGAACAGACTAGTCTTAAATAGAAAATATTTTTGCGCCAATCACACACTGCCTTTTCTTTTTCAAAAACTGAAAAAGAGTTGCAAACACCGCTGTTTTTGGGGTTCAAAACCCACTAACTTTTAAGTATTTGTATGTTTTTCATGATGGCTAAAAAAAAGTTCGTCGTAAAACTATTTTCGTAGAAGTACAAAATGTTTTTTATGTTAAGTATTCACTTGAAATCTTCGCATTTATTTTAGCGAATGCAAATAGCAAAAGTAAGCGAATAATTTGCGAATGTGAAAGCGAATGCGAACATTCGTTACATCTCTAGTACATAGGTACATTTTAATGTAAACATATCGAGGGTGTTGGGTAAAAAGATAGAATATTATATGTAAGATGGTTCGAGATTGACCCTTTTCACACAACTCCATCGATATGTGTTTAAGATTTTATTATCTAGTCGCACGGTACCAAAAAGGGTAAGCACGAGAAACTATGCTAAAATTTTTATGTCTTAGGGAGAATTCATATAATTGAAATATTTTGAATATCAGTCGAATTTTATTAACTAATATACTGTATTCTTGAACATTGTCATAAACTGGTATTTTGAATATTAGTTTGGTACTTTTCTAAAAATTATTTTTGGAAAAGGGACTTTTCAAAAAAAAGTACTTTAAAAAAATTAAATATTATATTTGGAAGCAGCACTTTTTTGTAAGAGGGTTTTTGGGAAATTTCACATGATTGAAAATCTAATTTTTGAAAATGTATTTTTGGTATATAAAAACTTTTTGATAATGTAATTGTTTAGAGATGTACCTTTTGGCAATAGTATTTTATAAAAGAATACTCTTTAAAAAAGTACATTTAAAAGTTATTTATTAAATAAAAAAGTGATTTATTGAACAACTATAGACCTATTCATAAAAAAGTAGATTGAGGTTTCAAAACCATATTAGTTAAAAAACATTTTAAGGATAAATAATGTTTTTTTAAATATTGGTATTCAGTGACTTAGCTAAAAATGTTTTAACTAAAAATCAATTAACTGGCTTTTTTAAAAATATCGTGGCGACAATGTATGCAAGTGGCAGTGACTGGTTCTGTTAAAGAACGATTATCAATTCACAAAGTACTCGTATCTGTATTTGTTTTTTATAAATTTTTGGAAAAATACTGTTTTTATAAAATAAATATGTGTTTCAACTCGCATGTAATTAAAAAAAATAAAGACTTTACGCGAATCCTTGTTAAAAGTGCTTTTTATGTGATTCTTTTTATTGCAAATTAAGAAGCACTAGAATAACGAATTTTATTTTATTTTTTGTGAGTTTTTATACATGACTATAATTATTATTTATATTTTTTGTTTACATCTTGAGAAAAGACGAAATGGGAATGGAAAGCTGATCGCTCCTTCTCTGGTAAATATTTATTTGGACTCCATTTGAAATTTCGGCATGAGTTTCAACAAAAATACTATTACATTTTCTTCTTCTAATTAACACTCACATATGCATATGAGTGTATGTATGTATGTACATAAGTACATACATGCATACATACCCTCTAGTCAGCCTAGAATAGCGCTGCTGGTTTTCCATGATTTGTCCTGGATTTAGACAATTTGTCCCGGTGTCCTGGTCCACACTTAAATTGTGGAAAATTTTCCAGCCACTACAATAAATTCACACGAGAGCCACTATGATTAAATTTTTGTTTCAACTAAGAGAATGAATTAAAATGATTTTTTTTTTGTTTTATTGTTTTGTATCTATAGTAATTGTTGGAATTAATTCTACAATATATGGTTGATATGTAAATGTATCAAAATAAAAATTTGTTTTAGTTAATTTTTAAACAATTAGTTCTTGCAGTATATGTACATACATATGTACATATATATAACATATAGGGGGTATTGCAATATTGTGCAATCTGCAATATTTACTGATTTATATTTCAACATGATTACAATAAATTTTTGAATTGTGATTGGTGATTGCAAAATTGAAATCAAAAATCAAAATTATTGGTATCGTTTTAAACAATTTTCAATACAAATTATTTACATTTTAAATAAATTTTAATTTTTTTATACTAAACCTTGAAAGTAATACTACATAAAAAATACTAACAAATTAATGAATAATGATTTCATTTAAAGGTTAAATTAAATAAACGCTAACTAACAAAGAGAACAATGTGAAAATTTAAATAGTGTTATTTGTTTTTAGCAAAACAAGCATTTTAAAATTGTTATTATTTAACTAATTTCTCCGAGGAGCGCCTACTATACCGCTCCTGCTTCAACCATCCGACAGATGTTAAATTTGAAAAACATTTGCCTTATTAGCGGGTAATTGTTAAGAGAACACAAATTAGTGTCAGGATTTAATAAAAATTTATTTACTTTCTTACATCGAAAGTATTGAGAAAATATATATTTAAAAAAATTTTATTTACTTTCTATCGATTTCACCGACAAATCATAAAGAGGTATATTACAGGCCAGTATACAGAATTTAATTAATTATACACAAGAAAACTAATATGAACAATTTTGTAATATCAATTAAAATATTTGTTATATCAATTAAATATTAATTAAATTTTCACCTATAAACAATTCGATAATATCAATTAAGTTTATCCACTCAAATTAATTTATACAATTAAAAATTGTATTGATTCAACCAAATTCTTAATTGAAAATATTAATTGGTGAATGCTTTTTTCTGTGTAAAATAATAGATAAAATAGTTAATTAATCAATCATAATATATTAGATACATTTTGATAAATATAAGTATGCCGCATGGTGTAATTATACTGGTGACTGCGTAAGGATTCGTTATACAAAAATACGGAAAGCATAGCTGTGCAAAGAACCGAAGAACTTCAAAAGCACAAAAATAATTGTACCAATACCAAACAAAACGAAATTTATGACATTCGTCAGCTACAAAGCACATGGAGCAAAACATTATCAGCTGGAGTAGCGCTACCACCTGGTTATATACACCTTGGTATGCCCCATTAACTTTATTAAAATACGTATGTACACAAGAATATTTTCCTTAACAGTCGGAACATATGAATATACATTTTAAATTGTGAAAAATTTATAAAAAAAATTTAAATTCTTAAACAGTTTTATTACGTCTGCCTAATATTTATTAAGTTACTTGAGATTACGTATAACCTGACGATATTTTATAAATATGCTTATTTTTACAATTTCATTGCAATCGTTTCATGAAAGCTATTTTGAATGTTGACCTTAAAATTGTACAATACTTTCATTGATTGGAAGTTTTTTTTCAAGCAATATTTGTTTATTGGCAATACCAATGAAAGTTTTGCAATTTTATTGACTGCTATACCAAACCTGATTTCAATAAATTTTTATTGCAATACCCCCATCTATGATATATAAGGATCTGTTGTGGTTTGTATACGTGGTTTGTATGAGTATCCTGGTTGGCAGGCTCATACTTCTGGCAGCCCTAGCCTAGAACCATATGTCTCTATGTCAACACTCTTTTTCTAGCGACAATTGTACTAGTTGAAATGTTGACAACTTTCCTATTATGGGCGAGTAGAGATACGTTAGAGACAACAGTTCTAGTTTATTTCTGGTGACATTGTCAACGAACAAATAGTTTGTTTTTCTTTTTTGTTACGTTGTGCAATAATGTTAAAAAATTACATATGTATGTATGTATTTATTTAAGTTTGTTTTCCCTTAATCGTTATAAAATTGTAGACGAGGGTGACTAAAAATTTTATTCAAATGTCTTTGTATGGTCGTAAAAGAATAGTGCTAAAGTCTACTGGTACATTTTCAATGTCAACCTTATGTTATATGTATGCCAATACGCGACTACATAGGCTAGGTACACCTAGTCAGAAGTACTATTGACACTGTCACTAGTAAATCACTACTATTTTACTATTGACTTCGAGCGAGGAAATATTTATATTTTAAACTAGAGACCCTAAAATTTGCTAGTGAATCTCTGGTGCAAATGTCTTCATGTGGTCCCAAATGAACTACTTACTCAGCATTGCTACAGTCTAGTGGTAGATTTTCAATCACAAGCTAATGTTAAATGTCAATAGATGTTTCCATTGGCTGGAGTACACCTGGTCATTAGTACTACTGACAATGTCACTAGTAAATCGCTACAATTTCACTATTCGCATTTTCTGCAGGGTATATACAGGCAAACTTAAAAATGTAAATAAAGACGAAGCAAAATCACAAGAACGTCATCTTAAAAATGGTTTAAACATGGGTGCATTCAATTTAAAAATTTTGGTGATTTACGCAAGGTTTAAAAAACTTTTTTTAAGCTAGAAATCTATTATGAATAAAATTTTAGCGAATATTCCTTAAACAACTTATATAATGCTTTTTAAAATTTTTATGAATACGGCTGTAAACATCTAACCATGTTGAGTCGCATAAAGTCGATGAACCCTATTTTTTTAAAACAAATTTGAGCAATTCTACATTTTTGTGTTCCGGGCGATTTGCTTTTGGGCCATATTTCGTACAGCAGAAAAAACAACATAGATTAACAGCGTTGTTTTTTTTTGTAGAGAAGAAACGAATGCAAAATTCAATTTAGAAAACGATGCAAAAGTGTACAAACGCGTTTCAATTACATTTAATAAATTTACCGTTTAGAATAGAATAGAGGGGAAGATCTGGTCCAAAGACCGGTACTGCGACACCTGATGGATCTTTTGTACCAAGATCTATGAGTTCAAATTAATTCAATCTCTGTATGACTTTCTTTATGAAGGTCACTACAGATATTGGAGAAGCGCACCTAATATCATCTGAACACAAAAACTCATAATGAAAAACAAGCCTTCTACTGTCACAATACGATACACTCATAAAGAATGTGAGCCGTCGTCTCGTCATCTTCCAAGCACAAGCGATACAAAGGTGAACGAAGTTGGTTACTTTTCCACAGAGGATAGTTCACTCCAAAGTGACCAGACAGAAAACCAGTAACAATCCCTAAATTATTCCTGTTGAAGTTCAGGATGCTATTATATGAAATGGCTGCATCAAAGCTTCGGCCTACCTTAAGCAATAAGAAGACAGCCGTTTAGTATGAACACCGTTTATTTTACAATTTTATGCTCACTAAGTTTTATTTTAATAATAGTTGCTAAATTTTCTTTCAATTTTGCTCTGAATATTAGCGGAAGTGGAAAAAAGAAAGAATATATCAACCGACGTTCGTAAATTAGTCATCAAGATGTCAAACGAATGGAAATCAATGGCAGAAGTCGCCAAATCAAGCATTTTTATAAATCTACAATTTAAAATTGCAAGAGAAGTTGCGGAAAAGTCAAAGAAAAATAGCATAAAACTGAAAGAGGACTGAGTGGGACTAAAGTCGTCTATAACTATAGTGACCACATTTTCATTGAGACAAAGCGGGACAAATAGGATGATATGAAAATTACAATTTAGTTATATATCTATATTTTATTGTATAATTCATATACTTGTACAAAAATTTATTTATTTTTAACTACACACCGTTCAAAACTGCATTTAATTTTTTCATATATCTAATACCGTCTAATTCATAAAAAATATTTGAGGCTTACTAAACGCTTATTTGACATATTTTTATGGGAAATTTGTCAAATAAACGAGAGTAATAAACCTAAAATATTTTTTATGAATAAGGCAGTATGTGTATACACCGTGAAAAGAAACTGCTCTAGTTCAAGTACCTTGATCTGCATCTGTAGTGCGATTCAGCAACTTTTATCGATCCGACAATTGTAATTTTTGTCTATAAATTTTTTTCGCTTCAAATAACGATTATGTGATTCTGAAATTTATTTTTAACGATAGGACGCAGCTGATATTTTCTGTTGATTTTTGTCGATAAATTTAACAGCACATAAATTATTGTCGCTTAAATAACGAACAGCTGACATTAACCTACAGCGAATATAGTTACAAATGTTACTGGATAACAAATTCGATAAATTTTCATTATAATACTATTAACGATGCCAATATCGTTAAAAACGTTATTGAATCGCACTACTTATTATGAATGTTTTTTGTTCTTTACTACTTATTAAGAGTTACCAACAATTTAATATATACAAATGTATAGGGGAATAATTAGAAATAATTTGGAACAAATGTACTTTATCGAAGCTAATCAAAATTTAAAAAAACTAGTCTGCCTTTTATGTATTTCTTAATTAGTTTTTATTTCTTTATATTTCTCATAGTACTTAATAAATAATAGGTAATATATTTTTAGAATACGTTTAAAATAAGAAATTCAGATATTTTCTAAAAAGCGGGACATTTTTAAAAATCGGCGGTACGCGGGGCAGTCCATCAAAAAGCGGCCCGCCGAAATCAGGATGTGTGGTCACATTATCGATAACTCATAAAGAAAAAATAAACGTTATGACTATGCTCTGGAGTACAAAGACGTCCATCGTCACGACTCTCAGTTTTGGGAAAGAGTTATTTTTACAGACAAGAGTAAGGCATTTGGCACACAGATGTAAATCATCTGTGTGCCAAATGCCACATAAGCGTAAAAAAAGCGTAACCAACTAATTACTAATGAAAAACTATTGGATTCAGACATGTATTTATTAAGTTAAACAGTTTCATACATAATTAATAGACAATTTTATAGAATCCAAAATGATTGCAAACTGTTTAAATCAATAAATATATGTATCTCTGAATCAAACAGTTTTTCATCAGTAATTAGTTGGTTACGTATTTTTTGCAAATAACATACAAGAAATTCCAGATGTAAATTCAGCCTAAGTTCAATCTGTTTTAAAAAATTATAGCCAACGAATATCATGGAGAAAACGTGATGCTGACGTAGAAAAAAACTTATGTCCCACTGTAAAACATGATAGTGGCCCGTAATGGTACTCTAGATGGAGTTGGAAAATTAAAATCGTTATAAGTTAGATACATATTTTAAAACGTTATTTTATGCTGAGTGTTGACAAATTAAACTGTTTAATAAATGGCATCTCTATAATGTAAAATCGAAGCTTTGTCCCCAGTCACAAATGTGATCGATCATCTATAGGTAATTTGAAGCGGAGGTTTCTGGGGAGAAATTCAAAATCTATTTCTCCATCTCTCTGAAATAAAAACAATTTAAAAGAAAGAATGGGCAAATGTATCTGCGGAGACAACAAAGCATCTGGTTTCTTCAATGTCCAAACGGTTAAAAAAAGTTTTCGATGCAAAAAGAGGACACACAAGCTATTTAAATTTCAGATATGTATCACAATTTTCTCAACCACACATTGTATATATCGTCACCTTAAATGCAAACGGACGTAACTATACTTTTATATTTTTCACAGGAGAAAAAAAAACGTTTCAGAATCAAGAAGAATAAAGTATTTTTGAAAATTGTCTTCGAAATTTACTTGTGCATTTGAATTTCTTTAATAAAGTCGTCATTTTTGATCGCAGAGTTTTAAATATTTGCGTTAACATGTAGTAATATAATATATCACGAATGGTAATCCAAGCTTAGAAATACTTTCTGGATTATTAATCTACACAAACTTGAAAATTTTAACCAAGGGTGCGGGGCTATGCCCATAAAACTCAGAATTAAAAAATATTTCTAAAGCGTTCAAAAAGTTCGCTTTAACACGGTTATACACTTTAAGCCTCCTATTTCGTGTGTTTCTGGTCAGCACATTTAAATGTACTATTTATGTATTTACTATTATCCGTTTCCAACGAAACTAAAAAGGAAAGATAAATGTTAGAATATTGCAAGGTTATAAAATTTCGTTGGTAAAAGTTGGTGTTAACACCCACAGACAATTTAAACCTCCTATTTCATATACTTCGGATCAGCAGATTTAAATATACTACTTATTTAAATATTAATTGCCGTTTCCACCGAAACTTCACAGATATGATTGGCACTGGCAAAAAAAGTATTTAAAAAAAATTTAAAAAATTTATTTAAAAATTAAATAATTAAATTTGCGCTAGAGAGCTGAAATTTGGTACGTAAGTAGAGCAATATGAGAAACCAAATAGAAAAATATAAAAACCCAAATATTTTAACCAGGAGTGGCAGGGGCCGCGATAATTTTCTATTGAAGCTTTTAACTGAAGCTGTAACTTACAGCTATCATCTTAAAAAATGTAAGATGATAATTGAGCGATGCTCATAACAAAATCTTAAGTTTAAAAAAAAAACGGAGGGTGGAGGTAAAGGCCAAAACATTTCAGGCTACAATTTGCACTAGAGTGCTTAAATCCAATACACAAATAAATCTAAATTAGAGATCACCAAGAAAGATTTAAAATCCTAGAAGTTTCAATTGGGGCATGGACACGTACTTTAAGCTCAAAATTAAGAATTTAAGTTAAGGGATTTACGAACAGGAAAAATTTTAAAGCACCGATTGTTAAATTAGGGAAGTAGGGCCACGTTTATGAAATTTTTATCGAAATATTATACTGTAAAGAACTGAAATTTTGCAAAAAAAAAATTAGGCTTATGTAGGTTACCAACTACATAAATTTAAAACTCAAGCTACTGTATTCAAACTTTGCATGCACATTTCACTCATGCTAGCATTTAATTTTGCGTTTTCTAAAGTACTTCGTCTGAGCAGACTTTTTTACACTAAAATTTACATTATATTTTACATATTTCTACTCAGAAGACTCTTAAAAAATTAATCAAATTACTCGGTCCATATTATGACACAATGGTGCATATATCACCCTATATCCAATTATTTTATGTAACTTTGCCCTTTTGAATTGGCGCAGACATTATGACATTAATTAATTATTAATACTAACCTGGTCTGATCATACTAATCAATCATGCGTTAGAGTTTGTAGTATGCTAAGGATTTTATTTTACACCACACAAGATAAGACTTTTTATAAGACTATTATACTCGTCAGAGGTTTTTTATGGGTGTAATTCGAAGGACATGTTGAAACTCAACACAACTTTTAATAACGTTGTACCCTACATTTTTGGACTAAAGAAGTTTGATCATGTAACTCAGTATTCCAATCGTATTTTTAATATTTCACTTATTTAATGATAAAAAACCTTGTTCTGCTACATAAAATTATTATGATGAAAAGCCCGAAATATCTTTATGACCGCTTATAGTTTACTAGGTCCTCGAGAGGAAACGGCATTATCCAATTTCGATAATGATACGGCATCTATTAACAATACGTCCAACCAACTTACTCCCAATTTGCAAAATATAAGCAACGTAATTAAATTTAAAAATTTACTTTTCCAATTGTATCGTAATCTTACTCAAGCTTATTAATCGTTAATATTATTTTTTCATTCATCTTTTATTATTTTCATTTATTTATTTATTTTTTTATTAGTTATATTTATAGCATACACTTTATATATAACTTGTCTGATTCTAGTACTATAATTTATAAGATACTATTGTCATAAACGTAATAAATACAAATAAAACACATTGAATGTCGCCAAAAGCATTAGTGATCATAGAATATTTTTTCGAATGGCACTTGTTTTCTTTCACTGTGTCTATAAAGAATTGAATACACCGGGTACTCATGTGTAATCGTCGCTGTCTCATTGACGACTAAATGGAAGAGAATAAGAATGTGTGTGATTTTAGTTTGCACAATGGAGCCAGAAAAGAGACATCAATTCTCCAGGAACACATTACCCAGATGGAACTATGGTTAAACTAATGGAGAATAAAGGTAAATGAACAGAAGTGTGCTCAGAATCAATAACAAATTGTTCCTCAACATTCACATGTAAAATACCTTGGTATACACCTTGATCGGCAGCTTACATAGAAACAACACATTGACTCTAAAGGTAGAATTAGCCGAACGTCCCCGTAAGGTAACGAAACAGCTGATCGTTTTTGTTGATTGAAAACAATGCAAATGCTTACCGAAATTTTCTGTAACGTTGGCGGCACGTCTCAATCTGTATAAAATAGAATTTTCTAACGTTCTTAAGTGACCTTTGTATACCAGTGATATGAGTTTTAAATCGAATGGGGGTATTTGGCTCAGTTTTTCGGTACTTTTATTAATAATAATATCTGTGCAAAAAAACAACTTAAAATTATACATATGTAAATATATACATGTGTACATACATAACTATGTATATATATAAATATATACATATTTATACGTGTGTATATATGTACATACCTATGTATATAAAAAAGAAATATACATATGTTTAATGGTATCAAAACCTCTTATTGTGTACATACATATGTAAAAATAATTATTTTTGTAACATACGTATCGTTGGTCACAAGTAGAAAAGCCCTAACTCAAATAATTGCATTTTAAAAGAGAATGTAAAATCATAACAATAAACAGTACAACTGCTTATGGAACTGCTTCATAAAACTGCTTGTAAAAGTGTTATTTTTACACTATTGCAATAATATAATAATAATATTATGTCGGGGTGTATTTGTGTGAAATGTATTGAAAGCACTAAAAAGCTCAATTTCTGCTTGTAACCAGCGATTTGTATGTATGTATATACATGTGAACATGTTTCTTTTTCTTCGTCGCAGCCACCATTTGAACTTTTTTAATTCATATCACTGTTTATTGAACAGCTGTTCCTTTTTCATATTAAAACAACATATTCCAGTAAGAGAAAAACAATTAATGCAAATAACTAACACCTTTTTAAATGTTCTATAATTGCACAAACGTGCTAACAGTACGGTACGGTACGGTACAGCAACAGCAACGTTCGGCTAACCCAGCCTTAAGGCCCAACTATAATATGAATAAGCTGGCTTAAGCTAATGCCAGAAGTGAACGATAAGTCTGTCAAGTACTTAAGCAATTCAGATGTGACTTTTAGGTGGCCACAATGTACTTACATGCACTTAAGTATTCTTTAGCCACAGCTGCACATATAGGTATTGTTCACAATTTCTTAGGAATTTTGTTTCTTCGTACATATAACTTCTAAATGAATGCAATTCAATCAAATTAACTTGTTGGAATATCCTAATCCATTAAAAATTCACGTACAATTATATCCACCACTTTATTACTTGTTTTATTTGTTTTGCCTACTAACGTCACTTTTCACAATGTATGGTTAAGAGTTAACGTGAACTTTAACTGACAGTTCTTCGTACAAAACTTACCGTTAAAGTCCCGTTATCTTTTAATTGTACATTGTGAAAATGGTCGTAAAAAGTATAACAATGAACATACATAAATAAACTCATGTGTATGCGAGTATGTGTGTATACGTGTATTGTAAAACAAAGAATGAAAATAGAAGTTTTGCTTTCTTTTCTGAGCTTAAAATAAGAAACGATAAAAAAATATTTCAAATCAATGAATATTTTCTGATGCTGTTTGCTTGAGTTTAATAAATGCACAAACAGTGTTTTCCGTACGGAATGTGCGTTCAGTTTGGCACTTAGCTTAAGCAAATGACATTTGACGAAACTTGACGAAAAGTTCCATAGGTACATTATAGTTTGCCACATACGTTTTATATGTAACCGCACAGTTGCTTAAGTTCGCTTATTCATATTATAGTTGAGCCTTTAAGCTTACACAAATGAAACTAAAATTAACTCAGTTACATTGGTTGGTTGGTAGAAATTCAACCCTCAGTCTAGATTGTAAACTTTTAATATACAAGTCGCACTTGAAGCCAACATGGTGCTACAGAATTCAGCTATGGGGCACTGCTCAAGCTTCCAATGTCGAGAAAATCCAACGAAAGCAAAACAAAATTTTCCGGTTAGTAACATTGGCTCCATGGTACATCAAAAACTAAAATTTATATGTATGTATCTTGATTTAAATATGCCACTAGTGATTGAAGAAATATTTAACATAACTCGAGCCACATCCTAATCCAATTGCTCGAATAATAATAATCCCTCTAGATGAAACTGGTTGAAAACACTTTTTTTATTATCACTATTTCCACTTAGTTTAGGTCCGACATTGGTTGGGCCTAATAATTATATATTAGATTTAAGATTTGAATAATAATTGTTAGTTCATATTTGAAGATACAATCAATAAAAGAAACTGTATTAAAAGAATATATTAAACCGTATACATACATACATATGTTTGTATGTATCTTCCTGCAGTACTACTTACATATGTATGTACGTACATTTTTAAATTTTACGATATTTAGTCTATTTACCTATTTTCCCATCATAACTGTTACACCAGCATTGCGAATCCTGCGTACATCACATTCACTTTTATTGTTAAAAAAACACTTTCATATAAATTTTTTGTTTAATTAATTCTAGTATGTACACGATATGTACTGTAACATCAGCATAAATATGTATTTATGTGCTTGTAAATTGCTTCTTAAGCTCTTAATTAACACTTTATGCAAATTTATTGATTACAACATTTACTACATATTCCAGTAAGAGAAAAACAATTATTGCAAATAACTAACAATTATCTTTTTAACTTTTTTTTATTGTTTGCTTTGAGTTTTTTACTGTAGATGGTGATCAAACGGGAGTTTTACAACAAATACAACACGAAGCGCTATATACATAAGAATGGCGTTTCTGTTGTTTACTCAAGCGCGTCAATTTGAAATGGTTGAGCCCACAATGCACCCATGGTGACGACGTCAAGTAAAGCGCCAAAACAATAAGACACGAAAATATTTACAAAAAAACAGAAACAAAACAGCAGCAACCGTAGACAAATTCTACACACAACAGTGCGTGTGAATGTCGTCGTTTAGCTACAAGTCAACTTGTTTTTTAAGAGTTTGTGTGCACCCAATAGGTATGTCTTTTCATAAGTCTCGTGTAGAGTTTTAAAGCCAACTACAAAACCACAACAACATGCATTCACACAAACACAACGGTTTCCTTGCACCAACAATCTTGATCACTTGTGCTATTTCTTCTTCTTTCTCACCATTCACTCATACAATGCCGTTAGGCACTTGTTTTGCTGATGACGTTATTGTTGTTGCCATTGCAATTTCTTGTTTCTTTTCTCTTTCTCTGTCTGACCAATTGTATGTGGGGCGAGCGTTTTTTTTGTGTTGTTTACTCATGTATTCTCTTAAGAGTTTGGGAGTTCGCAAACAAACCGGTTTACATAAACAAAAAGAATTATGGTGGACATGTTGTTGTTGTTTAAATTCAATTTTTAATTTTTTTTACACATACTATTTTATTTGTCTTGTCTTATTTTTATTCTTAGCTGCACTTCAATAAACGTTTAAATAAAGAAAAATTGTATTTCAATATTAGGCATATTTTTTTTAATTAAGTTCATTTATTGAACATACAGGTCAATATGATTCAATTTAATCCCACAGCACACGTGAATATTTTGATTTGTTTTCTATCGTTTATACATCATATACATACATATGTATGTGTGTGGATATGTATATACTTCTGTATATAATATTTTTCGTTAATGCATTACTAGGTATATTGCGTGCTTATTTTACCAACTTGCTATAAAAACTTTGGCATTTTAAAATTAAAGCAAATACCTATTTCGTAAGGTTTATTTGAAAATTATTCACGAAACGAGCACCACAATTCACTACCAATCTAAACAGTTGTATGGAATGTACTGAATTGTGTAAACAATAAAAATTTAGCAGCAGCAATAAGCAACAGCCCTCGAAATAACTTGGCAACACAATAACAACAATGCAAAACAAAATAATGGAGAAGGAGTGGCTTTGTGACAGGGACCATCCATCACTAATGCTATAAAATCTATTTGTGCGTGTGTAAAATGATGGACATGCGCTGTGCCAGTCCTTAAAATTGTATGCTTGTGGTAAAGGTGGAGTTTAATGCATTTCTATTCTTTTCTGCACACTTACACAACCTGATCAAGTATATACACAATTTAAGTACCAACACAGATACAAAATGTTTCTCTCCACTTTTTTGATTGGCCGATAACTGTGAGGTAATCCGGTAGTTGTGTGTAGTTTTGTAGTTCTTAGTTCATGGAATTTATATTTGTTGCTTAGTCAAACAACTTAAAGTTTATTATTGTGGTAGTATTGGTATTTATATCACAAAGTTTTGTTTAATGTGTTGGTATTTTTAAGATTTTTATTTCTCACTTTTAATTTTTTTTCTTCATTTTTTCGCTCTGTAGTTGTAACCTATTTTCTTTATTTATTGTATCTACATACATACATATATCTGTTTATATTTTTATTAATTTTCGTTTATTCGTTTTATTCCTCCCTCCCTTTTTATTATTTTACTTTTTAGTTTGTGTTCCTTTTTTCGTTTCTTTTTAATTAAGTTTTGTCTGTCACATTTTGTTATTTTTTGACGTTTTACTTTGTATTGTATTCTTTTAGTTTGCTGTTGCGCTTAGTCCTACTGTTTACATTACATGATAAATAACCAGTCCGAATTTAATACAGTAACCTTCGATACTTCAGATATCTACAACCCAGGACAGAACGGTAATCCAGACACTTATGGCTGTTTCACGATATCCAAAGAAAACGTTGGACAGAAAATTTATTTGTATTGAAAATAACACTAAAATTTAAATTTTGTTACTGTTTCCAATATATGTAAATTGTAAATAGAAAGTTTTCTTTCGATATCGTAAAACCAATTAATATGTAATTCGGACAGCATTTATTACAATTTCTTTTACACCAAAACTTTAGTTTTTAATTACATATATTTACAGGGCAGTTATCCGTCCTCTTTTTCCTAGACACTGTCCTCTATTTGGGATCTCTGTCAACGAAATAAATCAGTGTCCGGGAAATCCATACTTTTTAAGGACGTTTTTGCGCTTTAACATTTCTTGACAAATGGTTTTTATTAAAAACCAAGCTGAAAAGGGAAATAATTGGTATTTGATGTCCATCTTATCTTATAAATAAAGGATAAGGATATGTTTTTTAAGACGTAGAATTATTAAGATGTTTTTAAATATCACTGGAGTTGAGCAAAAATGGCAAAAATCATATACATATGTACAAGTGTACAAACATACATAGCTTTAAGCGAGAGTCTATTCGTCTTTGTTGGCGCTGAAGTTGCAGTTTTATTATTATTATGCCGCTGTTTTGACTATATATGGCAACTCCAATGGAAAGCTATAAAGAAGTATTATTTGATTATCTTCGGATTCCTTTTTAATGTAATTTTTTTTGCAATAATGAGTACGATAGTTTTGGTCCAATACTTCATATGTGTACTTTGCAATAAAGAGGTTTTGTCAGCGAACCGAGAAGAAGATTCGTTATATTGAGTTTCATGTATAAGCATTAACTTCCTGTGAGCTACATATTTGAATTTGTGTTTAAAGTATACCAATGAATTGCTTAATCAGCAACTAAATGCATCTAGACGTGCTTAACTAACAACAAACAACATTTAATTTTTATTTTTTTTAATATATTAATAAAAAGTCAACATAAGTTCATAAATACATATACATATGTACATATACACAGAAAAAAAGATTTGTAAATACAAATAATTTATTTGTGAATACAATTAAAATATTATTTAAAAAGGTACCTACAACGATTTTTGTAAATACAAACACACATTTGTAACATAAGAAAACAAAATCAACTCAATTATTTTCAATTAAAATTATTGTGTTATTAACAATTGAGTTGTTAACAGAAAAAAATTATTTTTTAATGAATTTGTTTTTAAAATTTTAACGTGTTGTTTCTTTGTTTGTATTTTTTTATAGTTTTGTTTTTTGTTAAATTTTAAAGATGTTTAGATGAGTCGAACCGGCAATCTCTTGATTAATAGACTGATGTACTTACCACTCAGCTAAAGAGCAAATCGTTAGTAGATAAGCAAATAATGAATACATACAAAATGTGAGTTCTTCTGTTTCTTCTACATGTGCGTATTCCGTCATGATATAATTTAACAAATAATTTTGTTGAGTAATTTAATTGACTAGAGAAATTTTAATTTGTTATATCAATAATGAATTTTTTGAGTTTTTACGCCCTGTATAACATAAAATTTGGTTAGTTCAGTTTATTGAATAAAATTTCTGTGTTTGTCATATCAACAACTTAATTTTTTATATTGACTAAATATATATTTCAATTTAAATTAACTATTAACAATTTGTTTTGCTGGTTGCATTTTGATGATATTTTTTTCTGTGTACTATATGTACCCTGTAGTAAATAAAATCCTCACAAAAACATAAATGTGAAAAAAGGCCAAGTTCCTTTCCAAAATTTCGGCCATCAAAAGTAGTGAGATAAAAGTTTTGACCAAGTTCGTGTTTGGTACAATACCTATATACTTATATAATTTCTAGATAATGTGCTAACTTGGCAATATTTTTAATCTTCTAAGAAAGGAGAAAATAATGTATATTTGTTAATTTCTTTATATCGGGAAAAATGTTGTCAAGTAAGCACCCTTTTTAAGATGATAGCTTTTAGTTAAAGCTTCAGTTAAAACCTTCAGTAAAAAATTATCGTGGTCTCTGCCACTCCTGGTTAAAATATTTGGTTTTTAGATTTTTCTATTTGGTTTCTCATCTTGACCTACTTGCGTATCAAACTTCAGCTCTCTAGCGAAAATTTAATTCTTATAGGCATATTCCTGCCCACTTTTTTTAAATAAATTTTTTGCCAGTGCCAATCATACGTGTCAAGTTTCATTGGAAACGGATATAAATATTTAAATAAATAGTAAATTTAAATCTGCTGATCCGAGGTACATGAAATAGGAAGTTTAAATTGTATGGGCATGTTAAAACCCACTTTTTTCAACGAAATTTTATAACTTTGCATTATTCCAACATTTGTGCAAAATTTCAATAAAATCGCTTGAGATAAACATTTTAAATTTGCTCTTTTAATTGTGTGCTTTATTGGAATAGCTCCACCCCTTGTTAAAATCTCCGGGTTTTCAGATTTTTAGAGTTAGTTGCTAATCTAGTCCTACTTGTTTATTAAATTTCCTCTAACTAGCGTATATTTTATTTATTTTGTTCTTATGGGCATGATAACTCCCACTTTTTCAATCTCAATACCTGCTGTAGCCATTAGTTATCTTTTCTGTCGAGTTTCGTGAAAACGGATAGTAATAAATATATTAATATGTAGTATATTCAAATATGCTGACCCGAAGTACATGAAATAGGAGGCTTAAATTGTATGGGAGTGTTAACGCCCACTTTTTCAACGAAACTTTATAGCCTTGTACTATTGCAACATGCATGCCAAATTTAAATAAAAGCTCTTGAGTTTAACGCCTTTGATTTGTTTTTTAAATTTTAAGCGTTGTGGGCGCAGCCCCGCCCTCCTAGTTATCATTTTTGGGTGTTCAGATATTTCTAGTGATTTGCTAATCCATACCTACTTGTTTATCAAATTTAAGCTCACTAGCGCAAATTTTAATTTTTAATCTTATGGGCGTGCTCCCGCCTACTTTTTATAACCCCAAATTTTTATTTTGCCAACAGTTATGTTTTCTGTTTAGTTTCGTTGGAAGCGGATAATAGTAAAAACATAACAGGTTTGTAGATTTTTCTAGTTCATTGCTCACATAGATCTACTCGTGTAACAAATTTCAGCCTTCTAGCTATAGCGGAAGTGCTTCATCAATTTGATCAGTGTGTCAGTGGTCAGTGGTCAGTGGTAAATGGTCAGTGGTCAGTGGTTAGTGAGTATGTCTCAAAATAAGCACATTTTGCACCTCCATATCTCCGGAACCTTTCATTGTAAAACTTTCAATATGAGGTCTGCATATGAGGTTACATGAATTTATTCTAATTATGGTTTAAATTTTATAATTTTACGATTTCGGGGAACAAAGTTATGAGGGGAGTAAAAACAGCTCGAATGGCTTCCTGTAAATATACACACTGCGTGCATTGGCCGGAAGTTTGCCTGGCGCACTGCCGGGCGCCTAAATAATCAATTGACGAAAAACAATAACTTATAAATTAATTATTTTGCTAGTGACTACAAATTGGTTTAAATCTCATGCAGATATCAACCAAACATATTGAATAGAAGCACTCGTAAGACATAAATAAAAGCAAAATATGTAAATGAAAAGAAAATAAAAAAAGAAGCATGCCATGAAATCAAATGCCAAATGTTTGTTTTGAAAATAAAAACTAAATAATTTCAAAATTTAATATGAGCGGTTCGTATTTTTATTTTTAGTGAATATAATAATAATAAATATTTATAATACATATGTACCTATAAATATGTATATGTATCTATATATTTACATAGATGTACATATATAAATATACACATATATGTATGTATATATAATATATGTAATATAAATATACATATATCTTTTTTCACTATAATATTAATTAACTATAAATTAGTTGAAAAATAAGTAGTTAAAATTAAAATCAATATAAAAGTCATGCAGAGATGTCCAATTGACTACCGCCTATGACATGCCTATGTTAAAATAGTGAGTCGTCGACAAGGAAAAAAAATCACTTAATCAACCAGTTGTGGTTATTAAAAAAACCAGTTTGAGGGTACTTACAAATGGGTTTGAGTTCCTATAAGGTAGTTATATAAAAGAGAAAAGAAAACACAATTTTTTATAATATAATAATTTCCATACTTGTTGGATTTATTAATTTTTTTTCAATTAAGTTTTTTTTATATATGGGACTAAGGGAAAACTTGTCCAAGTAACACATATTGTAAACTTCATGGCAACAATTTTTGTTCACATTAGAGTCTTAACACAATGTTTGGGGTGCGGTGCGATTTTTCGTTGCTGGAGAGAAAACTAAACATAATACAACGGAAGACGGCGCCGGCAATACTTGTCATTGTTTGTTTAAATTTTTATTAATTTTTTTGTGCATACATTTTTATAACTAAAAACAAAAAATTATTAACATTTTATACATTCGCAGATATATTTGATATGTTTTTTAAACTTTTATAATGTATGACAAAAATGTTTGAACTTCAAAATCATGTTTTTTTTACAATAATGTTGTGAACACAGCCACTTATTCAAAAACTACGGCAACTTTAGCAAGAGAAAATTCAGAGAATAAGAAAGTCCGCAATGAAAATAAAATATATTTTAATTTTATTCCGTGCCGCACTGCCGATTTTTACTTCAAAATCGTATGGAAATCCGCACCGCACTAAAAAATCGTTACATTGTGTTCAGACTCTTATTTTGTTATAAAATTAATATCTTGCAAGTTACAAAACATTAAAGTCGGAATTTCAGATAAATTGTGGTTTTCCCCTTTAAGTTTCACCAATTGACTTGAAATATTGCAGATCAAATTTTTTTACATATTGTCACCTGTTCGGGGGTTGAGACTAGATAAAATCCAATAATATTTACAAGGGCGCACCCTAACTACCACACTTGAGCACATATGTATGTCACTTGGGACTTTGGTCTTAAGGCAAACTTTGAGGAAGTTGATGGTTTTGCGATATACAAATGTTTTTCAAAAGTGGAACACATTCAATTGGTTTTCATTAATGCAGCGTCTATAGAATTTTAATAATGTACATAGTAAAGAACATGTACCTATGTGACAAATTAGATATGTAGAATATATTTTCCGTTACTAGGAGAGCAGCCAAGAGACTGGAAAAAACTAGCAACTGATGAACTAGAAGAAAGGCAATCTCTGCTGTTTTGAAACAGTGTTCTTAATCTTAAGGAGTATCTAGGATTTGATTTGAGGAATTTGAACGAGTTATTGTTATCATTAGTTCTTGGAGTAGTTAAAGATTAGCAGTAAACTGGTTTCAATGTTTTACATTGGTTTTCAGCTAAAGTTAGTGACGTTACCTACTATGTCTGAATTTCCAAAACCACCACGTTACTAATTATATGTTTACATTATTAGTTGATCCTAATAGTTTAATAATTATTTTCATTTAAATTTAAAACGATTACATTGGAATAAATTCCACTTTCATGTAAATTAGGAGATATTTTGTTGGTTATTACAATAGCTATGTCAATATGTGATTCTTAACTCTTTTTTCATATTCATTGTGATCTGTCCGGTAATCACCAGTTAAATAGATTTCGGACTCATTTTGTCAACGTTCTCAGGATTATAGGGAATATAATCAGCACATTCAAAATCCATTTTACAGTATCTTCCGTTGACTTTGCTGTTATTTTCCATCTCCTAACCGTTTTCTTCCATTCAAGTTTCAATGGTTTAAATAAAGGTAAGTCAGCGGATCGTAATATATAAGTAGTGTTTGGTGGTAATGCATATAATGATGCATATATGATATTGGTTCCACAAAACTGGTTTAATTCCAAAATCATGTGGGACTTATGACCATCTACTCGTACAAGCAGCAGTATACGCCGTTGGTCATTGTGCTCACTAATAGAATTATGGACTCCATTTGCAACATATGTATTAAAAAAAAGGTTCAACCGCCATCCAACTCGTTTTTGATTTTTCCAGAAACCAATGCACTGGCACGCTAATTATTAGGTATTTAGGTGATCGTACAAACGAAAATACCATTGTTGCCAACGTCCTTCCATCTGCTGTACCAGCACTGTAACCGTTTCTTTTTCGTTATTCTTTTAGAACCAAAACCTTTTCCATTTTTGGGCACATGATAAAACTTGTTTCATCCCGTTAAATATTCTGAATGGGTCGTCCAAAACATTCCGTTCGGTAAGGAAATTTTTTTGATTCTGCAAACCATTTTCGAATAACTTCTTCAGTTACAACCACTCGTCCCTTACTTATTCCCTTCGATACCCTGATTTCTAGACAAGGATGACGCTTCAAAACCCCTAAATACTAATTCTTTCCAAGTCGACCATTTAAGAATAGCGAAAATCACTTTGCTTCATCTGATTGAACCGTGTTCAGCAAATCTTCAGCTTTAAATGGAAATCCACACTTTCAAAAATCTTGGCATCATTTAACCAAATGGATTTCTTCAGAGTGAGATATCACTGCTTGTGGACCAATTCTCCTATGACCTTCAGGAACACGGCCGTATAATTTATCGTGTTTGGTTAAACGCGGAACAAGATATTTTTATCGAAATTGTGCCTTCTGTTATTTCACAATTAGCATTGATAACTTTCCATACTTCGAATTTTCAAAATCTCTGAAATGCTAGTAAGAGCAATCACTATTTAATCTTAAAATATTTATATATTTTGCAATATCCGCTCAAATAAAAGCTGCTGCCGACTATATAATACTTGCCTATACTCGGCAGATCATAAAGCAATAAAAAAATATGCCAACTATTTAATTACTTACTTGGCATTCTTCTTTTATTGCATATTCAAATTTGAATATAAGCGATTACATGCAATGTTTTTCTTTTTTTAACTTAGATCTACATTAATATACATACATATGTACAAAGGTTCTCAAACCAGTCCAGTTTCTAATGTTTCTTAACCACGACATTTTTTTTCTTCCAGTGCCTCTTCTTCTATCTATACGGCATTGTACGATCAGTTGCAGCAATTCGTATTTATCTCCTCTAATAATGTGGTACGCAGTTTTACGTCTTTTTATAATTTTTATTATTTCACGTTCTTTCTGTAGTCTATTTAAAACTTCTACGTTCGACACACGATCTGTCCATGGAATTCTCAATATTCGACGATAGCACTACATTCCAAAAGCTTCTAATCTGTTTAAATCTGCAGCTTTAAGTGTCCATGATTCGACTCCATGCAAAAGTATTGACCAAATATAGAATTTCAAAAATCTTATACGAAGATCGATGTTTATAACACGACTTGTTAATAATTTTTTCAGCTTACAAAATGAACTTCTTGCCGTTTCTACACGTACATTAATTTCGTTATCACATTCCCAACTTTCTTGTAGCTAACAGCCAAGCTATTTAAGCTTTCTGACCCGCTCGATAGGTTCCGTATAAATTACATTCATTATAAGGATTCTTGTTCCAGGGTGCAAATTACTTCATTCGATATCGAAGAAATTTTCATGCAATATTAATTATGTTTGTAAAAAATTTCGATTGAAATCGAATGCCGTAATTTGCCCCCTGCTTATAATCATATATTTTTTTTGTATTCATATTGACACCAAATTTGTTGCTTTGAAAATTAACCGCGTTTACAAGTCTTTGTAAGTCATTGAGGTTATCGGCCAATAATGTTGTGTCATCAGCGTATCGTATATTGTTAATATACTGCCCATTGACTTTTATTCCGATATTTAAATCTTTTATAGCTTCTTGGAATATACATTCTGAATAGACATTGAAAAGCAAGGGGAAAGGATGCATCCCTGACGAACACATCGGTTGATGGGACTACTTTCCGTCAGAATATTTCCAAAACGAACTTTAGCATTTTGATTCCAATATAATGATTTAATACAATTGATATCTTTATTGTCAATGTTAATAAGTCTTAAAACGTGTATAAGTTTGTCGTGCTATACTCTGTCGAAAGCCTTTTCATAATCAATAAAGCAGAGGAGCATATCCTTCTGTATTGTATATCCTGGCGATTTTGTATAAATACTTGTATGCTAAACAGAGCTTCTCGGGTGCTTATAGCACCCCTAAATCCAAATTTGGTTTTTCCCAAAAAAATTTCGCGTTTTTTATATATACGTTGATGTAGAATTTTCAAAAATATTTTTAGTGTATGACACTTTAAGCTTATTAATATAAAATCTTTGCCACCTTTTTGCTTTGTTCTTTTTTGGAACTGCTAAAAAGGTAGATTTAAGCCACTCTTCTGGATAAATGCCTGTATTATAAACATGATTAAAAACTTTTTCAAGAATTTTAATACCGTTTACGTCTATAAGTTTCAGTATTTCGGTTGATAATTAATTTTTTGAGTCATTTACTGCTTTAAATATCTCTTCCTTTGTTGTTGGCAGTCCTTCAAGTATCTGAATCTGTGGTTGTTCGAAGATAAACAATCTGGATTCGTCAGCAAATAAATCTTGAATGTATTGTTTCCATATTAGTTTTTATCTTCATTTTCGAAAACTATTTGATTTTGTCCGTTCAGTAGAATGTTTGAATTTAACATTCCTGCGGGTTTCGCATATACCTTTAATCTTTTTATGTAGGTTAAAATCATCATGATCAGTTTGTAGCTATTCAATTTCTATGCATTGTGCTTCCATCCATTTGTTTTTAGGTACCCGAATTTTTCTTCTTATAAGCGTATTTAGACGGTTATTTTCGTGTTCATTTCGGTTTTTATATATTTTTCTGTCATCCATCAAATTAAGAATTTCATCCGTGATCCAATTCTCATTTCTTGTTTTGAGTTTATATCCAATTTTTGTTTTAGCTATGTTAGTTAGAATATTCGCTGTTGTGTTCCATAGATCTATTGGGTTGGATTCTATATTTATATTTTGTATTTCCTGATTTGTATCATGACTTATTGTATTTTTAAAACGTAAGTTTTTTAATTTCTCGAGATCAAAATTATACCATAGTTTTTGTTTTTTGATGTATGAAAGCTTTATTTTTAATTTAACAAATAGTAAGTTGTGATCTGAGGGTACATCACATCCAAGATATGTTGTAGCTATCATTATTGATGAAGCAAACCTTTTATTAATCATCTTGTAATCTATATGATTAATACTAATACGTTCGTTGCAATGTAATGGTGAGGTCCAAGTATATAATATTCGCGGATGAAGTGAGAAGAATGTATTAGATATCTTTAAACCATTTTCTTGACAGAATTGAATTAAGTGGTAGCCTCTTTCATTTCGTTAACCTAACCCAAAGTCCCAAGTAACACCCACAGTTTTAACTTTGCCCACTTTGGCATTAAAATGTCCCATGATTATATTAATATCATGGGGTTTTGTTATTTTCAAGATTGCTGTTATCTCACCATAAAATGCTTCTATTTCATTATCTGTGCTCTCTGCGGTGAGGGCATAAACTTGAATAATGATTAATTGAAGTGGTTTTGCATCTAGCTAAATCATCATCACTCTGTCAGATATTGGAATAAAATCAGATATGCTATTTTTAATGGTTTTACTAATAATTACACCAACACATTTTTTTGTATCGTTGTTTCATTGCCAGAGTAGTATAGTATGGCTTCGTCTGATTGTATTTTGGCTGAATTTGGTAACCATGTTTCACTGATACCAAGAATATCAATCTTCAGTCTGTTCATTTCTTTAATAGAGTTTGTCAATTTTCCAGGTTCATATAGGCTACGTACATTCCACGTAGCTAAATTAAATGTCTGTTTTGTTTTACCTCCGGGGATTCTTAGCACCCTCATGTTGCCGGAGACTGAGGCCCGTTGACTGTTTGTGTCTTGCATGTAGTTTTCTAGGGATTTATTACTTCAGTGGTTTCGCGTTGCCTTTTGAAGGATAAAAAATCAGCCGCTCTTAACACTTTGGACAGACGCTACGTTTTGGTAAATTGGTTAGCTATATGGCGCCAATTACTCGCCATGTCGTCAGAACTTTTTCGGCATTCAGAATTTAAGGAAAGTTTGGTGTCACCACCACTTTCTCTGAGATCCTCCCCTCTTACCGCTGAATTATCCACGACTGCTTATTTAATTCGCAGCCCTATATATATATGGGCCGTTTCATTATCCGCAACCTATGACGCCCCCTTAGCACTCAGTTCTGCTTCCATATTACCATTCACTATGCCATGTGGTAAAACAAACTTATCCCCGGAGATAAGTAAAAAATTTCTCAAAAACAGAGGCACTGCCGCACGTGTTGAAGGTTTCCTAGTGAATGAGGACAAGTTTTACAAAAATTAGTTAACCGCTGAGAGCCATTCAGGCTAAGTCAGAGTTTTATATAAATTAGTAACCCGCTGACAGCCATTCAGCCTAAGTCCAAGTTGTATAAAAAATTAGTCAGCCGTTGAGACCCATTCAGACTTAAGTATAGAAAAGTTAGTCGTCCGCTTTGTAATAATATTGAGTAATGTTGTAAATGAATATAAAGTAATATAATTGAATTGTAATAAATAAAATATTGAAAAATACATCCTGCAGAGTGTTTCACTTTCCTCTCCCGACAGTCCAAACAAATAAATTTTTGTGACGAAACCTGGACACCGGCGAGTGATACCCCAGCCTTGTGAAAGTATCGTTACAATGGCGCCCGACCAGGGACCGTGATAGAGAGAAAGAAAAATTACTCAAGGAGAAAATTAAATAAAAAAATAAAAAATTAATATAAAAAAAGGCGGTAGGAACTAAGTCCCCAATGAACTAAGTCCCCAAAACATAAATGAACTAAGTCCCTAAATTTTTGGGGAGTTAGTTCGCTATGAACTAAGTCCCCAAACATAAAAATGAACTTGGCCCCCAAAATTTAACTAAAAGAGAACTAATTCCCCAAAAGTCGTTGTTTTTTTTCATATAAAACTTTGGGGGCTTTGTTCATATTTGTTTTGGGGTGTTTGGTCATTAAAGATGTATCACCTACCGAGACTGGCAGTAGGAACTAAGTCCCCAATGAACTAAAACCCCAATAAGCATTTGGTATCCATCAATAGTATTTTGGATCTTAATGCCACAAAAGAACTTTTTATTAAATCAGGCTGTAATAAAGGAAGTGCCAAAATTTTGTGGTAAAGTATTAACGCATATTTTGATACCTAATAAAATCTAATAAGGATTTATGTTTTGTCACATTTCGTCTAACTGCCTGGCAGAAATGTAACCTATAATTCAGAAACCATATTTTGAGATTTATATATTAATTTAAAGCTTATGAAGGTATGTAGTGAAATTATAATTATGTATGCTACACTCACCTAATTTTTTAGAAACACTGTTGTGATTCATGGAAATTTCAATAGGTAATATTATTGTATTTGTATTAAATAACTTCTTTCCATACAAAATTAATAAATTTTTAGTAATTAATTTTTAATCCACTTACATTAAAAAGTTCCTAACACTACCCAGTGAAAAAAATGGAAGTCATTCTAGTGGAAGTACATTTTCATTGCTTCCAAAAAATCGATATTTTCAATTTGCCGAGAGTGAGCAAAAAACCATGTAGAAGCTTATTTTAGTCACACAAAACCTTGTAACTCCTCCATAGTGTTAGAAAATACTCACCAGAATTTAAAAAAAATTTATTTTTTTAAAGAAATTTATGAACTATTTTTAGTCTAAAACTTAAAAGTTATTTGCTTAAATTTAAATGAAAATACTGTTTCGAGCTTAAATTCGTATAAACAGGAACGAATAGTTAAAATAGGTAACTATTTACCATTTTTCCTAGATGAAAATATTATCGTAGAACACAAAAAAGGGAATTTTTCTTAATATCGCCTCCAATTCAGTGACCAGGCATCGAAAAAGAGAACTTCTTGCAATGACAACCCTATGTAAAAATCATTAGATCGGATCGAAATTTGCACTACTTCCGCATCGTAAACTCTACATTTTCATGACTTTTTTGGAATCTCTTTTTTTACTGGGTAAAACCGAAAAGTTTTAAAACGCATTTTATCACATACTATATAAAAAGATAATTTATATAATTACAATAATGTTATCTATGTTGATAAAACTTCAATCATTATAGTGTTTGTAAAAAAAAACTGGTTGAGTGCAAATGGGTTGTAAATTAAAATTTCGCTCGAAGAAGAACTTTTTAATGTAAGAACTTTTTAATGTAAGTGGATTAAAAATTAATTACTAAAAAGTTTTGACCAAAAATAATTATAATTTCACTACATATCTTCATAAATTTTAAATTTTCAAAAAATTACTTATCAGCATCCTACAAGTCTTGCTCGTGTAAAAACTGCACTTAACGAATTTCTTAGCGCTTGTTCGTAGTCGGTTATAAATAAATTTGGATCCAAATTAAATATATTTTCCGTAATATATTCAAAAAGTGCTTTGTAGATTTCATTTGTTTTTTTGTCCATCAGAACAAAGAATATGGGAAAATCTAGAAAAGAAACTGTTATTTCTGTCGCTAGAATAAATTTTACTTACTTACCTCTTCACAATATTGTATGTAAATAAAAAGAAACTGCTTAAAGCAGCCATGTGGTACTATTTTAAACGTAGCATCAATGAGATATGTTCTCTTAGTTGGAGATATATTTGCTTTTATTAATTCTATTGTTTACAATGATGAAAACAAGCAGAATGAAAAATTTCCCTCCTTAATTGCCGCGGTGAAGAAATGCTTGGGTTTTGCCCTGTCCTTCGACAAGCCAAAGCCGTTCCACACGCTTTCAATTTTAAATGCTTCGATGATATCTATAACTCTTTCCGTTGGTTGGGAATTAGTTCGTTTTTTTGGGACTTAATTCATAGAGGACTTACTTCCTATGGCCTTCAGACGGTAGGAACTAAGTCCCCAATGAACTAAGTCCCCAAAACATAAATGAACTAAGTCCCTAAAGTTCGGGGAGTTAGTTCGCTATGAACTAAGTCCCCAAACATAAAAATGAACTTGGCCCCCAAAAATTTAACAAAAAGAGAACTAATTCCCCAAAAATTGTTTTTGTTGCCATCCATATAAAACTTTAGGGACTTAGTTCATTTATGTTTTGGGGACTTAGTTCAATGGGGACTTAGTTCCTACCGCCATAAAAGATAAATACATAAAATTAAATAAAAACAAGAATATAGAGAGAAAAAGAAAAAAAAATATTAGTAAAAAAATTTTTAAGACCGGTTGGATATACATGTTGAAACGAGACGAATTGGCCAAATACTTGGGGGAATTCAATCGCGGTACCAGCGGCACCGTAGAAGAATTACGAAAACGAATGTCAGCTTTCATTAGTGCTGTGCATGATGAAGCCACGTCAACACAATTACTGGAATGTCAGAGGAAACATGAGGGGATTGGCGAAATCACTCTGCCTACCGGAAAAGGAGCAATACCATAGTCACCTCACAAAACGAATAGCCAACAAGTTGATCATTCACTGCATCAACTTCCAACGACACCAGATAATACGATAATACCGGATAGAATCACCATAATCGACCAGGTCCGAAAATGGGGAATACTTTTTAAAGGTGGTAAGGAACCTCTCGCTTTCGTGGAACGATTAGAAGAATTGGCGGACCTATATGGGGTGCCCCGAAACCATTTAATTAAAGTAATGCCAGAATTTTTACGTAAACGGGCCCTGATATGGTATCGAAACAATAACTCACACTGACAGGCGTGGAATGAACTCAAGGCCGATTTTCTGGAATTTTTCTACCTGCTAGGTTCTTTGAGTAATTGGAGGGAGGATTACATAAAATCTAGAACGCAACGTCCAAAAGAGCGTTTTAAGGACTGCGTTTTAGAAATCCAGAACCTCATGCGGCATTCCAACTTCACAGAAGACCAGAAAATACAACGTTTTTTCCGAATTTCGCAAGCCGAATATCAATGGTATGTCCGACGAAGCGATTTTACAAATTTAAAGGAACTGGTGCGATTAGCATAAGACCTGGAAAGTATCGCGGCATCACCTAGAATAGTGACTAATAATTCTAATACATCACAAAATCAGTGTTATTGATGCGGACAAACAGACCACTATGCATCCAGATGCCTTAATGTTCTGGCGGGAAACGCCATGGGAGGTCGACAAAACTGAGGATGTTCGGATCTCCCAAAGAAAATAAGTCCTCACCCCCATTAACCTGCCTAAAAAGGGAAGAATCCCGTCTAGTCGCATCCATTTTGATTGGTGGTACGCCGGGCAACGCCATCATTGACACAGGTGCAAGTCAAAATTTTATAAAAGAAAACTTCATAAAATAAGTAAAAACAACAATCGATGTAGTCCTGGCCGATGGGTCGACTAAACCCATATCACAAGCTATCGAAGTTCCAACACTATTGGGCGGTACTAAAAAAACATTGTCGATTCCTGGTCATGCCGAAAGCTTGTGAAGAAGTTATCGTAGGGCTAGAATTTTTACGCGAGTTTAACACCAAAATACAAATTGCTGGCCTAAAATTAAATTGTAACAAAAACCCTAACAGCAGCTTAACACCGGTAAATCAGTTACCAACACAAGAGGTACAAGAGGACCAGGGCAGCGGAAAGAGCAGTCCAGATACGGTGAGTACTACAAGTACTTAATTTAGTAATACCACGCAAATTACAGCAAGAGAGCAATGCAGAATTAATAAATTTCTACAAGAGCTCGAAAAATTCAAGAATTTGCGAGGGCTTTCGACAATCACGTCACACAAAATCATATTGACAGATGGTCGACCTGTGAAGATTCGTTAGGCGCCTCGTAATCCCACTATGCAGGCAATAATAGACGCAGAGATTAGTAAATTGATTGCGGATGGGTGCATCGAACCATCACATAGCCAGTACTGCTTTCCCATCACGCTGGTTAAAAAGAAAAACAGAACCTGGAGAACCTGTATGGATTAACGCCAGCTCTGTGCCTGATGCTTACCCCCTCCCGCGTATTGATAGCATCCTGAATAGATTAAGGGAAGCTAAGTTTATCAGTAGCATTGACTTGAAAAACGGGTATTGGCAAATTCCTATGGAGGAAAATAGCAAGCAATATACAGCGTTCGCTGTACCCGGTAGGAGATTATTCCAATGGAAGGTGATGCTGTTCGGACTACACTCTGCTCCGGAAACCTTTCAAAGAGCATTGGGTAGAGTGATTGGGCCAGAGATGGAGAATAACGCCTTTTCCTATTTAGACGACATCATCGTAATAGGTAAAGACGTAGAAGATCACATGCGTAACTTAAGAGAAGTGCTCATAAGATTACGGGCAGCTAAGTTTAAAATCAATCCAGAAAATGCCCATTCTTTCAGCGAGAAACAAAGTACTTGGGACTTGTCGTGAATGAAAAAGGAAACAACACTGATCCGGATAAAACAGACGCAATTTCCAAATTACCACAACCCTCCAATATCCTTGATGTAAGGCGTTTTTTAGGGGTTGCTTCCTGGTACAGACGATTTGTGCCTGACTTCGCAGCGATATCATAGCCGTTAACACAGCTACTTAAAAAAGGCAAGCATTTTAAATGGGGCCCAGAACAAGAACAGGCGTTCACCACTTTGAAAAATAAACTGACCTAAGCTCCTGTCCTAACATGCCCAGATTTCTCTAAGGAATTTGTATTGCAAACCAACGCAAATGAGTTCGGAGTGGGAGCAGCACTCACTCAGGAAGGAGAAGAGCGAGTTAAAGCTTACGCGAGTCGTCATCTCAACAAAGCCGAGAAAAATTACACCACCACGGAGAAGGAGTGCCCTGCCATTGTTTGGGACATTCGTAAGATGAGACCATATCTAGAAGGCTATCATTTCACGGTCGAAACGGATCATTTAGCGCTAAAATGGCTGAATTCATTAGATACTCCCACGGGCAGACTTGTTGGGCACTAGAACTACAACAGTTCAATTTTTCAATTCAGTATCGTAAAGGAAAACAAAACATAGTGGCTAATGCTTTGTCGCGTCAACCGGTAGGGGTCTTGAACCTTGTAATTTGCGGGTCACCACAGTCGAATGAGTGCAAATGGTTGCAGAAAATGCAACTACTATAACTGACTATACGATTGTGGAGGGCCAATTAAATAAACATTTCCCTCGAAATTGTATATATGCAGATGATATCCCATGGAAGCTATGTGTTGCCGCCCATGAACGTGAACGAGTTATGCGAGAAAATCATGACAATATAGGAAACAATAAATAGGGTAGCAAATCGCTACTATTGGCCTGGGATGTTGCGAGACATTAGTCGCTATGTACGGCGCTGCCAGTCGTGCCAAAAATTTAAGGTAAGCCAACAAAAACCAGCGGGGGAAATGTTAACCAATATCCCCGAAGAACCATGGGCTACAATTTGTGCGGATTTCGTTGGACCACTGCCTCGGTCCAAGCATGGTAATACAATGCTGTTAGTAATTTTTGACAAGTTTTCAAAATGGGTGGAACTGGTACCAATGCGTAAAGCTACAACAGAAGGTGTGATAAAGGCATTAAGGGAACGTCTTCTTGCACGTTACGATGTCCCTAAGATACTGATCACTGACAATGGCACACAGCTTACCTCACGAATTGTGCAACGTTTTCTGGTCGATATAGGCGACTGTTAATTCAAGCGTCGCGGAATCGACAGGATATTCCCCAGCCTTTATAACGCAAGGTCACAAGTCCCGCTTGCCAAAGGCCTCATACGATGAAGTTATAACTCGTACAGGAGCTAGAAAGCTGATTCCACAAGAACGTCAATCAGAACTGCATCAAATATTTAAGTTGGTAAAAAGAAATTTGGGCAGGGCAGCAGAAGACCAGCGACGTTATTACAACCTCAGACGACGTCAGTGGTAGCCCAAGATTGGTGACCTCGTGTGATTGCGACAACATCCTCTGTCTAAAGCAGTTGACAACTTTGCTGCAAAATTGGCTCCTAAATTCGGAGGCCATATTTTGTGTCGATTCTTTTGTTTCTCCAGTAGTCGTTAGGCTTCAGAACACTTTCGAACACTATATAAGAACTGCTCATTTAATCAAACCCATAACCTGGCGTAAGAATAATTCGGTTTTTTATTTTTTATTTATAGATAAGAAGATAAAAAGAAAAAAAAAATCAGTTATCATGACTAAACGTCACTTCGAGGAAACGCGGGATAAGTTCGGTAAGCGAATGGTGGAAGAACAAGCCAAGGGACGTAGGACCATCTATGTGCCTGATGTCAGACCCTCAATGAAGAAAGAGAGAGATCGCGGAACACGAGCCGCTGCCACGCTCAAATGCAATAATGTATCATGCTACCGCTTGAGTATTGCTGCTAGTGCCCATACAGTGCAAACCATCTCAAACCACATCAACACCAAACCCTCAAATGGCAGCCGCCGGTCGGAAGGAGGCCTTTGCGGTTGATTTATCTAGTTCCAAAGTTAGAGTTCCACCCAAAGAAGATGAACAGTCTACACCCCTGACCGCCGAAGATACCGCACCATTAATGATTAATACATCTCGCAACGACACACAAGCAACTGAAGACAACGCAAACACAACTGAGTGCCACCCCTTAAAAATAGACGCCTGTGCAACATCTAACCCTAAGCTCATGGTGACACCGGTAAAATCAGATCAGCTGCTACCTCCAACTCCCGGGAAAACCCTGACATTAATATCCACCTCAGCTCCCAACAACATACGAGTACCAGAGGACGACGAATGGACACCATGGTTCATCCCACTACACAATCAACCAGGTAACCCACCCACACCAGGGAAAAGCGTCAAATGCAATGACACACCGCCTACTCGGTTCCAGTGGAGATGATTATCACAGAGTTCGTCAAGAGCACGAAGTCACCACTGCCTCCCTGTGCTTATCAATATATGCCTCCTCCCCTGGGAAATCCTTGGACTTATCATTTTCACCAGATACTAGTCCTCCACAAATGGCTCAAGGTAGAGACCCTGAAGTAGAGAAAGTGGCACCAACCAATATCATCCCACAGTACAACAATACCACGGGACCTACGACAGTGGAGCCCGCCAATTGGCCACCCGAGTTACGAGAAAGAATACAAGAAGAACAAGAGAATCGATCCACCAAACAACGAAAGAAATTTTTAACACAAGTAGGGTCAGTAACGTATCGTGTGGTAGTTGTCAAAAGTGGCAAGATGAACGTCACGCAGATGTGAGAAACAAATAGCCCACTCACCGAAGAAGAGGGAGAGTGTGATGATAAAAGTCGGCACGAAGTACCTTGTTTTTATCTCACCATCATACATGAATACTTTTTATTATTTTTATTGTCATTTCATACAGAAATGTTCATCTATTTGAATAATTGAACTATTGTCTTATTACCTTTACACTAAATTATACTTCCTTTAGTTATTAGAGGTTATTACATTATGATATTCGAATATTTAAACTTAACGGCTTGCATGATGACACAAAATAGTACCGAGGGCAATGAAAGGATAGCATACATACAATTGTATACAACCATGGTGAATATGAACGCCCCACGTGTTACAACTGTGAGATCAGTCATATGAAATTAGTATAAAAGGAGCTGCTGTGCACATGAAAAGGGGAGTTAGTGTCGAGGGCTTGAGTAGGTAAGATAAATGAACTTGGTGGTTTGCCGCTGAATTGAATTTATCTTTGTAGGCAATCTTAGTAGCATTATTATTCGTATTGGTGGTTAGTCGCTGATAACAATACAAGGTTAAGTCTGAATTTAGGAAATTTAGTAGTATTTTTGGTTAGCCGCTGATAGTACTTTAATTAGTTAGTCTGTCCTGGTATTGGTGGTTAGCCGCTGATAACCATACAGGCTAAGTCCGATTTTATAAAAATTACTTAGCCGCTGATAGTACTTTAATTAGCTAGTCTGTTCTGGTATTGGTGGTTAGCCGCTGATCAACCATTCAGGCTAAGTCCGATTTTATAAAAATTAGTTAGCCGCTGACAGTACTTTAATTAGTTAGTCTTTTCTGGTATTGGTGGTTAGCCGCTGATAACCATTCTGGCTAAGTCCGATTTTATAAAACTTAGTTAGCCGCTGATAGTACTTTAGTTAGTTAGTCTGTTCTGGTATTGGTGGTTAGCCGCTGATTAACCATTCAGTCTAAGTCAAAGTTTTATATAAATTAGTAAACCGTTGAGAAACATTCAGGCTAAGTCCAAGTTGTATAAAAAATTAGTCAGCCGTTGAGAGCCATTCAGACTTAAGTATAGAAAAGTTAGTCGTCCGCTTAGTTATAATATTGAGTAATGTTGTAAATGAATATATAGTAATATAAGAACATTGAATTGTAATAAATAAAATACTGAAAAATACATACTGCAGAGTGTTTCTTTTTCCTCTCCCGACAGTCCAAACAAATACATTTTTGTGACGAAACCTGGACACCGGCGAGCGATACCCCCAGCCTTGAGGAAGCATCGTTACAGTGTGATGTCCTTTTTCATAACAATTTTTTTATATTTCACATTGCATATAATATTCTTATTCGTATTGGCAAATATCGTTTCAAATAGTCGTATTCGTATTCGCGAATATCTTTTGTAATATTCGTATTCGTATTCGTGAATATCAAAAATTGACATTCGTTACATCACTAATATGTACATACATACATATTTCTATAGAAAATTTGTCAAATAAATATGTTATAGACCTAATATTTTTTATGAATTAGAACGTATATGTAAATATATGCGAAATAACGTGTACTTTTAATTTCTCGTTGTACCGGGAAAATCTCAAAATTTTTCCGGATATATTAGGTAGACATTTTCCGACCGGGAATTTTCGTTTCCCAAACCCTACTGCCAGCATAAATATTTGTAAAAGGCTTAGGGTTTTCTTTTAAATTTTATTTTAAAATATTTAACACAAGTCTTATTTTCTCAACTTTAATAGGGTTTAATTTAATAATTCACAACAGATCTCAGACCGGCAACACCTGGCAAAACCAATTTTTTTGTTTTGTCCCAAATGAGAAAACGTAGCAGCACGAAAATATATTAACATACGAATATGCTCAAACAAAACACATACGAAACAGCAAAATAATATATAAAAATAAATATATTAAAACTAAAACAAACCTTCACTAGCTTGGGCAAAAAAATCAAAAAGCCCAAATAGTAAATGACTAAAAATAATCTTTTTGGTATCCATGTCATTCATAGGTACGCACATACATACATATGAACATGTACCAAAGCAACACCACAAACACCAAAATTTATATGGCACCTTCAACACATACTCGTACAACACATTGCCCCAATATCCGATAAAACGTATCTCTGGTATTGTTTTGTATTCTGCAAAGTGTTTACGAATTGAAAGCGTGAAAAAAGTAATATTTAAGCGCATGAATGCTAATTGGCATAAACTTTAACTTCAAAAATGCAAAAACCTTTGCATTTGTACATTTATCTACACCAGCGTTGTCCACAAAGAGAAACAGCTTCAAAGTGTGTGTGTAGTGGTGAGTGCACTGGGAGAAATTTGCTGGTAAATGTATTGAACATTTTTTATGTTTAATTAATAACATGAACTGAAGTATGAACGAAGCATTGAAAAAATCAAATAGTATATCATGAAAAAGATTAAGTGGAAATAAAACATAAGTTCAATTACGATTGATTGTTTTACGTAATGTAAAGCATTTGCTTTGTCGAAAAATTTCAATCTTAAATAAAACTATGAATTCAAATATGATTGTAAATAAAAAAAATAAAATATGTATGTATGTATGTGTACATAACATATTCAGCCATGTCATAGAGCTTAATTCCGTTCGGAATCGGAATCCGTGTTTTTGTGCTATAGAACACCAAACAAAAAAATTGTACGGAATAAAATAGTTTTTATTTCCTTAACCGTCCAAGAAATTAAAAATGATTTCATTCCGTAATATTTTTGTCTTTTGCGTTCTATAGCACAAAAATAAGGATTCCGATTCCGAACGGAATTAAGCTCTGTGACATGGCTGATTTTATTAGTTTGAATTTGCCCACATAATTATAAGTTTGTGCATATAAAATAAGTTTTTTTAAGAATGAGTTCTTAAAATTTAAATAAGTTATTTATTAGAATTAACGAAATCAATAAGTTTGTCTATGGTTATATCTTCTTCATAACATTTTATTTTTAAAAGAGTCCAAATGACTATCTGTTAATTTGTTTCTATATATGTTTTTTATATACGTCATTGCCGAAAACGTTTGCTCGCATATGTATGTAGTAGGAAACATTGAAAAAACTTTTAATATTAAATCTCTAGTAACACCATATTTATTTGGGCAAATATTTTTCTCATAATGACGCATACAATACAACACATAATGATTGCATACAAGGCACTCAGCTTCATTAAATATGTTTAGTGAAAATACAAAATTGTTCTCATAATATAGGTATATTTCATTTCAAAATAATAAAAAAATGGTTAATATGTAAACATAAAATTATTTCAAGTGTATTCAAATGCTGGAAAAAAAATCATAAAAATACTCAGTTGTTGTTCTCTTTTTCTCTAACTTGTAATCTCAACTGTGTATTTTGTTGTTGTATCATAACAAATCAAGCGACATCAACCTTCTTGGTTAAAAGTTGGCATACAACTGAATAAAATTATAACTTTTGTACTCTTTGCTGTGCGCTTCGTCAACATTTCTGTTGTGTATGTGTAAATCGCGAAAAGTGTTCGGCCCCGGGGGCATTGTGTGCGCATCATTGATCTACACAGAGAAAAAGGTGTCTAATAAATACCTCCCAAAATAGAACAAAATTAATAAGATATCTCTATGGTTTTTTTTCAATAAGGAAATCTTATTAATTTCATAGAGAAAACCTTTTTGAAAAAATCAAAAAGAAATCTTGCAGTTTTTGTTAGGTTATCTTATTAATTTTTTCAAAAAGGTTTTCTTCTTCATTTTATTAGGCAACCTAATATAACATGAAAAAAATTGTCCTTATGTATTTTCATTTTAATTCTGTACGATATACCTATGTATGTATGTAGTATATTTAGATGTTATTTATTTATACATACATACATACATATTATATTATATTCTTAACTAACTAACTCACCATACATATATATTTATTGATTGGGAGGAGACAAGTATTGAACCAGCAACCTTCTGACTAATAGACAAGAACTCTAACCAATATGGTAACAAGCAGCCTGAATCCGCACGGAAATTATTGTACAAAAACATGCTTATACAAGAACGAAAAATATCATGAAAAAAATTTTCTATGTTTATTTATAGATATGAAATAACAGGAAACGTAATAAAAACAAAAACATTAATTAAAAAAATTAATAAGATGGTTTACACATAATCATATAGGAAAACCTTTTTGAAAAAATCAATAAGGCAACCTAATGAAATCAATAAGAAATCCTTATAGTTTACAATTTACAAGAAAACATAATAGAATCAAGAAGATTTTCTCTATGGTTTGTTTTTTTGGTGCCAAAAATAACGGAAATTGAGTAAAAAAAGTTGTGAATAATAAGATTTCTTCTTGATTTTATGTGGTTTTCTTTTTGATAAAATTAATAAGATTTACCACATAAAAACATTAAGGAATCTCTATGAAAAAATCTTCGCTTCTTTCTGCTGGGATACCCTTTAGCGTAAAAACCTTTCATAGAGAAAATCTTATTGATTTTATTAGGCAGTTTTTTCTCTGTGTATGGAATTTGAGGTGTTCATCACAGTGGAGCTAAAAAAGTCATCAATTTTGAAACAGATTGTTATATGCGAAGCCACAATTTTTGAAAGCAAACAAGAAATTATAGCAAAACCGAAATTGAAAAAATTAATATTTGATTCAGAGAATTTCGTGTTTGAAATCGAAAATTAGTTTTTTATGTGCCTAAACGTGCTTCCAGTCAATGCTGTAATACTTCCCAAGTAGGCAACAACAACAGCTTTAGCATTGCTATCATTCTAAAATATGGGCCGCCCAATAATCTTTTAATTTCAATAAAAAAGTTAATTTTTTACTACCGGTCCCTTACATATGTACATTGTTTACGTTAAAAAATTTAGTTTTCAAGGCCCAAAGCTATGTACTGTTTTGATAGCGATCAATAATTGCAATTCTTTTGCCCACCTTACACCGGATAAGAGATACCAGTTCTTATGCAAAATATAGGCCGACATCCCAAACGCAAGTTGCAATACATAATTAAAAAAAATTAGTGTGTAATGCTAAACATGACTTATAGCCTTTTCACAATTACTCACATCTTTCATCAATTCGCCAAGATGATAACATCTTCCCATAAAATTTATACAGGGCTGAATGTTCAACATCTTCAAAAGATGTTCCTATCTCACTTTGTTCCATTCAACATCTTTCGATTATTTTAGTGTCATCACTAGAAAAATATATACAACTATATACATACTATAACATTGCACAGATAAAACTGTTTGCACCAGTTTTGCGTATTTTTGGTTCTGGTATGAAAAAATGTGTTATTTAGCGTTTCTGTTACAAGTTGTTAATGTTGATTTTTTTTTAAGCAATTATTGTGTGGTTGGTCAAAGAGCAAATGAGAACAACACATTTGTTGGTATTTGTTTTTCTAAAACAAATAAGATACATAAAACTGATTCTACCATAAGTACATATGGTGTGTTGAGAAAAAATTTACGTGGCTGACGAATGAATGAATGAAAGTAAAATTTCACATATGTACATGCATACATAGATACATATGTATGTGAGTAAACGATAACGAAACACATGAGCTGCAAATACAAAAACAAAATTACACACAATACGAATGTGTGCCTTGGCTGCGCCACAAAGAAACTTTACCAACGTGCGCACGAACATCTGCAAATCATGTATTTGTTTTAACAGTGGTTTTTTCATATATTTGTGTTAAAACTAGTATTTTTGAGCAAAAACAGATACAAACAGTTCCTCAGCATCAATACAATAAGCAATTGTTATTTGTTTTTAATTGCCCTATAGGAACTCAAACCTACTTGTAAGTACCTTCAAACTGTTTTTTTTTATAACCACAACTGGCTGATTAAGTGACTTTTTTCTTTGTAGCCGACTCACTATTTAACATAGGCATAGTCATAGGCGGTAGTCAATTGGCCATCTCTGCATGACTTTTAAATTGGCTACTAACTACTTATTTTTCAACTAATTTGTAGTTAATTAAAGTAAAAAAAGATATATGTATATTTATATTACATATACATATTATATATACATACATATGTATATGTGTATATTTATATATATCTATAGGAATCGCTCATAGAAAATATTATACATATTAAGTATTGAAATTATTTATTATTTCAAAACAAAAATTTGGCATTTGATTTCATGTCATGATTCTTCTGATTTTTTTTATTTTCTTTTCATTTATTCTTCTTCTATTCAATATGTTTGGCTGATATCTGCATGAGCTTTAAACCAATTTGTAGTCACTTGCAAAATAATTAATTACTAAGTTAGCGTTTTTTGTCAATTGATTATTTTATTTACGACCGGGTGTATTGTATTTGGAAAAGCACGCACACACAATAACTCGTATATAAGTTCTGTCGCTCACACTACAATTATATGGTACATACCATGGTATATTTGTTTTGGCTATATAAACAGATATACAAATGCAGCCCATTAATACATACATGCATATATACTATAAACATGTGTACAATCACATGTATGTATGTGCATATGTATGCATATACGCATGCATTCAGGTCTTTTGGAATATGCTTCCCCCAGAAAGATGCGTAACTACTCCAAGATTTTATTATATACATACATATGTAGATATATGTATATCATATAATAAAATCATGTATATATTTTTCCAAATCGAAATTATGTATATGTATATAAAAGTATGTATATAAAAGTATGTATATAAAAGTAGTTTGCAAATATCTGGCTGATTTCATCGTCACGGGTGGGATATTTGGAAGTAGTTTAAGTGCTTAGTTTTAAAAAATAAGAAAATGGTCAACTATTTTTTGCATGACTTTATTATAAAATAAAAGTTCAGACTTGTCTTTCAAAGACAACACACGGAAACAGACTATTTTAGATTTGTTAAGGCAAAATTTAGTAGACATTAGGCTCTTCACGGGTGGGACAAGAAAAAGACATGCGTTTCGAGTGCCAAGGACACATACTCAAAACTCTGCGAATTTATACAGTTTATCAATATGTAGCAAATCTATGACTGTAGCAGAGGTACCAAGTTGTCCTTCACTAAAAGTTAAGAGGAAGAAAAAGTTTATATTTTGCACAAAAATTTAATTTTTGTAGCGTCACAGGTGGGACATATTTTTGTCACGGGTGGGACGCGTGCGATTTCGGTAAAGCAATTTGACTAGAAACGGATCAAGTAACTTCAAATATAGTTGAAAACTTTTTTGTAACAAATATTTTTTTTAAGTATTTGGTTTTGTATTGCAGCATTTTAGCATTAGTGTTCAAATAAGCCACAATTAAGTTATTATCACCTTTTATTAAGTAGCTCAAAGTTTTCCTTGATCTCTTGCTCCGATAAATACAATATATTTATATTTTTTACACAATTCTTGGCAGCTGAAACGAAATCTTTTCCAGTATTTATACTGCATATTCGTTGCATGACCCGATACCTCACAGATTTTTTTACTACAGCACCTATACTATCCACGGCACCTTTGCCATGAGCAATTGCCAAAAAAAACCATTCCGCAATAATGCCGAAATCCCTTTTCATAAAGAAAATATTGAAGAGCGTGTTCTTATATTTAAACTGAGATGCAGCGCCATCTGAGAATATTTTCAATAAATTCAAATTTGCGACCTTATTTTTCAACAAACGAATGATTTCTTTGATAAATCTGGCATTAAAAAATTTTTCTTCATGGGTGGGACAATTTTAAAAACCAAATATATTATAAAAAATTTTAAATAACAAAAAACTTGATATGCGAAATATTTTGTTTTCGTCTTCTGCCTTTAGTTTTGAAATTTAAAACAAATTGCTTGTCACGGGTGGGACATTCGAAAAATCAATATAAAAATACAAAAATTTTTTCAAATTGCATATATTTTATTGCTATTTCCTTTGATGGGCTGAAGGAAAATAAACCGAAGCACCTTTTCGAAACGTTAAAATGTCAAAAATTTATGCACAGCTGACATGGGGCATGGTTGTATTTTACTTTCATGGGGTAGCAATATCGAGATAGATAATTTGATGAAGTTGATATAGAAGAAATACATTAAAATAACTTTGTTTTTTAATTTATTTTAGAATATTAAAATTTAATGTATTAGCTACAAGTTCATGAAATTTTTTTTATTTTTAAATAGATTTATTTTTTTGTGCTAAGGCTCATTTCTCATGAAATCGGCCATCTACAAGGTGCTCGAACGCGAAATATTTGCGAATAAAGTACATACATATGTAATACTTTTCATCATCATCGTCCGCTCGCATAATTTCTGCTCTTCAAGAGCATCACATATGGAAGTCAATTGCTGCTGAATTTTTAAATCACATTTTATTATTTAATTTTTAATTGCTCGCACTTGTAAAAATAGTATAATAACACATGACAGATGAAAGATAATGTAATGTGAAAACGTTTTTTCAATTTTCAAAATATTCCACGCATTCCTCGAAGATGTGAGTGAGTGTGAAAAGGCTATTACATAAGTGCAACCTTGCGCTTGCTGCAGAAATTTTTATTTAAATTTTATCGGCATTTAGGAACGTCGCTATGCAGCTCATACATATGCCAGGCACATCAATCAGGTAACCACATTACTACAACAAGTATTACAACAGCAATAACCTGGTGTAGTGCTGCCACCTAATAAATGCGCTTTGTACACATGTATGTTTGCATACAAAATAAAAATGATGCGCGATTTTGACAACTGGTACTCATTCAAATGAATTGCCAAGCGATTAGGAACATTGGACGTTGACACAAAGTTTACTTATGCGTTTACGAAGTGTATGCATTGTGAATATTAATTCCAACTTGCGTTTAGGAAGTCGGCCATACTTAATTTATTTACTTGGTCTTGGAATTACAAAGCAATACAGTAAGAACTTTCTTCACGCACATTTACACTTACTTTTTGTAATTATGTATATCTGAAAATATGTGAAATAAGCTCAAAATCTTTGTATGTTTACAATAAGACTCTTATAACATTATTGATAACCTCAATATATTTAAAGTAAGACTTTTAATACGTTATTGAGAAGATAAATATGTAAACATAATAATGTTGTTTGTATCTCGGACATACTTAGCTTCAGCAGAAGTTTCAAATGAAAACTGAGCCAACTGTAAAGCAATAGATTTTTCAAAAGCAGTATACACTGTTTCCTCTTGTTTTTTGTAGAAGACATAATTGAGCAAGACATGTCTACCTGTCGAACAAAAGCGTAAATCACGGAATTAAACTTGTCTTCCCTTTCAGTACTTTTTCTTTTGTAATTTTTATATTTCACGGCATTATTAAACGCTGATGGAGATAACCAGCTTTCTTTGCTGTCTGATTGCAACATGCTGTCGTCCAAATTACTTAGCTCTTCCAACGCAGAGTCTTCCAATCCAAAATCGTTTGTAGAGTTATGAGAGTCTTGCTATTGTATAAATTAAGAAATATATGTACATATATTAAGAGTAATTGCATTTAGTCCATACTTTACTGACAGTTTCCATGTTACTAAAAGATTTCCTAAGCATAACTGCAGAACTAAGAAGCTTATCTCGTCGTAATAATATAAATGTGGATGGTAAAGATCTTCAGCAGACGACGCGGATTTCTCGGAGGAACCCGTTTTTCTTTTCTCCGCCATATAGGCACAAGACAAGTTTTTAATTTTTTTTTTTAATTTCTTCGTCATTTACCATGTTTTTTACGATCTGTTACCACGCATCTTTTTTCAAATCAATTCTTTTGTAATGGGAACTTTTTTAAAATTTTAAAAACTTCAGCTACACTCCATTCCATTGCACTTTAAAAAACAAAACGACAAGTGCTATGGCCACAGCAACTGTTTACCTTCTGGGAGCAGATTTATTAGTAGAAACTACGAATTTATGCACTTCACAAAAGTTCATCCACAAAATAATCTTTTATAAAATGTTTTAATTGCTTAAAAATTACGTTTGGTTTGGTGTCTATTTTATTACAGAAAATTTTTTCTTGCATCTACATGTGTGTCTATGTGTACGTTTTTGACAGTTCACATCATGATATTGTTTTCTAAATATGTACATATTTATTATGAAAAAAATATTATAATATCTGATATAATATTAATATAAAACTTTAAGAAATTTATTATTCGACATATTGTTAGTTTCTAAGCCTACTTATTACGCTTATGCTTATTTTTTTGTGATTTTCAAAAATATTATTATATGTGAATTCTCAAATAGTTCTTGAAAGTCTGTGCATAAGATAAGAGGTTTGTGAGACTATTCCAAATGTGTGGTTGAAGTCTACTGATAATTTGTTACAGCAACAATGAAATGCATATAGACCAAGCTGAAGCACCAGCAAATAAATTTCAAATTAATATAATACTAATATTGCAGTAAATACGTAATATAATTCTCTCTGCTATGAAATTTGACGTTCGCTGATAGAAATAAGTATATTGGATATTATATCGGGTACAGACACCATGGAAAGGCTCAGTTAACCGACTTTAATGTAAAGTAACTGCAACAGTAGGAAATAGCTGAGCCTTAAGGCATAGTTAGCCGACTGTAGTGGAATGTAACTACAACAGTAGGAAACAACTGATCAATATTGTTATGTAAAAAGTAATATACAAGTTCTTACATTCCGGTTACATCTCAACAACCATTTTCATTATTTTTGACGTAACAATATTGATCAGCTGTTTATTGTTGTTGCAGTTACTTTACATTACAGTCGGCTAACTGAGCCTTTACATAGCGTATATACCTGTTATAATATATAACAGGTATTCTATCAGCGGATAACTGCGCCTTTAAATTCAATAATTTGTTGAACCGAATCTCAACTCAAAAGAAATGGTACAGATTTCGATATCGATAAAATTTTAAAGAAATTGTATGAAAATATCGCACGATATAAAACGCCGTGATTTGCCCCCAGAAATGAGGGTTATAGTAAACTTAGCTTAAGCCGGGTAGGTTAACCTTTGTTCCTTTTTCAAGTATAGTTTTGTCAACTACATTGGACTTAGTTTGTTACATGTATTTATTTTAATTAATTAATGGGACAGTACACATATTTTATTGAAATTTGCATGAAAAATTAGCAAGCCTTTTTAAAAAAAAATCATAAATTACTTACAGAATTAGATTTTTGATAAAAAATTTATTTGATATGTAATTCATCGTATATGATAATCAATAATTGTTTAATTTATACTCACTCTTATGACATCGACGTAACTTTAACACAATACCAAAAATTGGGGCTTGTTTACTCGCTCTCAAGAACAATTTTATACTACTGACAACATATTTCCATTCCATAAGGTCTAGAAAATAGCATAAACCTACCAACAGGAGCCAGTCGCTTTCGACAACGAGTAAAAAAGTCCCAGGTCTTTAATATTGTGTTAAAGTGACGTCGATGTCGGCAACTGGAATAAGGGTGAATGAATATTAACTCAGCGACTACTTAAAATTAGTTATTTCAATCAGAAAAATAGTTTGTTTATCTAAATTGCAACCACAGTTTGCACTAAAATTTAAAATAACAAATCCGGATTGATTAGATTTGCCATGCAACATATGGATCGTTGAAATTCCAACAAAGATTTAAATTAACGGTAGAATTAAGAATTGTAATTGGTTAAAGTTACCTATGAGATTTTTTTTTCTGTGTATACATAAAATTTTATGCATTTTAAAGCTCTGTAAAAATATTGGCATTAAATTTCAAGTTAAGGGTTTTGCCTATATTTTGTGTTGTATTTTCGACTAAAGCTTGGTGGGTACAAAACAAATGGCTTATCTTCAGTATTAAAGTCACCCACTGTACGTTTTTTTAACAAACACATAGAGAGCGTTCTTACACACATCCATACGAATAATTTTTTCACGTACTTGTGGCATGAAGAGATTGGGCCTTTTTTCATACATTTTTGATTTTTTCTTAAAAGCTTAAAATTAAACTCATGAGGGTTCCTGGTGATGTTGTTTCATGCATCTGTTGCTGCAAGGATATTTTTTTGTTTGTTCCAAATACATATTTTTCTTTTTTTGTATTGTGTTTGCATATGAAAATAAAGGCTCAACTACAACCAACATTGAGTGAGGAAAAATGCCATATTTAATATTAAGTGAACTGATGTGCTTAAAGGTTAAAACGATGTGTGACACAAATTGAATATTTGATTTTTATGAAAGTTTTTACCATGTCATGCCAAACAGTCAGAAGAAGTGTATGATGATGATATGGAATATAAAACCATTTTTTTTTATTTTGGGTGGGGGTTATGCAAATAAGTGGGATTATTTGAAAAGAAAAACAGTTTTAAAATATAAAATAAAAACTGTGAATATGATATGATGATGTTTGTTTTGTCTCGTCGGTAAAGTTTATTAATGAAACTTTAAATATCGTTTCCTTAGTTTTCTTTGGCTGAGTTAGATTTTTAATGAATCGAACCAATTAATGAGACCAGAAATAATGCCACTTGTAAATTTTTTCACTTGGTTGTAAAATAACTAACCAGCAATTAAGTTACAGCGGAAAATACATTTATAACAATTAGTCATTAAATAACTGAGAAAGATGCCGGTTTGGCATTCACGTCATCTGGACGCAAACACACATACGCTCCTGCAAACGCATGAATGACATACAGAGACTCATGCTGCAGTGCAAACACAGCCCCATAAAACTTTTTCACCTCCTTTGACTGACTGGTTACGAATGATTTCATCAACTAAAAAGTAACAGCAACAACAACAAATTACAGGTAAAAAATACTCATACTGGTATACCACCAATAAAAAAAAGTACATTTAGTACAATCGTGTAACAACCGGTTCAAAACAATTATTTTTAATTTTCCTTTTTTTACATTTTAATTCATTGCTTCCTTTAACATGTTATGACCGACCATCGTCATCTACTGCACACCAATGTACTCAGAGATGCAGGCTTTCATTGTGTGTGAGTGCCATGTAGCAGTTGGAATCATGTCCGGTATTAACAAAATAAAAACAAAAATGCATAAATGTGAATGTTGCACCGTGAAATGATATTAAAGTATGAGATGCCATTTAATTTTTTTATGCGACTTCATCACGTACATTTTTAAAGTGGGCACTGTTAGTGTAGCGTTGATTAGGATCTCAAATAGATTTTCTTTTTTTAATAAGCTGAGCTTTATATTAAAATCCTCTTCGAAGTAGAAATTAAAACCAGCATTATAGTCACGTACAAGCCACTCACTTTCACAATTCCTTGTGAGAAAAATTTACACCAAATTCAATCGGTTGACGTAAACCAAATCTTTAGCCACAAAACCACTCAAGATGGAAGCAATTCAATAATTATAATTAATTTTCACCACCACAACAGCTGACGTCCTATCTTTGCTAATAATAATTGCGTTCGCGTACTCAAAAATTTTTAAAAGTTTGTACTGAACTTTACTGCCAAGGCACATCAGGTACAGATACCCGCATTTCTACAACAAAAATTACAACAGCAATAATCACATGTACTTTGTTGCTATAAATTATCATCTTACCTTTCAAAACAGTATAGCATCGTCCGATTGTATGTACTCATGTTTCTTATAGGAAATGTCAAACACCATACAGTAGTGAGCATTCCTTAGATGTTTATGGATACCCAAATAAAATCATGTTTTTAGGCTGATACCTACACAATCCAAATTAATTATTTGGCTTGGTATAACGACATTAGTCACCTGGGGCCTAATTCCCGCATTCGATTGCGAGCGAGTTTTTACTCGAATGTGCGAGTTTTCTAACTTTTGGGATTTTCGCATTCGGTTTCGAGTAACACATATCGAAATTTCTAATGACAGCATTCGGTAATGTGCATATATTCGAATGCAACCGTTCGTGTTTTACTCGCAAGCAAAATGGCATTCGAAATAATGTTTAACATAAAAAAAGCGATGAAAAAGAAAATGTATGTTCAATATTAGACTTATTTATTTATAAATGAATGAATGCACAAATGTACTTATAAAAAATACAAATTAAAGAATTTCTTGTTGATTTTAAATAATACAAAACACAGTGACTTGGCAAATAATGCTATGCCTAAGAGTTGTCGGGGAAATTAAAAAAAATCAACCAACTCTGGGAGCATCTAAATAACAAATTAACTGCTTCTAGTCAACCAATAAGAGAATTGAAAATGTGGCTCGTTCTCTATTCTCTAGCTTTACACTAATTTATTATTATTTAGTTATTAATTAAATTAAAATAAAACTAACATTTATGTATATTCGTTTCATTTTTCTGCATATACGTTTGTATTTAAGTACATACATATGTTTTTGCACACATACATATATAGTATTTAAACATATGCTTTTGCTTACAATTTATTCAGTGTTGTGAAATGAATTTATATAAAAATATATTTGCTTTTTCCAACACTAAAACAAAAACTCGATTCGCTTGGTAGCGAGTGACATCATCGGAAAATATCTTGCCATCGAAATTAATTTCTATTCGAATGCAATTCCGATCACGAGTGCAGGAATTAGGCCCCTGGTGTAGTTCTGCCACCTAATAAATGCGCCTTGTCTACTGGATTTTACTAAATTGCGTTCGCGTATCCAAAATGCAGTAAATGAGAACAAAAATAGAGAGAGTAAAGTGACAGTTCTCGACTGAATGTTTTGCAAATTTTTACTGCAGAAATTTGTCGTAGTAAAGCTTAAGGCCCAACTATAATATGAATAAGCTGGCATAAGCTAATGCCAGAATTGAACGATAAGTCTGTCAAATACTTAAGCACTTAAGATGTCACTTTTAGGTGGCCACAATATACTTACATGCACTTAAGTATTATTTAGCCACAGCTGCAAATATAGGTATTGTTCACAATCTTTTAATAATTTTGCTTCTTCTTATAGCTACTAAATGAATACAATTCAATCAAATTAAGTTGTTGGAATATCCTAATCTACTACAAATTCACGTATAATAATATCGACCACTTTATTACTTGTTTTATTTGTTTTGCCTACTAGAAAGTACAACAATGAACATACATAAATAAAGTCATGTGTATGTGTGTATACGTGTATTGTAAAACAAAGAATGAAAATAGAAGTTTTGCTTTCTTTTCTGAGCTTAAAATAAGAAACGATAAAAAAATATTTCAAATCAATGAATATTTTCTGATGCTGTTTGCTTGAGTTTAATAAATGCACAAACAGTGTTTTCCGTACGGAATGTGCCTTCAGTTTGGCACTTAGCTTAAGCAAATGACATTTGACGAAACTTGACGAAAAGTTCCATAAGTACATTATAGTTTGCCACATACGTATTATATGTAACCGCACAGTTGCTTAAGTTCGCTTATTCATATTATAGTTGGGCCTTTAGTACGATTAAAACATATGATTCAAAATTTAAACAAATGAAAAGTAAGAAAATGCAAAGTGTAAAAATTTTAGAAAATTTTAAATAAAAATTGTGAGTCATTAAAAATAATTAATTAATAAATCATAATAATAATAGCTGTTAATATACATATTTTTAAATTTATTTTATTAATCCTTTTGTTTTGCAAATTATTTTAATTACTCAGAGTTGTAAAACTGTAAAGTATTTGGTTACTTAGTATTGCTCTTGCTTTTAAGGTAATAAGTAATATTAAGAAATAATCATGTAATTTTTATTAATTTAACCAACAATAAAACAAGGAAATCAGGAAGTTAATTACAAATATTATACTAAATACATTACAAAATTTATTCTTAAGCTATTTACAGACGATTGTCAGATCTTTTAATATTGTCAGATCTGTCAATGTGCTGACAATGTACTCGCAATCGAAAATTGCCAGTACAATATTCCTTGCCAGTTCACACGGTTCACAATGTTGGTCTCTGAGACTCATTTGACTTCAAGGAGCTTATTTAAAATAAATGGTTACACTCTATATGATTCAAAGGACCCGAGGGGGAGAGCATGCGGTGGGTCAGCAATTCTAATTAAGTCAAGACTCAAACACTATTTCATTGATAACATTTGTGAAGAACATCTACAAGCAACAAATATTTGTGTCGAAAATTTTGTTACAAATTTCGTGATATCATCAATTTACTCCCCTCCCAGATTCGCAATTACTGAAGATCAATTCGAGGAATTCTACAATTCTCTTGGCCCTTGTTTTGTAGCAACTGGGGACTACAATGCAAAACATACGTTCTGGGGTTTGCGTCTTATTACACCTAGAGGTCGGGCATTGTTCAACACATTTTCAAAAATGGGCTTGGACGTCATTTCAAGTGGGGAGCCCACTTACTGGCCTACGGACATACAAAAAATTCCGGATGTTATAGATTTTGGAGTCATGAAAAATAACACTAGCGAATTAATTCATGTTGAAGCTTCTGTAGATCTCTCCTCCGATCACTCTCCCACGATTGTTACAATTTGTAGCCCACTAAGTAGTGACTTCCCTGTCCCATATGTAAAGATGATCAACCGTGTTAATTGGCTGGGGTTCAAAAAATACCTCAGTAGCCATTGTACGGAAAATATTAACCTAAGAACACCAGGTGATATTGAATCTAACATTGAAAATCTTAACGAAAATATTAAACAGGCTGCTGAACATGCCACTACTTCCCATCCGTAGACTGGGTTTAATAGAATTTATTCTACAGACATTGAACGTCGTTTACGTGAAAAAACTACAGCTAGCAGGGAATGGCAACAGCACAGATCACCCCAAAATAAAATTAGATTTAAAGAGTGCACTAGACGACTCCAAGAACTGCTGGCATATGAAAAAACTGTATGTCTTAAAAATTATCTGGAAAATCTTGATGCCACACCTGCATCTAGTTACTCCTTGTGGTGAGCTGCTAGAAAGCTTAAAACATCCGTTGAATATAGACCACCTCTGCGAACTTCTACCGGAGGTTGGGCCAGAAGCGATACTGAAAAAGGTAACATATTTGTTGAGCATTTAAAATCCGTATTTACCCCAAACACATGTACTGGTGTTGTTGATTTACCGAGTGTAGTTGCGCTACCCCCTCGACCCATAAAATTTAAGAGGCGTGATGTTCAGAAACTAATTGCTGAACTCAACCCGAAGAAAGCTCCAGGTATTGATGGAATAAGTAACAATATGATGATAAACTTGCCCCATATTGCAATTAGAATCCTGTTATTTATTTTTAACGCCATTTTACGACTGGAGTATTATCCACAAAGCTTGAAGCTAGCGAAGGTCAAAACGATTCCAAAGCCGGGCAAAGACCTTACCAAGGCTGAGTCATACAGGCCAATAACTCTGCTATCAACAATGTCAAAACTCTTCGAAAAGCTGCTCATGACAAAATTGATAGTGGGTGCATCCCAGACCATCAATTTGGTTTTAGAAGTCAGCATAGCACAATTGAACAAACTCATAGATTGGCTCAATTTATAAGAAAAACATTTGAGGAAAAGAAGTATTGTTCTGCCTTGTTTATTGACGTTTTTCAGGCTCTTGATAAAGTGTGGCATGAAGGCCTAATTTTAAAATTAAAATCATATTTACCAATAAATTTTCTGAATCTATTAGAAAGCTACATAACTACCCGAAAGTTTACGATTGTGAAAGAGGAGAATTCATGAGTCTGCCCGAATCTATATCATCCGGTGTGCCACAGGGTAGCATACTGGGGCCAGTTTTGTTTTTGATTTATACTTGTGATATGCCTTTGAGCAGCAATATCCATACATCTACGTTTGCCGATGATACAGCCTGCCTAAGTATGCACAAAAACTCGCACGAGGCTTCCCGATATCTTCAAGAACATATTACACAGTTGGAAATCTGGTTGAACTTATGGAGAATTAAAGTCAATGAACAAAAGTGTGTACATACAACGTTTACCCTAAGAAGAGATACTTGTTCCCCCATTCGAACCAACAATCAAAATATTCCTCAACATTCCCAAGTGAAATACCTTGGTATACACCTTGATCGAAGGCTTACATGGAAACATCATATTGACTTTAAGCTAACTCAGATGAAACTTAAGTTATCTCAAATTCATTGGTTGATTGGCAGAAATTCAACACTTAGTCTGGACTGCAAACTTTTAATATACAAGTCGCTTTTGAAGCCAATATGGTGTTACGGTATCCAGTTATGGGGCACTGCTTCAGCTTGCAATGTAGAGAGAATTCAACGAAGACAAAACAATATTTTAAGGTTAATAACATCTGCTCCATGGTACATTAAGAATTCAAATTTGCATCGTGATTTAAAAATGCCACTAGTGACTGAAGAAATTGCAAGATACGCAGGCAAATACTTAACAAAACTCGAGTCACATCCTAATCCGCTTGCTCGTAATATTTTGAATTTTAATGGTCACATGCGCCTAAAAAAGAGGGACACAAGGGCTCTTATACTCAATACTCTAGATGCGAATGCTTGAAAATACATTTAATTTTCCTTTTTGATTATCACTACTTTGTATTATTTAAACTATCACTAAGTTTTGGCCGACACTGGTCGGGCTAAATAATTATATTTTAGCTTTAAGATTGGATCACTTATTGTTAGTTCATATTTGAAGATACAATAAATAAATATATGTATTAAAAAAAAAAAAAGTTCACACGGTTGTAAGAAAGTCTTACCATTTATTGCCAGGCAGTTGCATAGCAATAAATTCATATGACAAAATCGTCAGTCGAAAAATTGTCAGTTCACACAGTTGTCATATGCACAAATTATCAGATCTGTTGTTATGCATTGCCAGACTCCAAGCATTTATTAGAAATTTTTAAATAGCAATCGTTTGTGTTTGTGTTATACATTTTGTGTGCATATATTTTACTATAAATTTTTTCTTTAAAAAAAGCGCGTGCAGTGTTGCCCATAAAAATAATTTTCTTACAATGACGCCATTGTCAGATGCATAAACTTTGCACATCTGGCAATATTAAAATGTCTGACAAATATCTGGCAATAATTTCACGGTGTGTTCACACGATTGTAAGATGTCTGTCAATTTGTTGTCAGCTGCTAGTCCTTCAATGGACTGACAATGATTTTTCTGGCAACGACATCTGCCAAAATTTGTCAGTTCACACGGTTGTAAGAAATTTTGAGCACATTTTACTGGCAAATATTGTAAGATCTGACAACCGTCTGCACATAGCTTTAGCTATTATATTAAAAAAAATTGCACTTTTATTTACTCACATTTCTAACCATTAAAATTTTTTTTGTGACTCCTACTTTTTTCTTTTCTTGTTAAATAAAACAATTCTCCTTGATTTTAGGCTGACTGACTCTATGGGGGACATCAACGTTATTTTATTTCTTATTTTTATTTTATTTTATTAGAAGCCAAAAAAAAAATTGTTTTAAAATTAATCTTTTTAAACTTCGTGATAATAACACCTCGAATACCTTTTTGACTATGAATCTTTCTACATCATTTTTCCTATCTGTATACCTAAGTACTTCCATTTTTGAATTTTCCAATTTTTCCATCTAGATTTCTCCGGCCACATCGCCCATCTATTTTTTTCTAGAAACATTCATGTTATCATTAACTAATTCTTATTTTCATTTCTACTAAATTTTAACTAAAAATGTAGCGCTGGAATTTTTTTGTCTCACAATTTACGTTCTAAAAGTAGAGTACTCTGAATTACAAAAAAAAGATACCAATAGTGACAACTGTGGCATACGTAATTTATTCCATTTTTCTTTTTGGCAGTCACACATCGAAGACAAAAATTCCTAATTTAATCCTCCAGAACCACACACCCGCATATTCATCGACAGCGGAATCATTTGGGCAACGCTTGAGAACCCTTCAAACAATCTTGGAGACACCGCCCTCGCATGCGAGAAGGCACAGCTGAGCCGCCTCTCTCATATCAATTTGCCTTGCAAATTAATTGGAACAGATCCATAAACTCATATACTTGTGGCAGGGAACGACTCCCGATCCCTCCTGCTCACAGCCACCGGGACCTAATCAAATTCACCCGAAACAGGTTGTAAGAAATTTTGAGCACATTTTACTGGCAATATTGTAAAATCTGACAACCGTCTGTACGTAGCTTTAGATTGATCGTGTTATAAAAATATTGTATCGAGTACCAATAAGTAAAAGAGTTGAATAGTCAAAAGTTTATATATTTTTCAACACTATATGGAGTTGGAGTCAGCTGTTTCTTTAATCTTACTACTTTTTACTATTTCTCCGTTCGCGTACTTTTTTCGGCAACACCCAGCGGTAAATTAAGCGAAGTACTTTGATAGTAATCACTGACGTCAGTATGACATCGTAAGCGAGCAATCTAAGTACTTGGATTGTAATATACGTGTAATCTAATATATCATGTGTTACTGACAACTTCGATTACGATCTAAGCAGGGATTCAGGTATTGTTTAAAATAAATAGTTTGTTCTAAAATAAAATTAAAATGCTGGCCTACTTTTAGGTAAATTTGTTATCATGCACGCTTACAACTCCGCTGTCAATGTAAGTGCAATGCTAGTGGCGCGTACTGACATCGTAACTTACTTTGTAAGCGTAGCGCACCACATACGCGTCCTATGACATGTTTTTTGTTAAATCTAAATAGCAAAATAAGTGAACAAATCACCACTGACTGCTACTAAGTATTACTGATATCATCGATTACGTAATGTATATTTTTACCACTGGGCAGCTCTTTTTGCGAGTAAATTTTAAAATTTTCGCAGTAACTACTCTTTTACTGCAAAGTAAAAAAACACACCTATTGTCATCTGAATTCTTTGCCCATATCGTCTGACTGCTTTGGAAAAGAAAATGATAAAATTACAGTCGGAAAAGAAATTGGGCATTTTTTGACGTGCATTGAGTAGTTTGACAGCTATTAGTTTATTTTTTTGAGATATTTTCGTTCAGGCTTTTAGGCCTTCATCACACGATTAGCACTGTACCGATTTTTGTCGGCTCACCGCAATATAGTCATAACTAATAAGCCAAGAAGACATTATTATTTAATTAATTATTGAATAAGTCTGTATGACTTTATTACCAATGCGGTGTGGTGTACTTATATAATTATATTTCTATTAGTTGGGAAATAATGCAAATTTACCTGGTTACTTATGAATTTATTTCAGTGATCCGACAAAAATTGGTAAATTGTGCCAATCGTGTTGGATCACACTTAACTTTAAGTTTAATTAATGAAATGGAGAACGAACCTAAAAAAGCAAGTAGAAGTTTATCTTAGTCATACAATACCTTGTTACTCCATGATTTTTAATTAATCGGTTTTTTTAAAAGAAATGTATGAACTAAGTAAGATTGATCTAAAAAATAAAAGTTATGTACTTAAATTTACATGAAAACACTGTTCCACACCTTTAAATTAGTATAAAATAAAACATATTAAATTTTTTTTAAATTTTTCCCAGACGATAATATTATTATAGAACGCTAAAAGAGAAATTTTTTTCAATGGCTTCCAATTCGGTGACTAAACATTCAAAATGAGAACTTCCCACAATGACAACCATATGTAAATCATTAGAAATGATCTAAATTTACACTACTTCCGGATAGGAAGCTCTACATTTTTATGACTTTTTTGAAGTGGACAGTTACTTTTACCAGAAATACAAGTTTTTTTTACTCTCTTTTAATATTCTAAAATACGTTAGAGACATGCTGAGGGTTGCTTTGGCTGAAGTAGTTAGCACGTTCGACTACAAAACTGAAGGTCTTGGGTTCCAGGCCAGTTACCGAGGAAGTCGTTATTAAGCAACACCACATATTTTTCAGATGTGCATTAGTGTCCCTTTGCGTCAGTTATTGTAGGAAAGTTCAAGTGATCGAGGCATAGACAATGGCCACAGAACTACATCGGATTCAGCGGATACTAATCCTAATGTAACATCAGAACGCCCTCTTTCGTTGATATATCGTGCAGCAGAATCATCAGCGAAGTAAAATAACCAATAAAATGGCTACTCAACAAATGAAAATTTAATACGTCTCATTGAGTTATTAAAAACGCTATAGGAACATATGTACATACATACATACTTATTTTACCACAATTGTAGAAAATTTAGTTTTTATCATATTTCAACGTTTTAGGTTTTGAGATTCAATTCTGACTATTTTCGTAATGATATACTTATGTACATATGTGTGTGTTTATGTAAATGCACATATAAACATCTCATAACTAAGAACGGATTAACGTGTCGAAAAAAAATTTTCCGCATTCGAAAGATATTGAGCTCACTTAGATGTCGTAGGATAATGAATCGATTCTTTTCAGTAGGTTTCGAAAGCTTTCGAAAATAATATGTTCACAAAACTTTTATTTTTAAACAAATTTAAAAGAAATACTAAGCCAGCCCATTTCAAAATGTAACCAGCCGTTAAACTCAAAAAGACACGTCGTTTGCTGCCGATTTCAGTAAAATCGGGAGATTTGTTCGAGACATGTTATTGTCTAAAGCACCCATTCACGTTTCAATTCAATTGTTATATAAGACTTCCAATTGAAATGATTCTTGACCACACAGATTCAAACTAGATTGAAAGATGTTCATTAAATTGTCAAATTTATATTTTTTTTTAATTACAAATTTAAAAATTTAAAACTTCTATTACATTCATTCATTAATTTTCTTTTAAAATTCAATAAAATTAAATACAATTAAAAAAAAACTTTTTCTATATTAACAAAAATTAAAAATTTTAAGAACCTCCGAACATATCTATAGAAGGTGCGGTATCTTCTAAATGGTTGGACCGATTTTCTTAAAACATGGCTAAGAACTCTCTCGATCAAGTCACCTTTCAAACAGAAAAAACTAAATCGGTCCAGCCGTTTGGTCTGTACGTGGACACGGACAGACACACAGATACACAGACAAACTACAAACTTATAACACCCCTTTTTTAGTCGGGGGTTAAAATATAAGGCCACAGACATAAATTTTGACAGCTCTAATCAAGAGACTAGAAAACATACAACACAATCGAATTGAAAGATTTACTAGTCAACATGAAAAATCAAAATCTTTGAGTTTTCTTCAACCAACTCGGCAACTGCCAAACTATTGAATTGACAGAGCCATACACGCTTTGATTTGGACAACAACAGACTCAATTGAAAATTTAATTGAATCGTGTATGGGGTGCTTAAGACTTTCGAGAAAATGTGTTTTCTAATAACTACAAAAGTCTTCGTCAAATTTATTTTACGTTTTCACTAATTTTTGTAAATTTAAAATTTATGTATGTATCTTGGATGCCGTCAAATTTATTAAAATCAGGGGCCAAAGTACGGCACTCGTTATCGAACGAAATTATAAAATATTTCAATATAGTTTATATGGAAATATTTTAAAATTTCGAACCGTATCGAATGCCGTAATTTACCCTCCGTAGTTTAGCGGAAAGTTTCAGGGATGGCCTGCAAGTTCAACTGATTCTTATATCTTTTTCATTTAATTTCTTATTTTGTCGTTTTATAAATGTTAACGACTGTTTAATTATATTTTAATGACGTAAGCACCGTACATAATTCCAGAAATCGTGGATTTATATGCATAGTTGAATTTTTGTGTTTATTTTATACTAACCCTCCCTGCTTTAAAAATCGTCAAATTATTCATTCGTCAACTTTTAGAATCACTTGTGACACTATGTTCTGAAAAAGCAATAAATTTATAACTTATAGATGTACATATACATATGTATACTGACTTAAAATGTACTAAAACTTGTGCTACAGTAAACAGCGGTTAATTACCGCATGATCTTATATTTAAGATTTAAGATTTAAATGAACTAACAATAAGTTCATATTTGAAGTCACAATAAATAAATACAAGTATTAAAAAAAATTATCTCATCAAAAATTTCATGATTTTTGGGATAATTATCAGGGAAAGGTATTAAAGCGAAGACGTTTAATTACATTATATTAGTAATTATGAGAAAACGTTTAAATAGCGTTGGAAATGCTTTCATTAGAGCTCACTAAAATATTTTACAATTCATCGGCCCTGTTCTGTAAACCGATCGATTTAAGACCGCACTATTTTAGGAAACTAACTCCGGCAATAGAAATATTTTTTTTAGATTTTTTTAAATTTTAATCAGAAATAATTTTTAGTCAGGCTTAAGTTCAGTAATTTAAATTCTTATTGAATGAAATATTTTTATTAACTAATGTGAGTTTCTATAGAAGAAAAAAAAATTAAACTTAGACTTAGCTGGGAGAAATACCGATATTTTTCTGTGCAGCCACGCACTTCATCAGCACCCACGTCTATCTACCGGGGTAGAGTTTCGTTATTAACATCAGCTATTTAACGCAAATTTAGTATGAAATGGAATATGAGAAATGATTATTGTGTATACAATTATTGATTTACCATTGGTAATTACATTTATAAGTATCACTATTCATTTTTCTGTTTCTCCATTTTATTTTTATTTTCTATTTGGTTAGCATGAAATCGTATCACTCTTCCTAAGTATGTTTAACTATTCTTGCTTATCTTTTACGATCATCACATTAATTACTTTTACTTATTCGATGTACCATCGGTACATACTTGTAAGTATTCTTGTAGTGGCTTTATGTTACTTTGTTTTTGCTTTTCACAGTTTATTTGGCTTTCCAGCATTCTGAAACTGTGATTGCCAAGTGAACATATTTTTGTCATGATGAATTAAGTGAGACATTTTTAGATTTAAATTGAACTGTAGTGAATTTTAATCAGAAATAATTTTAGTCAGGCTTAAGTTCAGTAATTTCAATTCCTATTGAATGAAATATTTTTATTAATTAATGTAAGTTTCTAAGGAAGAGAAGAAAAATTAAACTTAGACTTTATTAGCTGGGGGAAATACCGATATTTTTCTGTGCAGCCACGCACTTCATCAGCATCCACTGAGAGAAAATTATCGTAGATTCGGTTTACAGAGCAGGGTCTGTAAAAAATAAATGCATAAGGTGCAAATATTCGATTGCAGAGTTGCATAAATATGAATTTAGGTAGTTTGGGTGGATAAACGAGGAGATTTTAGCGGAAGTTTCCTTTTGGGGTAAAACAATTCTGGGTAATTACCCGAAATTGGTAATTAAACGAAAGTAATTAAACATGGACTTTTGTGTGAAAACGAGTGTAAAAAAACGGAGAGTTAATATTTGGGGTGAATAAGCAATAACGGTATTTAACCAATGGGTAATGGAACGGGGTATACATACTGTGTGTATGTAATTGTTGATGTCACAGCGCTTCTGTAAGCTCCTTCTGCGTTTAATTTGAATGTTTAACCAAAAACAGCGCACAAAATTAGTAAAATAAAAAATAAAAGAATACGGGTTTATAACGCGTCATGTAAATTACTGCACAAGACCATTTATAAGACATTTCAAGACATAAGAGATTTTTCAAATGCTTTACTACAGTGAAATATTCTAAAACAAACGGTAAACAACGCTGTTGGCAAGACATTTGTTACAGTTTTTTGTCTTCCAACAGTGTTGTTTAGCGTTTCTTTTAGAATATTTCGCTGTAGTAACTCATTTGAAAAATCTCTTGAAAGGTCTTATAAATGGTATTGTGCAGGACAATTAGTGCCGTGTTATCGATGTTTTTGATTGTCGCACATACATATCTGTGGCAATATGGAATAATAGCTTAAGTCGACTTAAGCAAAGCAGTGCATTTTGGAAGTTTTTACGCTTAAACTAAGAGATTAGATTAGGCTCTAATCCATGATTCTACTTTCTTGTGATTCTTTCTTTCCATATGTAAAATTTTAACCCCTGCAAATTCCAACTGTAACATAATGCAGCACAAATGAGCATAAATATCAAGCATTTCTGCTTGATATTTATGCCTCAAATGAGTATCAAAGCAACGATTCTCTAATATTTATTTCAATATTTTATTTTTATTTGAGGCCTGTCCAAATGAATACGAACTTAAAATATTAATTTGTTGATGGCTATCATTTGGTTACAGCTAAGCAAAAAAAAAATACCAAAAAATTTTTTAGCCTATTGTGATTGTAGTTTTGTAATTCTCCATAATCTATCAAGAGTTTTTCTATCTTTATTTTAAAAAAGTCCAAAATTTTTTCATCTGCACTCCTCAAGGTTCAAGGATTGTACTTTAATATAAAAAAGTATGAGAAATACAACAAATTGACCTTTAAAGTTGGAGATTACACAATGTGTTTAAAGCTGCCTAATTATTTTAATTATGCATTCTGGCTGAGTAAAAAATAATAAAAATTAAAAATCGTACCCGGGTTATCGGAATCCATCACTTTCACTTCGAAAATTGACACAGAAAAAATATAAACGTTGAAACTTTTACTTTGTTTATAACTGTAAGCAACAAAAAGTATGGCACGAGTTGATATGTGGTAGGTGGTAGGGTTCAGTTATTTTATGTGTCTATACTCAGGGAACAGCTGCAACTTGATAATAAGAACTCGTCACATTAATTCAAGAATTGTCAATATAATAGAAAATGTATGTTGAGATACTTATGAATAAACAAAATTAATAAATAATTACTGTACATTAATATTTTTCCATATTGAAATAATGTTTCGTTAATGTTTGTTATTAATTCAATGTGGTTTTTATTGATTTTAAGCTGTTTTTTCTCTTGGTGTACCTTTACTTTTTAAAGTTAATTTTTGGCCGCTTAAATATTGAATTTTTACCTACTATGTGCGTCATATATAAATATGTAAAAATTTATGGAGAAGAGGATAAATAATTTTGGGGAAGGCTGGTCTCACCAGGATCCCCATATCATACAGAACTAATATACGGTTGCATGCTGTAATGCCTTCAACAAGACCTTGATGTGAAGGGTACAAATACGTTCCCAATTACCAAAATTTTCTTCATTTTGCGGTCATGTCCGTTATATAAAGCAAGGTTTAAAGTACATTTATTCAAGTTTTATACATGCTTGTTACTAATTTTCATTTTAAGCATCCATCTTCGTGCTGTATATTGAAACGTTTTATGTCATACCCCGTATCGTCCCCGTAACCATATTTCATACACTTTCATTTTGTATATGTACATTATCTTATTCTTTCGACAGGTAAATATTGCATGTATCGTACTCAGGTGCATGTCGCATGCATATATGAGTATGTATATATTTATGTAGGTACTCATACGATTATTAAAATGACGATTGTATTGTAATATGTTGTCCTAGCATACACGCTGTTACATACATATGTACAGATATACATATGGGCGAGTTGTTTTGTAAGCTGTCCGTATGTTGTTTGTTCTCTATTATTATGGATCATTATATTTTATAGACCATAATTACTCGTATTTTAGTTTTGAGTCTTTCCGCTGGTAAAAAATACTTTTCTCTCTCTTTGTTGAATTCTTAAAGTGTGAATTTGTTTGCTTTGCCTTTCAAGTAATCATTTCACTATCTGCAAGGACAGTTTGAGCATAGAAAGTATCCTAATAAGACCTTAGGAAATTTTATGCATTTATTTCTAAGAAAGTTTTCTATTTAATAAAAAAATAAAATTTGTTGTAATTAAGCTATCGTGGAGATTGGCTTTCCTTGAATTATAATAAAAAGAAGAAGAAGAGCAATCAGAGACTTGTATGCAAATATTTTTGCAAAGTACATATGTATGTACATATGTATTTCAGTCAGTAGAAGATTTCAAACAATTTTTCAGTCATTAAAAAATATATTGATCTGTTTAATAAACTTAAATAAATAAATAAATTATTATTATTATTAATTATTCATGTCATTATTTGTAAGTAACGAATCAAATAACTATTTATTTATCAGTCGTTAAGTACCTCAGGGCTGAAGAACAGCTCTCGCGTCATCGCAATTATATCCGAGCAGTACCTTTGCTTCGTTTCTGTAAGAAGTTATCGCATCGAGAAAAATATTTCAAAGACGTGAGAACTGAAGAAAAATTCATATTATTTGTTTAAATTAATAATAAAATATATTACTGCCTTAGACTTTTTGTGTGCTGGCTGGAACAGAACCACGCAGGTCTGGTGGAACTCTCTTGGAATCTCATTCTTCGCATTTATTGTATCTGTGACCACGGTTGCTAGATTTGACGATTTATCGGCATTATGACGATTTTTAGTGCCAAAAATAGCATTTTGACGACTGGACGATTTTCGCCTTAAATTTTACGATTTTTAATACATAATTATAAGTTGACATTTTTTAGAACTTTTAAACAACTTTGAACTTCATGATGAACTAAGCAGCTTTTTCTGGAATATGTAACAAAAGTAAGGAGTAAAAGGGATAGTTATATTAATCTCAGTTATTTTTGATTTGATAATTTTGGTATTATTTAGTTTCTTAAACCTTCTATTGTACATAGGGTTGTTATCGCTTAATTTATAAAAAGAGGACAGCAGAGGGAAAAACGGACATTTGCTTAAAAAATTAGGACTTAAAAGTAAAACGAAATTTATTTTTTTCCAATAATATTCACCACTATCGTGAACCGTTCTTCCCTCGAAATATTTTCTCTTTTCCCCAAATAGCAATCGTGAATAATTATACCCTTGAAATGTGTTCTCTTTTTGGATTTCCCGTTATCGTCAATAATATTTCTCATGGGGATTTTTAACTTTTCCCTTGGTTTTGCTCACTTTATCTTTGCAGGCGAACTGACTTAATAGATTGCGTAATTTCATTATTATACTTCCAAATATATATTAAAAGTTATAAATAATTTATTGTAGGATAATACCGTAGACAAGCGACAGCGTTAATTTGCATTAAAAGCTCACTGATGTGAATTAAAAATTTACTTTGACAGACGACAGTATTGGCATTAATTAAACGAAATCTGTGCAATATTTCGTACCACACACTTCGATTATTTTCCTTAGAAGTCTTAAAATGGATAGAGATTCTTGGGTAGAGATTCTTATTAAAATCAGCTATTTAACTTAAATTTACAATGAAACGGAATATGAGAAACCATTGTTGTGTATACAATTGATTTACCTTTGGTAAACACATTTATAAGTATCACTATTAATTTTCTGTGTTTCCATTTTTTCATTTTCCTAATTACGAAATTATATTACTCTACCTAAGTATGTTCAATTGTTCTTGCTTATCTTTTACGATCATCACATTAATTATTTTTACTTATTCGATGTACCATCACTAAAATTCAATTGAAAATCTACAAATGTCTCACTTAATTCATCATGGGCACGTGACAAAAATATGTTCATTTGGCAATCACTGTTCACTTGGCTATCACAGTTTCAGAATGCTGGAGTAGCAAAAAATAAAACTGTAGAATCCAACAACAAAGTAACATAAGACCACTACAACAATACTTACATGCATGTATAGGGATGAAACGATACGAGTAAATACAAGTAAATACTCGATACTTTTTCCTAGAAACCAAGTACTTTTGGTATCGATACTCTACTACCGAGTACCAAGTAGGTATCGGTAAAAAGTACTCCTATCGGTCAAATATACTTATTTCTTATTGGCTACAAAAACGTTGACCGTGTTTAACCAGTTTAACACAATTTTATTTGTTCGTGTTAAATGCAAATTTATATTTAGAATATATGTATGTATATTAGAGTAAGTTCGTGAAAATGGGACCACCCAAATCAAATATTTTATAAAAAAGACGATAAAATTGCGAGCCGCAAAATTTTTTTTAAAGCGTGTGTTATTGCGGAAACAAAATGAATTTGCACAAACATTTAAAATGTCATCTCGACTATATCTTCTGCTCCAGTCCAGCCCAAACGTAGCAATTTTTCCACTTTGTTTGGCATCTAAGTTTTTGATTTGGCAACATGTCGATTTTGCTGGCGATAAATGAATTTATCGGCAATTTTTATGGTATGTTTTTAACAAAATTGATATTAAAAATTTTTCCTATTCAGAAAAATTAATTTACCAAAACTCGTCTGAAAGAAATTTAAGCAATTAGTTCATTCTTATATTCATCGCTTCCGAAATCTGAAGATTTTGTCGACTAGTCATTAAGAATTCTTTACGAATTAAGAGCATTTGATTTGGTGGGTATTTAGTTTTGTTTTCACTACTTTAAATCATGTGAAAAGCTTGACCGATACAAGTATCGATGCTTTTTATTCGATACTGAGTATGTATCGCTAATTCTGAACCGATGCCGTATCAAGTAAAAGTATCGATACCTTAGTGGTATCGTTTCATCCCTAGGTACAAATATTGTGGCATCACTTAAAAGGAAAAATATTGTACGTTTTGCATGTAGTGCCAGTGATGGGAATTGGAAATCTTGATTTCGTGCCAAATGTTTTTCTAAATAGTGCTAAATTCACTTTTTATGTAATTTAAATGTTGGCACTTGATGTTCGTGTATTATACTATGGTGTAGTATACTATGGTTCTATGAATATCACAAAAAAAGTTCCAAAAATAGGTGTAATCTTGATGATTTTTTTTCAAATAAAATAGGGTACACGGGTGCTAACCCTCCTATACACAGAAAATATTAAATATCATTTTAGAAGAGATCTATTAAAGCAATAGTTTACTCAAAAGAAAAACAACGCTTTTGTAACATGAACCACACATTCCGTCTGCAGTCTTATATGTCCGTTTGAGTTTGAAAGTGATTGCTGGTTTTTATGAAAATGGAAATATAGGCTTTTTATGCATGTATAAAGAAAATATATGACAAAAATACAATAATTGAGGACAAGGCAACGTTTAGCGGGCTCAGTTAGTCTTTCACATAATTGAACAAAACATGATTCCATTCATCGATCATTCTAGATATAGGCATTTCCACAGAAAAGTCCACCTTTTGTCACGTTACGTTACTTTGTGATATATCTTGTATTGCAAAGAAAAACTAATGTTTCATATAATTTTTTTACATGTCGGTGTAGAGCGCAATTAGGCCTACATTCGGTAAAAAATAGAAAGCAATCGAACAGCATAGCTCTAAAATACAAGCTAAATTGCATGTGGACTTTTCTGTCGGAATGCCCATATGTACATATATTAACATAGAGATACATAGATCATCAATATATTTTTTGTTCAAAAAATTTCCTAAAAATTAAATGTACTCTTACATCTTCAGATTGCTTCTTCAGCCTTATCATGAATTCCACATGTGAAAATTTCGGAATCAAATTTTTCGTTCACATGGATTTTATTTTCGAATCATCTATTCGAATAAAATTAAAAACTTATATTTTTCCACTTGTTCCAACACACAAGTCTTTGTGATCGATTTTCTTCATAAATTGTCAAAATATTTCGCAATCTTATGAAGTTTTTTGATACCAATTGTTGTTTGTTCACACGTTTGGAAATTTCAATGTGAAATTTGTTCGTGATAATCCTGATTATTTTAAGAACATAAGTTTTGTCATTGCATTTTGACTAAACATTTGATAATGTAAAGAAATATTATAAAACAACCAAAGTTTTGGGGAAATTTATAAAATATTTGCGACATCAGCTGTTGCAAAGAAACACAAACGTTACAATCATTCATTGCACACATTGCACATTTGTCAGTGCCAATTTCAATAGTTAACATGTTACCGGAATACTTGTTATTAAAATAAGCAACGTCCACCTTAATGCGAGCGATAAACGCCAAAAAATCCAAGCTTAATTCTTTGACGAAAATCGATTAGTTACGATCGCAGACAATCGAGTTTCGTTAAAAAATGTGCCGCTTAAAGTTTTTTTTTGGCGGTTATGGATCGAATGGAAAAAAAGTGCCAGAAAACCAGCGAGAATGCCACAGTGCCAGCTAACATCTAATAGTGCAAAAAATGGCACAATTGTGCCACATTTCACATCTGTGTGTAGTGTAGTGCCCATGCGATGCATAGATTTTTATCTCAGGATGTTCTCAGCAATGAACTCTTTTCTCATTTAAATACAATGTTACTGAAGTTGAAGCAAATCTATCGAAGCTTAATTTACAGTTCGGATGAAATAAAGCAACTACAAAATTGGGAAGAGCAGGATTGTCTGGCCAAAATAATATTGAAAACAGAAAAAATTTTGAAAGACATTGAAGTAAACAATGAACTTTCGGCTACGGATGATAACTTTGGTGCTGCATTTGAAAACAAAAAAATATCTGCTTATTGTTCTATCAAGAACTTGGTTCCTACTCGGTGGAATAGTAATGATTGAAAGCTTTGTAAAAAATATGAATATTGTTAACATAGCACTCATAAAAGTGAAACGAAATCCACTTCTAATACCAGAAATGGAAAAGGAAATATGGCAAATTTTTGAAAGTGCAACTTAATTTTTGCAAGCCCAATATTATCTAACAATCTCATCACGTATACTCTTTTTTTAAACCATTTTGACCTCCTTAGAAAGAACTGAAGTAGAGTCATGTTTTGAACTTACAATCAAATTTTATGCTTTTACAAAATCAAATTTTGGAAAGAGATTTAGAATATTAAAAATATACTTACTAGCTGCATTGGTGAATCCTTGCCAAAAAAAAGTTGGCAAGGAAAGTTGAAGACATCGACCCTTGCGTTACGAAAGAAAATATCATAATGGAGGAAGTGTGTGACGAAAACGGTCAGTCATCTACCAGTCAATCTATATCAATAATCTATTATATAAAATATGTTTACGGAAAGCTTGTAAACAAACATGTAAGTATGAATATGCATAAGTATATATTTCATTAACAGAAGATGTCTTTCGGACGGCAAAAGATAACATATAATAAAAGTTAATACCACTACAAATAGTTTAGGAGAAGAAGTCAGAAAATATGTACATTAGGGTGGCCGTTATTTTACTTTTTTGATTTCTTCTACTCTCACCCCCCCAAATCGGTTCAGTTTTATGTAAAAAAATACAAAAAAATTTCATACCGATAAGTGGTGTTTTAGGGGGTGCGTCCGGCCCTCAAGCTCATATAATCAATGTAATTTTTATTTTATTTTAGATTTATTTTGACTATATATACTGAAATAAATGAAATAATTTAATATACATAAGCTCTTATTGTGCATGCTTAAAATAAAAAAATTCCATATAAATATAATTTTGTTACATAAAATTGGTGGTGTTTTGTTGATATTAAAATATTAATTTTAGCAAAAAACTTTTTTTGAGACTAATGTTGTTGACTTGAAGAGCTAAAATATTGCCATATGTCATATTCTTGTAAAATGATTTTTTAAAAAGATAGTCATATGCAAAAAATTACATTGAAAAATGGGATTGAAGGCCAACTTTGAAATTTTTTTGTATTTTTTTTAAATAAAACTGAACCGATTTGGGAGGTGAAAGTAGAAGAAATAAAAAAAAATAAGTCTCCATACAATTAACGGCCACTCTAATGTACATATGTATGTATATAATGACGGATGTACGCGAAACGGAACCGCTCGATTGGTGGAAGGAAAACCAAAAATTAAGTTGTTTTAATTTTTAAAGTTTAGGAAAATGTTTTTATATTAACATAAACATTTTACCAGCTTTAAGACATTTCCAAACAGCAACAGCCGCCTTGTCAGAGCAATCATTTTCAGTACCTGGAAATTGCATAAATTGCAAAAGAAACCAATTAAACCCCCAAACAGTCAAAAGACAATTATTTTTAAAAACAACAGGGCAGTCATCGAGCCTTATTTATTGACGTGCAACTACAAAATAAATAAATATTTCATTTGTTAAAAATTTATTAAATTTTGTTATATTTTTGGGATTAGCTACTCTATACACCTACACAAATAAATTATTGCTCCTCATGTCAACTCATCGGTAGATATTGAAAGATCCACACCAAACGCAATCATAATTGTTTGCCTAGTTTTTAAATTACGTACTAGATATATATTTTCGTAATTCACTTTATTTTAAGAGAGTTTTATATAAGCACTAGGATTTGAAAACTTTTCAAACATAATGGCTTAAACTATACAGGTGAATTGACATTAGCACCAATGATAATCTTTTAAAATGCATTTTTTGAGAAAGCGCGTTATTGAAAAAGTACCTTTATAAAAAATAATAAATTAAAATAAAAAAATATTCAAAAAAGTTCTGATTTAAATTTTTGATTCACCCTCTTCAACTACATATATAATGTAAAACATAATATTGAAACCATAACTGTTAAGTAATGATTATTAATCGTACTGATTCCTAATTTGATTACTTTATTTTTTTTTTGAAAGGTTTTTTTTAATACATTTATTTATTTATTGTATCTTCAATTATGAACTAACAATAAGTATTCGAATCTTAAATATATAATATAAGTATTAGGCCCGACCACTGTCGGACATAAACTTAGTGATAGTTATAAATAAAGTAGTGACAATCAAAAAAAAAGAGAAAAAAAATATTTTCAAGCAATCCCATCTGGACTGTTGAGTATAAGAGCCCTTGTGTCCCTATTTTTTAGGCGGATGTGTCCAGTAAAATTCAAGATGTTACGAGCAAGCGGATTAGGATGTGACTCGAGTTTTGTTAAATACAGGGTGGCCCAGAAAGACCGAAGTGGTGTGAATTCCTTATAACTTTTTATTTAAGACATATTTTTTTAATTTTTTGTTTTTTAAATACAGTAAATTTATAGGGAATATTTTTAGATTAGTTATTAAAAATTGTATCCCGCAAGTGGTGGCCATTTTCTGCTTCGCACAAATGTGCTCTTTCCATTTCCATTATTCATAACTTATTTATGATTGACGAAGCCCATTTCCAATTAAATGGGTTTGTTAACAAGCAAAACTTTAGGATATGGGCTAAGGAAAACCCGAGAGTACTACATCAACGACAATTACACCCAGTTAAGTGTACTGTTTGGTGCGGTGTTTCTTCAGAAAGGATCTTCAGAAAATGAAAGAGATGTCGCCATTTCCATCAATGGTGATCGATATCGGGCCATGTTGGAAAATTTTGTAAGGCCAGCCGTGGAATACCATCCGCAAATATGGTTCCAACAGGATGGAGTCACAGCGCACACTCCGAGGGCCACAATGGCTATTTTACGCGACATCTTTGGGGAAAGAATAAATTCGCGTAGAAGCAATTTTAATTGGCCTCCGCGTTCCCCGGATTTAACCGCTCCAGACTGTTTCCTTTGGAGTTATTTAAAAGGGAAAATTTATGTTAATAAGCCTAGGACTATTGAGGAATTAAAAACCAATATTCCAGACGAAATTAACAACATAACACCGGAAGTTTTGCGAAAGGTCATGGAAAATGTGTTGAAAAGAGATCATTTGTGCGAAGCAGAAAATGGCCTCCACTTGCGGGATATCATTTTTAACAACTAATCTTAAAATATTCCCTATAAATTTACTGTATTTAAAAAACAAAAAATTAAAAAAATATGTCTTAAATAAAAAGTTATAAGGAATTTACACCACTTCGGTCTTTCTGGGCCACCCTGTATTTGCCTGCGTATTTTGCTATTTCTTCAATCACTAGTGGCATATTCAAATCACGATGTATATTTGAGTTTTTTATGTACCATGGAGCCGATGTTATCAAACGTAAAATTGTGTAACTTAACTGAATTCCGTAGCACCATATTCGCTTCAAAAGCGACTTGTATAATAAAAGTTTTCAGTCTAGGCTGACTGTTGCATTTCTACCAATTGGCCAATATATCTGAGTTAGATTAAGTTTACTTTGTATTAGCTTTGAGTCAATATGGTATTTCCATGTAAGTCATCGATCGATTCATGTGAATGTTGAGGAACAACTTGATTGTTGATTCGAATTGCGGAACAGGTATCTCTTCGCAGGGTAAATGTGTGTTCACTTTTGCTCTCCATAATTTTAACCAGTTGTGTAATATGTTCTTGTAGATATCGGGAATCCTCGTGAGGGTTTTTGTGCATACTTAGGCAGGCTGTATCATCGGCTAACGTAGATGTATGCATATTACTGCTCAAAGGCATATAAAAAGTATAAATCAAATACAAAACTGGCCCCTGTATGCTGACCTGTGGCACACCGGAAGATATAGATTCGGGCATACTCATGAATTCTCCTTCCAAAACCGTGAACTTCCGGGTAGTAATGTAACTTTTCTAATAAATTCAATAAATTTTTGATAGATATGATTTTAATTTTAAAATTAGGCCTTCATGCGACACTTTATCGAATGCCTGCGAAACGTCAATAAACAGTGCGGAACAGTGCTTCTTTTCTTCAAATGTTCTTTTTATATATTGAACCAAAATATACGTTTATTCAATGGTGCTATGCTGACTTCTAAAAGCAAATTGATGGTCTGGGATGCACCCACTACCAATTTGAATTGGGGACAAATTTGACATTAGCAGTTTTTCGAAAAGTTTTGACATTGTTGATAGCAGACTTATTGGCCTGTATGATTCTGCCTTGGTAAGATCTTTGCCCAGCTTTGGAATCATTTTAACTTTGGCAAGCTTCCAGCTGTGGGGATAATACTCTAGTCGTAAAATGGCATTAAAAATTAATAACAGGATTCTAATTGCAATACGGTTACTAATTCCATCAATACCCGGTGCTTTCTTCGGGTTGAGTTCAGCAATTAGATTTTGTACATCACACATTTTAAATTTTATGGGTCGAGGGGGTAACGCAACTACACTCGGGAAATCAACAACACCAGTACATGTGTTTGGGGTAAATACGGATTTTAACTGCTTTGCAAACAAGTTACCTTTTTCAATATCACTCCTGGACCAAACTCCTGTAGAAGTGCGCAGAGGTGGTTTTAACCCAACGGGTGTTTTAATTCTTTTCACAGCGCGCCACAAAGAGCAATTAGATGCTGGTGTGACCTCGAGATTTTCCAGATATTTTTTAAGAGATGCAGTTTTTTCATATGCAAGCAGCTCTTAGAGTCTTTTAGTGCACTCTTTTAATCTAATTTTATTTTGGGGTGATCTGTGCTGTTGCCATTCTCTTCTAGCTCTTCTTTTTTCACATACGAGGTGTTCAATATCTGTAGAATATATTTTATTAAGCCCAGTCTGCTGATGGGAGGAAGTGGCATGTTCAGCAGCCTGCTTAATATTTTCGTTAATTGGATATATTAGATTCAATATCATATCATGAGTTCTTAGCTTAATGTTTTCAGTGCAATTACTACTAAGATATTTTTTGCATTGCAGCCAATTAACACGACTGACCATTTTCACATATGGGTGAGGTAGAGCACTTCTCAGTGGGCTACAGATTGTAACGATCGTGGGAGAGTGATCAGACGATAGATCTAGGGAAGCTTCGACGTGAATTAATTCCCTAGAAATATTTTTCATGACACCAAAATCTATAATATCCGGAATTTTATGTATGTCAGTAGGCCAGTAAGTGGGCTCCCCACTCGAAATGACGTCCAAGCCCATTTTTGAAATTGTGTTGAACAACGCTCGTCCTCTAGGTGTGATAAGACGCGAACCCCAGAAAGTATGTTTTGCATTATAGTCTCCAGCTGCTACGAAACAACGGCCAAGAGATTTGTAGAAATCCTCGTATTGATCCTCAGTAATTGCGAATCTAGGAGGGGAGTAAATTGATGATATGACAAAATTTGTGCAAAAATTTTCGATACAAATATTCGTTGCTTGTAGATGTTCTTCACAAATGTTGTCAAGAATATAATGCTTGAGTTTTGACTTTATTAAAATTGCTGATCCCCCGCAAGCTCTTCCTCTTGGGTCCTTTGAATCATATAAAATGTAGCCATTAATTTTGAATAGGCTTCTTGAAGTCAAGTGAGTCTCAGAAACCAACATTATATCAATATTTTTTTCCGTGAGGAAGTGCTCAAGTTCATTTTTATGTTGGCGAATGCCGTTTGCGTTCCAGAAACATATTTTTAACGTGTTCATCGCTTGTTAACTAATGCTTGAAGCAGTGTAGACTGCATTCGTAGCATTTCTTGCATCATGCTAGTCATATTTGTTGTAAAATTATTTATAGTTAGCACTAGATTCTCAATAGTAGCTTCAAGGCGACTAAAATTAAAGCTTGAGTTTGCATTCGTTGAATTATTTTGAGGCGGAATATTTTGTGTGGCAATATGACTAGTCTTAGCTGCATCGGCATACGATACACGTGAAGTGACAGGTTGGCTCATTTGAGCAAAAGTGGCGGAGTAAGCGTTTGCTGTTTGTGCTGGAGCTAATTTAGGTTTTTGCCCCATAGTCTGTTCAACGAAAGAATATACAGCACATCCTCTGTAGTTAGCGATGTGATTACCTCAACAATTGCTAAATTTTTTTTCTACCAGATTTTTAGGTATACGAGATATTTTAAATTATAAATTGGATGAGTCGTTTTTTTTTCAATTTTATATCGTTTGGCTCAAGTTCGACGCGAAATAGAGGTTGAGAAATCTTCTCCCTATTTATTATGTTAGATACATTTATTACCTTAAATCCCTGGAGGATGAGTGCATCTTTTATTTCTTCGGGAGCAACATTGGAATCTATGCCCCTCAATACGATCTTCAGGCCTTTAGCACTCTTAAGTTGATATGTGTAGAAACTTTTTTTACTTTTTTCAAATTCAGTAATCATTTTGCGAAAATCTTTTTCTTCATAGATTTGAATTTTGGTTTCCATTACCACGTTTTATTGGAATGATGTGAAATTTATTCTCACCAATGATTGAAATTAAATTTTTAATAAGAGCGTTTGAATTTTTTCTCTCAAATAGATTGGTGGCGGCTTGGATGTTTTGTTCGTAGATAAATCGGGTTAGTTTTTGTCATCTTGCAATATTTGAAAACGATGTTGACGGTTAATAGAGGATGCGCTGTTATCCCTATATATTTTTGGAGCAGATGAAATTTTCGAAGACTTTGGGATTCGCACGCGCTTTACCACAGTTATATATGTGTCCATTCCCACTTGGACCTTGGGTTTTGGGCTGCTCTTAACTTCAGTAAAAACTGAAGCCCGAAGCAGATAATATCGCTGAGTTAAATGTAGAAGTACTAGGCAACGGTAATGATAACGAATCATTAGTTGGTATTGGACAAAGCGAAGTTGATCGCTGACGAAAAAGTGGCCTCGCCGTTAAAAAAAGTCTATTATCAGATTTCTTATATATTTTGTTATCATTAAGAGCTTAAGAGCTATCAGTAAGTCTATCATCAGATTTTTTATTTTTATTATTTTCATTAAGAGCTTCAGAACTCACAGTAAAATAGGCATTTCTGCCATTGGAACTTACTTCACAGTTATTTGTTTTTGAGGTACTCATATAGAATATTCCTCAAGGGCACTTTGTTTGTTTGTTGTTGTTTTTGTTTGCGGTTTTTTTTTTGTTTCTTATTTATGACTATGTAAAAATTAAATATTTAATAAAGCTTATTTATCAATAACAATATGTATTCCGAGTATTTTTTCGTTTGATTTTTATACCCTTTACCAAAAAATGGTAAAAGGGTATATATAGGTTTGTCATTCCGTTTGTAATTTCTACAATATTAATAAGAGACACATAAAGTATATATATTCTGGATCCTTATGCATAGGGAAGACGAACAAGCGATGTCCGTCTGTTCGTCTGTCCGTCTGTCCGTCTGTCTGTACGTGAAATCGGTTTTCCCAAGCTCCCAGAAGAGCTAGAGACTTCGTTCTTGGACTGGTGTGTCAGAAATTATCCGAAAAATTTTGCTATTAAAATTCAGCAAAATCGAGCGGACGGTTTCAGAGCTGGAAACCTCATACTCAATATTCCCATAGAAAATAACTACCGAAAACAAGTTTTCATTACTTTTTTATTAAATTAACTTATTTTATACTTCGGTATGAATAAAATTGGTATTTATAATTAAAAAAAAATTTAAAAATTTAACAAAATAAAAAAACGTTTCCAGGGTTGGAAAACTTTAACTTTTTTCCTAATAATTAAACATATTTCATGTTTTAGGAAGAAGGCTATTTTCTCAGGAACGGTAAAAGCTACGGGTCTGAAATTTGGACAGTGTATGTAAAACTTTGGTCGCTACAACAACAAATATATAAAAGCTAAAAATTAAAAGGTGTTCCAAAATGAGTGACGAAAACTTTTAAAATCCTATGTAATATACATACAATTGTATGTATGTGTGTACATATGTATATTGACACTTGAAATTTGTTAAATTAGTGTATTTTTATATAGGCTACAACAATTAACACTAAAATTAAAAAAATTTAAATTAAAGGGTGGTCCATCAGTTAATGAAATTTTGAAAATGTAATTTTGACAAATTGCTATATCTTGGAAACTGTAAGAGTTAAACTCTTGAAATTTTCAAAAACGGTCAAACTAAAAAATCCGAAAATTGTAAAATCGCATAAAATTTTAAAAAATCGCCAAAACGAAAAAAATCGCCAAAATGAAAAAAAACGCTAAAATTAAAAAAAAACGCCAAAAACCGAAAAAATCGCCAAAACAAACAAAAAATGGTTATATGAACAAAAATCGCCAAAAATTAAAAAAAAATCGCCTAAATGAAAAAAAATCGCCAAAATAAAAAAAATCGCCAAAACGAAAATAAATCGCCAAAATTAAAAAAACGCCAAACACTAAAAAAAATCACCAAAACAAAAAAAAATTAAAAAATCGCTTATATGTAAAAAATCGTCAAAATCAAAAAAACGCCAAAACGAAAAAAAAATCGCCAAAGATAAAAAAAGCCAAAAACCGAAAAAAAATCGCCAAAACAAGAAAAAGTGTCAAAATGAAAAAAAATTCACACCATGACAAAAATCCGCAAACATCGCCAAAACAAAAAAATGCTTATATAAACAAAAATCGCCAAAAATGAAAAAAAAATCGCTTAAATGAAAAAAAATCGCCTAAATGAAAAAAAATCGCCAAAATAAAAAAAATCGCCATAACGAAAATAAATCGCCAAAATTAAAAAAAACGCCAAACACTAAAAAAATCGCCAAAACAAAAAAAAAATTGCCTATATGAAAAAAAAATCGTCAAAAATTAAAAAAATCGCTTATATGAAAAAAATTGTCAAAATCAAAAAAACGCCAAAACGAAAAAAAAATCGCAATATATAAAAAAGATAAAAACCGAAAAAAATCGCCAAAACGAGAAAAAGTGTCAAAATGAAAAAAAATTCACACCATGACAAAAATCCGCAAACATCGCCAAAACAAAAAAAAATGCTTATATAAACAAAAATCGCCAAAAATGAAAAAAAAAATCGCCTAAATGAAAAAAAATCGCATAAATGAAAAAAAATCGCCAAAATCAAAAAAATCGCCAAAACGAAAATAAATCGCCAAAATTAAAAAAACCCAAAAACCGAAAAAAATCACCAAAACAAAAAAAAATGCCTATAGCTTGTATGAAAAATAATCGGCAAAATCAAAAAAATCGCCAAAAAAAAAAAATTAAAAAAAAAGTCAAAAACCGAAAAAAAACGTCAAAACAAGAATAAATTGCCTATATGAAAAAAAAAATCGCCAAAAAATTAAAAAAATCGCCTACATGAAAAAAAATCGCCAAAACCAAAGAAATCGCCAAAACGAAAATAAATCGCCAAATTAAAAAAAAAACGCTAAACACTGAAAAAAATAGCCAAAACGAAAAAAAATTTTCTATATCGCCAAAATTAAAAAAAACGCCAAAAACCGAAAAAATCGCCAAAACAAAACAAAAATTGCCTATATGAAAAAGTATCGCCAAAAAATAAAAAAATCGCCTAAATGAAAAAAATTTTCAAAATCAAACAAATTGTCAAAACTAAAAAAATTGCCACAAAAAAAAAAAAAAATTAAATATATAAAATATAAGAAAATCGCCTAAATGAAAAAAAAAATCGTCAAAATCAAAAAAATCGCCAGAACAAAAAAATCACCAAAATTAAAAAAAACGCCAATAACCGAAAAAATCGCCAAAACCAAAAAAATTGCCTATATAAGAAAAATCGCAAAAAAGCACCAAATTAAACATAATGCCTAAAACCTGAAAATTGCACAAAAAGTATGAATTTTTTCACAAAATTAATATGTACTTACATACATATCTCTGTGCTTATGTATGTATCTCTATACTACATAAATGCACTTTGGTAAAGGGTATATAAGATTCGGCACAGCCGAATATAGCACTCTTACTTGTTTTTGCTTAGTATGAAATAAAAACTCCGCTAAATCGACTGTTCACTATGGGTAGCAAAAATGACTTGAACGGTGAAGTAATGATGAAATTACGATTATATTCAGTTTCGTACGATTACTAATTGATTACGATTACGAATAATGGAAAAGTAAAATTAATTACTTAAAATTACTACAAAATAATCAAAACGAATCTAAAGTTATTAAAAAATAATCCGATTACTTCTAAAGATTACTTTTGATTATTTATAAAGTTTATTGCATATTTATATTAAAATTTAACATATTTAATATTTTGAAGAAAGCTTGAGATATCTGTTGATGGATTTTTACAGTTATTAAGAAAATTGGCATGTTTAATTGCCAATTAAATTTTTTAACTTGGTTACTTATTACCAGGGAAATCAGAAATTTGCTCTAAGAAAAGAGCAATTCAATATGCAATAAAAACTTCAAAATATGCACTAAAAACTCAAAAAATATGCTCTTAAAAATAACATAAATTTAATATTTAGAAATTAAAATCTAATTTTAATTCAGCAATTCATTAAAATTTACATATAAAACAAGACAAAAATTAAATAAACAGAAGAAGGAAACAATAAAAAAATTAATTAGCAACAAAAATTTAACTTTTACTTCAAAAGCGATCACAATATCAGATTTAAAACTTTGGAACTGTATTTTGAAAAATAAGATACGCTTTTTATTTATAATTGTTATTGCAATAAACGAAAACTATTCACTTAGTTTTTTTATAAACATCGCCGCCGGTCACATCTAAATAAACTTTTATACATTGAAAATGTTCTTTTTCAACTTCAACTGATTAATCGGAGCAGCGTTCGTCCCAATTATCAAACCAAGTTTTTATTGAAATATGCGTCCAGTGAGGATGTTAACACTAGGGATGTAACGAATACCGATACCGATTCCGATATATCGATATCGGCGATATTTTACTGTCGATATGGCGATACCTCTTAAATTTTTTTAGAGCTGTTTTGAACAAACAATTCAATTCTCAACGATTGTTTTTTTATAAAAACTGAGAGAAATAAAATATTAAAAGCAGCACATAAAGTCTAAAGAGAAAAATTAAACGTTTCTTTTGTTTTCCTTTGCACCATAGTAGTGAAATGTTCTCTCAATACTAAAGCATGTATGTATTATAAAATAATTATTTGTTTTTTGTTAATTTCAGAATGAATTCAAATATCAATTTTAAATATTAATAATATCTTACACTATAATAAAAGGTTTTGTTAATTTTAACTTAAGTTCAGTTTCAATATGCGTATCGGTATTGGAATCGGTATCGTCGATATTTCTTTTTGAGTATCGCTATCGGTATAGGATTGGCAAAACGGCGTATCGTTACATCCCTAGTTAAAACAAATATGGTACCTGTTCAAGATGAAATTTGGAATAAACCAATCAATAGTATTTGTTTCAGCATTAAAATTTAGCAGAATAAAAATTGGATATGGATGATTTAAAAATTTTTTAATTTTCTAGTTTCACTTTTCTTTCACACGACTTTTTACCAGTAAGGAAAATTAAAAAATTTTAAATCGTTCATTTTAAATTTTTTGTTCTTAATTTGGATGTTAGAACACATACTAATAATTACTATATTCTAAATTTCAACTTAAACATGTGTAGGATGTGTTTTAACATCAGATCTCATAAGAAAACGTGTGAATTCGATTCAGAACACACACAATGGCCTTTTTTTTAAGTATAACTTCATGATGGTAGCAAAATATTGCTTCCCCACACTACTGTTTCTTTCACTACAATATGAAATTTTGAAGGAGAAAAGTAGAAATTTTTACCAACAAAATTTCTTTTTGAATATTAAAATAAAACAATTTTAAAAAGTACAAAAATATGCCCTAAAAAAAATGCTAAATACATGCGTGTTAGACTGAAGTATGCAAAAACAGGCTTTAAAGGGTAAAATATGCACGAACAAATAGATGCCAGAATTCATGAAACGGATAAATATCTTAATTCCGCATTGATATGTATATCAGACAAGAAACAAATATGCAATTGCTTATTTGTGGTTTCCCTGTTTATTACCTTTTATTTGCTTCACATACAAACCGCTAATAATATTTATTCTTAATCACCCCTATCGTGAATAAAAAGTGGAATTTTTGTTCTCGTGAAATTTGTATTTCACCCGAACAGAAAATAGGTATCGGGAATTCAACTTGAAATTTTTTTCACACTATCACTCCCAGTGAATGAAAAAAGTTTTTCCAGGGTATTATTGCTAAGAATCGTCAACTTTACTTACTAATCTTGTGCTAAAAATAAATATTTATAAAGTTTAATATATAATTCGAAGGAAAATATCAGTTCGCCTGCAAAAATAAAGTGAACAAAACCAAGGGAAAAGTGAAAAAATCTACGTGAATAATATTATTCATGATAAGGGGAAATCAAAAAGGGAAAAATTTCCGGATGAAAATTATTCACGATTGCAATTTTGTGAAAAGAGAAAAAATTTCGAGTAAAAAAATTTTCACGATAGGGGTGAATGTATTAAAAAAAGTAACTAAAATAAGTAAGTTAAATAAATAAATGAAAAAATAAAATTATTTTTTTCCTTTTTCTGTTGCATTTTTGGGATATCGAAATTAATTCGATACTCTCTCACTTTTGATATTGCTAGCGAAACTTCGATAACGAATGTTTTTGTGGACAAAACTGAGCGACAGGTGAACATTTTTCGATTAATTTTAAAGTGTCACTCTCGATAGTTTTACACGATAAATGTTCGAGATATATTCGAAATCGATATCAATAACGAAAGTCTTGGTCCAGTTGGATATAGTTATACATGCAAAATACATCGCACAGTGGGAGAAATGGCTAATCTAGCGGCGCTTCTTCTAAAACATAAAAATTTGTGAATACATTTTTTAATTTTGTTTTAATTTACATATATATATTAAAATATAACAAATTCATTAATTTTTAAAATTTGTTGGTTTTTTAACTTTTTTTTTAATTTTATTTTAGCCCTATGTAGAATATAAAAAAATTAAAAAATGTTTGAATATTTTTTTCAGTAAATTTAAAAAAAAAAATTTTTGCTTCATATTCTTACGGTTTACAAAAAAAAACGAATAAATAAAATAACTATTCAGAGTCGAAGCTTTCAGAAATAAGGCAGTCAAATAGGCCATATGTGTACATATGTATATTTAAAAGAAGCTGCTTGAGCTCATCATCTATTTTGATATGTTTTTTAGAGTATTTCGAGGTGCTTTCAGATTAAGATGTAATAAAGGTTAGGTTAGGTTAGGTTAGGTAGGGGTGGCAGTCAGAAACCCGGACTCACTTAGACCGTTTTGGTCCATTGTGATACCACGGAGACTCTGCTTATGCGGAGTCCCCACCGTCGAACCATCCAGAGCTCAGTATAAAGCTGCTAATACGTTGAAGTTTAACACCAGCAACGTCAGAAAGTTCCCTGAATTCAAGAGCGCCCATTGTGGCCATTCTCTTTCCTGCAAGTCCAGGACAGTGACAAAGAAAATGTTCTATGCTTTCCTCTTCATCAATATCTTGGCAGCTACGGCAAAAGTCGTTGTGTTCAACCCTTAGCCTTTGTGCATGCCTGCCTATGAGACAGTGTCCGGTTAACACGGACACTAGAATCGAGATTTGTTTCCTATTCTTTGAAATTAGGTAATCCGTACCTTCCCTATTTAGGTGAGTCCATAACTGCCTTGTGATCACGCAATCATTTCTTGTGACCCACCTTCTATTTGTTTCATCCTCCGTCTTGCGCCTAAGTCTGAGTTTGCAAGAGATTAGGGGTAGACCTACACATTCCAAATCCGGTGGAACCTGTAAGGTTGTCCCAATTCTAGCAAGCTCGTCAGCCCTAGAATTCCCCTGTAAGCCTCTATGCCCCGGGATCCAGATGATCCTAATATCAAACTGCTCTGCCATCTCATTTAGAGATGATCGGCAGTCGAGGGCTGTTGTTGTTCTTAGAAGCGAGGATTCAAGGGCCATAATAGCTGCTCGACTATCGGTGTAAATGTTAATTAAAGTCGTTGAAGTGACATTCACTTTTAACCAGTTCGCAACTTCTCTTATAGCAAGGATCTCTGCCTGAAAGACACTGCAGTGATCTGGAAGTCGCCTTGCAATGCGAAGACCTAAAGCCCTCGAAAAGACCCCATAGCCCACACCCTCATGTGTTTTGGAGCCGTCGGTATAAAAATTAACGCTTTTTCTTCTACCCGGAGTTCCATTCATCCACATTTCTGTAGATGGTATCCAGGTTTTATAAAGACGTTCGTGTAGTAGAGCAGGGGAGGTTTGGTCAATCCTCCATCCCCTAACTTCACCATCTAGTATTCTGCAGTGGCCGGTTCCATTTCCGTTCCACAGAGAAACACATCTAAGACGGATTGCCGAGGACGTTGCCATCTCCTTCCCTACTAGATCTAATGGTAGTAGATGAAGAAGCATCCCCAGTGCATCCGTAGGAGTGGTGCGAATAGCACTGGTTACATACAAGGATGCAAGTCTTTGCACCTTGTGTAAGGTGTGTAGATACGTCTTTTTCTCCAGGGATGGCCACCACACGATGATGCCATACATGAGAATTGGACGTACTATTGCAGTATAGATCCAATGAACAATCTTTGGGGTAAGACCCCAATTCTTCCCTATGGATTTTTTGCATAGATATAGTGAAATTGTTGCTTTTTTCACTCTTTCTAGAATATTCGCTTTGAAACTCAGCTTTGAATCAAGAATGACACCCAGATATTTTGCAGTGTTGGACACTTTTATCTGCGTATTATTAAGTGTTATAGGCCGGAAATCAGGTATCTTATACTTCCTGGAGAAAAGGACTAGTTCCGTTTTATTAGGATTAACGGCGAGCCCACGTTTCTCCGCCCATTTTGTTAGATATAAAAGACCATCCTGTAGGATGTCCCTTAATGTTGTGAGGAATTTTCCTCTTACAGCTATTGCCACATCATCAGCATAAGCCACGATTCTGCACCCCCGCGATTCCACAGATAGCAGCACAGGATTCAGAGCTAAATTCCACAATAGTGGTGAAAGAACTCCTCCCTGTGGTGTACCCCTATTTACAAAGCGGGTCTGCCTAGAAGCTCCTAGAGCCGCAGTTATCCTACGGTGAGTTAGTAGATTTTGAACCCACTTACACAATCCCGCGCCAACCCCCAGATTCGACAATGCCTCAATTATCGCATCTGGAGATATATTATTAAAAGCCCCCTCAATATCCACGAAGGCTACAAAGGTATATTCACCTACAGAAAGAGATTTCTCTATCGTGCCAACCAGCTCATGTAGAGCCGATTCTGTTGACTTTCCCGTTTGATATGCATGTTGATGCGGGGAAAGTAGTTTACTATTGATGGTTTTGCGGATATAATGATCAACCATCCTTTCTAATGTTTTCAGAAGAAAGGATGATAGACTTATAGGTCTGAAGTCCTTCGGTGTGGTGTGAGAGCTTTTACCAGCCTTCGGTATAAAGACCACTCTCGCTTCCCTCCACTTTTCAGGAACATAACCCAGTTTTAGACAACTGGTGTAAATTCTCAGTAGCCTTGGGGCTACGAGATTCGATACTTTCCATATCTCAGCCGGTATGATACCGTCAGGTCCTGGTGACTTGTAAGGCTTGAAACTTCTCAGAGCCCAATTTAATGTCTGCATATTGACGATGTCAGATATATTTTCCGCAGGTATGGGGTAAGGATCAGATGTCTGAATCTCAGACACTGAGTTACCCGGAAAATGAGTGTCCAGCAGGGTTCTTAACGACTCCTCGCTGGATGTAGTCCACGTCCCATTGGGATTCTTCAAATACCCCAGGGTGCAGGGAGTAGCGGACAAAATTTTTCTCATGCGAGAGGCTTCTGAAATATTTTCAATATTTTCACAAAACTTCTTCCATGTTGTATTTTTAGCGATTCTTATCTGCTTTTTATACTCTTTTAATTTACCCTTATAAGCTATCCAGTCCAGTTCATTTCTGGATGATTTAGCCTTATTGAAGAGTTTTCTACATGTACACCTACACAATTGTAACTCTCTATTCCACCAAGGCGGTTTCTTTTTCCCCCTTGGCTTATTCAAAGGGCAAGACGACTCTCTTGCATTTTTGAAGATTGTAGTAATGTTATCAACCTCACAATCCAAATCAGAAGTTTCTAAAAGTGACGAGTCTCCAATCACTCTTAATTGTCTAGAAAAAATGGTCCTATACAGACGCCAGTTTGTCTGCCTAATATTTCGGGAGATTTCTACCACAGGTGCCCGCTCCCTAATACTAAACTCAATAAACCTATGATCAGAAAAGGAATGTTCCTGAAGTACACGCCAATTCATGATCCTATCGGCTACCGAATCAGACGAAAAGGTAACATCCAGGACTTCCTGTCTGTTCCTTGTTATAAAAGTAGGTTCTTGACCTCTATTACAAATGTTAAGGTTAGCACTAACTACAAATTCAAAAAGTTCCTCACCTCTTTCATTAGTGTCCGTACTTCCCCAGATAGTATGATGTGCGTTGGCATCACAGCACAGGATGATATGGTGACCAGCGTTTACCGCCGCATCCACAAAGTTTCTCACCACTACCGACGGTAGAGGACCTTGATCATCGTGAGCGCAGTACACCGACGCCAGCCAGTAGCATGTATCTCCGACTTCCACGCTAACCGCCGTTATGTCTCTGCCGCTGAAGTTAGATAATAAAAATGTATTAAGGTGGTTCCTTGCCAAGATGCAGGTTCTATTGTTACCTTCATTCTTGACGGCTAGCATCTTAAAATCTTTGGTCCTTAGTCCGCAAACCCTGCCACCACTAATCCAGGGTTCTTGGATTAGGACTATGTCAACTTCGCATGTTGTCAAGCGAAGCTGAAGAGCCGCTGAGGCTGCTTTAGAGTGGTGGAGATTTATCTGCAGCAGGTTCAACATCCGCTACGAAATCCATCTCCACGACCGTTTTATCGGACTCGTCGTCAGTCTCAAGAAGAAGGTCACTGTCTTCGCCGTGATCAGCGTCGAACAGGCCTGAGGCGCCTCCGAGAATTTCAGAATCGGATGTAATATAGCCATCCTTTTCCGAAGATTCTCGCAAGCTGGCCTTCTTCTCCTCCTCTTCAGATTCTTCCTCCACAGCGTTTCCACACACTGTCTTGGATTTATCCGTCACTGGAGACTGATCTCCTTTGTACACCTTCAGCGTAACCTGTCCAAAGGCGTACGATAAGATATTATTGGACTTGGCCAAGTGAGGAAGGGTTTCAGCGTTTAGTATAATAATTACACCACGTCTGTCCCCCTCCGCCTCACCGAACCTCCCCATCTTCCAGTTGCCGGTTGGAAGTGAGGGATTACAGTCCTTTAACAACTTTATCGCTGCTTCAGCCGTGTCTGGGAATGCCGGAATCCATGCATGCGCGCGTGGTCGGGATGGAATGTCGCTCTTGTTGACAAGATCGATTTTCGCACCCGGCCACGGCTCTCCCATCCTGCTGATAGCTGCCTTGTACAGGTCCGCCGATCTTTGGTCTCCAAAGGCCATCAGCTTGACCCTGCCTTGATACCAGCCTGCATCGCGACACACGGGAGGTAAGCCTGGATTCTCCGCAAGGACCTGGTAGTACGTGGTTGCAAGCTTAGCTTCCACAGTACTCCACTTGCCCCTGGGGATGGTTCCATCCATATCTCCCCTGTCGACAACGGCCATTATGAGGTTGTCTTTCGCAACCTCACTAAACGACCTAACACCAATATTGCTATTAGCCTTAGGCCGCTTAGGCAATGGTTTGTCGTCCGGCGAACGCAGTCTTTTACCAGACGGTTTTGACGACGTGCTAGCACCGCTACTGATGGCGGTAGTGTCCATGTTTTCAAGGACACCTTTTGCCCATCCAAGGGACGACTTCTGTTCCTCGGACAATTTAGATGGGTCTTGAGTGCCCAGCGTCTTTACAATGCGTAGGCATAGCCTTTTTTGGTTATGCCTCATTTTTGATGGTCGGACATGCTTGGTTGAACCCGGCGTGGCCGAGCTCGCACTGCTGCATGTACCGACTATCTGCCCAGTGTTCTCGGCAGCCTTCGCCTGAACGAGTTTTCTCGTGCCAGACGGTTGCGTGAAACCGGTCCCCTGTCCTTCCGCGCTCGAAAGCACCGTCAGTTCATCGGTCCCGGTCTTGTTTTTTGTTTTTGTTTTGTTTTTATTTGAATAGTTTTTTAACATTTTTGGTCCCACGAGTGTGGGGGATTTGAAGGCCACCACGTCATAGCCCCCGATAACGTGGTGAGGGCGTCGTCTACTTGCTGAGGTGCCCAGGTATCAGCAAGGCTCCGTTCTAACACAGTCTTTTAACCCTGACTGCAAAAATCCGATAGGCACGGGTCGCATCACACCCCGGTTTAGGGTTGGATAACCTTTGGTATACAGACCTTTAGAGTCAGTTTTCTTCACCCAGTATCATAGGGGACCATTGAAGGTCAGCAATGGTACTGGGTTAAAGATATAGACCACGGTCTGTAGTTAAGCCACCACACCACGACAAGGTAGTTATCCCGATGGGGAAGATGTAATAAAAGGATCCGATGAAACCAATAGAGCATGAAGTAATTCTACCATTGTATGCAATATCGAGTGTTTTCGCATGTGGTTTAGCCTGTAACTACGAAAATCTTTATTTCTTGCCTCAAGTGCCTCTTCTGACATCATTCCTATTGGTAGCATAACTTTTTCAATAATATCTGCTCCATGTACACAGATGGAGGCATACAAAACGAAGCATATTTGGAAACAAATATTTTTGCTGTTTCCCAAGCATATATGCGAAAATCCTCTACGTTAACTGCATACCCATATGACATTGTACACAATATTAAACCAAACCCTTTTAGGGTTCCGTACACCAAAGGTGAAAAAGGAACCCTATTGTTTTCGCTACCCTGTCTGTCTGCCCGTCACAGGCTATTTTCGCAGAAACCGTAATAGCTACAGATCTGAAATTTGGACAGAGTATGTAGAACCTTGGCCGCTACAACAACAAATACATAAGAATTAAAAATTAAAGGATGTTCCAAAACGACCAACGAAAAATTTTAAAATCCCATGTAATATACATGCAATTGTATTTACTTATGTATATTGACACTTGAAATTTGTAAGATTGGTGTATTTTTATATAGACTACAACAATTAACATTACAATACTAAAAAAAATTTAATTAAAGGGTGGTCCATCAGTTAATGCAATTTTAACTATGTAACTTTAACAACTTGATATATCTTGGAAACCGTAAGAGGTCAACTCTTGAAATTTTCAAAAGCAGTAAAACTAAAAAATCCAAAAATTATAAAATCGTTAAACCGAAAAAAATCTCCAAAAGCCGAAAAAATCGCTAAAATTAAAAAAAAGTTTCCTGCAATGAAATAAATCGCCAAATTCGAAAAAATCGCTCAAATGAAAAAAATCGTCAAAGTAAAAAAAACGCCAAAAGCCGAAAAATATCGCCAAAACGCAAAAAAAAAGCCCAAAACCAAAATAATTGTTGCTATGAAAAAAAAATTGCCAAAACTAAAAAAAAATTGCCAAAACGAACAAAATCGCTGAAATTAAAAAAACAACATAAAAGAACGCTGATAAAGGTTAAGTGGTCTTCGAAAACGGCTGACAGTTCCTTTCAACTATGTGTTGTCAGAATATTTACAACTAACTTGGATATTATTTGTTCATTAATAATTATCACATCTAATTTGGCTTAAAAAAGCTATACGAACCTTAGCCCGTTCAAATAAATTATAAATATAGAAACAAATGAAGTTCGAAAAATAATAATTAAAAATTAACTTAAATTAATAGCCAGGGGCCTGTGGCAAAAAAATTAAATAAATATACTTAAAAGTAACAAACCAAAAAAAGTTTGTCTTAAGTAGAACAAAAAATAAGCAAATTAACTAACATGTGCATAATTAGTATAGAATAAGCGACAATGGTAAGTCTGTTGTAAATTAGAGATGGTAAGTTTGGGCTTTCATTACAAAACACGTTTCAGCAAATTGAAATACGATGAATCAAAAACAATTCACGTATTCCATTTGCAAGAAGGTTTCGTATATATGACAGAAATCTACATCAGCTGACACCACACACAATGAACCAATACAGAAGAACGCTGATGATGAAGGTTTAGTGGCCTTGGAAAACGGCTGGCTGTTCCGTTCAACCATGTGTTGTCAGAATATTTACAACTAACTTTGATGTTATTTGTTCATTAATAATTATCACATGTAATTTGGCTTAAAAAAGCCATACGAACCTTAGCCCGTTCAAATAAATCATAAATAAAAAAAACCGAAGAAATCCCCAAAACGAGAAAAAAAAGTGCCAAAACTAAAAAAAATTTCAAAATGAAAGAAAAACGCAAAAAACCGAAAAAATCGCCAAAACCAAAAAAAAAATCACCTATATGAAAATAAACGCAAAAATTTAAAAAATCGCCAAAATTAAAAAAACTTCAAAAACCCAAAAAAAAATCGCCAAAACGAGAAAAAATGCCAACACTCAGAAAGCGCCAAATAAAATCAAAAAACCCCAAAACTATAAAAGACGCTTAAAACCGAAAAAACCCAAAAACCCAAAAACGAAAAAAATGCCAAAGCTATAGTTTATATTGGCTAAAGTTCGTATTGAATTACATATCTCGTGTCCGTACGGAACCCTTCGTGAGCGGGTCAAAGTCGCACTTCACTGAATTTATTACAAGTTCCACTTGCACACCAGTTATTCTAGAGCCTAAGGTTGGCTGCTGGAAAAACAATCTGGCGGTATTTCCAGTGTTTGAATTCCTCGAACCTGTCGTTGATATATCCACAATATACCCGTTTGTTCTTTTAGTTTAAGTTGAATTTTTCTTTTGGTTTGTTAAGCAATTTCTTTATTTTCTCCACGAATTCGCCAATTTTTTATCGGTATTCTGTAGGCGATATGAATTAAACACCCGAAGCACCGTATCGAAGCATGAAGTGTTGACAATCCATATTCGTAAAAGTGGTTTTGTGGCTGCCTCAGTTGAACTAAATTTAAATTGTTCGTCACCTTTGGTGTCGCCCTACAATTTCCACAAGCCAGTGATGATGACTCCGCTATGATGTTAAAAACTTTTTCATGGATCTTAGTCAAATGAAATTCGTGTGTTCATATGTGTGCATAATTTGTGAAATTTCTTTATTTACATTTTCTATCTCAAGTCTAACTATTTCGGCTGACTCTTTTTCAAAAATTATTATAACGGGTCTGCAGAACCGAGCTGAAGAAAGCCATTTTGGTCATTTTGCCATAGTATAGCGGATCCTTAATTTGTTTTTAACTTGTGAAGGAACAATGCATTCTTTTTTTTTATACATGTATTTATTTATTGTATCTTCAAATATGAACAATAATAACTAACAATAAGTATTCAAATCTTAAATCTAAAATATAATTGTTAGGACCGACCACTGTCGGACATAAACTTATTAATAGTTATAAATAATACATAAGTAGTGATAATCCAAAAAATAAAAAAATTTATAAAAATATAAAAAAAGTATTTTCAAGAAATCCCATCTGGAGTGTTGAGTAATAGAGCCCTTGTGTCCCTCTTTTTTAAGCGGATGTGTCCAGTAAAGTTCAAAATATTACGAGCAAGCGGATTAGGATGTGACTCGAGTTTTGTTAAATATTTGCTGCGTATTTTGCAATTTCTTCAATCACTAGTGGAATATTTAAATCACGATGTATATTAGAATTTTTGATGTACCATGGAACCGATGTTATTAACCGTAAAATTTTGTTTTGCCTTCGTTGGATTCTCTCTACATTGGAAGCTGAAGCAGTGCCCCATAACTGGATACCGTAACACCATATTGGCTTCAAAAGCGACTTGTATATTAAAAGTTTACAGTCCAGCCTAAGTGTTGAATTTCTGCCAATCAACCAGTGTATTTGAGATAACTTAAGTTTCATCTGAGTTAGCTTAAAGTCAATATGATGTTTCCATGTAAGCCTTCGATCAAGGTGTATACCAAGGTATTTCACTTGGGAATGTTGAGGAATATTTTGATTATTGATTCGAATTGGGGAACAAGTATCTCTTCTTAGGGTAAACGTTATATGGACACACTTTTGTTCATTTACCTTAATTCTCCATAAGTTCAACCACATAGTGTAGTATGTTCTTGTAGATATCGGGAAGCCTCGTGAGGGTTTTCATGCATACTAAGGCAGGTTGTGTCATCGGCAAACGTAGATGTATGGACATTACTGCTCAAAGGCATATCACAAGTATAGATCAAATACAAAACTGGCCCCAGTATGCTACCCTGTGGCACACCGGATGATATAGATTCGGGCACACTCAAGAATTCTCCTTCCCCAACCGTGAACTTCCGGGTAGTAATGTAACTTTCTAGTAAATTCACTAAATTTATTGGTAGATATGATTTTAATTTTAAAATTAGACCTTCATGCCACACTTTATGAAATGCCTGAGAAACGTCAATAAACAAAGCAGAACAATACTTCTTTTTCTCAAATGTTTTCTCATAAATTGAACCAATCTATGAGTTTGTTCAATGGTGCTATGCTGACTTCTAAAACCAAATTGATGGTCTGGGATGCACCCACTATCAGTTAAAATTGGGGATAATTTTGTCATGAGCAGCTTTTCGAAGAGTTTTGACATAGTTGACAGCAAACTTATTGGCCTATATGACTCAGCTTTAGTAAGATCTTTGCCCGGCTTTGGAGTCATTTTGATTTTTGCAAGCTTCCAGAGTTGTGGATAATACTCCAGTCGTAATATGGCATTAGAAATAAACAGTAAGATTCTCATTGCAATATGCAGCAAGTTCATCAGCATCTTGTTACTAATTCCATCAATACCTGGAGCTTTCTTTGGCTTGAGTTCAGCAATTACTTTACGTACATCACGCATCTTAAACTTTAAGGCTCGAGGGGGTAGAGCAACTACACTCAGCAAATCAGCAACACCAGTATATATATTTATTAGGGTAAATACGGATTTTAAATGCTCAGCAAATATTTTACATTTTTCCGTATCGCTTCTTGCCCATCCTCCGGTAGATGTGCGCAGAGGTGGCTTAAAATCAACGGGTGTTTTAAGCTTTCTAGCAGCGCGCCCCAAAGAATAATTATATGTTGGTGTGACATCAAGACCTTCCAAATAATTTTTAAGAGATGTAGTTTTTTCAGATGCAAGCAACTCTTGAAGTTGTTTAGAACATTCTTTAAGTCTGAGTTTATGTTGGGGTGATATGTGCTGTTGTCATTCCCTTCTAGCTCTTCTTTTTTCACATACGAGATGTTCAACATCCCTGGAATAAATTTTATTAAGCCCAGACTGCGGATGGGAGGTAGTGGCATGTTCAGCAGCCTGTTTAATAATTTCGTTAAGATTGGCAATGTAAGTTTCAATGTCATTGGGTGTTCTTGACGCAATATTTTCCGTGCAATGACTACTAAGATATTTTTTGAATCCCAGCCAATTAACACGATTGGTCATCTTCATATATGGGTGAGGTAAGTCACTTCTTAGTGGGTTACAAATTGTAACGATAGTGGGAGAGTGATCGGAGGAGAGATCTAGAGAAGTTTCAACATTAATTAAATCCCTAGAAATATTTTTCATTACGCCAAAATCAATAACATCCGGAATTTTTCGTACGTCGGTAGGCCAATAAGTGGGCTCCCCACTCGAAATAACATCTAAGCTCATTTTTGAAATTGTATTAAACAAAGCTCGACCTCTAGGTGTTAAAAGGCGCGATCCCCAGTACGTATGCTTTGCATTCTAGTCTCCAGCTGCCACGAAACAAGATCCAAGCGATTTGTAGAACTTCTCATACTGATCTTCGGTAACTGAAAATCTGGGAGGTGAGTAAATTGATGATATCACGAAATTAGAACAAAAATTTTCTACAAAAATATTCGTAGCTTGCATATATTATTCACTAACGTTGTCAAGGATATAGTGCTTGAGTATTGACTTAATTATAATTGCAGATCCACCGCATGCTCTCCCTCTAGGGTCCTTTGAACAATACATTCAGCAAATAAATGCTCGTCAATTGTTCCAGTATCAGAAACAATGAAACGTTTACGGTAAGTAGAGTACCCACTGCTACCGTCACAGCCCCATTTAAATATTGCTTATATCGTTATTATTGCCTACAGTCATAAGATTCTCAAAAGCTGTTGGAAAGCTTTGTACTATACGTGCAACAGTATGGTCTACGAGACTTTGCAAGCCAACTTTAGTTGAACGTTCAGTTACGTGTATGTCACTGGGCTAACACTCCGTTTTAGTTTTAGCCAAAATATCATAGACTGGATAAATATTGCAGTTTCATTGTTTGGCACCATATTGCATTAGTTTGTATGACCTTTTTGAGTATCCACCATCTGTATAAAGAGGTAAGGCTTCCTCAGATGTATACGGAATAGGGGTTTTTGGTTCAGAGTCTACAGATTTAAGCATTTTTGGAGCTATCTCGGACTCTGAACATAACTGTGAAACAACCTGTAAAGCACTTCTTTTTTCAGCCTTGTAAAGACTCACGCTCGCCGCTACCATTAACTCTTGATTCGGTGTTCCGTTGACGATTGATGAATTTTTTTCTGAGTCTTGCTTGCACACTCTGAAAAAGGTTTTTGTTTACGTTGGTCAAAGGCTGGCATAGGGAAAATAATGTCTTCATCCAACCATTTCTGATTTCGCTCTTCAAACACTGCCATAACTCTGTGACTTTCTTTCCACTTACTTATAAGCTTTCTAATAAAATGTCTTAATTGTTTTTGAATTTGATGATATTGTTCTCCGCTATATTTCGAGCGATCAATGATATTAGAAAAAACATGGTTTTCAACCATTAAAAATTTTTTTGTTGGCACTGGGTCACTGTGCGATATTAAAAAAAGGGTGCGTTTAGATTCTGCCATTGTAACTAAAAACAAAAATTAGCAAAAACTTGCAGCCTATTTTTGAAGTTGACATAGATAAACAACCCATTTAAACAAACTACTCAAACAGTGAACCGAATCCGGGCGAACCCACCCTACTTTCATTCCACATAAAATTGGATTTCATATGTAAAAACACTTTCACAAAAGACATTTTCTTTTTACACTGTTAAGCACTAAAACATATAATCTCAGATCGCAAATTAATATTTTTTTATTTAATACATACCTAATAATTAAAATAAAATCACAAATCTTATTAAAAAATTAAATATTTAATTTTATGCTGCCAACAAAATTGCACTTGAATAAAGCTCAAAAATAGTAAATGCACTTTCTTGAACATGTATTAAGTTTGAATGGTCACAGCTGTGCGAATATTAGAAACAAAACAAAAAAGGAAACAGAAAAAATTCGTTGGGTTTTAAATTTTCCAAAAAACAAATAAAATTTGCCAAATTCTCAATTGTAAAATATCGCTAAAGCGCCACCAGATTGGCCATTTCTCCCACTGTGCATCGGTTTAAAATCTATGCGTGTGTTTGCATTTTGCGTGTTTTTATTTTTAGCTAAACACATTCACAGTTGTTTGACGGCCAACACTCAAAGAGTACTTAAAACGATACTTTTGTCATTATCTGGTGCATATACATAGATGTATGTATATTTAAGGCATCTAGGTCCCAATAACGCAAAATAATTTTCCAAACTTTTGTGTTGTGTTTTCCACAATATATAAGCAGTTGTTGGTCTTTGATGCCGTCATGAGTAGAAATATTCTTAAAAGCGGAATTTGTGTATGTTGCTTCATGCTGCACGCAAAGAAAAAAATATGGTTGAGGTAACCATAATCAAACAGCAACATACTATGATTGAATTATATGGTTGTAGTTAAATCATATTATTGTCAATAGAAAAGCAAACTTTTAATAATATTATTATCTGAGCTAATAATAATATTATCAACGAAAACAATAAACTTTGTTACACCTTATCTTATTATTGTAAATATGACAACACTATTGTTAGATGTGACGAAAATATAATTATTATTGAAACAATTTTATTCTTATCTTATAATAATATTGTTAAATAATCATATATTCATTGGCTAAAGCAGCTGTGCGTTAAATTCGAAATAAAAATAAATTAATATTATTGAAATTAAATATATGTATATATAGAAATGTATACTTACAAATGTGTATATGCACAGACAATCTGTATAAAGAGATAAACATACATACATATGCACGTATATGTTTTTATTTATCTACGCTTTTGTTTGTTTGTACTTTATTTATTTATTTAACACGACGCGTGCAATACCGATAGCTAACAAACGAAACACTGAAATGACAGAAGGGATTTCTGAAAAAGGTTTTTTTTAAAAACTTAATATACTATGTTTTTGGATAGCATTATATTGTTATTTTCATTATACAATTTTAAAAAAATAACAAAAGTATGTTGCAGTCATAAATTTTTAACAAAACTATAATGTTAAACTCCAACCATATCACACTTTTTTATGAATATAATAATGTAATTATTAAATTCAAATATTACTTTGCTTAACGTACCAAAATTAATGCTTAAAATAACAATAACTTGTTTTCAACGACCACACATTTGTTTCTGAGAACATAATATTGTTTTCTCAACCATTCTACAAACATATCTTTTCTTTCCGTATGACAGGGTCTGTAACAGGAATTAAAATTGCGTTTTGTACTTGATTGGCCAGAGTATCATCTACATATATTTCACCGGAGAATCCAATAGGTCTTTACAACTTCTTATTGGAGTAGTTATTGGTGATTATCAAGCATTCGATGCATTAATCTTCTTTGGGTAGTTGCAAGAGGTGACAATGTAATGGGTAGTTAATCGCTTTCAATCAGTTCTGAGTGTTTTTACTGCAAGCAACAAAGGAATAAATACAAAAACAGAAGAGAATTAGTCTTGCACCACAACAATGGCATTCCAGTGCATTAAAGATTTCATTATGCTCAAGCGAAAATAGATCATTGTGGGTCAAGATCGCAATAGACAGTATTCAAGTTAATATTGATCCAGCGTTATCTTAAATAATCTGTCTTAAAAGAATTTAAACCTTTTACATTGCAAACAATATTTTTTTGTTAACTAATTTATTGCCGGTATTTTTTGCATGTGACTTTCTAAATAAATATTAGTTATTTCTGTTGTAAGTACTTGTAAAATTTTGCCTAATCTTTTGGTCTCTTGTTAATGTATATTTGTGGTTGATGATGAGGTCAACTAGAGAAATTAAAAGCCACATCAAGTGAGCGTGTGTAAATACTCACAAGAATTATTTAATCCTTTCTAAATATATTCAAGAAAAGCCAACATGTAAACTGTCAACCATACTAAAAAGAATGCGAAACGCAAAATGTTAAACAACTTTAATGGTCAGCCCGAAATTCCCAAATTTAATGCAGGACATCTGAGACATTTTACCATTGTATTGTGAATGGAGAAAAAAAGGGCAGAATAGAAAAAATACATGAAATAAGAATTTGTTAACGAAACGAAAGCACATGAAGAAGTTTTAAATTTGATTTATGGATATTTAACCACATTTAACGATGTCCAACCGACTTTTAAATAAATGTACTCGTACTTACTGAATTGCCTTTGTTGTTGTTGATAGTCTTGTTTATTTAGTACATTTATTATTGACATCCTTAAAATTTCATCTCGTACACTTACTTCCACTCTATTTAGTTTGATATACGAAAAAAATTATGCTAGAAAGTAGCGTGAAAATACTTTCTCTCAACAACGCAAAGGAATGTGGCCAACCCCCTGTGGCAAATTGTTGTCCCCTGTGTAAAAACGCACAAATTCATACACAGGAAGTCGTAGATACATTAACTGAACATGTATGTAAATCGTACCTACTTGTGTCTTAAAATAAAAATACAAGTACATATATGTACATACATTTAAGCAGAGGAAAGAATTTTCTTACTAAAAGGTCAAAAATTAAGTATACTTTTACTGAAAAGGAAATAAAGGGGTTGGTTGCATTTGAACGGGTGTGATGATATGTGTACTGGTGTGTCATGATGGTGTTTTACCTCAGTGGAATTCCTACGTTTACATTTGACATTTTTAAAACATGTGTAACTGATAGTGTTTCGAAATTCTTAATATGAATCTTTACACCCACTTAGAGGAAATAATTATGTATAAGGAATATTCCATAAGTATGAGAAATATTTTACAGATATTAAAAATACATACATAAATGTGAAAGGAGTAAATAAGACCATAACGCTACTTTATTGCAACAGAGACGTAACGAAAAAGAAAATACAATTGCTTTACCATAAAAACAAGCCAAAATTTTTGAAATGAAATGAAGAATTATTTTAAATAAATATACTGGAGTATTTCATGTTTTCTTTTGCCTTTAAAAGTTATGCTAAAAACACAATTGGGAAGATCGATGAACTTCGCATAGTTCGATTAACTTGCCTTCAAGAATTCCTTGAGCAAATTCGTCTTGCATTCAATTTTACGACTTAACAGCTCTAGTCAAAGTCTCTATTTGCTAGAGATATTTTTGTATCCTATGTTTAATAAATTTGCAAATATTCACAGCAGCAAGTCACTTGCAAAAATAACATAAATTCGCAAAAAAAAAATGCAAAATTTTAAACAAGCACTAGTTTCTATTAAAGATATCTAAAACTCTAATAGAATGCCAATAATTCGGTAAAAACGGCGAAAATTTTTAAAATTCGCAAAAACTTTCAGCATAATCTAATCGCAAAGTGGAAAATCACAATGAAAATTTTCTAATATTTTCGAATTAAAAACTCAAAATTCCAACAGTTATTCGCTTTTCAACAACGTAAGAAATAGAAATAAACACTAATTAATTCATGTTTTGCAAACATGCAAAATGCTTATTAAATATTGTTTAAGTTCAATTTAAAATAATAAAATTTTCGTTCTGTGTATTTGGCAATTCGTTAATATTTATCAAGGTTGGCAAACGGTATCGTAAAAATACCGATACCGATTCAAATACCGCTATAATTAGATACCGGTATCGATACCGATACCGAAACACATTTCGGTTAGAAAATACCGGTATCAGGAATACCGTTTAGGTCTATACCGGTATGTACCGGTATACCGATTCCCACCAAAAATAAAATTTCAAAAATATATTTCAATTAACTTTCTTATATAAACACGTTTTTTCGCCTTTACACATTCTTATGCAGAACTGTTTTTTTTACCATCCGGAAAGTGCAATCATATCATAATCATCACCATTGCGAAATACTAACGAACTTCATGAGCTGCTTAATGCCTTTAGAAACGAAAAACGTATCTCTAGACATACAAATGTTCTAAATTGGCCAAAAGAGCAAAGCCCTTACAAAGACAGTTATTTTAAATAATAACTTTTTAAATAAACAACTTATTTATATGAAATCGCGAAAATTAGTATATTGGTTGTTCCAGATACACAAGGTAATGCGGAGATTTAAAGTTTTGAAGAGTGCTTTTTTATGTATGCACATTAAAGATTTTTTTCTTTAATTGATATACGATACTACATATGTATGTACGCTGTCTTAAATATGAGGTTTACTGCCATAAATGCGGTCTTAATTTTTTAGCTCGATCCGACGCTACCTTCTGCTGGGGCCTAGAGTACCCGATACATAGTGGAGATTTTTTTTTTAAATTTGAAATAATTCTGCAGTTTTTAAACTAGCTGTCTGATTTTTTATGAAATTTTATACAGCATTTGAGGAGGTGTCAAAGAGCTCAAGTCTGGACTTTATGCTATATATCCTTTTATTTAATGAAAAATTAAAATCGATGCCAAGCTCATGTTTTTGATCAGATAAAAAAGATTTTTGAAAGTGGATTTTTTTCTATCCAAAAGCTAAAAAAAGTGTACAAAATTTATGGGTTTTCGCTTACAGTTTAGGAAATATTCGAGAAAAAGTTTAAAAAAATTTACATTTTTACCAACCTTTGTCCACTGTTCTGCTAATGGAGAAGGCAAATGTTGTTAGATTTAGAAAATGAAACTTATTATGAATAAGGGATATAATTTGTAACATTAGACATAACATTTGCCAATAAATATTTTCGGCTGAAAAGTCTTTCTTAGGTAGAAAGTAATAACAAATAGAATTTGATTTTGAGTTCCCGGCAATTCCAAAAAAAAATACAAAAATTTTAATTGAAATATTGAAATATTCGTTTCGTCTGAATTTGGCGACTACGAATATATATTAAAACGGACGAATATTCGAGAATTCGAATACGAATTTTCGAATTTTACTAAGTGCATACAATTCTACATGTACTTCGTGTGTAATATAAATAATACATACACTGTATGTATTTATTTTTATTATTTTGTTTAATTAACCAAAAGGAGTACTTTATATATTCCAAGTTTCAACTGCAGTTTTCTTATTTTACTTTTTTAATAAATTATTTTTCAATAAAAATATAAAAACGTATGTAGAAACATACAAGTTTAAATACTTTTTATGTTAATGTAAAAATACTCCCTTTTCGAAGTAATTTTACAAAAAAAAAGATTTTTGCTATGTCCACTGTCTGAATTAACAAATTTAGCAGTTATATCGGTATACCGGTATTATAAACTCGGTAACGGTATGTACCGGTAATACCGATACCGAAATAAAAAAAAATACCGATGCCGAAATTTAAAAAATAGTTGTACCGGTATGATACCGATACCGTTATTTGTTTCGGTTTCCAACCTTGGTATTTATTACTACTCCTTTCTTCATCCTTGTGTTGGAGTTTTTACATAGATTCTAACGAATAAACTGCTAACGGTCTTATATTAAACATTGCACTCGCTACCAGGTTTCATTATAGAAATTAAATTATTATTGTTGGAAAGCTCGCTTGTCACATACCAATCCGCCATAGTAGCACAAACCAAAAAGATAATATAAATAAATTGAGAGTATTTCTCCTTGTTTTTAAACTTAATACAAATTGTTTTATTTATTCAATTTCACGCAAACAAATATATTCGTAATAAAATTTTTGAAAACGTTTCCTTAGTATTATTCCTTTCAACAGTATTTTCTTGCATTGCCTGCAGCGCTTAATTTAAACTGCAAAAATTGCGTAACAGAAACAGTTTATCTTGATACCCATGTTACATATGTTTGCTTTATTCTAAAAATATGTTTAGTTTGCAATTAGCTATTAAAAAATTTCTGCAGATTAAAAAAAATCATCAAATCTGGGGGAAAATGTAAACTGTATATTTAGGGTAATGTACTTTTTCTTCTAAAAACACTGTGCTAGTTAAAAAATGTAACAAGCGGAGGAACCCAACTCCAGTGCCCTGAACCGCATGGTGCAATTTTCATTAAACTTAAATGTCTTCAAAGTAATACTAATAATAATAATTAGTATTGCACTAGAACTAAATCACATGGCGAAAAATGAACTAATTTTGCATTATCACTACACACATTTGAAGAGTATTATTCATTATCCCTTCCAACATTTGGAAGTTTCTTTCGTCGTCAATCGTCAAAGGCGTTATGTCCAGCGTTGCCGTTTTGGTTACTTTTAACAAAAATTGGTTACTTTTTTTCCAATGTGTACTTGTGCACTTATTTTCCATTTTGGTTACTTTTTTTAAGCACAAAAATAAGCATTTTTAAAATCTATTTAAATTTGCACATGGTGATGCACTATTACATTTTTAAATGTATTTCGTAGCTTAAAAACAAATGTGGATATGGTTTTCCAAGTTACTATATGATAAAGAAGAAGAAATCGTATCCCAGATTTTCCCAATTTAAATAAAAAGTATTGATATGGATATATTTTGAGACAAATTTTCCACACATACAAATGAATTGATTACCACAGAGCTCATCGGCGCGCCGATGAGCTCTGTGGCGTCTGAAAGGATATTTTCGTAGCTTAGTTTAATCGAAATTAATGCCGCATGGCTGGATTTTAATGCCAACTCTAAATTGCATGAGTATATTTTAATACTTTATCTATAAATTCATGTGTTTGAATAACGAATGTAATAAAATTACGTTTTTTTATTGCAAAGAACTTATTTGTTTTTTACATACGTAAATTGTCGCTTACGATAAAATTTAACACTCTGTATCTTAAAAATTTTAAAAATTTTGGCATTTTGATAATTCTAAACTATGGGCAGGCCAATAAAATTTTAATTCCAATAAAAAAGTCTATTTTCGTACAAAGTACAAATCTAAATGTAATAGTTAATTTATAGTATATGCAATTATTCCATATTGTCACAGATATATTTCTCAACTGAAGTACAAATAAGTCAATATATTAAACACATAAAAATTTTGGTTCCTTTTTTCGCCGTCGGTTACTTTTTGTTCATAATTTGGTTACAAATATATTTTGGTTGTGGCTACGCTTTTTTTGTAACTCTGCCTTTTGAACTGGCGCAGACATTATGAATAGAACTAGAAACTTAAAGTTTAAAAAGCTTTATTAAGAAAACCTTCCAAAAAGTAGTCAGATCCTCACAAAAAAATAAACGTGAAATAAGTCCAAGTTTCTTTCCAAAATTTCGGCCATCAAAAGTAGTGAGATAAAAATTTTGACTCAAGTTCTTGTTTAGTACAATTTCTATGACTGCAACATGGTATGAATTATATACATTTGTAATCGTAAGGGTGTTATATAATTTTTAGACACAATGTAACGATTTTTTTATTGCGGTGCGGATTTCCATACTTTACTGTGGGACGAAGATTACAAGCTCTAAATTCTTCGTTTGGTTTTCTCCAAACGTACGATTGCCCATTCGAACATAAAATGTTAAACTTACTTTCGTCTGTAAATAATACGGGTGCTCTAGTACGAAAAGTCATCATTTTTGTGTTCTTTAACGAAATTAGGTCTCCTCATGCGATTAATATTATTCACATATGGCTTCTTTCGTGCAAATCTACCGTGCAAATTGTTTCTTCGGAGCACATTACGGACTGTTTCAAGATAAATGGTTACGTTCCGAAAAATTACAAAGTTATAAGCAACTGAGTGAATAAATAATAGTAATATAATAAAAATAACAAATAATAAATTCAATACAATGTATATATTTTTAGAAACATATACCCAAGGCGAATTCAGTATCAGGTGACCTTATCAGCCCAGCTGATTATCAGCTGTTGATGCGAAATTAAGCAATTTGAACCAAAACGTCAAAATTTACTCAGAAATCGTTTGACAGATTGGTTTTCTAGCATAGCAAACTACATGTTGTTTTTTGTGTTGTAAAATTGTTGTACTGATAAGGTCACCTGATACTGAATTCGCCTTGCATATACCTACTTAATTTTTAAGCAGCTATAGCTATAGCTACTTAGTAAGTTTATACACTCTTAAATTTTTTCTGAATATAAAGTTCGAATAAAGCATACCTATGCATATTTGCGTGTGAGCTCATAAATTGTCGAACAAAATATAATATCGGAATATATTGGGTTTGTATTTATTCACTAGATTGCTTATAACTTTGTAATTTTTCGGTCGATTTTCTTTTGGATGGTCTTAGTTCATACGTAAAAGTATCAACTTTACGTACATGAACAGAAACCAGCCGATTTTTTTAAGACTTGTACTTTTGTGTCGGCATAGACTCACTGCAAAATATGATTTTTTTGAAAATGTGCCCTATTTTCATGTATATATTTTGAACCAATCAAAGATCCGATTATACATATTTATCCGTCATCTTAATACCTTTCATTTGAATACCAAGAATGGCCCAATCGGAGCTTGAGATATGATTTGTTAATTGAGAAAATGTCGAAAAAGTTACAATATCTCAAAAACCGTACAATAACCTCAAAAACTGTACCATAACATTAACTTTAATTTTCGAATTCGGCGGAAGAAAATACATAAAGAAAATGACCTTTCATCAAATGTACATGTTAAAAATTAAATTGTGTAAACTAGTGTAATTAGTGTTTTTTATTATGAATTGTAAGTACAGTAAGGAAATAAAAAATATATTGATTATTGAGTTCTTGTTTCAACTTTGTTATTTGTTGAGCTTCTCATTTGATTAAATTAAAGAACTTTTTAAAATTTTTTACTACAGCGAAATGTTCTAAAACAAACGCTCAACAACACTGTTGGCAATACATTTCTTTAACTTATTACACGTATAGGAGAAAATGCATGTACATACCAGTGTTGGGATATGGCTTTTCTTAAATTGTACCATGAAAATGGTAAAATTGTACCAAATTAACCAAAATGTAGCCATCTGTTAACTTAGCATACACAATAAGAATTCATAACAATTTTTCATTTGTTGAAAACAAAAATATAAAGAAATTGACTAATAGTGGGTACACACTTTGACACAGACACAACAACCTATAAACATAAAATCATATTGATATATTCGAAACTTCGAATACAATTGCGAACGCAACTATAAACAAGACTACACACTGTGCGACCAACACTGCAACCTGTCTAGTTGCATGAACACGTTGTTAAGTCTGTACCTACAATAAGGAACTGGGGCAAGTGCTACCAAAACAAATGAAAAATATGAGCACAAACTACCAATGTTGCAAATTTTAGTACTTATGATAAGTGTTAAGAGAGATCCCACTATCGGCACAATGTACTGATTTTCTTCGGCTCACCGCAACAAAGTCATAAATAATAAACCAAAACGGCTTTACTATTTGTGAAATAAGTCTATACTAGATATACCAACGGACGACACAATCCTCCGTATTCTAGAATCTAAATGTAAACAATTTTATTAAGATTCAAAGGAAATTTATCTAAACGTCATAAAAAATGCGCATACTTACATACATACATATGCATAATTAAATAATACATGAAATTAAAAACACAAACGAAATCCCTTTAACTAAGCTAATTCAATTTATTGAACTCTCTTCCTTTAAGTATTATGGCTTTCATAGAATAAGAAATAAAAGAAAAAAATTTTTAGATCAAGAGAAATACTACAAACACACCCAATCTCCTGTTTTGTTTCTTGTTTACTTGTAAGGTAATAAATGCCTGTGTAATATGTGTGATGTAGTAGTAGCAACTTTAAACGCTTATAGCTCCAAAAATACTGAACCGAATTCAATAAAATATAGATTCTGCACATCTGTACTGAAAAACCTTTAAAACCATATAAATCTTTTTAAAATCGGTGCAGTACCAGCATAAAAGGGATTACAAAAAACGTGTTTGCCTATTAATTCTTTAGATGGCTTTATGGCTGTGGTGCAATTATGTCCTTATATTTCAAATCGTTCAGAAATATTGACACTTTAGCTTATTTCAGTAGACCGACGCAAATCGGTACATGTTAGGAGAAATTATAAGTACTGTAATGCAAAGCATACATTTTTTCTAATTGTACCACTGAAGTATAAAGTGTACCAGTGTACCAATTCAAATGTAATTGCAACAAATTTGGTACAATTGTACCACAAATCCCAATAGTGGTACATACATACATACCTACACAGGTTTTTATACTCTCTTTTTTTTTCTGCGCACATACAAACGCACACATGCATTGACACTAGTTCTGTGCGCTTGTTTAAAGAAACCTCCCTTAAACACATAACAGCTTACCATCAACATGCATTTTACACACGCACACACACACTCAAACGTACAATATGCAAAATAAGAAGCATACACGCATCACCACTACTTCTTTTGATTGTTTGTTACGAACAAGAAGTTTTGGCGACATCGCTATTTAATACGCATATACACGTACACCAATACATCCATCCTGCTGCGCTCATAATACAACCGCATTTATAATTGGTTTAGTATAATAATACATGCTACGAGAATAAATTTAAAAAACAAAACGTATTTACATTTCAAGACGGTTTAGGCAGATTTCTAGTTTACAACATAATTACTACAGTAGTTCTAAGAAATTTTGGGTAAATTTTCCGATGATTGCATTAGCAACAGTGAAATGCGCACAGAATCCAGCTAACTAGGGCTGCCATACGTCCTGGTTTTCCAGGATTTGTCCTGGATTCATTCATTCTTAAATTGAACTGATTTTTTTTGGTACAGGCAAATTTACCAGCAACTACAATAAATTTAAAAGAGAGCCACTCTGATTAAATTTTTGTTTCAACTAAGGCCGTTATTATGGCAACTTTCTATCTTCGACTGTAGTCAAAGTACTGATAGAACGAATTTTCATTTGAATGTCCTTATTATGAATATCACTCAGTGACTTTTAAAATTTTTAACAACTATACCTAAAAAACACAAAACTGTCGTTTAGAAATTATTTTTGGCATCGTAAGCTACATTCTGTTCGATTGGTCACGAAATTTTCCATGCTCATAATAAAAATAAAAGATTCGATTTTGGTATATGAGGTTCTGTTGTGCGTTCGTTTGTGGTTTGTATGAGTGTCCCGGTTGACTAACTCACACTTCTGGCATCCCTAATCTAAACCCCTCAATAATCAATTTCAATGTATTTTTAATAAAAAATATTTTACTGATTAAGTAAAATAATAATTTCGGATTATTTGTGCATTAATAAATGTTAAACTTAAATTGTCACAATTCCCAACAAATTATTATAAATTCATTGTAAAGTTTTTGTTCTCCATTTAACGGCATCTTTTAAATGAAATTTCGCTTTCCTGTAAAATTAATTTTCACCAATAAATTTAATCATTTCTGTGCCGATTTCTTGATCTAAAATTTTCCTGCATTTAATATATAATGTTTTATTGTATACATAGGTAAATAATTAACTATAAACATACATACATATAAAGCTAGTTTTTAACATAAAGATAAACTCTACTTGTCAGTTAACTATAGTTTAAAATTAAAATATTGTTTTTCAGATAAAGATTATCTAGTTAATAATCTAGGTTTAACTGGGCAATATTGCAAACTCAAGTTAGAAGTGTCAAATGATAAATATACATACATATGTTCATATGTATAAAATAAATATTACGCAATTGAAAAAAAAACAGTTTTACTGAAATTTTTAATAAATAAATACATTCACACATAAGTAAAATGGATTTTTCTTATGACGGCGAAGATTTTAGTGATTATGAAACCTATAATAACTTGGATAGGATAATTTTTGGAAAAATAAAGGAGATCAGAACGCCCAAATCATTTTTATATATGTAATGAATTTAAAATTTGATTATCTTGTGTAGTTTATTCTTGCATCGTCAATATTTTTAAGTCCATGTTATTCTTTTTTTTAATTCTTCAAAATTTCAGAAAACACTTATTGAGGTTTTTTAATATAAACTTAAAGATTTGTCATATCGGGTCTTAAGTGTTGCTCTATTTTTATGAAATATTTTCAATAATGCCATATCTATATTGAAGACAAAGTATGGCATTTCTAGCTAAATTGACAACTGTTAATCCATCACTGTTTAACAGCATGAACTGTTAAAACCCGTTTAACTTTGTTTCTTGGTTAACTCAAACGTATGTTAAACTAAGTTTAACCAACTAGTAAAAAACTAAGCCATAGGGTGTTTTTTATAGTTTCACAACTTTGAGTTGGCATCACAGTTTTATTTGAGTACTCATTTAACAGCTGCTAGTTGCTTTTTGTTTAGTTTCGTTTGAAATTTCATTATATATGTAATGAAAACAACGTGTGCAAACTATTGAAATTTTTAATCAAAATAATTGTTCTATTCGTCAAACTCATCGTGCACTTCTTCCATTTTATGGCGTACATAATCGATGAAGCCCATTTCTGGTTGAATCGGTACGTAAATAATCAGAATTGTCGCATTTGGAGTCAGGAGAAATGACAAGCTTTTCTCGAAACACCTTAACAATCACAGAAAATTACTGTTTGGTGCGCTTTATGGGCTGGTGGAATCATTGGCCCACATGTTTTCAGAAATAATGATGGTCAGAATGCGAAAAGTTGTTAAAAATTGGTGTTTCAGATTGCGCCTTCTACACCCCAGCCGTGGCGGCCACGTGACAGAAATCATATTTGAACATTAATTTCATAAAATTTTCTTTCCAAAAAAGCCCGTTTCATTTCATAACCAATGCAACAACCCTTAAAAGAGAAATAATGGAATTATATTCATATTACCTTTAAAAACGTTGCTCTCTTATTTTTCCCAATTTGTACAATTTTAATTCAATTTAATTCAATTATTATTTATTAATTACATATTTATTTTTATTTTTAAATACTAGTATGTTCTTATGTAATTAAGTTCAATCATACATGTAGATTCTATGCTGTAATATAAGACCTTAATTCTTGTGCATCGAATATCTAATAAATAAATAAATAAAGCCCGTTTCATTGAAATTAAAAATCCTCACAAAAACATAAATGTGAAAAAAGCCAAGTTCCTTTCCGAAATTTCGGCCATTAAAAGTAGTGAGATAAAAATTATGACCAAGTTCTTGTTTGGGACAATATCTATCACTGTAATATGATATGCATTATATAAATTTGTAACCGTAAGAGTGTCGTATAATTTATAGATAATCTGCTAATGGCAACATCGATGAAACGAAAATTCAAATTTATGACGAAAAGGATTTCCGCAAAATGGTTTCTGAATTTGAAACAAATAAAACAAGCTTCTACACATACCAGCTTAAGAGCGCTAAAGGCCTGCAGATCGTATTGAAGGGCATAGATTCATATGTTGTCCCTGAAGAAATAAAAGATGCACTCGTCCTCCAGGGATTTAAGGTAAAGAATGTATCTAACATAATAAACAGAGAAAAGGTACCCCAACCCCTATTTCGTGTTGAACTGGAGCCGAATGATATACAGTTAAAAAAAACGAGACTCATCCTATTTATAGCCTAAAATACCTTTTATACAGAAATATCACAGTTGAAGAGCCACATAAGCGTTCAGGTCACGTGCAGTGTCATAATTGCCAAGAATATGGCCACACAAAAGCTATTCCCACACAAAATGTTTCACCGCCAAATAATTCAACGAATGCAATCTCAAGCTTTAATTTTAGCCGCCTTGAAGCTACTATTGAGAATCTATTGCTGACTATAAATAATTTTGCAACAAATATGACTAGCATGATGCAAGAAATGCTACGAATGCAGTCTACACTGCTTCAAGTAATAGTTAACAAACAATGAACACGTTAAAAATATGTTTCTGGAACGCAAACGGCAATCGCCAACATAAAAATGAACTTGAGCACTTCCTTACGGAAAAAAATATTGATATAATGTTGGTCTCTGTGACTCATTTGACTTCTAGAAGCCTCTTTAAAATGAATTGCTACACTTTATATGATACAAAGGACCCTAAAGGGAGAGCATGCGGTGGATCAGCAATTCTAATAAAGTCAAGACTCAAGCACTATATTCTTGACAACATTTGTGAAGAGCATCTACAAGCAACAAATATCTGCATTGAAAATTTTTGTACAAATTTCGTGATATCTTCAATTTACTCCCCTCCCAGATTTTCAATCACTGAGGACCAATACGAGAAATTCTACATATCTCTTGGACCTTGTTTCGTAGCAGCTGGCCACTACAATGCTAAGCATACGTTCTGGGGTTCGCATCTTATTACGCCTAGAGGTAGGGTGTTGTTTAACACAATTTCAAAAATGAGCTTGGATGTTATTTCGAGTGGGGAGCCAACTGGCCTACTGACGTACGAAAATTTCCAGATGTTATAGATTTCGGCGTCATAAAAAGTATTTCCAGGGAATTAATTCACTTTGAAGCTTCCCAAGATCTCTCGTTCGATCACACTCCCACGATCGTTACACTGAGAAGCGCTTTACATCACCCATATGTCAAGGTGATAAATCGTGTTAATTGGCTGGGATTCAAAAAATATCTTAGTAGTCATTGCACGGAAAATATTACGCTAAGAACACCCAATGATATTGAATCTAACATTGCAAATCTTAACGAGAATATTAATCAAGCTTCTGAACATGGGTTCAATTAAATTTATTCTACAGACGTTGAACATCTCGTACGTGAAAATAGAAAAGCTAGAAGGGAAGGGCAACATCACAGATCACCTCAACACAAAATCAAATTTAAAGTGTCCCCTAAACGACTTCAAGAGTTGCTTGCATCTGAAAAAACTGCATCTTTTAAAAATTATCTTGAAGGTCTTGATATCACACCAGCATCTAATTACTCTTTGTGGCGCGCTGCTAAAAAGGTTAACATACCCGTTGAGTTTAAGCCACCTCTACGCACATCTAACGGACGTTGGGCAAGAAGCGATACTGAAAAAGGTTATATATTTGCTGAGCATTTAAAATCCGTATTTACACCAAAGACATGTACCGGTGTTGCTGATTTGCCGAGTGTAGTTGCTCTACCCCCTCGACCCTTAAAATTTAAGATGTTTGATGTACAAAAACTAATTGCCGAACTCAACCCGATAAAAGCTCCCGGTATGGATGGAATTAGTAACCAGATGCTGATTAAGTTACCTCGTATTGCAATTAGAATCCTGTTATTCATTTTTAATGCCATTTTACGACTGGAGTATTATCCAACCTACATCAGTAAATTTTTTTTTCAAAATTTCAGTTCTCTGCCGTATAACATTGATTTAAGTTTTTATAAACATGGCCCACTTCCCTAATGTAACAACCAGTGCTTTCGGATTTTTCCTGTACGCAACTCACACTTTAACTTACGGCGTATCGAATTTAAACTCTCTAGTTCAAATTCTAGCTTTAAATAGTGTGGCTGTTACCCCCACTCTCCATCACTTTCTTAAAATCAGGATTTTATTATGAGCAGCGCTCAATTATCATCGTCCTCTTTTAAAGTTTTAAGTTAAAGTTTCAGTTAAGTTCAGTACAATATTAGCGTGGCCCCTGCCACTCCTGGTTTAAATATTTGGTTTTTTAAATTTTTCTAGTTGGTTTCTTATCTTGAGCTACTGGCGTATTAAATTTAAGCTCTCTACCGCAAATTTAATTATTTATTTTTATGGCGTATTTCTGCCCACTTTTTAAAAAAAAATTTTAGTCAGTGCCAATCAAACGTGTCAAGTTTCGATGGAAACGAACAATAATATCTACATAAGTAGAATAAATCTGCTTATCCGAAGTACATGAAAGAAGAGACTTAAATTTTATTGTCATGTTAACGTCCACTTTTTTAAAGGAAAAGTTGTAGCCTTTCATTATTAAAACATGTATGCCCAATTTCAATAAAACTGCTTAAGCCATCGATTTGAATTTCATGTTTTAGTTCTAAAATTAATGGGCGTAGCCCCGCCCTTATGGCTACATTTTTCTGGTTTTAAGATTTTTCTAGTTAGTTTCTAGCTTAGACCTACTTGTCCATCAAATTTCATCTCATTAGCGAAAGTTTAAATTTTTTATTCTTATTTGAGTGATCAAGCCACTTTTTCAAACTCAAGATTTTCTGTGGCGAGTGTTTTTCTCTCCTGTTGAGTTTCGCTGGAAACGATTAATAATAAATACATAAATAATTTATTTAAATGTGCTGATCCGAAGTTCATACATGAAATAGGAGGGCAAATTTTGCGGGGTTTTAACGCCGATTTTGTTTAAGAACATTATAACCTTGTATAATTGCAACATGCAACCCAAATTTCAATAAACTCGCTTGAGTTAAACGCATTGGATTTGTTTTTTAATTCTGAGCTTTGTGGGCGTAGCCCCGCCCCCTGGCTATAATTTTTAGGTTTTAAGATTTTTTTAGATAGTTGCTAATCTAGACCTACTTCTTTATCGAACTTCAGCTTACTACCGCAAATTTTAATTCTTTTTTTTTAATGGGCATTATACTGCCCATTTTTTCCATCTCAATATTTTCTTTGGCCAGTAGATATCTTTCTTGTCGAGTTTCGTTGGAAACTGATAGTAATAAATTTAGAAATATGTAGTATATTCAAATGTATATGAAACGTAAATTTATAGCCTTGCATTATTGCAACATGTATGCCAAATTTCAAGAAAATCGTCTCAGTTAAAGGCCTTATATTTGTATTTTAAATTCTAACCTTTGTGGGTGCAGCCCCGCCTACCTTGGTAAAATTTTTGAGTTTTCAGATATTTTTTGAATTTTCTAATCTCTAACTACTCTTTTATCAAATTTCAGCTCCCTGGCGCAAATTTTAATTTTTTATTCTTATGGGCGTGTCTCGGCCTACTTTTTTTAAACCACAATTTTTTTAACTAGTGTTTATCTTTCCTGTTTAGTTTCGTTGCAAACGGATAATAGTAGTTACATAAATAGTACATTTAAATTTGCTGACCGGAAGTACATGAAATAGGAGGTTTAAATTGTATGGCGAGTTAACGCCCACTTTTAAAACAAAAATGTTTAGCCTTGTATTATTGTAACATGTGGGCCAAATTTTAATAAAATATCTTGAGTTGAACCCCTGAAATATGTTTATTAATTCTAAGATTTCTGGGCGTAGCCCCGGACCCCTGGTACAATTTTTCGGGTTTTTAGATTTTTCTAGGTCATTATTCACCTAGATCTACTTGTGTACCAAATTTCAGCTCACTAGCACAAAGTTTAATTTTTATGGACGTAGCCCCGCCCCGTGGTTAAAATGTTAGGGTTTTCAGATTTTTCTAGTTCATTGTCCACCTATATCTATTCGTGTAACAAATTTCAGCTTTGTACCTATAGCGAAAAGGCTTCATCAATGAAGTTACACTAAATTGTTCTAATTATGGTTTGAATTTTATAATTTTACGATTGCGTGATCAAAGTTATGAGGGGGGTAAAAGCAGCTCGAATGGCTTCCTGTAAATATACACACTGCGTGCATTGGCCGGAACTTGGCATGGCGCACTGCCGTGTGCCTAGATAAGTACATTTCATTGTTTTGTTATGATTTAAACTTATGTCACTCTATAAAAAATACGCTTTACATACAAATATTTAATGAGGCCTAAACATAATTTGGATTTTCATTTAAATCCTTTAGAAAGGATATATTCCATTGTATCTAAAACATTTTTCTTACAAGTGGCCAAAATAGCTTACCTCAAGTTTTAAAATGACAAATACAATTGATGCGATATTAGAAATTTAATTATTTACGAATTAAATTTACATAATCCTGGCAATTACAACAAATATTCCAGCTGTACTTGATTGAGATGTTTTCTGTTGAATGCCACCTTCATTACAGTGTCGCAACTTACCTCTACACCACCACAACTGTCATCGCTTCTCCACACATAAATAAAACGTTGATATGTTTATTTTGGTTTTCTTAAGAAAATTTAAATGGTTTCTTGTTAATTAAATTAAATATTCACGGTACATCTGTATAGAATAGATTCTATAAATACTTATGTAAGTACATTGTGCAAACAGTGCCTTCTATCGCATCGTATGAAACTTTTCCTTGTTAAGTGTTTGGGTACTTTCAGTTGGAGCATCATTGAAGCTATAAAGTAATTTAAACGTGTAACAAAATTCCATTACAAACCACAAACTATCAGGAGGCGAAAGGAATTAAGTCTTTAACCAAACACATAAAATAATCAAATGCTCATCAATAAGCTATACGGTATCCATTACAAGGCCATGCGTACAGTGTTTCCTAAACGTAGTAAGCAGGTCTTCTGGACATTTGTAAAGCATCAAGATTGTTAGATACATATTTCAGGATAAGGTTTAACTACCTGTAGGCCGGAAATGACAATTAGTTTTGTGGAAATGCTCTGCCTAATGCCCAGAAAGTTCTTATCCAATTATCATATACATATCTTTTCACGATGTTAATTTAATCCTCACAAAAACATAAATGTGAAAAAAGGCCAAGTTTCTTTCCAAAATTTCGGCCATCAAAAGTAGTGAGATAAAAATGTTACCAAGTTCATGCTTGGTACAATACCTATCACTGCAATTTGATGTGCATTATATAAATTCTTAATCGTAAGGGTGTTATATAATTTATAGATAATCTGCTTACTACACAACATTTTTGTAACATAAAGAAATAAACATTATTTTCTCCTATTTTAGAATAGTAAAAATATTGCCAAGTCAATCTGACTACTTTTGGAAGATTTTCTTAATAAAGTTTTTTAAACTTTAAATTTCTAGTCTTTTATAGTTCTATTCATAATGTCTGCGCCAGTTCAAAAGGGAGAGTTACATAAAATTATGGGTTATAGGGTGATATGTGCACCATTGTGTCATAATAAGGACCGAGTAATTTGCTTAATTTTTAACAGTCATCTGAGTAGAAATATGTAAAATATAGTGTAAGTTTTAGTGGGAGTGACCCCGCCTATTTATTTAAGGTCCGCTCAGACGTAGTACTTTTGAAAACGCAAATGCTAGCATGAGTGAAATGTGCGTGCAAGGTTTCAATGCATTAGCTTGTGTTTTAAATTTATCTAGTTGGTAACTTACCTAAGCTTATTTTTTTGCAAAATTTCAGTTCTCTACCGTATAATATTTTAATAAAAATTTTATAAACGTGGCCCTACTTCCCTAATTTAACAATCGGTGCTTTCAGATTTTTCCTATTCGTAAATCCTTTAACTTTAATTCTTAATTTTGAGCTTAAAGTGCGTGTCCATGCTCCCCAATTGAAACTTCTAGGATTTTAAATCTTTCTTGGTGATCTCTTAGATTTATTTGCGTATTGAATTTAAGCTCTCTAGTGCAAATTCTACCTTGAAATGTTTTGCCCCCACTCTCCGTCACTTTTTTAAAGTCAAGATTTTGTTATGAGCAGCGCTCAAATATCATCGTACCATTTTTAAGATGATATCTTTTAGTTAAAGCTTCAGTTAAAAGCTTCACTACAAAATTATAGTGGGCCCTGCTACTCCAGGTTAAAATATTTGGATTTTTAGGTTTTTCTATTTGGTTTCTTATCTTGACCTACTTGCGTATCAAATTTAGCTCTCTAGCGCAATTTATTTACTTAATTTTTAAGCGCGGGAATACGCCCATCTTTTTAGGTAAATTTTTTTTGCCAGTGCCAATCATACATGTCAAGTTTTGTTGGAAACGGATATTAATATATAAATACATAGTATATTTAAATCTGCTGATCCGAAGTACATGAAATAGGAGGTTTAAATTGTACGGGCGTGTTAAAACCCACTTTTTTCAACGAAATTTTATAACTTTGCATTATTCCAACATTTGTGCAAACTTTCAATAAAATCGCTTGAGATAAATAGTATAAATTTGCTCTTTTAATTGTGTGCTTTATTGGAATAGCCCCGCCCCTTGTAAAAATCTCCGGGTTTTAAATTTTTTTTTAGGTAGTTGCTAATCTAGACCTATTTGTTTATTAAATTTCAGCTTACTAGCGTACATTTTATTTACTTTCTTCCTATGGGCGTGATACCGCACACTTTTTCAATCTCAATACCTGCTGTAGCCATTAGTTATCTTTTCTGTCGAGTTTCGTTGAAAACGGATAGTAATAAATATATAAATATGTACTTAATTCAAATATGCTGACCAGAAGTACATGAAATAGGAAGCTTAAATTGTATGGGCGTATGAACGCCCACTTTTTCAACGAAAATTTATAGCCTTGTATTATTGCAACATGTATGTCAAATTTCAATAAAATCGCTTGACTTTACCGCCTTAGGTTTGTTTTTTAAATTCTGAGCCCTATGAGTTCAGCCCCGCCCTCCTAGGTACAATTTTTGGGTTTTCAGATTATTCTAGTAATTTGCTAATCTATTACTACTCATTTGTCAAATATTAGATCACTAGCTCAAATTTTTATTTTCTGTTCTTATGGGCGTGTTCCTGCCTACTATTTTAAATCCAATATTTGCTTTGGCTAGTGTTTATCTTTCCTGTTTAGTTTCGTTGAAAACCGATAATATTAATTACATAAATAGTACATTTAAATGTGCTGACCGGAAGTACATGAAACAAGAGGTATAAACTGCATGGGCGTGTTATCACCACCTTTTTTAACAAAAATTTATAGCCTTGTATTATTGTAACATAAGTCAATAAAATCACTTTAGTTAAACGCCTTAGATATGAGTTTTTATTTCTGAACTTTATTGGCTTAGTCCCGGACCCTGGGTAAAAATTTTCGGGTTTTCAGATTTTTTTAGGTGATTACTCACAAAGTTCTACTTGTGCACCAAAATCTAACTCCCTAGCGCAGATTTTAATTTTTATAGGCGTAGCCCCGCCTCCCTGGTTAAAATTTTAGGGTTTTCAGATTTTTCTAATTCATCGCTCACCTAGATCTACTCTTGTACCAAATTTCAGATCTCTAGCTATAGCGGGACTGCTTCATCAGTTTGATGAGTATGTCAGTGGTCAGTGGTCAGTGAGTATGTCTTAAAATATGTACTTTTTCCACCTCCATGTCTCAGAAACCTTTTGTTCTAAAAATTTCAAACTTCGCATAGAAGGTAACATGGATTTATGCTAATTATGAATTAAATATTAGAAGTTTACGACGGCGGGGGAAAAACTTATCAGGGGGGTAAAAACAGCTAAAATGGCTTCCTAAATATACACACTGCGTGCATTGGCCGGAATTCGCCCTGGCGCACTGCTGTGCGCCTAGATCTCAGAAAAAACTTTTATCGTCGTTATTTGTGTCTATATGATCATTTGAACTTTTTAAGTTGTGTAAGGGTTCAGCATGGATCAGTGAATTTTTTTTTTGACTTACGAGTTTCAGTGCAACTTAAACCAAATGCAGAACCTTAAGAGCGATAGGTCACACGAACTGTGAAACAAGGCGGGGGTAGTATATCGTGTAGGGGCATATGGCGGCTTCAGATGTGGGGATTTTACCATTTATTAATTGAATAATATATCATCGACGTTGTATGAAGCAAAATTTGCAGATAAGCATAGAAAAATTTGCACTGTCGGATAGAATTCAGATTTACAAAGATAACGATCCTAAGCATTGCGCTATCAATACAAATCTTTGGCTTATATATGTTTACTTCCCTAAAATAATAAAAACGTCACCACAGTGCCCACATCTTAATCATATTGTATACCTGTGGGGTCATTTCGAAAGAAAAATTATAAGAAAAAGTGACTTTACAAGCAAAAATAAAATGAAAAAAGTTCTCTAGACGAGTGATGAAAAATCGGTACAGAATATACCCAAATTCTGGACAAATCGGTACCAGAACGTTAAAAAGAAGTCACTCGTCTTCAAGAAAAAGCCATTTTTTTCTAAAACAGCTGTACATAGTTTATATTATACGAATATTATTAACGTCGAATACTTTTTTGTTTGAATTTTTTAACTTATTTTTTATTTGATGAAATTTTTATTTTAGTTACTTAAATGATCTTATCTGTTTTATATAATACAATTTGAAGTTCTTCAATAAAACGCTTTCTAAGTTCCTTTGTAAAATTACACATTACTTCGTTTTTCATTGATGGAAACAAAAAAATCTTGGTTTAGGTCGAATACGTTTTTTGTAGTCGCTTCTAATAATATCTGTCTACGTAAGAAATCATGCCAGGGCTTTCTTAAGGCTGATACATACAAATTGTTTGAATTTTTTTATAACCTTATTGTTTTGAATATATATTATTGTACCGGACAGTTGATATAGCTCGGCAATAAGTGTGAATGATCTGTGCAATGAATTCGAATGAATACTTTCGTTATACATTAAAAACGATAATTAAAAATAAAATTTTATTGTTTGCAATATAAATTGTCGAACAAACTTAGTCGTTTGCCCTGCAGAATCGTGGCTTATGCTCATGATGTGGCAATAGCTGTAAGAGGAAAATTCCTCACAACATTATTCACAACATCCTACAGGATGGTCTTTCTTATTTAACAAAATGGGCGGAGAAACGTGGGCTCACCGTTAATCCTAATAAAACGGAACTAGTCCTTTTCTCCAGGAAGTATAAGATACCTGATTTCCGACCTATAACACTTAATAATACGGAGATAAAAGTGTCCAACACTGCAAAATATCTTGGTGTTATTCTTGATTCAAAGCTGAGTTTCAAGGCGAATATTCTAGAGAGAGTGAAAAAAGCAACAATTTCACTATATCTATGCAAAAAATCCATTGGGAAGAATTGGGGTCTTACCCCAAAAATTGTTCATTGGATCTATACTGCAATAGTACGTCCAATTTTCATGTATGGCATCATCGTGTGGTGGCCATCCCTGGAGAAAAACACGTATCTATGCACCTTACACAAGGTGCAAAGACTTGCATCCTTGTATGTAACCAGTGCTATTCGCACCACTCCTACGGATGCACTGGGGATGCTTCTTTATCTACTACCATTAGATCTAGTAGGGAAGGAGATGGCAACGTCCTCGCCAATCCGTCTTAGATGTGTTTCTCTGTGGAACGGAAATGGAACCGGCCACTGCAGAATACTCTACGGTGAAGTTAGGGGATGGAGTATTGACCAAACCTCCCCTGCTCTACTACACGAACGTCTTTATAAAACCTGGATACCATCTACAGAAATGTGGATGAATGGAACTCCGGGTAGAAGAAAAAGCGTTAATTTTTATACGGACGGCTCCAAAACACATAAGGGTGTGGGCTATGGGGTCTTTTCGAGGGCTTTAGGTCTTCGTATTGCGAGGCGACTTCCGGATCACTGCAGTGTCTTTTAGGCAGAGATCCTTGCTATAAGAAAAGTTGCGAACTGGTTAAAAGTGAATGTCACTTCAACGACTTTAATTGACCTTTACACCGATAGTCGATCAGCTATTATGGCCCTCGAATCCTCGCTTCTAAGAATAACAACAGCCCTCGACTGCCGATCATCTCTAAATGAGATGGCAGAGCAGTTTGATATTAGGATCATCTGGATCCCGGGGCATAGAGGCTTACAGGGGAACTCTAGGGCTGACGAGCTTGCTAGAATTGGGACAACCTTACAGGTTTCACCGGATTTGGAATGTGTAGGTCTACCCCTACTCTTTTGCAAACTCAGACTTAGGCGCAAGACAGAGGATGAAACAAATAGAAGGTGGGTCACAAGAAATGATTGCGTGATCGCAAGGCAGTTATGGACTCACCTAAATAGAGAAGGTAGGGATTACCTAATTTCAAAGAATAGGAAACTAATCTCGATTCTAGTGTCCGTGTTAACCGGACACTGTCTCATAGGTAAGCATGCACAAAAGCTAAGGGTTGAACACAACGACTTTTGCCGTAGCTGCGCTGAGCTTTGGATGGTTCGTCGGTGGGTACTCCGCATAAGCAGAGTCTCCGTGGTATCACAATGGACCAAAACGGTCTAAGTGAGTCCGGGTTTCTCACTGCCACCCCTACCTAACCTAACCTAACCTAGTCGTTTGCCCTCGTTGAACAAACCATAACTTAACATTTACATTGATGACGGATAAATCTATCCGCCACAGTGGATGTCATATTTTTCAGCCAGCAAGAGTTTCAAAATTTTGCAATCTGTTTCAAATTATATGCACAGCGATGCAGTGGCATACTTACATATATTTGATGTCGCCCTAGGCTCCGTGATATATGCCGCCCTTTTTGCTCTATGAATACAGGCTTTTCCAATTAAATGTGCAGTTTATAAATGTTTAAATTGCAATGCGCAACAGTAAAAAATCGGCATGGCCCTGAGAGTGTAGGTTCGATAGTACTACCAAAGGGAAGTAAACCCCTTTACACAGTTTGGCGATTTCGGTGAACAATTAATTTTCATGAATCTCCAAAGATTAAGAAAAGCAGTTCTAAGAGTCCACTAAATAAATATCGTTAGCATAATACGCCGAAAATCCCATTTCTTCATGTACTTTTTTTGCAAAAGTAATTTATTTTTATTTTTTTAGAATAACTAACAGGGACTCCTAATTTTTGCTAACAATATTTGACAATACAATCTGGACGTATCTAGACAATAGTGATGCCAACTCAAAATCTTTCTTAGAGGTAGATTCGATGTAAAAAAGAGGTAGCTTCCAACAAATCCCATTTAAAAAGAGGTAGATCTACAACACTTATGTTTCAGGATATTTTAAACATCTTAATTTCGGTAAGAAATATTTTATAAGGGATTTCATGACAATATTAATTGCGGATGGTTAATATTTAAAATTTGAATATAAAACACAATTAAAAAGTATAAGAATTCAATTATGTCATAGTTATTTAATTAATTCTGAGATCTTTATTATTCTTATATATAAACGAATGAATATTTTGATTAAATAATCTCTAATGCTCCTCTGTAGTTATAGGTTGCCCAGCGCTGATATATCGTGTAGCTTTCGTTGCAGAATATCAGTAAAGATTGTTTCTACAAATAATTTTTAACAAATTAGCTTTAAACATTTGAACTATGTATTAAATTTTCTCACAAACTGGTCCAGTGAAAGAAATATTTGGGCTTGTAGCTGGCTTTAAATAGTGAAGTCAACTCAGCGTTGTTTGGATGCATTGCTAAAATATATTTCAGTTGAATTTCTAGCTTTGATTAGATAAAATGAACTCGGGTAACTATAATTTAAGATTATTATTGAAAAACTAAAAAAGTGGTTGATTTTTTTTCGGAAAGTGGTAGACTTAAGTGAGATACCCAAAAGAGGTAGATCTACCAGAAAAGTAGTAAAGTTGGCATCGCTGCTAGACACCCTAATAGGTAACACAGATCACTTTTGCGCCAAAATGGTAGATTTTCGCAATTTCTTTACGCCAAAATCATATAATTAATGCACACTTTTCTGTTGAATTTCTCTAACACTTTTTGCAACAAAAAAAAGTATAAGCATATTGTAGTAAAACACAAAAATTTAAAATCCCAATATATTTAAAGGAGCAGTCAGTCAAACCGACAGCTTTTTAAGCGCGTCAAATATTGAAACTCTCAATTGTGTAAAGATTTTCATTTTATGCGTTCGCTTTGACTGAGACTGTTTACATTTTCAGAAGTAGAAGCAAAAGAAATCACACAAATCAGAAGTTTTTAAACGCTGCTACTTAATAGTTTCTAACTAGAGTACGCTCTAGTTTCGTAAATAAACATGTAACGTACACTTATCTGAAACGTCGTTAAATCTTAAAAGTGCAGAATGGTCTACTCAGGCGTTTTAGAAAACTATCATATAAATCTACAAAAAATTACCTTGCACCGAAAAATTAACTGTTAAGGTCAAAATTATATTCAAAATTTTTCATTGATATGTATAAAGCAAAACTAATTCACAAAAATTATCACTTTCAATACATTTAAAATGTGACTTTTTAAGATTCTTAAAAGTTTGCCGCCCCTAACACCGTTCCGCCCTACGTCAATTAATAAAATATTGCCTATTTTACGAAAGTTATTTACTCACTACAAAAAAAATTAAAACGAAGAGCATACATGTCGTCATTCGTAAGTTATTGTGTTCTATATGACAAAAATTTTATTTGGAAAATAGCTGTTAAAGTTTAGTTGTTAGTTACAAAACCTGAAAACTGTACCAAGAAAACATCTAGAGTTTCTGGGTTATTCTGTAAAAAAAATGTTCGGCCTTGGAAAAGATTTTAAGAATAAGAAGCGTTTAAGAAACCGTATTGTTATATATGCAAGTGATAGGGACCATTACGAGTTCTACCGCTTCATATGCAGCGGACCACTTAAACATGGGGATAGCCTAGGTTGGGGTTAATTGGTACTTTGTATGAACCTTGTGACTTGTCAATGAACTATTTCATAAGGACCTATTCGGTGTAGAATAATATAAATTGTAAATAAATGGCATTCCGACATTTAACTGTTACAAATGCAATTATAATTTTTTTCAACAGATATTTTTTGGGACTCGAACTGATACTCGACCACTGAAGCACTCATATTTCAAAAGTATAAACACAATGAACATTATGTTTATACTGTTTGATAGGTCCTGGATCAAAACACATTGAACTTGGTCAGTACCTTTTAATATAATACTAGACCAAATCCCAATTAAATTGACAAAAGATCACGACTACTCATCACAAAAATGGTGAATATATAACGATTTACAGGACGTGTTTTTTTTTACCGTACACTACTCCTTACTTTTGGGAACACTCCCATTTTCTCAAGTCATAGGACCAATACATTTTCTGAGTCTATTAGAAAGTTACATTACTACCCGAAAGTTCACGGTTGTGGAAGGAGAATTCATAAGTATGCCCGAATCTATATCATCCGGTGTGCCGCAGTGGAGCATATTGGGGCCTGCTTTGTATTTGATCTATACTTGTAATATGCCTTTGAGCAGCAATATCCACATATCTACGTTTGCCGATGATACAGCCTGCCTTAGTATGCACCATCACGAGGCTTCCCGATATCTACAAGAACATATAACACAATTGGAAATATGGTTGAACTTTTGGAGAATTAAGGTAAATGAACAAAAGTGTGTCCATATAACGTTTACCCTAAGAAGAGATACTTGTTCCCCCATTCGAATGAACAACCAAAATATTCCTCAACATTCCGAAGTGAAATACCTTGATATACACCTTAATCGAAGGCTTACATGGAAACATCATATTGACTTTAAGCTAACTCAGATGAAACTTAAGTTATCTCAAATACATTGGTTGATTGGCAGAAATTCAACACTAAGCCTGGGCTGCAAACTTTTAATATACAAGTCACTTTTGAAGCCAATATGGTGTTACGGTATCCAGTTATGGGGCACTGCTTCAGCTTCCAATGTAGAGAGAATTCAACGAAGGCAAAACAAAATTTTACGGTTAATAACATCGGCTCCATGGTACATCAAAAATTCTAATATACATCGTGATTTAAATATGCCACTAGTGATTGAAGAAATTGCAAAATATTTGAAATATTTTGAACTTTACTGGACACATCCGTCTAAAAAAGAGGGACACAAGGGCTCTAATACTCAACACTCCATATGGGATTTCTTGAAAATACTTGAAAAAAAGTCATAGGACAAGTACGTTAGAATCACTTGCCACCAAATTTTTTGCAATGTTTTATCATTTCAAGCAACTTTGCAATCCATAAACAGGTGTTGTGAATGAATTACAAAAGAGCAAACAGTATAACACGTTTTTTTTCAACAGAAATTTTGTATTTTGACACAGCACATTAACTTTCGGGAGAATCGAGCAACTGATAATAAAGAAAATATGAAAAAATCAGTAATTGCAAACGGACGTTAACTTACAACTATCATATTCAGCAACCAGACAAGACTAATAGCTAATAAATCACTGAATGTTTAAACATAGTTTAAGTTAATTTTCACAAAAAATTAAAATTGATTTAAATACACTTTCATTTTTTCAGTGGCTAATTAAAGTTAATATCAAATTACGTTGAAAGTATGGTAGCACTACAATATTTCCAAGTATTATGGAAATCTTTCCAAAGAGCAGCTGTTCAATATAAATAAAAAAGTTGATTTATCAATTTGCAGAAAAATGAAATAGCGAAAAACACATTTTATGATACAAAAAAGAACATTAGAGTGCATTTTTCTATTTATATATTCCATTATATGAAAATATGTGTTACATTTGTCGTATATTTTCGAATATTAAACAAAATTCATTTTAATACGACCACATGATGTTCATGTACATGCATTCAAAAAACACACACATGCACAAAACATATGGTATATTTGCAAAACTTAAACAACGCTTAAATGCGCAATGTTGGCTATTTAAGATTCATTTAATTTTGTGGTGAAAAACAAAATTTTGTGTTTAAATCAGATTTAAAAATAAAATACATATAATCATTGACTGATTTATTTGCCCTAAGGCTTAAGACTTAAGGCTGTTTCAGACCAGTGTTCGAAAATAAACATTATTTAATGTACTTTAATGTTCTGTAAAGTACAACCTCACATACACAAGCACTAATAATGTAGGTATACCGATTACATTAAAATTATAAGTACTTATAATTTTTGTTAACTTCTGCCCAACGAGAATAGTTATGTTAACCCTCTCAAAATGATGATAAACAACACTTCGTTTTGTAATGCTAAAGACATTATTATTAAAGTATATTTAATGCATGTGGGTACACTCAAAAAAGTTTTACAATAACTGAATGTACAAGAAGTTTCTGTTAACTAAAATTAAAGTAAATTTTACAGGTTGGTAAATTTTTACCAAGGTATTTGTATGTGAAGTCTTTGTGTTTATTGTTTATTAAGCTAACCACAATATATTAATGATTTTATGTGCACTCAATATAAATTATTTAGAATATGTATTTAGTAAAACAATTTCATCAGAAAATTTTTCTCGTACAATTTTTACTTAAGCGTTTATTTAGTAAATGCTACATACGAATGTGGCTGTGCCATCACGAGAATTTTCAGCATGTTGGTTAATTTTTTTAATTAGTAGATGACGTTGAATTTTCATAGTATTTTTGTTCCAAAATCTAAATGTGAAACATTAAGCCGAGTTGTGCACATTCCCAGAAGCAGCACGTGTGTAAAGATGTGAGTTTCTACATTAAAATGTGCTACTAGTAGACGGAATGTAGTCAATATAGCTAGCCTTTAAATTATTTTCTTTCATTATAAAAATTAGATTCCAACTTAAGTGTATAGTTTAAAAAATTAAAATGGTTTCGCGTAAACTTTAACATAGATATGTACATATGTACAAATTCATTATTGGCGGATATAAAAATATTAAGGTTGTAAGCTATGTATGTACATGAAATTGGTATGTATCATGTTTTGGAATATGTACATATGTATTTAAGTATGTACAAATGCGCATGTATACATATGCGTATGTATACATATTCTCGGTGCGTATGTACGTGAGTTTCGTAGAAAACTATTGCAAATTAAGAAAAAAAATATTTTTTACTGAAGTTTGATATTAAAATAACTTAAAAATCATTCTGTTCGCATGAAAAATAAAGCCAGTTGTAATCGGTAAATAAAAAACCTCTTGCGCATGCGGCTTGGGCGTAATATTGACATCACTATGAAGCTGCATATGCTATATACAACGTAGTTATGTCAAAATAATAAACATAGTTGAGAAAGTATTATTATTTAGCGACTTTTTTGTTTGAGCAGATCTTCACATGTATGTACACATTTGGATTTTGACACCAAAATATTATCAAAATTTTACGCTTTTACGCGCTACTGCTTGCTGAATGAAATGCAACCAATGTGCTGGAAATTCCCCTAACGTTATAATGTGTCTTTCTACATGTCGTGTATGTTCGCAAATGCATCTCTGCTCTGAATCATACGTGCAAACTTTTATTTAAAATGCAATACAAGTTCGCTGATAATCCAGTTAAATTTTTATTTGCAGCGCAGTGATGCATTTACTAACACATCCTTTACTAACAGCAAATTTTGAGTGTAAAATGTATCAAGTACTGTTGTGTCCACACATACACTATCATATTCTTTGTTAGTATGTGTGCTAGGCTGTGAGCATCACTCACTCATTATACCCGCTTTGCAATGTTGTCAGCTTTTGAAATTTTGAACGCGAAGAAATATGAAGATACTTGTAGTGCTCAGTGCTTTTTAAATTTGTTTTTAATTTTTTTTGTTATATTCTTATGAAAGGAAAGTTTGGTATGTTCGTTCTTTTTGGTGTTTTTTTAGCATATGTTCTTTAATATATGATTCTCTTTTTGAAATATAAGATTGGCTTTAATAAAAGTAAAACATATTAAATTTAGTACCTTTTTATTTAACTTAAGCGTTTTCCTGGTTGCAGTGCTTTTTTAATCTAAAAGTTGACAGCATTGTTCTCTGTTATAGAAAATTGAGAATGCGCTCACCGCCAGTGCTGTCAGATGTAGAGATTTGTCACCAAAGGAGACGTTCAGACTTCGTTTTTAACGATGAAAATTTTGAATAAGCTTTTGTCTATTTACTTGGCAATATATCAATTCCTTGGCGATATTTTTAGCATATACATATGTATGTAATAATATGGATTAATGTTACAAATATGGCAAATAAACATAAAATAATTCATGCAAAAGAGAGTTGTTTTCTAAATTTAAAGTTTGGTTTTTATGAAACATAGTGGGAACAACTTCGTTTTATGAATTGGAACTAGCATTTTGGATAATGAAGTATAAAAAGACGTATACCATTATACCATTAAGGACTTAAGTTACTGAAAATAATGACTAATACAATAATTTGATTCAATAATTGGCACGTGTACTTAAAAATATTCTTAAGTAAATATAGTTTGTATATTATCATTAACTTCTGTTAATGTAAAATTTTTTTTGTTTACAATTTAACAATATTTGTTAAATAAAGATATGTACATATATTTCATATTCATATACTATATAATACTTTATTGTATTGGCGATACTCGACAACTAATTTAGCGAGGAGGCTAAAAACAAATCTGGTATTACTGGCTAGCATTGATCAAGAATGATGCCAGTGTTGGTATCTCTACGAAGAGCAAACGCACAATGAGCTGTTGCGAAAAGGGTAAAAAGAGCAAAAAAATAAGAAAAAGAGGGTAAAGAAGCACAAAAATTTTTTTTTTTAATTTTAATACATTAAGCCCTTTTTTAAGTGGTAAGTGGAGAGTTTGGAGTGCAAACATCATAATATAATTTCAAGTTTTTGCCTCAAAATATTTAATACATATATGAAATATATGAAATTAAAAACTGCTTAAAATTTTCTTGTGTTATTTTTATTAAATTAATTTTTTTTTTTGACATTTCATTCAAATTGCCTTAAAAAGTCAAAGGAGCTTCATGAAGCAAACATATTTCCCCAATTGCACAAATGACAATTTTAAAAGTTCTCATGAAAACCCTTATTAATTTCTCAAAATGTTAGTAGTTATATGATCGGTGTTAGTTACTTGGTAGGTGAAGCTTAGGTTTAGATTAAGATACATATGTGTGTATGGTACTGAAAAATATTTTAAGCATACAAAAGCATTAAAAGCATCACTTTTTTCCTTAAGTAACTTACAAGTTTTTGTTTTTGCGATATTCACACTTATTCCAGTTGCCAACATTGACAGCACGTCAATACGATACCAAAAAATTGGGACTTGGCTAACCGTTGTCTAAAACAACTGACAACCTCATGCTGTCAATTGATCTACTATCAATAAATTATTATGCAGAGAATTATGTGGTACTTCCGATTTCTATTTTGCAAAAAGTATTTTAATTTTTTAATCCCAATTATGAAACGTTTTCTAAATTGTTTTTAACATAGTTTCCGTTATTGTCATTAAAAATAATTTAAGAAGGCTCAGTAAAAAGATGCTGCTATTAGCTCTTAAAAGTACATTAGGTTTGTAAATTAAAAATATTTTTATTTTACAAAAAAGCACCAAAAGCACTGTGAGAAATTGTTAAAAAGCACTGTAAATACCCGCTTTTTAAGAAAGGGTATTAACCAAACTTTCGCGTTTAAGAAGAGGCAAAAAGCACCAAAAACTACCCGAAACGCACCAAAATACCATCACTGAATGATGCACATATGTATATATGTATGTATGCACAACCGCAAAAAATTGAGTAAACATCACAGTGGAACATATTATAATTTTTCTCTCTAAATTTTGGAAGAAAAAAATTTTTAGTTTTTGTCATAATTTATATATGTTAATGTAAACGAAAAATGTGGTTCATCTTACGAAAACATTCGTTATTTTTATGTTACGAAACCTTCTTTGATAACACAAACGGTATTTGTATATCTGTGAATAACAAAATTTTTTACATTTACAAGTATTTTTTTTTTTTGTAAATTTACAAAAATTATGTTTAAATTATAAAAGAAATTCGTGAATCATGAAAAACAATTTCGTGTCGTATACAAAATTTTAGATAAAATAGTTAATATATAAAAATCTGCAAACATAATATTTTTTCTTACATTTAAATAATAAGTTTTTAGAAAAATCTATAAATCTTGGAAAGGAAGGTTGTAATAATTATGAGAAAATATAATTTTAGTGGAATTATTACAGCCTCTGTATTTTCCATACACTACATGCATACATACTGTACATATGTATGTACATTAAACTATGCACTGAAACTCGCAAATCAAACTGTCGATTAAATCAAAAACTAATTTTTATTACAAAAATTTTTAATGTAAAACTTCATAATGACAGGAAAAGAAATTAGGGAAAAACTAAAAAATAAAACAAAACAGCAGTTTTTATTTATACATATGAAAATTGTTTCCGAATAATTCAAGATTAGATTAAGATTAAGGAATAACTTTGTACAAAAAACTAAATTACAGCAAACAAATTTGTTTATTTTAGGAAATTTCAATAAAATAAATGAAAAATATGGTAATATACTCATATATGAAAATAATTGTAAGAATTAATATTTTTAACATAACGAAACTCGTAAAATTACAAAATCTGTTTCCTTGCACGCGCTAACATTTTCGAAAAATGTACAAAATTTTCGTTTATTGCAGAAAAATTGTATTACGAATTTTTTTTTTCGTATTTTTAAGTGTGAAATATTTTGCGTGTAGCATATCGTCTCTGGATAACCAGAAACGATATTAAACACTGTATTACTTCAAATCGTTTGCTTATATATATACATATGTGCCAGCCATACATATTATAAACATCTCAGTATTATCAATTTCGACTTTTGAACTAGAACTTAAAATGTCGAAAAAATAATATTAGTTTTCACTTTATCATTTTAAATTTCTTTCTGCATGTTGAAATTTTTGAAAACAAATTATCTCTTTTTTCGAAAAACAATAAAAGAAGAAAAATTTTTTTGCTGTTATTTTGCTTGCAACTGCCCACTGCACACATCTTTTTACCTACTTTTTTTTAACTATGGGACTGCCAACCTTAACGATAGTAATTTTATCCCATATTTTTCTTGATAAGTTCGGTAAAAAGGGAAGACAAAAATTAGTCCTAATTTTCATATTCTTTTGCATTCATACTTTCTATGATTTTATCGGTAATCAGTTAATTAAACTTTATGGATTTAAAAATTATAACCAGTGGATTCTTAACTAGTGTCAGTTTCTACAACATATTATGGTTAGGAAGTAAAGAAAAGTATTTGTGACCAATTTTGGTAATGGAAAATGTCAAATTCCACTCACAAATACAAAACAAATGCGTATTTTGAGCAATTTGAAGTTAAAAGTCAAGAAATATTATGCATTTTCGATTTTTTTTTTAATTAAAATTTATCTTTATTTGGAAGTCTAATAAGTTATTAAGGCACAATATTATGACATTTTACTCAGAAGTATTGCAATATTAAACCTAATAATGGAATAAGACTTTTCAAACCACGTCCAATTGTGCATTCAACTATACTATTCGTACCCTCAGCAATGTGTTATTCTCGAAAAACTACTGTTTTTGCATTTTTATAGCCTGTGCTACTTATTATTATTTTATTTCTTCAAATATTACATTGTTTGTGTAATTCCCAACTCATTTCTGTTGTTAGTTCCCGAAAATATATTATTTTTAATTACTTGTCTTGGGAGAAAATTCGGAAATATGCAAAAAATAAAACATAAACAAAAACACGGTACCGCTCATTAACGGTCGTATCTAGCCCCTGAATTTTTTGGAAATTCTCTATTAAAAATTCGATATTTAATTTGGGTGGAGTAATACTTTTTTTCAGTGATTGATAATGCACATATATTTAAATATATGCATGTATAAATCAAAGCTGGCCAATGAGAGGAACCGAAAGTAATGTATTCGTGTTGGTGTATTCATTTGTATAAGAAGCCGATTGCTGTTCGGCGCTCTGGTGCCAGTTTGAACAGCCTGGGTATAAATCAGAGCAGCTCACAGAGAGAGAACTGAGAGAAATGTATAAGCGTATGTGTATTCATTTTTATAAAAAGCCGATTGATGTTCGGCCCTCTGGCGCTTCTCTGGGCAGCCTGGATATATGTAAATACATTTCTATGTATTTGTGTAAGATACATACATAACTTTTAATTTTTCAAATAAGTTAAAGAAGCATTGTTTAAGGCTCAGTTAGCCGAATGTAATATAATGTAACTCGAACGTAAAAAACAGCTGATTGATATTTTTATATTCAAAGTAGGTTACGTCACATTACATCTGTATAATCATTTTCCTTACTTTTCACATAACAATTTCTATCAGCTTTTTATTACTGTTGTAGTTACTTTACATTACAGTCGGCTAACTGAGCCTTTAGCCAACAAAACAAGCAAAAATGTCCTTTTCACTTTTTATTAAACTTTCACCAAATTACATAACACATTCCACTGAATTTTAATATTTATTTGTGACAGCTTTTCGTATGAATTCCACTGCAGTCTGTGCTATTTTTTATATTATTAGGTTTAATATTGCAATACTTTTAAGTAAAATATCATGACATTGTTCCTTATTACTCGTAATTTATAAGACTTCCAAATAAAGATGAATTTTAATTTCGAAAAAAATACTTAAAAACCCATAATATTTTTTGATTAGTAACTTCAAATTGTTCAAAATACGCATTTGTATGAGTGGAATTTGACATTTTCCGTGTCAAAAAGTGGTTCTTTACTTAAAAACCATAAAATGTAGTATAAAGGAAACTCGTTAAGAATCCACTGGTTATAATTTGCAAATCCATAAAATTGAATTACGTAATTACGGCTAGGATCCAAGAAGGGTATATACAACAAAAACAATATGTTTTTGTTTCCTACGTACATATGCACTTGCAAAAGTTAGAAAATAGTATAAATTTGTATCCACACTCTATTGCCAAACTTAATACAAGAAGAACGGTTTTACATTACATGTGTAAAAGTTGGCAATCCTGGCTTAAAATTATTAACAGATAGGCCGACTTCCTAAACGCAAGTTGCAATTCACAATTTAATAAAATGCGTGTGCAATGCTAAGCATGTATTAAGAGCAAACTTGCGCTGCGTAGACATTTTTTGCATTTTATCGGCATTTAGGAACGTCGCTATGCAACTCATACATATGTTTGCCTACAAAATAAAAATGATGCACGATTTTGACAACTGATACTCATTAAAATGAGTTGCCAAACGATTAGGAACATTGGACATTGCCAGAAAGTTTACATATGCGTTTACGAAGTGTATGCATTGTAAATATGAATTGCAACTTGCGTTTAGGAAGTCAGCCATAAGTATAAAGAGTGCATGGCGCCGTCCGTCTGCAATGTTCTTGTGTTGGTTTAATCTTGTATTCTATTCAGTGTTGCCGGAATCCTAAATCATTTTAAAGGGATAAAACTTTAAACTAATCCAAATTTAAAATATTACGCAAAAAAACGGCTGGCTGTTCCGTTCAACTATGTGTTGTCAGAATATTTGCAACTAACTTTGATGTTATTTGTTCATTAATAATTATCACATGTAATTTGGCTTATTAAAGCGATACAAACTTTAGCCCGTTCAAATAAATCAAAATTTTTTTGTAATTTTTGTTACGGCGCTCTATTCCTATATACATATGTATATAAATATGCACATTACTTGTATGTATATAAATAAATCACGATAGCAGTGACTTCTGACAAATAACACTGTGCAGTTTTTGTATCTGAAGTAAAATAAATATAACTAAAAATTATATTAAAAATTGGAGGGAGTTCCAAAACTTTCTTTGCATTGTCTAGAAAAAAACTTCTTGTTTGCATGGAACAGAACAGAACTCGTCTCTTGCACCATAAGCAGCCTAATGTGTAACTTTTGTTTTTGATTTGTTTAGTTGTCGTACTTTCCGTTGCCAATAATTTAAAAAATTATAAAAAATAATTGTTGGATGGAGCACTATTGGTTAAGAGTAACTAATATAGCTCCTAAAGCCAACGTGATTATCAAAAGTGAATAATTCGAGCCTACAATAATGTTGAAGCAAAATTATATTAAAATTACATACATATCTTATAATTCAAATACAGATGAGAGAAAAATTGGTTTGTTCCATTATAGATAACATCGCAGAATTCGGCAACACTGATGTTTTAATTTATACTCTCAATAATTTTCTCTCCTAGTTATATGAATAGATATACATATCAGTGATGGTATTTTGGTGCGTTTCGGGTATTTTTTGGTGCTTTTTGCCTCTTCATAAACGCGAAATTTTGGTTAATACCCTTTTTTAAAAAGCGGGTATTTACAGTGCTTTTTAACAATTTCTCACAGTGCTTTTGGTGCTTTTTTGTGAAATAAAAATTTATTTTAATTTACAAACCTAATGTACTTTTAAGAGCTAATATCAGCATCTTTTTACTGAGCCTTCTTAAATTATTTTTAATGACAATAACGGAAACTATGTTAAAAACAATTTAGAAAACGTTTCATAATTGGGATTAAAAAATTAAAATATTTCTTGCAAAATATAAATCGGAAGTACCATATAATTCTCTGCATAATAATTTATTGATAGTAGATCAATTGACAGCATGAGGTTGTCAGTTGTTTTAGACAACGGGTAGCCAAGTCCCAATTTTTTGGTATCGTATTGACGTGCTGTCAATGTTGGCAACTGGAATAAGTGTGAATATCGCAAAAACAAAAAGTTTTAAGTTACTTAAGGAAAAAAGTGATGCTTTTAATGCTTTTGTATGCTTAAAATATTTTTAAGTAACATACATACATATGTATCTTAATCTAAGCCTAAGCTTCACCTACCAAATAACTAACACCGATCATATAACTACTAACATTTTGAGAAATTAATAAGGGTTTTCATGAGAACTTTTAAAATTGTCATTTGTGCAATTGGGGAAATATGTTTCATGAAGCCCCTTTGACTTTTTAAGGCAATTTGAATGAAATGTCAAAAAAAAATTAATTTAATAAAAATAACACAAGAAAATTTCAAGCAGTTTTTAATTTCGTATATTTCATATATGTATTAAATATTTTGAGGCAAAAACTTGAAATTATATTATGATGTTTACACTCCAAACTCTCCTTTTTTAAGTGGCTTAATGTATTAAAATTAAAAAAAAAAAATTTGTGCTTTTTTACCCTCTTTTTCTTATTTTTTTGCTCTTTTTACCCTTTTCGCAACAGCTCATTGTGCGTTTGCTCTTCGTAGAGATACCAACACTGATACATATCTTTACAGTGTTTGCTTATGAAGCACTAACACTCTGACAAAAAACACTAAAATTTAGTGTATTTACACATAGTTCTACAAAACAATTTGAATTTCAATGCTAAAGGCCGTCAAGCAGAGTGCTTTAGAAAGCATATTACTTGAGTTGAAAACTCATTGTGATTCTAATCGCGTAGTGTATATGTAAACATACACAAAGTAGAAATATGTCATATCTAACCCCTTGTATATTACATTAAATAATGTACAGTTTATTTTCGTACACTGTTTCAGACTATGATACAAGTATTAATACTTTTGACGTAAATTCATCCCTGGTCTTATATTTGTTAAGCCGGGTTTATATCTGTGTGCCAAATGCCACACAAGTGTAAAAAAATCGCAACCAACTAATTATTAATAAAAAACTATTTGATTCAGACATGTATTTATTAAGTTACACAGTTTGATACATAATTAATAGACAATTTTATGGAATCCAAAATGATTGCGAACTGTTTAAATCAATAAATATATGTCTGAATCAAACAGTGTTTCATTCGTAATTTGTTGGTTACGTTTTTTTGGGCAAATGACACAAAGTAGAGTAGAGTAAACTCAGCCTTAGAAAAATTTCAAAACAACAATAACACCAACATGTCAGACCTGCATTTTCCACAAAAGTATTAATACTTGTATTACCGTCTGAAGAAACATTTAGTAACAATATTTCACTGATATAATCGATTAGAAAACACCCGGACCTAATTAAAAATTAACGGCTTTTGCATACTGATTGTTTGTCATTGTTTTTCTCATTTTGTTTCATTTCATTTGCCAAGTGAAATGTGAAGTCACAAAAAAAAAGAAAACAAAAACAGATATTGCAAAGAGATCCAAATTACTACAAACTTTATTTGGACTTTCATATAGAACAAAATAAAAAATTATTTTTTTATTCAGTATTTTGTTCGGTTTTTGTTCTACGCGTATATGCACGAGTTTTTCCATATAGAACACAAAAGGTTACGAAACTTGTCACTAAAGAGTTGTATATCTAGCACAAATTCAATGTCCCATATTTGGAAAACTATAAATGATAGGTTGCATGAACAATCGCCCATATCACCAAAATGATTATTCGCTTAATGTTGTTGGGCTTTTATTTATAAAACAGCTTTACAAATTTTTAATTTGGAAAAAATACCAAGAACACCACTAGCATGTGGTCAGTTAATTGGGACCTCCTGAATAGGAAAAACGCTGTATTTTTTCCTAAGTACCGTTTTTTAGATAACGGTAGTTTTGTGTTTTTCAGTGTATAGTCCCAAATCAAACCCTTGTGGAGCCCAACCCAAAAGTCCGATCGAGATAAATGGCATAGCGCTGGAAAGGTAATTGAACGCCTTTTCCATCGATATGTTGATCTTCTCAGCGTAATCAGGACTAATTCCTCAGGAGAAGATAATACTTCCTCCATTACATATTAACCTTGGGTTATTTACAAATAATGTGAAAAAGTTGCCAAAAGACAGTCTTGCCATTAATTACCTTAAAAAAAATTACCGAGAGCCACAGCGAGCAAAATTGTAGCTGGTATATTTGATGGACCTCAAATTCGGGCTCTGTACGGTGACCAAGCATTTAATAAGTGTTTAGGTCCAGCTCATTTGGAGGCATCGATCAATGTATCGATCTGCAAAAATTCAATTCATGCAAATGTATATCAAAAAGGCCGTTATCATTTCAAAATTTATTCTTTTTAACTTTTATGTTCAAATATGACACCTAAATTACAATTCTTATTCAGTCATTTGTATATTTTCCCCACGAACTTGGGCTCCGAAACTGATGAACAAGGTGAAAGATTTCACCAAGAAATGGAAGAAATCGAGAGACGTTACAAAGGCTGGTGCGATGAATAAATGATGGCGGACTATTGTTGGTTCCTCATTCGCAAAGATAAATCCGAAAAAAAAACGCAAAAGTTCAAGTCACTCGTCATTTTAATTTAAATTTTTTGAATTTACGCCGAATATAGTGTGTGAGCAATGAAAATTAAAATATTGTCGTTCCACAAAATCCTTAACAAAAACCTTATTTTTCATAATTTTTTTTTCAAATTGCGCTTAAAATGTTGGTAATTAAATAAACTATTTGGTAGAATAAATAAAACATTCGAGATCTTTACTATAATGTAGAAAAAAAATAACGAAACCAAATTGAAAAATTTTAAAACAAACGTAAAAAATAGGCAAATTTTGAACTTTGAGGTGCCATAACTCAACCATTTCTTGTCACATAGAAATTTGCAGCATATGGACGGAAAAAACATTCAATTACCTTTGCAACGATATGCCTTTATCTCGATCGGGTTGGGCTCCACAAGGGTTTGAGTGGGAACATATATCGGAAAATATAAAAGTACCGTTATCTAAAAAATTGTACTTTGAAAAAAAATTACTGCGTTTTTCCTGTTCAAGAGGTCCCAATTAACTGATCTAGGCATGAGGCGTTCTTGGTGCTTTTTGGCTGTAAACCAGTGTAATGAACAAAGACCCAAAAAAAGTGCAAATCGCCCAAATTTTTTTTGAAAAACACGAACATAGAACATAGCGATCGCCCATTAATTTAGATCATTATTCATTATGTCAAATCACCCAAGTTTATGATAAACAATCGCCCATGAAAAAGTCGCAACTTCCAAAAAATTTATAAAAAAATTTGGGCTATCGTTCATTAACTTGGGTCTTTCGACATTATTAAAATATTTGGGTGATTCTTCATTATAAACTTTGCAAGGCAGCAAATCTTTATTATGCTCCGCCGTTTCGATAAAAATCATGGTGGAGAAAATCTTTAAGCCCGAGCGTAGACTGGCAGTCTAGAAAACGTCATCAGGCAGGGAAACTTTGCAAAGGCAGAAAATCTTTACTATGTTCCACCGTTTCGGGAAATACCATGGTTTTAGGAAATCCTGAAGGCCGGCCAAAGCCCGGCAGTCTACAAATCGTTATTAGGCATACAGCTTCCATACATCCTCGTTTTCTAGGATTTGTCCTGTATTTAAACAAATTGTCCTGGTGTCCTGGTACACTCTTAAATAGTCCTGGTATTTTTTGTACAGGAAAATTTACCAGCAACTACATACAATTTAACGAGAGCCACTCTGATTAAATTTTTGTTTCAACTAAGTGAATGAATTTAAATGAATTTTTTATTTATTTTATTTATGTTTATTTGTATCTATAGTAATTGTTGGACTTAATTCTGCAATATATGTTTGAAACATGTACCAAAATAAGAATTTGTTTGAGTTAATTTTTAAACAATCAGTACGTTCGTTTAAGGTTTTTATGAGTGTCGGGCTATTACTTCTGGCAGCCCTATTAGGCAGGAAAATAGTGTTGTAAAAGTATTGAGTATTTGAGTACTCAAAACCGAGTGTTTTTCCCGGTACTCAATACACAAAACTAACTACTCAATACTTTTAGGGTTGCATTTTCTAATATTCAACACAGTCTTCCTTTAAAATACATCAAATTTATACAAGTCTGTGTACCATACGATAACAGCCACTAAAACGAGGGATTCATAATGTATCATTGAAGTAGACAAATTCTATTATGAACATATATTTGACAGAAAGATTTACCCTTTAGAGTTGTGAAAGACCCGTGAGACCAGCAAGTCCGGTTCACACACTTTAACTTTTGCTGATCAACTCGTAATTCAGCTTTAAGAAAGGCAGAGAACAAGTTAAAGTTTCAGAACTGGGACTTACAGATATGAAAAATTTCTTAAATTCCGGCAATTTGGATAAAAAATTAACGTACAAAACTAATCTTTAAAGTTATTAATTTTAATTTATTATAAATTAATATAAATATATTTAATTTTTGTGTTTTTACATAATATATATAATGCATATTATATGCATTGCACGTAAATTTATTTTTATAAATAATAATTTTTAACCTCTCATACATGTATGCACAGACGTATGTATGTGCGTTTTTAATTTTAAATCCAAAAAGCCGTTGAAGTATTGAGTAGTATCGAGTACCCAATTGAAAAAGTATCAAGTAGTATTGATTATTCAAAAGTAGCAGCTTTTGACAACACTACAGGAAAACTTTACACAGCAGCAAATCTTTATTATGCACTGTTGTTTCGGGAAACACCATGGTGGAGAAAATCTTAAAGCCCGATGGAACGCCCGCAGTCTAGAAAACGTTATCAGGCAGCAAAACTTTGCAAGGCAGAAAATCTTTATTATGCCTCGCCGTTTCGGAAAATACCATGAAGGAGAAAATACTTAATCCCGGCTGAAGGCCGGAAATGTTTATTTAAATCAAAAAATAAACTTTAGGAAATGAATTACTCCTGATTAGTTCATGAAATTTGACTTACTTGAAAGATATAAAAAGTTATTCTAAATTTTAGAAAAATATTAGCCAGTTTTAAGCATTTTTTCTTTAAATTATAGAATATATATTTTGTTTGCTGCATTAAGCAAAAAATCTAAGTAAATTTTTCATATTTTCGAGGAATATTTGAACTTGAAATTTATTTTTTTGTAAATAAAATAAAATTTTAAAACTAAATTATTTCAATGCTTATTGAGTCAGGCTGCCTTGTTAGGCAATTGGTTAGAGTGCTTGCCTATCAATCAGAAGGTTGCTGTTTCAATACTTGTCTCCTCTCAAGGAATTTATATGGTGAATTATAATATAATTAAGAATATAATATGAAGATATAATAAATAACATATCATTTGGTATAGAATTTAATTAAAAATAAAAATAAGTACCAGAATTAAAGACAAAAAAATGGAAAACTTACTAAATTTAAGATCAAAGACGAAAAATTTTTATTGCAAATCTCAGAATTTTATTGGAAAATTTTACTTAATTTTAGAAAAATTTTACTTAAATATGAAAATATAATTACTATAAACTAGAACTAGAAATTTAGTAAATATTTTACTGGTTTCAAGTAAAAAACAGCTTTGGCGCCATACGACAACTTTTTTTATTCAAATTTAGAAAATTTTCCAAAGTTTTAGTTCATTTTTTTTTTAGTGTGGTATTACTAAAAGGGTAAAAATTATTTCAAAAATTTTAAATGAATTCCTTACTTTAAGACTCTGACCAAATTGTTTGTACTGCACCACACAGTTTCTAATTAGATTGCATCTATAATTTTTATGGCACTGGCTAATCTTCGTTGGTGTTTTCCAACAAGAGGGACACATACAGATTCTGCTCTATTGGTTTATAGCAAATTTTCATTTCAATTATTCTCAACTGTTTGTTTCTATTCTACTTTTACTGCAATAAGAAAATTAGTTTTCAAATAAAAGAGGATTGTGATAAAATTAAATTTTGAGTTTTTCAGCAGGTTGATTAGATTTGTGCGGTTAATAAAAATGTACACAAAATGAAAATTTATTCAATAGGAGTTAAGTTAACTTTCCGAAGAAAAAGGATTACCAGGATTTAATAAAGTTCTTTTGAATTATCGTATTCCTTATTAAATACACTTAGCTTTTTTATGTATTTTTAATTAATATTTAAATTTGTATTTCAATAACTTGTTATCATAGAGAAAACAGTTGCAAAGACTTTAATTATTTTTAAACAAATCTGTCATAATGGATGTATCCAAAATGCCGAAAAAGCAACTAGATTTTCATGGCGATTGGAAACAGTTTTGCCAGTTTAGGGGATTTGTACCCAAATTTGGGATATTTTTCGCAAATTGGGATGAAAATTTCGTATTTGGGGACTATAACCAAATTTTAGGGGATTCTATTTTTATAACTGATGGTAACAAGAATGATTTTTTAACTAGGAAATATGCGTCTGGAAAGTCTAATAATGTTTGTTCCTATTCATAGTGAATGGTTTCTAATAGGGCAGAAGTATCAAGGAAGATTAACCAATAATGAGTACTGCCAAAACAAAAATACGTAACAAAATGCAATGGGACTTGTTGGAAGCACTTCCTAGAAAAACAAAACTTTAAAAATAATTAAATTTGTTGTAACAAATTTAATCCTTCTCCTGAAATTCTAAATCCTTTCAATATAAGTACTATGTGCAACGAATTTTCTGAGGCTGATGAAACGCAAGATTTCAATTCAGAAGTTTTTGAGATGGTAAGCTTTGGTTAAATATTTTTTATACTTGTGTATATTAGACTATGTGTAATATTTTCTTTTCAAGTTTTATAGATACAAATTAAATATTTTTGTCATTATTCTTAAAAAAAATTAAATTTTTTTATTTTTTTCACAAAAGAAAAAAATTTCTTTTGGGATAAGCTCTAGAAAAAACTGGCAACACTGATTGGAAAAGTCAGCAAAGGGCAGACATACTCAAAGAACGTCATAACTCCAAAAAATAGAATTTTTAAATTAGTGATGCAGAGTTAATCCTAATGTAGTTCTTCGTATTGTATAATAAATTCATACGAGTATATTGTCTACTCAAGCCTTGAGGGGAAAACTAAATTTTCTTTTTCCATTAAGTTGTATGTAAATTTAAAACTTCAAACTCGTTTTCTGGAAAAACTGGTTTTTTGAGCTATGATGTTGTTTGACTAAATGACCGATATTTTATTTATTTATTTATTAAACATATTAATGCAAAGTAAATTTGCATAATATGGTGTTGCACAAATATGGGCGGAGTAACGTGGACCATATGCCCAAGATGGAATTAACAGTATTTTATAAGGTTTTGTGACTGACTGTACACGACCTATGCCTTCACATAGGAAGTAGGCAACGTGGTTGTTAAAGAAATTCCACAAAAAACCGCAAGATTATACGGTTATCCGTGGCAGATCAGTCAACCAGTGCGAGCGAGACGAAAAACTCTCAAAGGCCAAACAACAAACACAAGCCTGACCGCACTTAAGAAATAATCACGACGACGCGAGAGATGTTCCCCGACCCAGAGCTGCTTAACGACCTTAATTGACCGATATGTTTGTAAGTAAAACGTACGTCGGCGCCGTGATACAATTATACTAGATACATGCACAACTACAACAAAAACCACATGTATTTTGTTGGTATAAACAAATGAAAAATTGTCAGAAACAACTGTCTTTGTTTATAAAAATAACAATTACAGGGTAACTAAAGTACAATTGCAGACGCGGCATTCCTGCATGATTATAGTTATTCAGTGTTGCCAGTATGGGTGTAGTTAGGCCATGTAATTAAATTCTTGCATAATCTGTAAGTAATTCTACTTTCGGTTCTATTTTAATTTATTTTTGTTTTAATTTTAACCTACACAAAAGATGTGTAGTGTAATTTTCTTCAATGTGTAATTAGAGACACAGCCATGTGTAAATTCATTGGAAACACTATAATCACTTTATTCACACACATACACTAAAATTTTTGCAGCTGGTAAACAAAGTTTGACAATTATATGCAATGTACACAGTAACAGGCCGGGATTGTGCATGTACCTAGTATAATTGTATCATGGTCGGCGTAATAAGGGCGCCGCACATTTTAATATACTCTTCTATTACGAATGTGTACACACGCATTGTTGAGAAATAAGTAACATTAATCAGTCTATCTTAAACATTCAAGCAGACGAGTTGTGTATCGCATGCTGTTAAGAATCAGCGTTGCCACAATAAGAAAATATGTGTGATGATAATTTACTAAAAATTTAAATTTTCAGAAAATTATTTTTACAAACCAGAATGTTTGATTTGGCAATAATAAAACATGACATGCGAAGGCATTTTCAAGCATATATTTAAATTATTTTAAAAAAAAATTCTACAAAAACATCGTTTTACTAACCATTGCATGGAGGTAGCACTAAGAAAAGATGCCTTTCTTTATAAACAAAACTTCAGTGTTTCTTCTGACAGTAATAAAATAAATTTTGCTTTGGAGAATTATAATTTCAAATTAGGAAAATGACAAAGAAAATACAAAAGTAACTTACCTAAACAAATTTTTCCTTTTTCTCTATAAATTAAACATATCCTAGATTCTTAAAAAAAGAGATTGGTGTAAGAAATCTGCAAAACCAAACAGGCCGATTCCAGGGCTGGGAAAATTACACTTTTTGTGATATTTAAAATTAACTACCGTAAACTAATTTTTATTTATCGCTTAAAAAGCGATACAAAATTTAGCCCGTAAAAATCATAAATATGCAAACAAATGAAGGTCGAACAATAATAATTAAAATTAACTACAATTAATAGCCTCGTAATAAATAGTAACAAACCAAAAAAGTTTGTAATAAGTAGAACAAAGATAAGCAAATTAAATCACATCTGCATAACTAGTAAAGAAGAATAAACAATGGCAAGACTGTTGTAAATTTAAAGATGGTAAAATTAAGCTTTCATAACAAAAAAACCTTTAAGCAAATTAAGATACGATGAATCAAAAACAATTCACATATTCCATTTGCATAAAAGTTAAGTATATAAAGCAGAAATCTGCATCAGTAGATAGGTAATGGGGACCTGAGTCCTGTTTTGGGAATTAAAAACCGGGAAAAACAGGATTCAGAGCCCCATTAATACAAAAGTGATGGCAACCCTGTTCCGAATGTAGGGAATTTTGGGGATTTTCATGCCGAGATTTTGTGTGTGTGTGACTTTGATTCTTTCTATGTATGTATGTACTTGTGTGTACAGCTTATGTTGTTATTGTAAAGAAACGTTGTGCTTACAGTTCATGGATTTATGTTTATGTGGGTGTTTGTATGTGTGTATGTATATAAATGTGTGTGTGTGTGTGTGTGCATATGTATGTGTGTTTATGTATTTAATTGTGTGGCTGCCGGTGTCGGATACTTTTGTTGTAGTGGTAGACAAACATTATACCCATGTAGGAAATATCGATTTTGAAAATGTATTGACTCGATTTCGACTTGTGAACAGTACTACTCTATAATTATCACCCATACAAACCTACTAGTAATACTGAAACAATTGACAAGGTAGTGACTACGTAGTTCTTATCGGATGTGGAGACATACCAACCAGACAGTTAGTTACTGATACATTTCTATAATTTACGTACGTACAAACGAAGATGATAGAAAACAAGTAAGAGTGCTATATTCGGCTGTGCCGAATCTTATATACCCTTTACCAAAGTGCATTTATGTAGTACAGAGATACATACATAAGCACATAGATATGTAGGTACATATTAATTTTGTGAAAAAATGCATACTTTCATGCTCTTTAAATTTTGGCGATTTGTTTTATTTTGCTGATTTTTTTAGTTTTGGCGATTTTTTTTCATGTAGGCATTTTTTTTTTTTGGTTTTTTACGTTTTTTTTTAATTTTGGCGATTTTTTCGTTCTGGCGATTTTTTTGATTTTGACGATTTTTTTCATGTAGGCGATTTTTTTATTTTTTATATATTTTATTATTTTGTGGGAATTTTTTTAGTTTTGACACTTTTTTCTCGTTTTGGCGATTTTTTTCGTTCTGGCAATTTTTTTGATTTTGACAATTTTTTTCATTAGGCGATTTTTTTTATTTTTTGGCGATTTTTTTTTCATATAGGCAATTTTTTTTTGTTTTGGCGATTTTTTCGGTTTTTGGCGTTTTTATTTCTTTTTGGCAATTTTTTTAGTTTTGACACTATTTTCTCGTTTTGGCGATTTTTTTCGGTTATTGGCTTTTTTTAATTTTGGCGATTTCTTTGATTTTACCGATTTTTTTTCATATAAACGATTTTTTTAATTTTTGGCGAATTTTTTTCATATAGGCACTTTTTTTGGTTGTGGCGATTTTTTTCGGTTTTTTACGTTTTTTTTTAATTTTGGCATTTTTTATTTTTTAAATTAAAGGGTGGTCCATCAGTTAATGCAATTTTGACTATGTAATTTTGATAAAATGCTATATCTTGGAAACCGTAAGAGTTAAACTCTTGAAATCTTCAAAAACGGTCAAACTAAAAATCCGAAAATTATAATATCGCCAAAAATTTAAAAAAATCGCCAAAACGAAAAAAATTGCCACAATGAAAAAAACGCTTAAATTAAAAAAAACGCCAAAAACCGAAAAAAATCGCCAAAACGAGAAAAACGTGTCAAAACTAAAAATAAATTTCCACAATGACACAAAAACGCTAAAATGCTATTGAAAATCAGCAAAATCGGGCAGACGGTTTCAGAGCTGGAAAACTCAAACTCTATTTTCCCATAGAAAATAACTACCGAAAACAAGTTTTTATTACTTTTTTATTAAATTATCTTATTTTATACTTCGGTATGATTAAAATTGGTATTTATAATTAAAAAAAATTTAATAATCTAAAAAATTCAAAAAACGTTTCCAGGGTTGGAAAACTTTAACTTTTTTCATAATAATTAAACATATTTCATGTTTTAGGAAGAAGGCTATTTTCTCAGGAACAGTAAGAGCTACGGGTCTGAAATTTGGACAGAGTATGTAGAACTTTGATCGGTACAACAACAAATACATGAGAATTAAAACTTAAAGGGTGTTCCAAAACGAGCAACGAAAAATGTTAAAATCCCATGTAATATACATACAATTGTATGTACAAATGTATATTGACACTTGAAATTTATAAAATTAGTGTATTTTTATATACACTACAACAAATAACACTAAAATTAAAAACTTTTAAATTAAAGGGTGGTCCATCAGTTAATGCAATTTTGACTATGTAATTTTGACAAAATGCTATATCTTGGAAACCGTAAGAGTTAAACAATTGAAATTTACAAAAACGGTCAAACTAAAAAATCCGAAAATTATAAAATCGCCAAAAATTTTAAAAAATCGCCAAAACGAAAAAAATCGCTAAAATGAAAAAAACGCTAAAATTAAAAAAAAACGCCAAAAACCGAAAAAAATCGCCAAAACGAGAAAAACGTGTCAAAACTAAAAATAAATTTCCACAATGACACAAAAACGCTAAAATGCTATTGAAAATCAGCAAAATCGGGCAGACAGTTTCAGAGCTGGAAAACTCAAACTCTAGTTTCCCATAGAAAATAACTACCGAAAACAAGTTTTTATTACTTTTTTATTAAATTATCTTATTTTATACTTCGGTATGACTAAAATTGGTATTTATAATTAAAAAAATTTAATAATCTAAAACATTAAAAAAAGTTTCCAGGGTTGGAAAACTTTAACTTTTTTCATAATAATTAAACATATTTCATGTTTTAGGAAGAAGGCTATTTTCTCAGGAACGGTAAGAGCTACGGGTCTGAAATTTGGACAGTGACGAAATTTTTTAAAATCGCATGTAATATACATACAATTGTATGTATGTGTGTACATATATATTTTGACACTTGAAATTTGCAATTTTTATATAGGCTACAACAACACTAAAATTAAAAACATTTTAATTAAAGGGTGGTCCATCAGTTAATGCAATTTTGACTATGTAATTTTGACAAATTGCTATATCTTGGAAACCGTTAGAGTTAAACTCTTGAAATTTTCAAAAACGGTCAAACTAAAAAATCCAAAAATTATAAAATCGCCAAAAATTTTAAAAAGTCGCCAAAACAAAAAAAATCGCAAAATGAAAAAAAAACACTAAAATTAAAACAAAATGCCAATAACCGAAAAAAATCGCCAAAACGAGAAAAACGTGTCAAAACTAAAAATAAATTTCCACAATGACAAAAAAACGATAAAAACCGCAAAAATCGCCAAAAATTAAAAAAAAAATTGCCTAAATGAAAAAAAAATCGCCAATATCAAAAAAAATGCGAAAACGAAAATAAATCGCCAAATTTAAAAAAACGCCAAAAACCGACAAAAATCGCCAAAACCAAAAAAAATCGCCAAAACGAGAAAAAAGTGTAAAAACTAAAAAAATTGCCAAAAAGAAATAAAAACGCCAAAAACCGAAAAAATCGCCCATATGAAACAAAATCTCCAAAAAATAAAAAAATCGCCTAAATGAAAAAAATTGTCAAAATCAAAAAAAATGCCAGAGGGAAAAAAGTCACCAAAATTAAAAAACGCCAAAAACCGAAAAAAATGTCCAAGGCCAAAAAAAATTGCCTATATGAAAAAAAATCGCCAAAACTAAAACAATCAGCAAAACAAAATAAATCGCCAAAATTTAAAAACCACCAAATTAAACATAATGCCAAAAACCTAAAAATTGCACTAGAGAAAAAAGTATGACTTTTTTCACAAAATTAATATCTATGTACCTGCATATCTCTGTGCTTATGTATGTATCTCTATACTACATAAACGCACTTTTGTAAAGGGTATATAAGATTCAGCACAGCCGAATATAGCACTCTTACTTGTTAATTTTAGTGTTAATTGTTGTAGCCTACATAAAAATACACTAATTTTACAAACTTCAAGTGTCAATATATATGTACATACATACATACAATTGTATGTATATTACATGAGATTTTAAAAGTTTTCGTCACTCATTTTGGAACAGAATTTAATTTTTAGCTTTTATATATTTGTTGTTGTAGCGACCAAAGTTCTACACACACTGTCCTGAGAAAATAGCCTTCTTCCTAAAACATGAAATATGTTTAATTATTAGGAAAGAGTTCTCGTTGTACATTTATAGTGAACAGTCGATTAGCGGAGTTTTTATTTCATACTAAACAAAAAAAAAATCAAACGAAAAAATATTCGGAATACATATTGTTTTTGATAAATTAAACTTTATTTGCGTTGCTAATATTTTTTTACATAGTTATAAATAACAAAAACAAAAAAAAAACCGTAAACAAAAACAACAACAAACAAACAAAGTGCCCTTGAGGAATACTCTATATGAGTACCTCAAAAACAAATAACTGTGAAGTGAGTTCTAATGGCAGAAATGCCTATTTTACTGTGAGTTCTGAAGCTCTTAATGAAAATAATAAAAACAAAAAATCTGATGATAGACTTACTGAGAGCTCTGAAGCTCTTAATGATAACAAAATAAATAAGAAATCTGATAGTAGACTTTTTTTAACGGCGAGGCCACTTTTTCCTCAGCGATCAACTTCGCTTTGTCCAATGCCAACTAGTGATTCGTTAACATTACCGTTGCCTAGTACTTCTACATTTAACTCAGCGATATCATCCGCTTCGGGCTCGTGGTCATCACTTAACCAAGTTTTTACTGAAGTTAAGAGCAGCCCAAAACCCAAGGTCCAAGTGGGAATGGACAGATATATAACAGTGGTAAAGCGCGGACGAATCCCAAAGTCTTCGAAAATTTCATCTGCTCCAAAAATGTCTAGGGATAAGAGCGCATCCTCTATTAACCGTCAAAATCGTTTTCAAATATTACAAGTTGACAACAACGAACCCGATGTATCTACGAACAAAACATCCAAGCCGCCTATAATCTATTTGAGAGAAAAAAATTCAAACGCTCTTATAAAAAATTTAATTTCAGTCATTGCTGAGAATAAATTTCACATCGTTCCAATAAAACGTAGTAACATTGATGAAACCAAAATTCAAATTTATGAAAAAAAAGATTTTCGCAAACTGATTACTGAATTTGAAAAAAGTAAGAAAAGTTTCTACACATATCAGCTTAAAAGTGCTAAAGGCCTGCAGATCGTATTGAAGGGCATCGATTCCTATGTTGCTCCCGAAGAAATAAAAGATGCACTCGTCCTCCAGGGATTTAAGGTAAAAAATGTATCTAACATAATAAAAAGGGAGAAGATTCCTCAACCTCTATTTCGCGTCGAACTTGAGCCAAACGATATAAAATTGAAAAAAAGCGAGACTCATCCAATTTACAATTTAAAATATCTCTTATACCGAAAAATAACAGTTGAAGAACCACACAAGCGTTCTGGACCCGTACAGTGCCATAATTGTCAAGAATATGGTCACACAAAAACATACTGCAAGTTACCTTCAGTTTGTGTTAACTGCGGTGAATTGTACGGTACTTCTGGTTGTACTAAGCCTAAAGAGCTAGCAGAAAGAAAATGTAGTAATTGTGGAGGTAATCACACCGCTAACTACAGAGGATATCCTGTCTACTCTTTCGTTAAACAGACTATGGGGCAAAAACCTAAATTAGCTCCAGCACAAACAGCAAACGCTTACTCCGCCACTTTTGCTCAAATGAGCCAACCTGTCACTTCACGTGTATCGTATGCCGACGCAGCTAAGGCTAGTTATATTCCCACACAGAATAATTCAACGAATGCAAACTCAAGCTTTAATTTTAGTCGCCTTGAAGCTACTATTGAGAATCTAGTGCTGACTATAAATAATTTTACAACAAATATGACTAGCATGATGCAAGAAATGCTACGAATGCAGTCTACACTGCTTCAAGCATTAGTTAACAAGCCATGAACACGTTAAAAATATGTTTCTGGAACGCAAACGGCATTCGCCAACATAAAAATGAACTTGAGCACTTCCTCACGAAAAAAAAATATTGATATAATGTTGGTTTCTGAGACTCATTTGACTTCAAGAAGTCTATTCAAAATTAATGGCTACGTTTTATATGATTCAAAGGATCCAAGAGGAAGAGCTTGCGGGGGATCAGCAATTTTAATAAAGTCAAGACTCAAGCATTATATTCTTGACAACATTTGCGAAGAACATCTACAAGCAACGAATATTTGTATCCAAAATTTTTGCACAAATTTTGTCATATCATCAATTTAATTCCCTTCCTAGATTCGCAATTACTGAGGATCAATGCGAGGATTTCTATAAATCTCTTGGCCCTTGTTTCGTAGCAGCTGGAGACTATAATGCAAAACATACTTTCTGGGGTTCGCGTCTTATCACACCTAGAGGACGAGCGTTGTTCAACACAATTTCAAAAATGGGCTTGGACGTCATTTCGAGTGGGGAGCCCACATACTGGCCTACTGACATACATAAAATTCCGGATATTATAGATTTTGGCGTCATGAAAAATATTTCTAGGGAATTAATTCACGTCGAAGCTTCCCTAGATCTATCGTCCAATCACTCTTCCACTATCGTTACAATCTATAGTCCCCTGATAAGTGCTCTACCTCACCCATATGTCAAAATGGTCAGTCAGTTAACAAATGAACTTAAGCACTTCCTTACGGAAAAAAATATTTATATAATGTTAGTCTCTGAGACTCATTTGACTTCGAGAAACCTTTTCAAAATTTGTCGCTACAACTTATATGATACAAAGGACCCGAGAGGAAGAGAGTGGTTGATCTGCAATTCTAATTAAGTCAAGACTCAAGCACTATATCCTTGACAACATGTAGAGGACGAGCGTTGTTCAACACAATTTCAAAAACGGGCTTGGACGTCATTTCGAGTGGGGAGTCCACTTACTGGCCTACTGACATATATAAAATTCCGGATGTTATAGATTTTGGCGTCATGAAAAATATTTCTAGGGAATTAATTTATGTTGAAGCTTCCGTAGATCTCTCGTCCGATCACTCTCCCACGATCGTTACAATCTGTAGCCCACTGAGAAGTGCTCTACCTCACCCATATGTGAAAATGGTCAGTCGTGTTAATTGGCTACGATTCAAAAAATATCTTAGTCATTGCACTGAAAACATTAAGCTAAGAACTCATGATGATATTGAATCTAATATTGCTAATCTTAACGAAAATATTAAGCAGGCTGCTGAGCATGCCACTTCCTCCCATCCGCAGACTGGGTTTAATAGAATATATTCCACAGATATTGAACATCTCGTATGTGAAAAAAGAAGAGCTAGAAGAGAATGGCAACAGCACAGATCACCCCAAAATAAAATTAGATTAAAAGAGTGCACTAAAAGACTCCATGAGCTGCTTGCATATGAAAAAACTGCATCTCTTAAAAACTATCTGGAAAATCTCGATATCACACCAGCATCTAATTACTCTTTGTGGTGCGCTGCGAAAAGAATTAAAACACCCGTTGAGTTTAAACCACCTCTGCGCACTTCTACTGGAGTTTGGGCCAGGAGTGATATTGAAAAAGGTAACTTGTTTGCAAAGCATTTAAAATCCGTATTTACCCCAAACACATGTACTGGTGTTGTTGATTTCCCGAGTGTAGTTGCGCTACCCCCTCGACCCATAAAATTTAAAATGTGTGATGTACAAAATCTAATTGCTGAACTCAACCCGAAGAAAGCACCGGGTATTGATGGAATTAGTAACCAAATGCTAATAAAATTGCCTCGTATTGCATTTAGAATCATGTTATTCATTTTTAATGCCATTTTACGATTAGAGTATTATCCCCACAGCTGGAAGCTTGCCAAAGTTAAAATGATTCCAAAGGCGGGCAAAGATCTTACCAAAGCAGAATCCTACAGGCCAATAAGTCTGCTATCAACAATGTCAAATTTTTTCGAAAAACTGCTCATGTCAAAATTGTCCCCAATTCTAATTGGTAGTGGGTGCATCCCAGACCATCAGTTTGGTTTTAGAAGTCAGCATAGCACCATTGAACAAACGCATAGATTGGTTCAATGTATAAGAAGAACATTTGAAGCATTTGATAAAGTGTGGCATGAAGGCCTAATTTTAAAATTAAAATCATATCTACCAATAAATTTGGTGAATTTATTAGAAAGTTACATTACTACCCGGAAGTTCACGGTTGTGGAAGGAGAATTCATGAGTGTGCCCGAATCTATATCATCCGGTGTGCCACAGGGGAGCTTACTGGGGCCTGTTTTGTATTTGATTTATACTTGTGATATGCCTTTGAGCAGTAATATCCATACATCTACGTTTGCCGATGATAAAGCCTGCTTAAGTATGCACGAAAATCCTCATGAAGCTTCGCGATATCTACAAGAACATATTACACAACTGGAACTATGGTTAAAATTATGGAGAATTAAGGTAAACGAGCAAAAGTGTGTTCAGGTAACATTCCTCAGCATTCACATGTAAAATACCTTGGTATACACCTTGATCGACGACTTACATGGAAACACCATATTGACTCAAAGCTAATACAAATGAAACTTAAACTAACTGAGATATATTGGCTGATTGGTAGAAATTCAACACTCAGCCTAGACTGCAAACTTTTATTATACAAGTCTCTTTTGAAGACAATATGGTGCTACGCAATTCAGTTATGGGGCACTGCTTCAGCTTCTAACGTCGAGAGAATCCAACGAAGGCAAAACAAAATTTTACGTTTGATAACATCGGCTCCATGGTACATTAAAAACTCAAATATACATCGTGATTTGAATATGCCACTAGTGATTGAAGAAATAGCAAAATACGCAGGCAAATATTTAACAAAACTCGAGTCACATCCTAATCCGCTTGCTCGTAACATCTTGAATTTTACTGGCCACATTCGCTTGAAAAAGAAGGACACAAGGGCTCTTTTACTCAACACTCCAGATGGGATTGCTTGAAAATATTTTTTTTTTCTCTTTTTTTTTTTTGATATCACTACTTATGTATTATTTATAACTATCACTAAGTTTATGTCCGACAGTGGTCGGGCCTAATACTTATATTTTAGATTTAAAATTTGAATACTTATTGTTACTTCATAATTGAAGATACAATAAATAAATAAATGTATAAAAAAAAAAAAAAAAAATTATTAGGAAAAAAGTTACAGTTTTCCAACCCTGGAAACGTTTTTTTAATTTGTTAAATTTTTAAAGTTGTTTTTTAATTATAAATACCAATTTTATTCATACCGAAGTATAAAATAAGTTAATTTAATAAAAAAGTAATAAAAATTTGTTTTCGGTAGTTATTTTCTATGGGAAAATAGAGTTTGAGTTTTCCAGCTCTGAAACCGTCTGCCCAATTTTGCTGATTTTCAATAGCAAAATTTTTCGGAAAATTTCTGACACACCAGTCTAAAAACGAATTCTCTAGCTCTTCTGGGAGCTTGAGAAAACCGATTTCACGTACAGACAGACGGTCATCGCTTGTTCGTCTTCCCTATGCATAAGGATCCAGAATATATATACTTTATGTGTCGCTTATTAATATTGTAGAAATTACAAACGGAATGACAAACCTATATATACCCTTTTACCATTTTTTTGTAAAGGGTATAAAAATATGAATAAAGCTGTTAGATGATGATGAAAAACTCTTTTTATACCCTTTACCAAAAAATGATAAAATGGTATATATAGGTTTGTCGTTCCGTTTGTAATTTCTACAACAGTAATAAGCGACACATAAAGTATATATATTCGGGATCCTTATGCATAGGCAAGACGAACAAGCGATGTCTGTCTGTCCGTCTGTGCGTCAAATTTATAAAAGTTAAATATTAAAGGGTGGTCCAAAATGAGTGACGAAAACTTTTAAAATCTCATGTAATATAGATGCACATATATATACATGCATATACATACACTTGAAATTTGTAAAATTAGTGTATTTTTATAAAGGCTACAACAATTCACACTAAAATTAAAAAAAATTAAATTAAAGGGTGGCCCATCAGTTAATGCAATTTTGACTATGTAATTTTGACAAATTGCTATATCTTGGAAACCGTAAAAGTTAAACTCCTAAAATTTTCAAAAACGGTAAAACTAAGAAATCCTAAAATTAAAAAAAAAATAAAAAAATAAAATCGCCGAAATGAAAAAATCGCCAAAAATGAAAAAAACGCCAAAACCCGAAAAAAGCGCCAAAACAAAAAAAAAATTGCTTTATGAACAAAAATCGCCAAAAATTAAAAAAAATCGCCTAAATGAAAAAAATCGCCAAAATCAAAAAAATCACCAAAACGAAAATAAATCGCCAAAAATGAAATAAAAACGCCAAAAACCGAATAAAATCGCCAAAACAAAAAAAATTGCCAGAACGAAAAAAATCGCCAAAATTAAGAAAAAACGTCAAAAACCGAAAAAGTCGCCAAAACAAAAAAAACTTGCCGATATGAAAAAAATCGCCAAAAACCTGTCAAAACTAAAAAAAATCCCACAATGAAAAAAACGCCAAAAAACGGAAAAATCGCCAAAAAAAATTGCTTATAAGAAAATAAATCGCCAAAATTAAAAAAAAAAATTGACAAAACGAAAATAAATTGCCAAATATTAAAAAAAGCTCCAAAAACCGAAAAAAATTGCCAAAACAAAAAAAATTGCCTATATGAAAAAAAATCGCCAAATATTAAAAAAGTCGGCAAAATCAAAAAATCACCAAAACGACAGAAAATTGCCTATATGAAAAAAATCGCCAAAAAATAAAAAAATCGCCAAAACGAGAAAAAATTGTCAGAACTAAAAAAATTGCAACAAAGAAATAAAAACGCCAAAAACCTAAAAAATCGCCAAAACAAAAAAAAATCGCCAAAAAATATATAAAAACGCCTAAATGAAAAAAAATCGTCTAAATCAAAAAAATCGCCAGAACGAAAAAAAATCGCCAAAAATAAAAATAAGTTTCAAAACCGAAAAACATCGCCAAAACCAAAAAAAATTCTTTAAATGAAAAAAAAAGTCGCCAAAATTAAAAAAAAATCACCAAAATTAAATAAATCGCCAAAATTTAATAAACACTAAATTAAAATAATGCCAAAAACCTAAAAAAACGTTAAAACGAAAAAAAACCACCAAAACTAAAAGAACGTCCAATTGAAAAAAATGGCAAAAACCAAAAAAAAAATCTGTAAACGAAAAAAAGCACCAAATTAAAAAACGTCAAAAACGCAAAAAACGACAAAACTAAAGAAACCCCTATTATACGTTTAAAACCAAAAAAGCCCCAAAAACGAAAGAAATGCCAAAATTATATTTTATATAGGCTAAAGTTCATATAGTATTACTACGGAACCCTTCGTGCGCAAGTCAAGAGTCGCACTTTGCTGAATTTATTTTTAGTAAATGAAGATGGATGTATCGCTAAATTACAGTCCTAACTATAAAGTTAAATAAGGAACATGTTTTGTTTCATTTCCCTGAAACCGTTCCTTTGAGCTCAAGAAATTCAAAAAAATTGTTTAGGAATAAACGTTTACATAATAACACTATAAATACCTTTTCCAATGGGATGTTTAAATTGAGGAAATTAACAATTTTGCAAAATCAAAGATTATTAAATAAAAGAAGTTACATAGTTTACTTGGTATGGAGGTACAATACAAAACCTATTTTCGAAGTTCGAAGCTTAAGCGAACATTAGATCGAATCTCATGTCATCTGGGATATTAAATATTGTTTTCATTTGATAATTTTGATATAACGGTATTATTTGTTTGTTTAGCTATAAGTGCAACAAACGAGTAACTTACTGATCAAATATCCAGAATTAAAATTACTCTTAATGCACCAAACTCGTATCTCAATAAATGCGCTTCATAATTAAACTTACTACTAATATATATAGATGTAATCAATTCCTTAATAATTGCATATGAACTTTTATCTAAACACCGAAGTATAAAGACACGAACCGTTTCTTTTTTGCTCTCCTGAAAACTTGTATTTTTTATATATATACATATATAAAAAACATATTTAATCGAAAAATACCGAGAGGTCACTTATTAAAAATTGCACTAGAGCAAAAATTATGAATTTTTTCACAAAATTAATATCTACATACATATCTCTGTGCTTATGTATGTATCTCTATACTACATAAACGCACTTTGGTAAAGGGTATATAAGATTCGGCACAGCCTTACTTACTTGTTTAATAATGAATTCGACACCAATTGTATCTGGATCAATACAACTCATGAATGTGTTGTATAGGGTATGCTTGATGGTGTTGAGGATCTTTTTTAAGTGAAAAATCATTACATCTGCATGCGATACAATCCAGCCTACGTTAAAAAGAATTACTTTAAAGGGTCAACCAGTAAACCTCATGCAATTGAGGTAAAATTCTCTCAAACATGTTTCTGACACTTTATGCAAATACTTATGGTGAATTGCTTGTTGGTGGAAATAACTGAGTTATTTGAGATCGATTTTCTATAATAGTTGATTATTAACATCTATTTCCTTGTATATGCACTAATTTTTACATACATACATACATATCTTTATCTATATGTATACTTTAAAAAAATATATATGTAAATGTTCTCTATTTCCAGAAGTAAATCTTAATGTTGTGACACATTAGAAGGAAAAATAAATAAAAGTAAAGAGTGACTGACTAACTTATACGTAAGTGTACTAACAGACACATAAAGCACAATTAAATTAAAGATATCAAAAATATGAACACAACAAGCTGAACTTTAATAAAATGAGAAAAAATCGTATCTTCTAGAACATCAAATAAAATCGCCAAAGGCGATCAGCCTTCATAAAATAAATATATATCGTATAAATGTAATTTTAGTATCAGTATCAAGCAACACAATTTGGACAATTAAATTTTTAAAATTTAATTATCCATAATTAATTAATTCCTTTAGTATACGCGGTTTCTGCAGTATACAGGAGAGCGAGGGTAGATCTAAATTCTTAGAAAACGGCTTTGTTTTCTGTGGAACGCTTTCAAGAAGAAAATTAGTTTGTTCATTATGATTTAATTAATTTAAAAGCACTTTTAAATGCAGTCTCATATCCACACGATGATTTTAATATAAAAATTTAGAATGAACACAATTCTATATTATATGTATCTAAGATTCCAACAAAGAAAGAATCTCAAGTGCTTCTAAGTATGTACATCAGAGTTTAAGGTAAATAAAAGTTAATTTGAAACAGCAAGCAAAGACATCAGCTTACTTCATTCTTATTCATGATTGTATAATAAATTATATATGTACACATCAAAGGACAAATTCTAAAAGTCCTATAAATGAAGCAATATGGAAAATAAACATAAACAAACGATTTCATCGCAAAAGAAGTAGGATTGTTTTTATCAATTATGAAAATAATAATTTCATTATAAAACTCCCATTTAAAAAAGTACAATTAAGCAAACAGGCTAACAACACAAAAAACTATGATCACCTAAGCTGGACTGCTGGATCAGCTTCATTTAAAAACGTTTAGACATTTTTAAAAGGCAATGATATCTATACGCTCCTAAAAATTTCTAACGTTGACTAACGTTGCATCAACTTTAAAAAAATGTAAATTAAATATAATTAATATTTCTATTATAGTTACTGTTACTATAGAGTATGTTTCTTCAAGAATTCAGTTTTACTTGAAACAGAAAATCCTGACAAACTTTTAAGTAAATGCAGATAAAACTTAAAACAACGTTTTTTAATGACATGACAGAAAAATATGTATTCAAAGATTGAGTTAAAAACTTATTTGTATGTACATACATACATACATGCAAACATAAAATCAATTTGTAGATATGTACATATGTATACATATCAGATTTCTTATCAATGCTCCAGTATTTATTAGATCTTAACAATCACGCTTACATATCTACATTACGAAAATATATGAAGCATTAATTTGCATGATCATACACTCAGGGAAATTATTCTGCTTAAAAATAAGAATGCGTCACATTAATTCAATAATTTTCAATATAATAGAAAATGTATATTGAGATATCTAAAAACCAATGAGTTTCATAAATTAATATTTTTTCATATTGAAATAATAAATTTCAATATGACTAAACCTTCGTTAATGTTTTTTATTAATTCAACATGGTTTTTCTCTGGGTGGACGGCTTATCGTCCAGTCAAAGCAGGCAAATATACATAGTTAAATAAAAAAAAATCTGTAATATAAACAAATTTCTCACAAGCAGACTTTAACGCTGGCACTTTTGTCTAAGGAAAATATAAAGAAAACATAAGCATGAAAAAATATAAAGCAATCGTAAGTATAAAAACATACTAGGATTAGAAAAGTTCCAATAAAGTTATGATATTTTATACTACCAAATGTCGATATTGAAAACAATTAGTTTCAATGTACATACAAATACTCGTACTAGCGTGAGCGAATCTCACTCACTCTCACACACAGGCATACAAAGCGGTGATGACGTAATACACAAACACAAACATACATACATAATGAAATCTTATAATATTATGAAATTCAATTCCTCTGTCATGAAATACGAAACAATATTTCCTAAATAAATAACCGAAGGTTTCATAACAATACCTTCGTCCAAAACATTAGTACATTAGTCCAAAAAGATATACATACATTATATATACATACATTATATATATACATTACACTTCCATATACAACAGAACAGATATCAGGGTTTCCACTCTCTGGAGGTATAAGATTATTTCCCCAGAGACACAAATAAAAAATAAAAATTGATGCATACATACAATACCCATACATACGCATAGCAACGAGAACTCACAACCGCAAACCAAAATCGATCAAATCACGATTACTACATACACACAAATTTCTTGTCACTACCCTGCAGTCAGACTGGGAACCAAGTGTCTTTGTAGCAACATTAAAATTCTAGTGGCAATTTTGATATAATGAGTTTGTTTCTATCCCTCATTATAAAAGGAATATAGAAAACAAATATGGTATATTTGTGGTGGAATTGTGAACAACTGGTCTATATACATATATGCATTTGTATGTACACAAATTACTGGAACTAACTGTTTGGTTGGTATGTCTCCACGTCACATAAGCACTTCGTAATCAATACCTACTTAATTGTTTCAGTGTTATTTGTAGGGTTTCAATGACACATGCTAGATGTCTATAGCACAAAGTATTGTATGGGTGATAATTATAGAGTAGTACTGGTGACAAGTCGAAAGCGAGTCAATACATTTTTCAAAATCGATATTTCCTACAGGGGTATAATATTTGTCTACCACTACAACAAAATACATAAACACACACACACACACACATATGCACACACACACACATACAACCACACACACACACACACACAACCACACACAACCACACACACACACCCACACACACACACACACACACACATAACATCTCGGCATGAAAATCCCCAAAATCCCCCATTTTTATTAGGGTTGCCAAAGTAATGACGGAGATAGTCCTGTTTTTCCCGGTTTTGAATTCCCAAAACAGGACTATCTCCGCCATTACCTATCTACTTATTTAGAAAGGGATTCAGCACGAAAACAAAATTTCCAATTCCCATCACTGGTTTCCATGTGTGTTTCGCTTCGATTGCTTGCAGGGCTACCGTTTTTGGTTATTTCTAACCAAAAGTGGTTATTTTTTTCTTTAATGTGGAGATGTGATTATTTTTCTCATTTTGGTTATATTTTTGCCAAAATAATGATACACATGTACATATTTTTTATGTTATACTTTTTAAGCTTTTATGTTCTTCAATTTTTAGTATTGCTACCAAGGCAACTGAAAATAAAACAGGTGTGACTAAAATCGCTAGTGCAGCCACCTGTTATGAATTCGCCTTGATTGCTGCTCACTTGTTTACAATACTTTTCTTTTACAACACTGTCAACAACTTTTAATTTAACTAAATGGTCGCAACTCTGTACTACAGAACACTATGTGGGTCATAGGAGGTGACCACGTTTGTCCGCCCGTATTGCCTTCTTCCTAAAAAAAAATTTGTCAAATCTTGGAAAATCTTAATTAGTTGGACAAATTTAAAGTTTTTAGAAAGTCTCCTGAAAACTCCAACTTCCCGTAATTCTGAGTATGCACGAAATAGATTCATGGGCTTTAATAAAGGAACACCTTATCTATAAATTTGCATTAATTTTTCCCGTCTCGGTTGCATCATTTAATGGAAAAGTCCTTTGAAAAGGCATTAGTCTAATTTTTATAGCTTAACAGAGCTCTGTTAACACGCTGACAGAGCTCTGTTAAAGCACAAGGTTAGTGTCAAAAGTTATAAATTTTTTTTTTATTTAACATCACACACTTGCAAACTATTATACTGTGAGCTTCAAGTTTTGTTTACTTTATATTTAAAAAAAACTGTTATTTTTTATATATGTACATATGTACATGTACAAGCATTAACTTATTACATACATACTAGTGATGCACGAATATTCGTATTTGTATTCGAATTGTCGAAAATTCGGCCATTTTCGGAATAGGAATATTTTTCCAAAGAAATTAAATAAATACATAAATGAATAAATCCTAAACGAAATTTAAGTAAATGACTAAAAATCTTAGTTTGTACAAATACATAAATTTTTTTATAGAAATTTGTGCTTTGTATCATTTTTAAATATTATTCTATGACGATCATGAAAATTTTGGATTCTTTTTATTAACTTTAAAGTATATCAATAAGAGTGTGATGTCCTTTTTCATAAAATTTTTTTATATTTCATATTGCATATAATATTCGTATTCGTATTCGCGAATATCGTTTCAAATATTCGTATTCGTATTCGCGGATATCAAAAATTGACATTCGTTACATCACTAATACATACATATCTAGGTAAGAGAATTATATTTGTTTTGTTATTATTATGAACTGTATTATTATTATATATTAACATGCGTTACATTATAAATATATATGCATTTTAAACCCCAGCAAAAAAATGGGAGTCATTCTAGTGAAACTACATTTAAAAAAAAATACTCACCAGAATTAAAAAAAAATATTTTTTTAATGAAATTTATGAACTAATTTTAGTCTAAAATTTAAAAGTTATTTGCTTAAATTTACATGAAATCACTGCTTCGGGTTTAAATTTGTATTAAAAGAAATGAATTGTTAAGAGTTTGCGATCTGGAAGTAGTGAAATTTTCGATTCCTTCTAATGATTTTTACATAGGGTTGTCATTGCAAGTTCTCTTTTTCGATGCCTGGTCACTGAATTGGAAGCGATATTAAGAAAAATTCCCTTTTTTGGTTTCTATGATAATATTTTCATCTAGGAAAAATGGTAAATAGTTGCCTTTTTTAACAATTCGTTTCTTTTTATACGAATTTAAGCCCGAAACAGTGTTTTCATGTAAATTTAAGCAAATAACTTTTAAATTTTAGACTAAAAATAGTTCATAAATTTCTTAAAAAAAATAAATTTTTTTTAAATTCTGGTGAGTATTTTCTAACACTATGGAGGAGTTACAAGGTTTTGTGTGACTAAAATAAGCTTCTACATTTTTTTTTGCTCACTCTCGGCAAATTAAAAATATCGATTTTTTGGAAGCAGTGAAAATGTACTTCCGCTAGAATAACTTCCATTTTTTTTCACTGGGAAGTAAGAGTGCTATATTCGGCTGTGCCGAATCTTATATACCCTTTACCAAAGTGCGTTTGTGTAGTATAGAGATACATACATAAGCACAGAGATATGTAGGTACCCAGCAAAAAAAGAAACTCCAAAAAAGTCATGAAAATGTAGAGTTTGCAATCTGGAAGTAGTGAAAATGTCGATCGGATCTAATGATTTGTACATAGCGTTGTCATTGCAAGAAGTTCTCTTTTTCGATGCCTAATCCCTGAATTGGAAGCGATATTAAGAAAAATTCCCTTTTTTGGATTCTATGATAATATTTTAATCTAGGAAAAATGGTAAATATGTAGTTGCCTTTTTTAACAATTCGTTTCTTTTTATACGAATTTAAGCCCGAAACAGTGTTTTAATGTAAATTTAAGCAAATAACTTTTAAATTTTAGACTAAAATTAGTTCATAAATTTCTTAAAAAAAATGATTTTCTTTTAAATTCTGGTGAGTATTTTCCAACACTAAAACGCCATAAACCGAAAAAAATCGCCAAAACGAGAAAAAAACTGTCAAAACTTAAAAAATTGCCACAAAAAAATAGAAAAAAAGATAAAATATATAAAAAATAAAAAAATCGCCTAAATGAAAAAAATCTTCAAAATCCAAAAAATCGCCAGAACTAAAAAAATCGCCAAAATTAAAAAAACGCCAAAAACCGAAAAAAATCGTCAAAACCATAAAAATTGCCTATATGAAAAAAAAATCGCCAAAACTAAAAAAATCAGCAAAATAAAATAAATCGCCAAATTCAAAAACCACCTAATTAAACATAATGCCAAAAACCTAAAAATTGCACTAGAGAAAAAAAGTATAAATTTTTTCAAAAAATTAATATCTACATACATATCTATGTGCTTATGTATGTATCTCTGTACTGCATAAACGCACTTTGGTAAAGGGTATATAAGATTCGGCACAGCCGAATATAGCACTCTTACTTGTTAAATGTCTTTTTGTTAGCAACGGCTTTTTAGAAGCATCTCAAATTATTTTCCAACGCTCGTTTTCTTACTGTGCTCGAACTGATATTGATATTAAGCTCATTTAAAATATACTTGGAACAAATAAGTTGGGGTTCTCTTAAGTTTCGGATAATTTTCTTATTAGTCCGTTAAGAAGTTTTTCTAGGACAACCGCCACAATAAGCCGCAACTATTGTTCCGGCAGATTTATATCGTTTAATTAATATTTAGCTTTTTTGCAATAGAAATTTGAGTTTCACCATTATTAAAAACTCAAAAATTCTTTAGTTTGAACGCTGTTAGATAACGTGTACGCGCCATACCAGTTCTTCAATGTTATTGATGCAAAATGCATAAAATCAACTAATATTTATTTTTTTTTTAAACTTAACGGTTCCTAAATATGGGGGTTAAAGTTTGCGTACGTTTATAAAATCAGCAAATTTATGCATCTATGCAGCAACTCTGCACATGCCTTGCAACTGCTCAACATCTGTTCATAGCTTAAATTTTTGAGCGAACTGCAAAAAAATTTTAAGTCAGCAAGTAATTTTATTTAAGAATATCTTGACAACATAAGTGACAATTTTCTTTTATACTATAATTAGAAAAAAATACTGGAATAAATTAAAGCCGCTATTTCTTGTAAACACATAATTGACCCTAAAAAGAAGACTACTAAAATTAAAAAAAAACTCCTCTGAAGCAATAAAAAAATACCACAATTATGTGTTTCCAAGTAACTTTCGAATACATCAATCTTCTTTTAATGTTAAAATTCTAAATATATAATTTAAATATGAAAATACATACGTGAATATACTCAAGTTATTGCACCTTAAAATAATTTACTGCGCCATTTGCAGAGATTTGCGACAGGTATGCGGTTTACATGCATTAAAAAGCGCGTGACTCTAAACAGTGCTGCCAAGTTATGCACTTTTGAACGTTAGATGTTCTTGATGCTGCAGACGTGCACTATAAATGCTTTTACGAACGTACCCTTTTTTTGGTTTGCTTAAAGAGAGCAACATAATAATAAAGTTGCTTAATTTTCGAGCAAAAAAATATGTAGTTATTTTAGTTTTTGTTTTATCTTTAATTGTAAGGAAATGCAATAAAATTGTTGTTGGTGTAATTAAAATGAAAACACATAATAATATTAAAATTCAGTGGTTTATTTCGAATAAAGGAACTTTTTAAGAAAATACAAAAGTTCTTTTTTTCTTAAAAAAACTTGCTCAGGGTTTGAACAATACTGTATGTACTTAAGTATGTTAGTATGTGCATATGAACATAATATGTAGTATAACATTTCTTTAGTTATTTATTTAATATTACAAAAAAGTATGACTAGAATGATTTCCATCAATGAACTTTATTATTGACAAATTCTTTTTGCAAAATATTTATATTCATATCAGTATAACAAGCAGCTGGCGCCGTAAACATATGTTACTGTAATAGTTTATCATTATTTTTTTACTTTTCTTATGCAAAATTTGCTTCAGATTATATTTTTTTATATTGACACGAACATGGCCAATTTCATTAGCCGGCTTTTATATTATAGATTGATGAGTGTGGCTTTGCACATACGGAAGCTAGTTTCTGGAATTACCCTATAGCTTCGGCACAGCCGAATATAGCACTCTTACTTGTTTTTTTAATTTTGGCGACTTTTTTTCTTCTGGCAATTTTTTTGATTTTGGCGATTTTTTTTCATTTAGGCGATTTTTTTTAATTTTTGGCGATTTTTGATCATATAAGAATTTTTTTTTGTTTTGACAATTTTTGCGAAGTTTTGTCATTGTGGAAATTTTTGTTTTGATACTTTTTTCTCGTTTTGGCGATTTTTTTTCGGTTTTTGGCGTTTTTTAATTTTGCCGATGTTTTTCGTTTTGAAGATTTTTTTGATTTTGACGATTTTTTTTTCATGTAAGCGATTTTTTAAATTTTGGTTTTTTTTTCATATAGGCAATTTTTTTTGTTTTGGCGATTTTTTTTTTTTTGTGTTTGGCGTTTTTTTTAATTTTGGAGATCTATTTTCGTTTTGGCGATTTTTTTTTTTGATTTTGGCAACTTTTTTTTCATTTAAGCGATTTTTTTTATTTTTGGCGATTTGTTCATAGAAGCATTTTTTTGTTTTGGCGATTTTTGCGGTTTTTGGCGTTTTTTTTAATTTTAGGATTTTTTTAATTTTGGTGTTTTTTTTCGTTTTGGCGAATTTTTTAAATTTTTGGCGATTTTAAAATGTTTGAATTTTTTAGTTTGACCGTTTTTAAAAATTTCAAGAGTTTAACTCTTACAGTTTCCAAGATATAGCAATTTGTAAAAATTACATAGTCAAAATTTCATTAACTGATGGACCACCCTTTAATTTAAATTGTTTTAATTTTAGTGTTAATTGTTGTATCCTATATAAAAATACACTAATTTTACAAATTTCAAGTACAATTGTATGTAAGTATGTATATTACATGGGATTTTAAAAGTTTCCGTCACTCATTTTGGAACACCCTATAATTTTTAGCTTTTATATATTTGTTGTTGTAGCGACCAAAGTTCTACATATACTGTCCAAATTTCAGACCCGTAGCTTTTACCGTTCCTGAGAAAATAACCTTCTTCCTAAAACATGAAATATGTTTAATTATTACGAAAAAAGGTAAAGTTTTCCAACCCTGGAAAAGTTTTTTAATTTGTTAAGTTTTTAAAATTTTTTTTTAATTATAAATACCAATTTTATTCATACCGAAGTATAAAATAAGTTAATTTAATAAAAAAGTAATAAAAACTTGTTTTCGGTAGTTATTTTCTATGGGAAAATAGAGTTTGAGTTTTCCAGCTCTGAAACCGTCCGCCCGATTTTGCTGATTTTCAATATCAATATTTCGGAAAATTTCTGACACACCAGTCCAAGAACGAAGCCTCTAGCTCTTCTGGGAGCTTTTGAAGCCCGATTTCACGTACAGACAGACGGACAGACGGACATTGCTTGTTCGTCTTCCCTATGCATAAGGATCCAGAATATATATTCTTTATGTGTCGCTTATTAATATTGTAGAAATTACAAACGGAATGACAAACCTATATATACCCTTTTACCATTTTTTGGTAAAGGGTATAAAAATAAATTTAAGCACCCTCAGAATTTTCTGAGGTAATTGTAAAATGTTTCGTTTTTTTAAGGTAAATAGTCAGTGTTCATGGTTTGATATGAAAATAATTTTTTAAGTAATATCAGTCGTATTGTGTCTTTCAAAGTGAATTGGTGAATTTTAATTGAAAAATAAAAATTATAATAAATAAAACAAACCGTTAATCTAAAAAAGTGAAAAAATACACAAATAAATAATTTTGCCCGAAACTTTGTTAAGTCTAATGTGAGACTTGGCAATCCCGCAATTCAAAATTAATTTTGATTGGTCGAAACAAATATATATTATATTTCGATAAAAATCAGAATTTTTTAATTAATTTTAGTTTTATTTTATAAAAAAAAATAATCTTTATTATAAAAACCGTGTATAAAGTGTTTAAAATAAGAAAAAGTGCACGAAATCTTCGCCAAAAATATCGAAGCAAAAGCAAAAAAAAACATGAAGTGTGCAGTGGGCAAATGCAGGCAAAATGCTAGTCAAACTTCATGTGTGCTGAGCATTTGCGAAAAATTAATTTTGTGCATATTTGTAATTAATTTAAACTTAGCTGTATCTTTTTATAGTTTTCCAAAGCACGATAAAAGGCTAAAAAGACTTTGGATAAAGTTTTGCAATCGGCGGGATACAATAAAGACCCACAGGGAGAGAATTTATTCTCTACATTTTAAACAGGACGATTTTGAAAGAAATTTAAAATTTGAAATGGGTAAGTTACAATTATGTTTTTTTATTTGTTCAGTTTTTTAATTAATAATTACGCATAGGATTCAGCAATCAAGCAACTCTGAAGTTGAATGAGAGAGCAGTACCGACTATAGAAGCGGGTGAAACGGAAGAGGAGACAGAAACATTCGTAGAGGAAGCAACAACATCCTTAGAGGAAACCAAAACGGTTGTAGAGGAAACAAAAACAATCGTGGAGGAAACAACAAAATTCCCTGACGAACGAACAATGGTGAAGACTAGCACTAACGAAGACAGTTTACAGATCTACATAAAAAATTTTGAAGACAAAATGTATGTATCTACACTTTTATATATACTTGACAAAAACTTTTACATATATGATCGTTTCTAGGGATGCATTGCGTAAGGAAAATGATATGCTAAAAATGCAAAAAAACCAAGCTGAGATCACTACTAAAAATTTGTCTCAAGAACTTCAGAAGTTAAAGTTTACAAACGAAAATCTGCAGAAGGCACTGAGACGTCTTTTCACTGAAGGCCAAATAAAAAAACTTAAAAACGGTGACAAAAGACAAAACTTTACTGAAGGAGATATTACACAGTCAATTACGCTATATTGCACAAGTGCTAAGGCTTACAGGTTGCTGAAGAGAAAAAATTTTCCGCTTCCCTCCGTAAGAACATTGCAGAGGTGGTCACAGAAATTAGATGTGTCGACAGGTATTTTGGATCCTGTTGTAAAAATATTGTCTGCGGCTAATCAAATGTCTAAAATACAAAAGCTGTGTGTATTAAGTTTTGATGAAATTAAGGCAAAAAAAAGTATTGTTACGACAAGCCAACAGACTCTTTGTTAGAACCGGCTAATTATATTCAGGTGGCTATGTTGAGAGGTGATTTATATAAATCAATTTTAAGAGTTTTTATTAACATTTTTCTATTTTATTATCAGGTTTGACAGGAAAATGGAAGCAACCAATATTCTATAACTATGATTGCCAAATGACAAAAATTATATTATTTGATATAGTGAAGACAATGCGGCAGTGTGGCTTTGCAATTGTTGCAATTGTTTGTGATTTGGACGGTGGGAACCGAAAACTTTTTAATGAGCTTGAAGTTGATTTTAATAAGCCCTGGTGAGTGGTATATGTAGTAAGTGTGTATTGTGTGGTAATTAAAGTAATTTTAAATTTACAGGTTTTTGTACGACGACACAAAAATATTCGTGTTTAGTGATGTTCCACATATGATTAAAATGTTAAGAAACCATTTTATTGACGACGGGTTTATCATTAACGGCAAAGAAGTTAAGAAGGATATATTTTAAATCTTTTATCGCTTCAATCTAGTGACTTAAAAATCACAAACAAAATATCAGTACATTATCTAAGCGTTGCTGGAGCTGAAAGACAGAAAGTTAAACTGGCTACGAAGCTGTTCTCACATACAGTTGCTCAATCAATTACACGAGCAGCCAGTTTAGGATTTTTGTGTCATAAAAATTGGAGTGAATGCAGTCAGTTCTTCAAATTGGTAATGAGATGTTTTATTTTAAAATATAATAAAATCATTATAAATTTTTTACTAGACGAATGACAGGTTTGATATAATGAATTCAAGGGTACCAAGACAGGACGCAAGAGAGCGATTACACGCATACGGCTTGTCACTTGGAATACAAAATGAGACGTTAAATAATATGTCTCAAATGATGTTAGATATTCGTGCGATTGGCAAAAATACGCTCTTACCATTTCAAAAAGGTACACATACATTTAATTTAAACCTTAAAAAATTTATCTATTGTAAAACATTTATTTCACAAGCATTATTCAATCAAATAACGCATTGAAGATGCTCCACAATGAACTAAAGAATCGTTATAATATAGACTACGTCTTAACATATCGCCTAAATCAGGATGTTTTTGAGAATTTTTTTGGGATAATAAGATCTAAGGGAGGTCCTCATGACCATCCCGATCGTCAAGAATTTAAATATAGACTTCGGTGTTATATTTTTTTTGGGGTACAACGAAGGCATCTTGGGCAGTAATGCAAATGTAGAGATACACAATACTACCGATTTGGAGGGGGTACATTATTCATTAACAGGTAAATTTAAACTAACAATTTAAAATCCTACAGTTTTTAAAGTTTCGTTTGATTTCTTAAGGTAAAATACTTAAAAGTATTAATCCCAGCATAGAGCAAAACGATTTGCCAAAAGAAAATTATGAGGAGGAGGTGGAAAACCTGAATTATGAGGGTTTGGAGAATTTGGCCGGCTATATTTGCAACGAAGATCCCAGTCTCGTTGCTAAGCCTGTAGAGTAAAACTAAATGGGGATAAGTTACTTGCTACAAAGGGATATTTAGAAAAGCACAAAAAATACTTTTTTTAGATGTAGAATGTATTTTAGAATACGGTCTCTTAATGCAGAAATGTCCCAAAATATAAATAAGCGTAAAAGAAAATTAAATAAAACAACAACGTAATATAAATAAAAAAAATATTTTTTTTCTTTTATTTTTTTTTAACAAAAATAATAATTTGCTCCACTGTTATGTTGACATATTTTTTGAGAGTCGTGACGTCGTTTCACCTACCTGCGCAGAAGAATAAAATTTTGTGTGCGTGATGTCGTCATCTGTTTTTCTATCATTATTGTTACCAACTTACCTTTCAAAACTGGGTAGCATCGTCAGATTGTATGTTTTGTATAGAAAATGTCAAACACCATACAAAGCTGAATATTCGTTAGGTGTTTATGGATACCCAAATAAAAGCATGTTTTTTGGCTTATACCAACACAATCCAAGTTTGACATTTCAATTGGTATAATGACATTAGCCACCTGGTGTAATGCTGCCACCTAATAAATGAGCCTTGGTAGATAGCATACATTAATATCCGTGAATTATATTGCCAGACATTGTTAAATTTTTATTACATTTCTTACAAAACATAAATAATTGGCAACATTTTACACCTTATTTGCAAAAAGTGGCGTTATTTGAAAATAGTTTTCGTGAGTTAAGGCCCAACTATAATGTGAATAAGCTAACTTAAGCAACTGTGCGGTTACATATAAAACGTATGTGGCAAACTATAATGTAGTTATGGAACTTTTCGTCAAGTTTCGTCAAATGTCATTTGCTTAAGCTAAGTGCCAAACTGAACGCATATTTCGTACGGAAAACACGGTTTGTGTATTTTTTTAAACTCAAGCAAACAGCATCAGAAAATATTCATTGATTTTAAATATTTTTTATTGTTTCTTATTTTAAACTCAGAAAAGAAAGCAAAACTTTTATTTTCATTCTTTGTTTTACAATACATCTATCCACTCATACACATTGTTATGAGTAAGTGTGCGAGCCTGGCGTATGATTACACACCACTGACGAGGTTTCCGACTAGCTGTTAACCTCAGGTAGGTCCCAACCCTCTCGCCAGTTGCGATATACTCAAACAAAAAAAAATTGCAAATAAAAACAACACAAAATCAAACATACAAACATTACTCACAGCACACCACAAACGAAAGAACCAGAGGTAGGTGTTTTCCTCTATTTTGCCCTCCCAACCTTGTTATGGTAAGTACCCTAAAGCGAACATTTGACCATAACCCGTATATCCACTCGACCGTTTTCTTCCACTTACCACTCCATTATTACCGTGACTTCAATAAATTTAAGCTACCATTTTTTCAAATTTCTACAGTCTCAAAACATAACTTATTAACAAAAATCTTATATTTACTTAATTTGTCTTAATTTTAGTTTGTCTTTTACTATACTCTATTTTACAAATTTATATATCCTAGATTTTCTAAATCAATATGGACATAAATCTCTATGGTTCGTTTACTCTTACTTTCATTAACTAATTGATTTTCTTTTCTTTCACTTCCTAGTTAGAGCTCAAATTGTTTATTTTATGGCCCTAATAAAAGGCTAACGATCAACTATTTTTTTTTATATATTTCTCACTGAAGGAGCTCCCTAAGTTCGACTATTTTCTGATTTTCAATATTAAGAATGACTATTCGCGACTAATTTGAGCGCCTAACACTATTTTATACTTTTATTTTACTAACAACAGAGATTTATGTGGACAATCATATGGACAAAATACTTAACACCTATTATTTTTTTTTATTCCTAGCAAATTGTTATAAAAATAATACTTTTTTATATACTTAACGCTAATTTTTTCTTATTTCCTTTTTTGACGGACACACACATATACATACGTTACATTAATTTCATACTCCCTATCACTGTTTTTATTTCGATGATCCTTTTTTTCCTTTAGTATTAGTGGGACCACGATTGGTTTCAAATATTCGGAGCCACTTGGTGTGAAATTACTATACATATATATCTATTTTTTTTAACGCTGGTGCTTAAACCTTTTTCCTGGCTTACTTTCGCACTTTGTGCTCTTTTCTTTGCATCACAAAAAAAAATTTTCTATATTTATAGTTTTACCTGGCTGTTTCCGGTGAAATAACTCAGTGCACCTTATTTTGGGTCCGGGTTTCCTTATTTTTAGTACAGCCAGCTAGAGAATTGGACACAACTTTTGATCACTTTCCTATACCTTTACACGTTGGCAAATCTAAATCACTTACGTTTATTTGTATTTGTATTTTAGATATGCTTTGTTGGCACAGATTTTCCCATGACCTGTTATCTCCGGAAGTATTAAGAGTTTTGCTTCTGTTTTCTCTTTGGGTTTTAACAACAACAAAATTTTCTAAATAATGGCTGTATTTATAACACACAGCTCAAATTTTACTTTGGTTTTGCTCTAAATTTTTCCCATCCGCTCTATTTATACCACCATCCAATCCTATATATACTGTATTGGAAGGATCTTCCCGCGTACATATGTATCTATTATGTATGTACTTATGTATTTTACGGCCTGGTTTTCGCGCCTATCCTTAAGGTATTTATGAAAGACAAAGACAACAACTCGACTCCTTTTCTAACTAACTGCTCGTTGATTCTGATAAATAGAAGTTTAACTGTATACTATGTAATATGTTTATATGCCATTCTTACATTATATTATTTCGGCCAATTATAAAAAAATGTACTGCATATCTAATTGTTGTCTAACATACATACATATATAAAAACATCTTTTTATTTAATTATTTTATTTTTTCTTTCTGACCTTCCTTATTCCCCCTGTAACCTCTCATCTAATCTAAAGGGATCATCCATCCTATATTTTACCAGGTCATCAGCATTTTCAGTGGCAGTTTTGAATACGTTAGAAAGTTTTCTATCCTTTCTATCCTACCCTAAAGATGAATGAAAATACGACTCTTCATTCCCCATTCATTTGTTTACGTTGACAATTCCGTTGCTCCTTATGTACTAAAACACTCCCACTAGTAACCACATCAACTGTCATACACAGACACTCGACAATTTTAACCTGAACCACATGTAAGTAGACTTGCATTGATAATTTTTATAAATCTTTTATTTTAGGCAATTCGCTCGATTAAAGGACTTGTAAGTATACAAAAAAAATTACCTGTATCGTTCTTCCCAAGGTAGATGATCGTGCCTTGGGTTCATCACCTATTTGCTAATTTCCTAACCTTTTCTTTTCTCTTGTTCTTTTTCAGCCTGGCAATTAATTGTTTTACACACAGGGACACGGGCTGGAGTTTGTGTATCCAAATAAGCAATGCCCCTCTCTATTACTAATATTAAGCCTGCGGGACTCGTGGCTATTAAGTTTATTTTATTATGGCCACCTCCTGCATGAATTGCCTTATAGGACTCATGGCCTCCCTACTTTAATTGGTCACATCCCGCATGCTTACCTTAGTCTGGGGACTCGTGGATCTCGTTTCGGGCCACCTCCCTGTCGAACTGTTCCATGGTACTCGTGGCCTTATCTAGTTGGCCACCTCCGGTATGGGTACAATTTACAGTGAGGGACTCGTGGCTATCATTTGGGCCACCTCCCTTCGTGAATTTTTCTTTCTCACCGAAATCGCAACAACATGAGTTTATTTATGTATGATCATTGTTGTACTTTTTAGTAGGCAAAACAAATAAAACAAGTAATGAAGTGAAGGATATAATTATACGTGATTTTTTAATATATTAGGATATTCCAACAAGTTAATTTGATTGAATTGCATTCATTTAGTAGTTATAAGAAGAAACAAAATTGCTAAAAAAATTTGAACAATACCTATATGTGCAACTGTGGCTAAAGAATACTTAAGTGCATGTAAGTACATTGTGGGCACCTAAAAGTCACATCTGAATTGCTTAAGTATTTGACAGATTTATCGGTCAATTCTGGCATTAGCTTAAGCCAGCATATTCATATTATAGTTGGGCCTTTAAGCTGGAGGTCCATACCATCCGTTCTTTGCATATGCGTTGTATGCGTTTCTGTACGTTCTCTCCGATTTTAAATTCAAGTTACATGCAATACGTCTTATGCGCAGGTAGTTTTGTTGTGATCATCTGTAGTGTAAATGTTTGTATCAAATAAACTCAATTTTTGGGGAAAATGGAAAGTGGAATTATGACTTTAATAGAATTTGTGGAATTAATTGATTTCATACACATAATATTTTGTAAGTAGTTCTCAACCTCAACACATTGACAGTTAACCAATACATTCACAGCGCCCACCAGTGTTGTAAACTTTATTACGAAAGCAGTTTCTTTTACTAAAAACTGTTTTAATGCAAAAAAAGAGAAAATTCAAATTCACCACACTAACATTTGGCTCTCAAAAATAACTCACCTTTTCTCATGATGCATGCGACGCATACAAAAGTAGAAAGTAGATCTACTTTATCCGTCCTATGCGTCTATACGTTCTTTGCGTTTTGTTCTGTAACTTGCCACATACAAATACTCGGATTCTACTCTTTTGACACATGCATACAACGCAGCTACGCATTGAACGGATGGTATGGACTTTCAGCTTCATAAATGGAAGAAACATTTCCCCAATTTTTAATTGGTGACTCAGCGTTTGACTATCTGAACATGTAATGAAGCCTTATCCATTTAGCACAGCCGCATCCAAATCAGAGAAAAATTTTAATTATTATGTTTCAAGATGCCGCAGAGTAGTAGAGAACGCTTTTGGACACTTAAGCTGAAGGTCCATACCATCCGTTCAATGCGTAGCTGCGTTTTATGCATGTGTCAAAAAAGTAGAATCCCAGTATTTGTATGTGGGAAGTTACAGAACAAAACGCAAAGAACGTATAGACGCATAGGACGGATAAAGTAGATCTACTTTCTACTTTTGTATGCGTCGCATGCATCATGAGAAAAGGTGAGTTATTTTTGAGAGCCAAATGTTAGTGTGGTGAATTTGAATTTTCTCTTTTTTTGCATTAAAACAGTTTTTAGTAAAAGAAACTGCTTTCGTAATAAGGTTTACAATTACATACATATGTACATATATGCAAGACTTAAATACATTAATATACATTTTTAACATAGATATTTCATGAACTATATTTGCATTAACTTAGTAATTAATTTTACTAATTGAGTTTATTTGAAAAAAATATTTACACTACAGATGATCACAACAAAACTACCTACGCATAAGACGTATTGCATGTAACTTGAATTTAAAATCGGAGAGAACGTACAGAAACGCATACAACGCATATGCAAAGAACGGATGGTATGGACCTCCAGCTTTAAAAACAAGATTTAGGAGAATTGGCAAAGGCATAGGCAATACCATTAATAATTGTAACAAAATTGTAAAGGCCTGTTGTATTCTACAGAATTTCTTGATAGAAGAAAGTGACATAGTACATGATCAGTGGCTAGAAAAGCGAAAAAGTTATGAGAATACTTTTAGACCGCAGCCACTGGATTCTGAAAGTTATGATTACGACTGCAATGGGAAAGCTATAAGAGATTGTTTAGCAGAACACCTTTTAAATAAAAACCGTTAAATTAAATATTAATTTCTTATTGATTACATAAGCTAAACTATAATAATATTCATACTTCAAATTAAAAATGTAATTCAGTTTTATTAAATTCTAAATAAAAATTTGTAAATTCATATGTAGGTATGTATGTATATAATAGAAATAACTGCAAGATTTTTTTAAATATTTCAATTCTCTCCCTCTCCATTTGTAAAAGCTCCGCTTGTAGCTTAAGCATTTTCGAATCTATTTCTTTCCTCTCTTCAAGATCCTGTTCCTGTTTCATTATTTCCTTGCTTTCTTTAATCTCTTCTAAAATTTCTATTTGAAAGATCTTTTTTTAGATTTTCGCTCTATTTTCACCCGATTGTCTTTAACTGACTCTTAAAATAATGAGGTTTTTGTTGGCTTCTCAGGAATCTCTTCAGTTTCGCATAAAAAGGAAACTTCATTCTCGTTGCCGTCGTGTTCTTCGATGCTGCAATTCGAGTCAACACCTAAAATAAATTGCGTCATATTAAAAACATTGCCTAACCAATGATTACTTATTATTGTTGCAATTGTACTTAAACTATCCTCCATAAGCTCCTCTACTTTATTGCATTTGTGGTTGCCAACCATAGAATGGACTTTATTATACAGTGCCCATGTAGATGGACTTCCTCCAGATGGACCAATTTTTTTCCTTTTCATTCTAAAATGAGTATTTGTATGTATGTAATTGTGTTTAAATGAATGGTTTAAGTTAATAAAAAATCTTACCTGTATTTGCTGGTCAAATTATGAACTTTAATGCTTATTTCATTTGGATTAAATTGTGTCGGAAATCTGCCATTTTATCACTAATTTCTTTATATATATGTGAACTTTTTCAGTTACCCCTTAGATGGTTTATGTTTTCCTCCCATAACTGAATTAGTAGACTTTCATCAGATTCAGTCCAAGTTGGCCACCTTTTATACATTCTGCTGATATATAACATCCACTCAATTAACGTAATTTAACTTTATTTTTATGTTTAACCGTACTTAGCCATTACAATATATGTATATTAACTTTATTTGTATAAATTTAACACAGATTCTTAAAATTTATTTATGGCGACTATATTATTATTATTTTTTTTAATTTTTAAATATTTGGCCAGCAACCGTATGTTTTTAACTTATTTATGAATACATATAATGGTTGTAAGTCGCTCATGGTTGAAAACAGTGTAGGATTTTACTCAAAAACAGCGTTGTATGTTGTAATTTCAGGCTTATTTGGTCGAAATTGATAAAAATTAGTCAATTTGATAAACGTCAAAATGTATGGGAAATTACTTAATTTTAACTTGTTTTCGGCAGAAATCACGAAAAAACTTTATTTCGTGGCACGCTGAACGGGCTAATACGCATTTTGGACTCGAAATAGTAAATAAATTAAAAAATAAATAAATTTACATATATTAATTCAGACTAGCACAACTGTTACATTATAAAAAAAATTTGATTTGTTCAATTGTAACCTACTAAATACATCCTCCAAAGAAATATATGACTTATACAACTTTCACAATTAAGGGAACATACACATTTACATATGTTTGCATTCATTTGTACAAGATGGTACATTTTTGTACATTAATTTCATAAATTTTATTTAAAACTTTTTTAAAAGGAATCAAAAATTAATTATTTCAAATTAATAAAGCTGAAATTTTCATCATTATTGTTATCATAGGGCCATAAAACAGATTTCATTTCAAATTGTAATGTTTTGTAAACATCATTACTATTAATACGGTAATTAACACTATCAGGAAGTTGGTAAGTTTGACAACAGTAATTTTCCCGTTTTAACCCATTGTTGTGTTAAATTTAAGTTGGTGCCACCAAAAATCAAAAAACGCACCGAAATTAAAAAAAACGCACCACGCACCAACTTAGAAATTTTTCACACAAAAAATTTCAAAAAGCACCCAAAATGGTGCGAAACGCACCAAGTTGACAACGCTGTTTATGTCTGTTAGGTTAGGATGGCTTGAAACAAAATAAATTTTAAATTAATTTCAATGCATTAACCTCAAGGTACATAAACAAATAAATATTATAATAACATTTGAAAAATATAATAAAAAAAAAGAATTTTAGTTAAAAAAAAGATTTTTTTTGGTCGGCTTGAAGATTTTTGAAAATAAAATATGGCAACACTGGCGACAGGTGAACTCTTTTCGATTAATTTTTGAGTATCACTCGCGATAGTTTTACACGATAAATGCGCGAGATAAATATATGTATTTGATATAAATAACGAAAGTCTTGGTCGACTGGGTAAAATCATTTTAAATTTTGTACGTTTTAACACTTTTAGCTGCACTTTTAGGCCGGAAACCACAATTGGAACCAGCAGATTAAGCCAGGTAAGTATGTGTATTTAAGATAGCAGCATTTATGACTTATTTGCACAACAAATCGTGCAGTTAAGTCAAAATTACTTTATGTATGTATGTATACATACATATGTACATATATTCCTTCTTATGGAATTAATTTTTAAAATCCATACAATGTGGTTAAAAATATTTGTGACTACCTTTTGATAAATTTATAAAATTACAGTTAGTAATAAAAAATCAATTACTGCATGTCTCATCACGCAATATTTATTTCTGAACAAAAGCAATAACGTTGGCAAAATAAAAGTACAAAAACGTTCGAGTACAGGATTATTTATGTTCTAAGCTATAGAACACGTTTTGTGGTATTTGTGTTTATTTAAATTATTTAATTAGATTTAAAACTATTTTATTTATATTTGCTTTATATATATTAAAAATGCTGCATTTTTACCACAGCTACAAGTTTCTTTTGTTTAATTCGCACAAACAACTAATTTCTATCAAATTTGACAGCTTATGTTCAATATTATTTCTTAAAACTAAGTTTTAGCAATTATTTCGCAATTTGTTTGCAAATAAATGTTCCTGTGGTCCACACGTGGGCATAGACTTGTGCCATTTAGTTAATTTCAGTGACCGGTCAGTTTAGTTCATTATTTATAAATGAACTAGTTCGTTCATTTAGTTCAATCGCTCTTTTTAATTCAATGAACTAGTTAGGTCTTTTGAGTTCAATGATTGTACATCTACAATTCTACATACATACATATGTATGTATGTATGTATGAATGTAGTGGCCTTTGACAATATTGAAAGCACGGATTCTGTGATTAAAACAGATTACGAAAATGAATGAATTGAATTGAATTTTTTTAGAAATCTCATAAATCCTAAATATTTTGTGTGTGTGTGTGTTTTCTTGTTTATTATTGCATTTGGGGTAGTAGTCAGTGTTGTCAACTTTGAAATTTCAAAACGCACCAAAATGGATAAAAAGCGCGCCATTTACAAAAAACCCACCAAGCTTAGAATATCTTTTTTATTTTAAAATGTTTATTGAATGAATAATTTTGCCTAAAAAGTATAATATTTCCCCTTATTGCGAATGGCGTCGTCGACGTCACATCAGAGACGACAGTAAAAGTTGTCGCTTGTCTACTCTTTGTCAACAGTAATTAACTGCTATTAACATGCTACATTAACTTACAAAGCTTTAGAGATTAGTAAGAGATTGTCAATAAGAGCCGATAAAGAGTACACAAGTGACAATATTTACTGTCGCCTTGATGTGACGTCGACGACGTCATTCCCAATAAGGGGTATTATTTTTTTTGTAAATGAGAATTTTTTTTAGATTTATTGAACTGTCGGAAAAAACATATTTTTGGACTTGTTCATATGTAATATGCTGAATATCTACACCAAAGATATTTATGACTTATATGTACAAGTAATTAAGGGCACACAAATTTATTTGTAAAAAATTATAAATTTTTGTACACTAGTTTTATAAATTCTGCTTAAAACTTTTAAGCAAGAGATCAAAAATTTATTATTCCAAATTAATAAAGCTAATATTTTCATCATTATTGTTATCATAGGGCCATAAAAAAGATTTCATTTCAAATTGTGATGTTTTGTAAACATCATTACTAATAATATGGTAATTAACACTATTAGGAAGTTGGTAAAAGTTTCACAACAAAAATTTTCCAGTCTTAACCCACTGTCGTGTTCAATTTGCGTTGGTGCCACCAAAAATTGAAAAACGCCCCAAAATTAAAAAAAAGCGCACCACGCACTAACTAAAGAATTTTTCGCACAAAAAATTTCAAAAAGCACCCAAAATGTTGCGAAACGCACCAAGTTGACAACGCTGCTAGTAATAGCCAGCAAGAAGTAAATACACATACATACATATGAAGGATTATAGAAGGAAAGCGCACAAACAATAAAAAGGGAAAGCAAAACGTTAGTTCATTTTGTGTTAGTTTATTTTGTGTCTTAGTTCTCAGTTCAAAAATTGAACTAGTTCAAAAATTAAACTATTGAGCGTGAAATAATTGATCTAGTTCACTTAGTTCAAAGTACTGAATCGTTCATTTTAAACTAGTTCGTTCATGAACTACACAAGACTAATTTATTAGGTGGCAGTACTAAGCCAGGTGACAGAATACACAGAAGTGAAGAAAGTGACAGGTAAAAAAGCTCCAATCAGCTTTTTTTTTAACTCGTGGAAAAAAGAGAAAAGTATAGTGTATTGATACTGTAGTGTATAACTACTTACCAATTAACACAGATTATAAACATTTATTGTACTAGAAAGAAGTATCAAAACAAAAACGACGACAAAATTTTAGGGAAAACGAGACAAACAGAAAAATACCCTTATCTTCCGTCTCGTGACACTTCTGTATGTTTTGTGGCCAGGTGACTAATGTCATTATACCAATTCAAATGTCACATTTGGATTGTGTAGGTATAAGACTAAAAACATGCTTTTATTTGGTTATCCATAAAAACCTATATATTACATATATATTCAGTTTTATATGGTGTTTGAAATTTCCAATAAGACCAGGGACCGTAACTGTTATGACTTTTATCCAAAAATTCGAGAAGAAAAGTTATTTCTTAACTTTTATTTTTTTAAGGCAAAAATTAAAAGTTATTTTTGACTTTTATTATTTTAATCAAAAAATAAAAGTTATTTTTTAACTTTTAATATTTTAAGGCAAAAAAAATAATACGCTAGTTTTATTTAATAATAATTGATGTATATTACAGAAGTCTATAAAAATTATTGGTATTATTATTATTATATTTGTTCAGCTGTTTAATTTTACCATTAAAATTGTTTCTAAGTTTATTTCAGATAAATTATATCTCAAATCCCCCAAAATCAATTTGAGTGCTGAAAATAACCTTTCTACACTGACTTGAGTTGCAGGTACACAATGTACAATAAGTGCGTATTACTTACTATGCAATATTTAATTCATTACTTTTATTTTTGCCTTAAAATTAATATTTTAATATTATATTATTATATTAATATTTTTATAGTTAAAACATAACTTTTATATCTTGAGTACAATAATAAAAGTCAAAAATAACTTTTAATTTTTGCCTTTTTTGATAAAAGTCAAAATTAAAAGTTATTTTTTGGCTTTTATCAAAAAAGGCACCAATTTAAAAATCACAAAAAAAAGGTTTAGTGGCCTTCGAAAACGTTCAAATAAATCAAAAATATAGAAACAAATGAATTTCGAATAATAATAATTAAAAATAGCCAGGGGCCTGTGGCAAAAATTAAATAAATATACTTAATAGTAACAAACCAAAGAAGTTTGTCTTAAGTAGAACAAAAAATAAGTAAAATTAACTAACATGTGCATAATTAGTAAAGAATAAACGACAATGGTAAGTCTGTTGTAAATTAGATATGGTAAATTTGGGCTTTGATTAAAAAACACGTTTTCAGCAAATTGAAATACGATGAATCAAAACAATTCACGTATTCCATTTGCAAAAAAGTTTCGTACGTAAGGCAGAAAATCTACATCAACTGACACCACACACAGTGGTTCAACTATGTGTTGTCAGAATATTTACAACTAACTTTGATGTTATTTGTTCATTAATAATTATCACTTGTAATTTGGCTTAAAAAAGCGATACGAACTTTATCCCGATCAAATAAATCCTAAATATAAAAACAAATGAAGTTCGAATTATAATAATTAAAAATTAACTTAAATTCATTCTATCAGTGAAAATTTAAATATATAAGTGTTAATATCTAGAAAAGATGTGATATCTTCTAAAAGGCTGGACCGTTTTTCTTAAAACATAGCTAAGCACCCTCCCGATAAAGTCTCCTTTTAAACAGAAAAAAAAACTATCGAAATCTGTCCAGCCGTTTGGTCTGTAAGTGAACAGACACATATATATAAACTACAAACTTTTTTTGGTCGGGAGTTAAAAACGATAAATAAAAACAATAAAATAATAAATAAATAAAAGAAATTTACGATAAGTAAAAACAATATTCAATATATTTGTAAACAAATTTACAAAATTTAATTTATGTAATTTAATTTTAGATAAGTATTTTTGAAAAGCAAGATACGTTGGTGGTGAAAAGGTGTGAAGAAGGCTACATGCCGCCTAGGTTATTCCCTTTTTGCTAATTGAGTTAATACGTATATTAATATTGTATTATATTATATTAATTACTATTTATTTTTAATTTCTTAAAGCATTAATTTGAAAAATGTTTATTTAAAAAATTGTAAACAAATTTTTTTTTTAAAACTTGTGATTTATAGATCAGTACTGATTAGTAGCTGTGACGATATAAAAATCAGTACTGATTTGTCAGCTCTGATGACATTTACATCAGTACTGATTAGTCTGACGATGTTTACTTCAGTACTGATAAGTAATATACTGTGGAGTGAGCAGTCCAGATATATGTTTTAGAGAGAGAAACAAAATCAAATGTACACGAATGTTTACACCAGTTTTTTGATATTGCCCTAAACAAAATGATAAAAACTTCTGATGTATAAACCCATCAGAAATTTCCATTACATGGTGCATCAAATGACCGTCATTGTTCTTGTAAGGTATATGACTAATCAGTACTAATGTCGAAATTAATAATAATAAACAAACAAAAATATTATAACATATTAAAAATGATCTAGAGATATTAAAAAAATTTAAACTTTTTTTATGTTTAGTTTCTTAGTAAATTTTTTGCTTTTGTCCACTGCATTTTTCACACCCCCTCAAAATCGATAGAGGTTTGCTTGGGAGACATCTGAAATTTAAACAGGGAAATTAAGCCTTAACACCTAACCCTCGAACTTACATATACATATATTTTTACATTTAACACATACGTACCATAAGCAAGTACTTTTTTAGTAATTAAAACTATATATTTCTATTCTGTTACAAGTATGTTTATTATAATCCTATTTTCAAAAAGTACTATTTTTAGATCATAATAAGATCACAATTCACTTATAAGATTTATATAAAAAAAAACAAAAACAGCATTTTTCTCTGGCAAAAATTAACTGTAACACTATTGGGTTTAAGAATTAATTTTTTGAGGCGCATTGTGTGCAGAAATCAACTTTATGCTCACCACAACTCGTCGAAACCACGAACAAGTTTGTAATACCTCCAGAAATTACGTGCTAACGCGACGAGTTCGGTTGTTTCCTACAAAAGCTCAGCGAAAATTAAGTTGGCAAGAAACTTACTGGCGATCGGTCCACGTTTTAAAAAGAAATATCTATTTTTCTTTCGGTGTTTGTCGTTCCGACGAAGGTTATGTGTCTAGGGTTAAGAAAGTATATACAAAATATGTGATTCATTGGTCGGTCAAAGTGGTAAATATGTACCTTAGAGTGGCCGATTATATTTTTTTATTTCTTATATTATCTCTCATCAAATCGGTTCAGTTTAGTATAAAACAAGTAAGAGTGCTATATTGGACTGTGCCGAATATTTACCAAAGTTCGTTTATGTAGTATAAAGATACATACATAAGCACAGAGTTATGTAGGTACATACTAATTTTGTGAAAAAATTCATACTTTTTGTGCAATTTTTAGTTTTTAGGCATTATGTTTAAATTGGTGCTTTTTTGCGATTTTTTTCATATAGGCAATTTTTTTGGTTTTAGCGATTTTTTCGGTTTTTGGCGTTTTTTTTAATTTTGGCGTTTTTTTTTTTAATTTTGGCGATTTTTTCGTTCTGGCGATTTTTTTGATTTTGACGATTTTTTTTTCATTTAGGCGATTTTTTTCAAATCATGAACACTATTTACCTTAAAAAAACGAAACATTTTACAATTACCTAAAAAATTCTGAGGGTGCTTAAATTTATTTTTATACCCTTTACCAAAAAATGATAAAAGGGTATATATAGGTTTGTCATTCCGTTTGTAATTTCTAAAATATTATTAAGCGACACATAAAGTATATATATTCTGGATCCTTATGCATAGGGAAGACGAACAAGCGATGTCCGTCTGTACGTGAAACGGGTTTTCCAAGCTCCCAGAACAGCTAGAGACTTCGTTCTTGAACTGGTGTGTCAGAAATTTTCCGAAAAATTTTGCTATTGAAAATCAACAAAATCGAGCAGACGGTTTCAGAGCTGGAAAACTCATACTCAATATTCCCATAGAAAATAACTACCGAAAACTAGTTTTCATTACTTTTTTATTAAATTAACTTATTTTATACTTCGGTATGAATAAAATTGCTATTTATAATTAAAAAAAATTTTAAAATTTAACAAATTAAAAAAACGTTTCCAGCGTTGGAAAACTTTAACTTTTTTTCTAATAATTAAACATATTTCATGTTTTAGGAAGAAGGCTATTTTCTCAGGAACGGTAAAAGCTACGGGTCTGAAATTTGGACAGTGTATGTAGAACTTTGGTCGCTAATACAACAAATATATACAAGCTAAAAATTAAAGGGTGTTCCAAAATGAGTGACGAAAACTTTTAAAATCCCATGTAACATACATACAATTGTAAGTACATATGTATATTGACACTTGAAATTTGTAAAACTAGTGTATTTTTATATAGGCTACAACAATTAACACTAAAATTAAAAAAATTTAAATTAAAGGGTGGTCACTCAGTTAATGAAATTTTGACTATGTAATTTTGACAAACTGCTATATCTTGGAAACCGTAAGAGCTAAACTGTTGAAATTTTCAAAAACGGTAAAACTAAAAAATCCAAAAGTTATAAAATCGCAAAAAATTTAAAAAAAATTGCCAAAACGATAAAAATCGCCAAAATTAAAACAAAACGCTCAAATTAAAAAAAAAAACGCCAAGAAACGAAAAAAATCGCCCAAACGAGAAAAACGTGTCAAAAGTAAAAATAAATTTCCACAATAACAAAAAAACGCCAAAACAAAAAAAAAATGCTTACATGAACAAAAATCGCCAAAAATTAAAAAAAAATCGCCTAAATGAAAAAAAATTGCCAAAATAAAAAATAAAAAAACGAAAATAAATCGCCATATTAAAAAAAGCGCCAATTAGTGAAAAAAATCGCCAAAACAAAAAAAAAATTGCCTATATGAAAAAAAATCGCCAAAAACCAAAAAAATCGCTTATATGAAAAAAATCGGCAAAGTCAAAAAATCGACAAAGCGAAAAAAAATGCCAAAATTAAACAAAAGCCAAAAACCGAAAAAAATCGCAAAAACAAAAAAAATTGCCTATATGAAAAAAAAAACCCCAAAAATTAAAAAATCGCTTATATGAAAAAAAAATCGGCAAAATCAAAAAATCGCCAAAAAGACAAAAAAAGCCCAAAATTAAAAAATCGCCAAAAAGACAAAAACAGGCCAAAATTAAAAAAATCGCCAAAACGAGAAAAAAGTGTCAAAACAAAAAAAATTCCCACAATGACAAAAATCCGCAAAAATCGCCAAAACAAAAAAATGCTTATATGAACAAAAATCGCCAGAAATGAAAAAAAATCGCCAAATGAAAAAAAAATCGCCAAAATCAAAAAAACCGCCAAAACGAAAATAAATCGCCAAAATTAAAAAAAACGCCAAAAACCGCAAAAAATCGTCAAAACAAAAAAATTGCCTATATGAAAAAAATCGTCAAAAATTAAAAAAAAATCGCTTATATGAAAAAAAATTGCCAAAAAGGAAAATAGATCGCCAAAATTAAAAAATCGCAAAAACAAAAAAAAATTGCCTATATGAAAAAAAGTCGCCAAAATTAAAAAAACGCCAAACACTGAAAAAACTCGCCGAAACAAAAAAAAAGTTGCCTATATGAAAAAAATCGCCAAAAAATAAAAAAACCGCATAAATGAAAAAAATTTCAAAATTAAACAAATTGCCAGAAGGAAAAAGTCGCTAAAATTAAAAAAACGCCAAAAACCGAAAAAATCGCCAAACCGAGAGAAGTGAGAAATTGACTAAAAAAATTGCCACAAAAAAATAAAAAAATAAAATATATAAAAAATAAAAAAATCGCCTAAATGAAAAAAAATCGTCAAAATCAAAAAAATCGTCAGAACGAAAAACTCGCCAAAATTAAAAAAAACGCCAGAATTAAAAAAAAAAGCCAAAAACCGAAAAAATCGCTAAAACCAAAAAAATTGCTTATATGAAAAAACACGCAAAAAAGGACCAAATTGAACATAATGCCTAAAACCTAAAAATTGCACAAAAAGTATGATTTTTTTCACAAATATAATATGTACCTACATAACTCTGTGCTTATGTGTGTATCTCTATACTACATAAACGAACTTTGGTAAAGGGTATATAAGATTCGGCACATCCGAATATAGCACTCCTACTTGTTTGGTAAAGGGTACAAAAATTAAAGCGGTTATTTCTTGATATTGACCCTAAAAAGAAGACTACTAAAATTAAAAAAAAACTCCTTTGAATTAATAAAAAAATACCACAATTATGTGTTTCGAAGTAATTTTCGAATACATCAATCTTCTTTTAATGTTAAAATTCTAAATATATAATTTAAATATTAAAATACGTGAATATACTCAAGTTATTGCACCTTAAAATAATTTACTGCGCCATTTGCAGAGATTTGCGGCAGGTATGCGGTTTACATGCATTGAAAAGCGCGTGACTCTAAACAGTGCTGCCAAGTTATGCACTTTTGAACGTTAGATGTATTTGATGCTGCAGACGTGCACTATAAATGCTTTTACGAACGTACCCTTTTTTTTGGTTTGCTTAAAGAGAGCAATATAATAATAAAGTTGCTTAATTTTCGAGCAAAAAAATATGTAGTTATTTTAGTTTTTGTTTTATCTTTAATTGTAAGGAAATGCAATAAAATTGTTTTTGGTGTAATTAAAATGAAAACACATAATAATATTAAAATTCAGTGGTTTATTTCGAATAGAGGAACTTTTTAAGAAAATACAAAAGTTTTTTTTTTATAAAAAAACTTGCTCAGGGTTTGAACAATACTGTATGTACTTAAGTACGTTAGTATGTGCATACGAACATAGTATGTAGTATAAAATTTCTTTAGTTATTTATTTAATATTACAAAAAAGTATGACTAGAATGATTTCCATCAATGAACTTTATTATTGACAAATTCTTCTTGGAAAATATTTATATTCATATCAGTATAACAAGCAACTGGCGCCGTAAACATATGTTACTTTAATAGTTTATCATTATTTTTTTACTTTTCTTATGCAAAATTTGCTTCAGATTATATTTTTTTATATTGACACGAACATGGCCAATTTCATTAGCCGGCTTTTATATTATAGATTGATGAGTGTGACTTTGCACATACGGAAGCTAGTTTCTGGAATTACCCTATCGGAAACTATTACTACGTTTATACGCAGGGCTTATTTCCAAATAAAACTGTAAATTGTTGCCATATTATCGTTTTTATTGCGACTTACTAATTCAGAAAACTATTCACGTTTAACGCACTATTTGCAAATAAAATGCTTGAAGTTGCCACACTTACAAATTTTTGCTAATAAAAAACTATAAATTGATAAAATAATGCACAAAAAACATTGATAGAAGAAAAAATTACCATAAAAACAAATTGTTATTTTTTATTTTACACATTTGAACAATTTTTTTGCAAACATAAGTAACATTTCCATGTAAGTGCTACCAAGTTTTTATACATTTAAAATGCCTTATAAACAGTGAGTTAATTTATTTGCAAATATTTTATTTGCAAATAGTGCGCGCATAAACGTAGTATATGTTAACTTTTTACTTTATTTCGCAACTAGTGTTGACTGGGACTTGGATTACTTTACAGTGGAAACAACTAACTATTTTAACATTGGGATATCCCAAGTGGCAATCCATTTACTGAATACAAGTCACCTTGTAGTCAGTAAGTTTACAAAAATCTTGCTTGAGTTTGAACTACATATGTATGTATCATTACACGTTTTATAGCCAACGTAATACTACCCAGCTGAGGTACCATCTAAAATAATAACAGCAAAATGTTAATATAAAATTGAAATTAGTTTAAAAGTAGCTGAAAGTAAATTTCGTGGCTGTCACCAAATCCGATTACGTACTCAATTTAAGAATTAATTTGGATATATTCTGGATGACATTGTACGTAACTTTTAGTAAGTCTAAGAAAAGTTTGCTGTAAGTTGATTATTTTTGTAGTCCATCACACATTCTCCGATAGGGTATTTAGCAATCAACATACATGCATATGGGCATTTCCAGCAAAAGGTAAACCATGACCAAAAATTTAAATGTTATTAAAAAACTTTGCTTGACCGATAGTATCATAAAAAACCCTTAGAATAATTTGGTTGTGATGTTTTTATATGCTATCTCAGTTGTAATGAAGAAAAACATGGCTGCAAAAAATTAATTTCTATTTTTATACCCTTTACCAAAAAATGGTAAAAGGGTATATATAGGTTTGTCATTCCGTTTGTAATTTCTACAATATTAATAAGCGACACATAAAGTATATATATTCTGGATCCTTATGCATAGGGAAGACGAACAAGCGATGTCCGTCTGTCCGTCTGTCTGTACGTGAAATCGGTTTTCCCAAGCTCCCAGAAGAGCTAGCGACTTCGTTCTTGGACTGGTGTGTCAGAAATTTTCCGAAAAATTTTGCTATTGAAATTCAGCAAAATCGAGCAGACGGTTTCAGAGCTGGAAAACTCAAACTCAATTTACCCATAGAAAATAACTACCGAAAACAAGTTTTTATTACTTTTTTATTAAATTAACTTATTTTATACTTCGGTATGAATAAAATTGGTATTTATAATTAAAAAAAAATTTTAAAAACTTAACAGATTAAAAAACGTTTCCAGGGTTGGAAAACTTTAACTTTTTTCCTAATAATTAAACATATTTCATGTTTTAGGAAGAAGGCTATTTTCTCAGGAACGGTAAAAGCTACGGGTCTGAAATTTGGACTGTGTGTGTAGAAATTTGGTCGCTACAACAACAAATATATAAAAGCTAAAAATTAAAGGGTGTTCCAAAATGAGTAACGAAAACTTTTAAAATCCCATGTAATATACATACAATTGTATGTATGTGTGTACATATATATATTGACACTTGAAATTTGTAAAATGAGTGTATTTTTATATATGCTACAACAATTAACACTAAAATTTAAAAAATTTAAATTAAAGGGTGGCCCATCAGTTAATGAAATTTTGACTATGTAATTTTGACAAATTGCTATATCTTGGAAACTGTAAGAGTTAAACTCTTGAAATTTTCAAAAACGGTCAAACTAAAAAATCCGAAAATTATAAAATCGCCAAAAATTTAAAAAAATCGCCAAAACAAAAAAAAATCGCCAAAATGAAAAAAAAACGCTAAAATTAAAAAAAAAAGCCAAAAACCGAAAAAAACCGCCGAAACAAAAATAAATGATTATGTGAACAAAAATCGCCAAAAATTAAAAAAAAAATCGCCTAAATGAAAAAGAATCGCAAAAATCAAAAAAAAAATCGCCAAAACGAAAATAAATCGCTAAAATTAAAAAAACGCCATAAACCGAAATAAAATCGCCAAATCAAAAAAAAAAATTCCTATATGAAAAAAATCGCCAAAAATTAAAAAAAATCGCTTAAATGAAAAAAAATCACCAAAACGAAAAAAAATCGCCAAAATTAAAAAAAAGCCAAAAACCGAAAAAAATCGCCAAAACGAGAAAAAAGTGTCAAAACAAAAAAAATCCCACAATGACAAAAATCCGCAAAAATCGCCAAAACAAAAAAAAACATTTTTATATGAACAAAAATCGTCAAAAATTAAAAAAAATCGCCTAAATGAAAAAAAATCGCCAAAATCAAAATAAAATCGCCAAAACGAAAATAAATCGCCAAACTTAAAAAATAAAACGCCAAAACCGGAAAAAATCGCCAAAACAAAAAAATTGCCTATATGCCAAAAATTAAAAAAATCGCTTAAATGAAAAAAAAATCGGCAAAATCAAAAAAATCGCCAAAACGAAAAAAAATCGCCAAAATTAAAAAACGCCAAAAACCGAAAAAAATCGCCAAAACGAGAAAAAAACTGTCAAAACTAAAAAAATTAAATATATAAAAAATAAAAAAATCGCCTAAATGAAAAAATCGTCAAAATCAAAAAAATCGCCAGCACGAAAAAATCGCCAAAATTAAAAAAAAGCCAAAGACCGAAAAAATCGCCAAAACCAAAAAAAAAATTGCCTATATGAAACAAATCGCCAAAATTTAAAAAGCACCAAATTAAACATAATGCCAAAAAATTAAAAATTGCACTAGAAAAAAAGTATGAATTTTTTCACGAAATGAATATGCACCTACATATCTCTGTGCTTATGTTTGTATCTCTATACTACATAAACGCACTTTGGTAAAGGGTATATAAGATTCGGCACAGCCGAATATAGCACTCTGACTTGTTCTAACTGTTAGTAATATTTAATCATATATCTTTTTTAATGTTCAAAACATTAATACATAAGTATGTAGTGGTTGTGCTTTTTCCATAAATATGTTCCTACAACTACAGTAATTTTGACTTAGCTGCACAATCAACTTTGCACGACTTTCTGTGCAGATAAGTCAAAAATGCTGTTATCTTAAATGCCAGGTAAATGTGCAGCTATACAATTTTTTACTTCAGTTTTATAAACATACATGCTTGTATATTTATGCAGCCACATATTTTTAATGTGTGCAGCTAAAATACATTTTTTACATGAGAATAATTTAAAACTTTCTAAAAATATGTTAAATGCGCAGGTATACAAAGTGAACTTAAAAAAGCATTTTGAACAATAATTACAGAAAATATATATTTTGTGCAGTTAAGTCAATATGCAGCTATCATTGATTTTTTGTATGAAAATATTTTAAAATTACGAATTTGTATAGGATTTTAAAGAATTGTGACAGGAATTTATCATTTTAGGCAGATAAGTCCAAAGTGCACTTTAACAAAAGGCAGCTAAATCAAAACTACTGTACTACCAATAGGAACAAACGAAGAGAGAGTAAACAAATATCCTATAACATTAATCTTTTCCATTTGTTTTTTGACATCTTTTATATAACGTTCGTTTTACATTTGACTCGTCAGGACCAAGTGTCTTAAAAGTTGGGTTTTAAATAAACTTTAGGAACAGAATTTAAAAATATTTTGCACTTTGCAAAAAACTTCAAAACAAATACTTTTAGAGGTAGGCAAAGTTTTTAGCGTTCGTCATTGTAAGTAAAATTTTATACAAAAAATAGAATTTAGAAATATTTTTTTATTTAGTATTCAAAGTTTGTCGAGTACATAATCATAAGTAATCCTTTATTTTCAGAAAAAAAATTGTTATGGGTTAACATATCCTTTTATGCAGAATTTGACCAAAGATGACAACAATTTGCTAAAAGAGAAAAAAAATCTTATGAGACAAAAAGATATCGGAACAAAAGTAAAAATGAAGGTAATCGTTTTCACATGTTTTCTTGTTTGTCTGCTTAAAATTCAATTTATTAAATACAAATTAATAGTATGTATGTGTTTAGAAAAAAACAATTTGGAAACAGACAATTTAAAATTTTTTGATTTTCTGTTTGCGTTTTGCTTTCATAAAACTGTTAAGAAAAGAAAATAATACGAGTAATTTTGCTCAAAAGTGAAAACCAAAACATCTTAAAATTTCAAATCGTCAATTTCCTAATTGTTTTTAATTCGGATACTAAATTCCAACCTAAACAGGTGTAGCATGTGTTTTAACATCCGAACTTAGAATAAAACATATGAAAATGATGTGCAAGCCAGAACATGGATAAATTTAATTTTATTTTTCTTCTCTTCTTTCGAAAATCGCATTAATTAATTAAAAATATGTCATACAATAAGAATTGAAAATAGTGAACTTACTCCCGATTAAGCATTATTCCTGTTTAAAATTCACTCTAGTTCAATTAAATTTTGTATATATCAATTGCTCAAAATTTTTTAAAAATTATGGTGTTCACTTTATCATTTTATAGGACGATATATATGTACATAATATCCTAAGCTGCATTGTTATTTGTATCAAATAAATAAATACATAATTTTTGTATATTTTACTTAAATACATTACTATGGAAAAATATGCCATGCAACGAATATAACGTTACGTATCAACTATTGCTTGTAAAAGCGACGCTAATAAAATAATTTCAACGCAACAAGCACTAACGCGAGGCCAAATTAGTACAGATCAATTTAAGTTTCGCATTTTTGAAAAACCGTGATTCATTTCGCAGGGATTTTCATTTTCATAGGTGCGAATTAACACAACTTCCTTTCTTGGTAACGTTCGTATCACTTTTTGTTTCCTAATATCTTAGAAACCTATTTATGCAAAAATACAAATTTACCACTTAATATAAAACCAGTCCAATGCTGTTCAAAAATTAAAAAATGAGCAAAATAATATATTTACTTTAAGTTTCCTTCCCCATTTAACACGTACGACAGTACCGTTCGTCATCCTGGAAATGCCCATATGTATACATGCACATGTACATAAGTATACATCAGAGCTGGCCATCGAGAGAAACACGAGAGAAATGTATTCGCGTATGTGTCAGCGTTACATTTCAGTGTAATTATCCAATAAGGCATGAGTTGCTATACTTCTCAAGAGTACGGAATATTTTTTTTAGATTTTTTGCACAACTTGTCATCGAAAATTTTCATGAGCGAGGAATTGCGATTATTATCGTGAACTATCATAAATGCGAATTGACATATGGTTATCTTAATTGAAAGTGGCCTATATAACAGCAATATTATCCTCATTGCGCACTCTTTGCATACGGGTTGGTGGATTAATGTCCAAAAAATGTGAAACTGGTGCGAACGAAAGCCTGAAAAGCCTTGCCGATGAGTCAACTATGACGACTATAAAATGACGTAATTTACGAAACACATTTCTCACACAGAACGAATTTTGATTTGAAAGTGTTGTTCGTTTGCTAGTGATTTTACAGTCAACTGGAATTGCCACAAGTTACAAATTATACATCTGCATGAAACTTAGTAATGATGTTTATGAAACTCTCGCTATAATTATACCCTTTACCAAAAAATGGTAAAAGGGTATACATATATAGGTTTGTCATTCCGTTTGTAATTTCTACAATATTAATAAGCGACACATAAAGTATATATATTCTGGATCCTTATGCATAGGGAAGACGAACAAGCTATGTCCGTCTGTCTGTACGTGAAATCGGGTTTCCCAAGCTCCCCGAACAGCTACAGACTTCGTTCTTGAAATGGTGTGTCAGAAATTTTCCGAAAAATTTTGCTATTGAAAATCAGCAAAATCGGGCAGACCGTTTCAGAGCTGGAAAACACAAACTCTATTTTCCCATAGAAAATAACTACCGAAAACAAGCTTTTATTACTTTTTTATTAAATTAACTTATTTTATACTTCGGTATGAATAAAATTGGTATTTATAATTAAAAAAAAACTTTAAAATTTAACAAAATAAAAAAACGTTTCCAGGGTTGGAAGACTTTAACTTTTTTCCTAATAATTAAACATATTTCATGTTTTAGGAAGAAGTCTATTTTCTCAGGAACGGTAAGAGCTACGGGTCTGAAATTTGGACAGTGTATGTAGAACTTTGGTCGCTACAACAGCAAATATATAAAAGTTAAATATTAAAGGGTGGTTCAAAACGAGTGACGAAAACTTTTAAAATCCCATGTAATATACATACAATTGTATGTACATATGTATGTATATTGACACTTGAAATTTGTAAACTTAGTGTATTTTATATAGGCTACAACAATTAACACTAAAATTAAAAAAATTTAAATTAAAGGCTGGTCCATCAGTTAATGAAATTTTGACTATGTAATTTTGACAAATTGCTATATCTTGGAAACCGTAAGAGTTAAACTCTTTAAATTTTCAACAGTCAAAATAAAAAAACAAAAAATTATAAAATCGCCAAAAATTTTAAAAAATTGCCAAAACGAAAAAAATCGCCAAAATAAAAAAAAAACGCTAAAATTAAAAAAAAAATGCCAAAAACCGAAAAAAATTGCCAAAACGAGAAAAACGTGTCAAAACTAAAAATAAATTTCCACAATGACAAAAAAACGCCAAAGACTAAATGAAAAAAAATCGCCAAAATCAAAAAAAAATCGCCAAAACGAAAATAAATCGCCAAAATTTAAAAAAAACGCCAAACACCGAAAAAAAAATCGCCAAAACAAAAAAAAGCCCATATGAAAAAAAAAATCGCCAAAAATTAAAAAAAAAGCCAAAAATTAAAAAAATCGCTTATATGAAAAAAAAAACGGCAAAATCAAAAAAAAAATCGCCAAAACTTAAAAAACTTAAAAAATAGGAACAGAATCGCCAAAACGAGAAAAAAATTTTTTAAACAAAAAAAATTTCCACAATTACAAAAATCCGCAAAAATCGCGAAAACAAAAAAAATTCGTATATGAACAAAAATCGTCAAAAATTAAAAAAAACGCCTAAATGAAAAAAATCGACAAAATCAAAAAAAATCGCCAAAACGAAAATAAATCGCCAAAATTAAAAAAACGCCAAAAACCGAAAAAAATCGCCAAAACAAAAAAAATTGCCTATATGAAAAAAATCGCCAAAAATTAAAAAATCGTCAAAATCAAAAAAATCCGCTAAAACGAAAAAAAATCGCCAAAAACCGAAAAAAATCGCCAAAACGAGACAAAAGTATCAAAACTAAAAAAAATGCCAAAAAGAAATAAAAGCGCCAAAACCGAAAAAATCGCTAGAACAAAAAAAATCGCCAAAAATATAAAAATCGCCTAAATGAAAAAAAATTGTCAAAATCAAAAAAATTGCCAGAAGGAAAAAAAGTCGCCAAAATTAAAAAAAAAAACTCCAAAAACCGAAAAAAGTCGCCATAACGAGAAAAAAAGTGTCAAAACTAAAAAAATTGCAACAAAAAAATAAAAAAAAAATTATATATATAAAAAATAAAAAAATCGACTATATGAAAAAACAATCGTCAAAATGAAAAAAAATCGACAAAACTAAAAAAATCAGCAAAATTATATAAATCGCCAAAATTTAAAAAGCAGAAAATTAAACCTAATGCCTAAAACCTAAAAATTGCACAAAAATTATGTATTTTTTTACAAAATTAATATGTACCTACATATCTCTGTGCTTATGTATGCATCTATATACTACATAAACGCACTTTGGTAAAGGGTATATACGATTCGGCACAGCCCAATATAGCACTCTTACTTGATTTTTATTCGTTTCGTTCCTATTTCATACAGATTAATAACTATGAAACAAGAGCAATGAATACTCAATAGTTTAGAACGCAGTAAAATGATGTTTGTTTTTTTACTTATACAACCAAAATGCGCTTTAAAAGTTACCAAATGAGAAAAAATATAACCAAATTTCAATATATAGTATTTTTATTAAATAACATCCCAGCAAAAAAGAAAGACACTCCAAAAAAGTCATGAAAATGTAGAGTTTGCGATGTGGAAGTAGTGAAAATTTTGATCCGTTCTAATGAGTTTAACATTTGGTTGTCATTACAAGAAATTCTCTTTTTCGATGCCAGGTCACTGAATTGGCAGCGATATTAAGAAAAATTCCCTTTTTTGTACTCTATGATAATATTTTTACCTAGAAAAATGATAAATAGTTAGTTTTAACTATTTGTTTCTTTTTATACGAATTTAAGCCCGAAACAGTAATTTCATGTAAATTTAAGCAAATAACTTTTAAATTTTAGACTAAAATTAGTTCATAAATTTCTTAAACAAAATAATTTTTTTTTAATTCTGGTGAGTATTTTCTAACACTGTGGAGGAGTTACAAGGTTTTGTATGACTAACATAAGCTTCTACATGGTTTTTGCTCACTCTCGGCAAATTAAAAATATAGATTTGTGGAAGCAATGAAAATGTAGTTCCACTAGACTGACTTCCATTTTTTTACTGGGATTTAAAATGCATACATAATTATAATGTAACGCATGTGATTTAAATACAGTTTATAATAATAACAAAACAAATATAATTCTTTTACGTACATATGTATGTATGTAATAAGTTAACGCTTGTACATGTATGTATATAAAAAATAACAGTTTTTTTAATATAAAGTAAACAAAACTTTCAGTTCACAGTATAATAGTTTGAATGTGTGTGATGTTAAATTTTAAAATGTAACCCTTGACACAAACCTTGTGCTTTGTGAAGCTATAAACATTCGACTAATCTCTTTCCAAAGGAAAGGAAAGGGAAAAATTAATGCAAATTTATAGATAAGGTGTTTCTTTATTAAGGCCCATGAATCTATTTCTGAAAAACATGAATTTGAACCAAATATCGTCAAGTTTTCAACTTTTAACTTCCTGAGGGTTACGCACTTTTCTTGAGAAGGAGGCGATGCGGGCGGACAAAAGTAGTCACCTTTTGTGGACACATAGTACTCTAAAAACGTGCATACTCAGAATTACTGGAAGTTCGAGTTTTCTGGAGGATTTTCAAAAAACTTTAAATTTGTCCAACTAATTAAGATTTTCCAAGATGTGACCAATTTTTTCTAGGAAGGAGGCGATACGGGCGGACAAAAGCGGTCATCTCCTATGGACCACATAGTGCTCTGTAGTACAGAGTTGCGACCATTTAGTTAAATTAAAAGTTGTTGACAGTGTTGTAAAAGAAAAGTATTTTAAACAAGTGAGTAGCAATCAAGGCGAATTCATAACAGGTGGCTGCACTAGCGATTTTAGTCACAGCTTTCTTATTTTCAGTTGCCTTGGAAGCAATACTAAAAATTGAAGAACATAAAAGCCTAAAAGTATAACATAAAAAATATTTACAAGTGTATAATTTTGTTTGGCAAAAAAAAATAACCAAAATGAGAAAAATATTCACATCTCCACATTAAAGAAAAAATAACCACTTTTGGTTAGAAATAACCAAAACCGGCAGCCCTGGTTCTAGGAGCAATTGCACAGTAATACTTTTAATGCAACACTATTGCTACAACAACAACTAATCATAGACAATTGAAGAGAAAGCCATTATATATCAATTAACCGTAAAATTTATGTTTCCTTAAAATGATATTTCAATGTAACGTAACGCCAGAAAAAGTAGCAATTATTTTCATTATCTCTACGCTGACGATCGAAAGTGCGTGAAATTTTGCATGTTAACAAATTGTTATTAGCTTAAGTGATAATAATAAAAAAATCGTTTATATAACAAATATTTAATATAATATTAATATTCAAAAGTGTGTAACGTAACGCCAGATTGTGAGTATAAGAACAATGTTTGTTTAAAATTTACTTGAAGTTTTGGTTTTGAGTTTGTTCGTTTGTTTTCTTCGCAGTCATATTTTGGGTATATCTTGAAATCCTTTTGTTTGATTTTTATAATTTTTTCACTAAATTTAAAGCTATTTAAGCGCTCCTCAAATGTAAGAAATAAACTTTTGTCAAACATGATTTTCAATTTTTTCCCCAACATTTTGTAGTACAAATGTCACGTAACGCCAGATTGGAATCACCCATATATATTATATTGGACTATACTTTTCTTTTATACATTTTATAACTTCTTTATTAAAATAATTTTTGTTGTTATTGTTGTTTTTATAGTTTTATTTTTTTTTCAATGTTTCCTTATATAACTTATTTTTACAATATTTTCTTATTTTCTGAACATATTAAAAGTAATAAAACATCTATATTTATACTAAGATATACATCATCATCATCATCCATAAATTTATCTTATAAAATTTAAATTAGATTTTGATAATTTAATTTAAATTAGATTTTGATAATGATGATGTTGTTGATGATGATGCTGGTGTTGATGATGATAATGAGGGTAAAGAATTTATGCTATAATGTCCCCATTCATATGTATGAACGCCATTTTCTTTAATAAATCTCTTATCATCTAAACAGCTTAATGTTAACTAACTTATGTGTTGGGAATATATTTGATAAATCTTAGATCTAAATATATATATAGTCATAATAAAATTTTTTTCTGAAAGACATTTTTTAAAATCAGTAATACTTAATTTAGCGGTGACGCAATGCTTTACACCTTTAATTTTTTTGATTTCATTCTCATCTCTATCAATTTTTACAGAATACATTTTAGCTCTTAAGCCAATGAATTCTTTAATAACTTTGCCATTACACTCATCTTTCCTAATACTTTTTTATTCAACAGTGGGAAATTATAAATATTTTTTTTAGAATATGCAGATGTATCGGAATGTATTGGGATATGATATGACATCATATATAAATGAATCAGTATCCATATAACACAGATTGCTATTTTCAAGATATTTTGTTTTCATGTTATCATAATGAAAATTATACATTTTATACTTTGATAATTTTAAAACAGAAAAAACGATATAAATAGGTTTATAATACAAAGTTCGCACTCTACTCATTTCTATGGCAATAATTTCTTCATGAATTTTAAGAGAACTATGAAAATTAAATTTTGATATAAGAGCTCTACCTCCTAACAGTTTACCTCTACTCTCCCATTCACAAACTAATTTTACGTATTTTCTTTTATCTACATTTTCCATTGTCTTACCGTATACAGCGTTGTTTAGATGCTTGAAAAAGATTTTTTCAAATGAATTTTTAGCTATTGCTCTATGATGATTATTTAAGTCACTAACTTTTTTAACCAAACTAATATTTTCTTTAAAATTAATCCATTTTGGAGACACTGTTAAACATTTCTATAGTGTAGTAATTACATATTTTGTTTTATGATTTAAGTCGGTAATTAGTTTTGATTGCTTCATAGTTTAAATTGTTTTGTTTTCGGCACAAAATGGAAAATCATTATGATAGTTGTGTAATGTTGATGAATACTCTAATTCCACTTCAACTATACCCCATAGGATTAGGTCTGTCTGCGTACACATATTTTGCATCATTTTGTGCAAAATGTTGCAAAATCTTACAAAATGTTGTCTGCGTACTCCAAATCTCTTGCAGCGAGAGAGCCAAAAAGAGAACTTTTTGACAGGTGGAAATTAGAGAACTTGCAAAATGTTGCTGGAGAAATTTCTTCTTGCAAGAATTTGCAATTATTTTGAACAGCTGTTTATTTACTTTTTGATTGAAATAATTTTTGTGCAAAGAAACTAAAAATTTAGTAGTTAGAATTGTGTTGATTTTTAACGTTTATAATAAATTATAATAAACAAAACATTTTATTTCATGCTAGAAACGTCCAAATATGCAGTGCGACCGTGGCGTAAGTGGATTGAAGATGGCAGAACCGATAGAGCCAGCAGAACTTTGTGGGACAAACTTTGCAATTGAAGAGGTGAGTATTTGGAATTGTGTTATATGTTAGTGTAATCAAAGTATTATTAACAGTACTTTACTTTCGATGCTAGAATCCTCCAAAGAAACAATGCGTTCGTCGTGGAAACAGTGACATGAGGAAGCACATAATAGTTACTGCAATGATGGTACTGGATTCTTCGTCATCCGAGAGTGAAGAAGATGATTCAGATCAAATTTTAAGTATATTACTTAATGGATGCATAGGCAATGATACATACTCCCGTCTAAAGCATTTTCTTATGAAGCCAAACGAAAGAAATTGTGTAAAGCTGTATATGGAAGAAATAGTGCCCAATTACAGCGAAGAGGAATTTCGAAGACATTTCCGGATATCGAGGCAACTGTTTGAAAACCTATGCGATCGGTTTTCAAACTGGGAAATGTTTAAAAAAATGTGTTACGACAAAAGGCTACCCGAAAGTGCTCACATGTTGATATTTTTATGGTTTGCTGGGCACGAGGCATGCAGCTTTAGAGATGTATCAGATCGCTTTGACATTAGTCTATTTGCAGTTGGTGCAATAATAGAAAGAGTGTCAATGTTTCTAAGTTCCCTTAGTCCGGAAGTCATACGGTGGCCAAGCGAACAAAAAAAGGAAATATCAAGTAAATTTTTCGCCGATAAATGTTTATTTCCAAAGGCTATAGGTAGGTGTCATGACTGATATACACAAAACCAAGAATAATGAATATACTAAATAATATCTTCATTTAGGATGCATTGATGGTACGCACATAGTCATCGATCCTCCGTCTACTTCTAAAGATGACTATATTGACCGGAAAGGCAATACAACAATTTGTATGCAAGGAATCTGTGACGAAAACAGAAAATTTATTAAAATTTTTGTTGGATACCCTGGGTCGTGTCACGACAGTTGGGTGTTAAAGAACTCACCTATCTACGAAAAGCTACCATCGTATTGTAAAGGTAATAGTGATTATAAAAGTTTAAGCATTATTATTTTAACTTTTTTATGCTTTCAGAATATTATTTACTGGGGGATTCTGCTTATCCATGCAATAAATATCTGATAACTCCTTACAAAGATAACGGGCATCTGACAAGAGCTCAGATACAGTTTAACATAAAACTAAGCTCTGGTCGTGTCCGTATCGAACATACGTTCGGTATTCTAAAACAGAGGTTTAGGCAGTTGTACTACTGCAAATTACGAGGAATGAAAAAATTGTGCCACTTCATTAAAGCGTGTTGTGTTTTACACAACATTGCAAATGAAGATGACTTAAACTTTACATCCGAGATATCACCAGATGGTGATGAAGAATTTCTAAATCATGAGCAGGTTTCACGTGGAAATAGTGTGCGAGATGAAATTTGCCAAGCAATACAAATTCTGTCATAATAATTAAAAATTTCATTTCATTACTTTTAAAGAATACTTTTAATTAATAATTTAATTAATTTTAAGTTTGTACAATTGTAATTGGCTTCAGTGCCATCTAGGCAATATTTCTATTTCGTGTTTATTAGTCACTGTAAAGAAAAAAATTAAATAAAATAATTCACTTAAATTCAATAAATAGAAACAACAAAAGTACTCACTCTTTTTTTAAAAGCAGAACCAATGATTCCAATAATGCTATTTTTCTGGCATCATTTGCTTCCTTTCTCTCTGCCCTTTCTTTCCTTTCTGCCCTTCCCTTCCTCTGCTCCTCTATACTAGCTTCTAATAGTTTGTAGAGTTTCTCTTCATTGGCGTTCTTCTTCTCTTGTAAAGACGTTTTCCTTCGATTAGAGCATGAAGCCGTCATATCAAGATTTTCTGTATATGCAAATGTAAAATATACCTACATATGTACATAAGTAAATCAAAAATAAATAATGAAATAATAAATAACCACCTTGCGAAGAATTCGGGAGTTCAGATAACCTGCAGTTATTTGAGTTGACCTCCGTTTCACTATCCAAAAGGTATTCAGAATTCACCGATCTTTTCTCCCGAAGCAGGTCATCCAATTCACTACGAAAATGTAAGCAAAATAACTAACATAATCATCAAATATATACTAACATTTTTTACCTTTGGAAAGGGCACGTTTGTCTACTTCTTCCAGTTTGCTTGTTGTTAAGCTGCGCCCTATTATATTGGCGCTCCAACGTAAAATATCTCCCCTCCACCTGGGCGGCGTTGAAATTGTGGCCATTATCACAAAGCTTTGCGGCAATGGCCACCCACATTTGCCGTTTATTTTTTAGGTGCAGTGACTTACCCACTTTTGGACGCATCTCCTTTACCAAACTGATTAACAATTTGGTGGATGTATCCAGCCAAATTGTTTTTTGAGCGTCCGTCTCACTGCTATTGTTTGGCGAAAATATTATTTTGTTGTACTCATTCATGCCTGCCATTTGGGCTGCCAGAGCTTGTCCATATTTTTCGTCTGTAAGCATAAACTATATTTTTAAATACTTAAGTTGTAATTTCATTATACTTACCACCTGGAACCCTTTTAAACGTTCCTGGCGAGCACTGCAATTCCAAATTATTTTTCTCCGTTGTAAAGCTGTTGAAGGGCACTATATCGGCCATTTCATTGTTTTTTTCCATTGTTAATCTGGTACTATGTTGGACAATGTAAGCAAAAGTTTTATAAAAAACCCGACAAATAAAACTAAAAACTAAGAAGAAATTGAACTTACCAAATTAATAACAGTGTAATAAACAAGTTTTTTAATTTATAATACTTTAGGCTTCACTTTAATTAATAATTTTTTAATTTGTCGCGAGAATTCACTTTTGCGTACACATATGCTAAAATTCTTTTGCTTTGTTATTTCAATTGTTTACACGCCGATCAGCTGTTCTCTTGCAAGATTTCACTGGATACTGTCTGCGTACTTTTTAAGATATTTTCAGTCGACAGAGTAAAATTGGTCTTAATAATTTGATAATGGTCTTGATAATTTGATATTTTAGTAGAATCATAATCACTAACGTATTTATTATTAGCAACTGTACGTCGTTTACTACATTGTACAATACCTCCCCTACTACTCCGCAAAACAAAATTATACATAATAATATCAGTTAACAATTCAAGTTCTACTTCTCATGATACAATTACAATACAATGTCACTATATACATTGCAGATAATTGTAAACCTTTGTTTACAACCCTGCAGTCAGACTGGGGCCATATGTCTGTATGTCAACACTAAAATTCTGGTAGTAGTTAGATTGTCTACAATTTCTCTTCTATTCGTTAGTATAAAAGAAGTAGAGAAAACAGAAGTGGTGTATTTCTGGAGGATTTTTCAACAATATAAATAAGTCCCTATGTACTTAAGGTACAGAAATGTACTAGTTAATGTCTGGTTGTTCCCATAAGAACTATGTAGTCACTACCTAGCGATTCAGTACATTTTCACCATCGACATTTCTTTCAAGGAATCTACAAAAATGTTAGTGTATGTGTGTGAATAAAATGTTTACAGCTTTGCCAATGAATTTACACATGGCTGTGTCTCCAATTACACATTGAAGAAAATTACGCTATAGTTTAAAATTAAAACAAAAATAAATAAAAATAGAACCCAAAAGAAGAATTACACACAGATTATACAAGACTTTAATTACATGGCCTACACATGTGAGTAGAAATTACACACTGTCTAACTACACACAAAACGGCAACACTAAATTACTAAAATCATGCAGGACTGCCGCGTCTGCAATTGTACTTAAACTGCCTAAAACATAAGTGTTGTAGATCTACCTCTTTTTAAAGTCGGGTTTGTTGGAAGCTACCTCTTTTTCATATCGAATCTACCTCTAAGAAAGATTTTGGGTTGGCATCACTGCATGCAACTGACATCAATGATTTAAAACATCGATGGAGGTGGGCAAGAACAAGACATTTTAACCCAAAAATTAAAGTTTATTTCAAGTCGTTAGCCCTATCATTAGACATATTTTGTATGTAATCGGTTGAGCTTTGGGTTCTCAGTTGATGAAAACTACTTTTTAATTAATTCTTGTGCTGTAAAACTTTTTTGATAAGTATAAACCAAATAAAAAATATTTTCCAACATTTTAAAGATATCTCTGCATTTATGTATGCAAATATTCTCAAATGTACATATACTTACATATGTATGTACACAGGTAAATTTTTATATAAAAATATCGATGGTGTTGGGTAAAAAGATCCAATATTCCATGTAAAATGTTGCGAGATTGCCTCTTTTTACGCAACACCAGCGATATGTATTTAAGATTTTATTATTAGTAATATTATAGGAAAAACTCAATTTTGTTTTATTTTTAAGTCCTACTTTTTTAAGCAAATGTGCGGGTGTTTTCCCTCTGCTCACCTCTTTTTATAAATCACGCTTTAACAACCTTAAACAAGTAAGAGTGCTATATTCGGCTGTGCCGAATCTTATATACCCTTTACCAAAGTGCGTTTATGTAGTATAGAGATACATACATAAGCACAGAGATATGTAGGTACATATTAATTTTGTGAAAAAATTCATAATTTTGTGCAATTTTTAGCTTTATGCATTATGTTTAATTTGGTGCTTTTTTGGCGATTTTTTTTCATATAGGTAATTTGGTTTTTGGCGACTTTTTTGGGTTTTTGACGCTTTTCTTTTATTTTGGCGATTTTTTCGTTCTGGCGATTTTTTGATTTTGACGATATTTTTTCATTTAGGCGATTTTTTAATTTATTATATATTTTATTTTTTTTATTTTTTGTGGCAATTTTTTTAGTTTTGACACTTTTTTTCTCGTTTTGGCGATTATTTCGGTTTTTGGCGTTTTTTTAATTTTGGCGATTTTTTTTCCTTCTGGCAATTTTTTTGATTTTGACAATTTTTTTTCATTTAGGAGATTTTTTTATTTTTTGGCGATATTTTTTCATATAGGCAATTTTTTTTTTTGTTTTGGCGATTTTTTCGGTTTTTGACGTTTTTATTTCTTTTTGGCAATTTTTTTAGTTTTGACACCTTTTTCTCGATTTGGCGATTTTTTTCGGTTCTTGGCGTTTTTCTAATTTTGGCGATTTTTGTTCGTTTTGGCGGATTTTTTTGATTTTCACGATTTTTTTCATTTAATCGATTTTTGGCGATTTTATTTCATATTGGTATTTTTTTTTTGTTTTAGCGATTTTTTTCGTTTTTTGGGGTTTTTAATTTTTGCAATTTATTTTCGAATTGGCGTTTTTATTTATTTTGGCGATTTTTTTTCATTTAGGCGATTTTTTTTATTTTTTGGCAATTTTTGTTCATGTAAGCATTTTTTTTGTCATTGTGGGAATATTTTTTGTTTTGACACTTTATTCTCGTTTTGGCGATTTTTTTCGGTTTTTGGCGCTTTTTAATTTTGACGACTTTTTTTCGTTTTGGCGATTTTTTTGATTTTGCCGATTTTTTTTCATATAAGCGATTTTTTTAATTTTTGTCGATTTTTTTTCATATAGGCAATTTTTTTTGTTTTGGCGATTTTTGGCGTTTTTTTTTAATTTTATAGTTTTTTTTTTCATTTTGACAATTTTTTTCGTTTTGGCGATTTTTTTAAATTTTTGGCGATTTTATAATTTTCGGATTTTTTAGTTTGACGGTTTTTGAAAATTTCAAGAGTTTAACTCTTACAGTTTCCAAGATATAGCAATGTGTCAAAATTACATAGTCAAAATTTCATTAACTGATGGACCACCCTTTAATTTAAATTTTTTTAATTTTAGTGTTAATTGTTGTAGCCTATATAAAAATACACTAATCTTACAAATTTCAAGTGTCAATATACATATGTACATACATACATACAATTGTATGTATGTATATTACATGGGATTTTAAAAGTTTTCGTCACTCGTTTTGGACCACCCTTTAATATTTAACTTTTATATATTTGTTGTTGTAGCGACCAAAGTTCTACATACACTGTCCAAATTTCAGACCCGTAGCTTTTACCGTTCCTGAGAAAATAGAACATGAAATATGTTTAATTATTAGGAAAAAAGTTAAAGTTTTCCAAACCTGGAAACGTTTTTTTATTTTGTTAAATTTGAAAGTTTTTTTTAATTATAAATACCAATTGTATTCATACCGAAGTATAAAATAAGTTAATTTAATAAAAAAGTAATAAAAACTTGTTTTCGGTAGTTATTTTCTATGGGAAAATAGAGTTTGAGTTTTCCAGCTCTCAAACCGTCTGCCTGATTTTGCTGATTTTTCAATAGCAAAATTTTTCGGAAAATTTCTGACACACCAGTCCAAGAACGAAGTCTCTAGCTCTTCTGGGAGCTTGGTAAAACCGATTTCACGTACAGACAGACGCACAGACGGACATCGCTTGTTCGTCTTCCCTATGCATAAGGATCCAGAATATATATAATTTATGTGTCTCTTATTAATATTGTAGAAATTACAAACGGAAGGACAAACCTATATATACCCTTTTACCATTTTTTGATAAATGGTGTAATAAATATCTTAATTCCGCAATGATATATCAGACAAGAAAAAGTATGCAATGGCATATTTGCGGTTTCCATGGTAATAAATAAGTATACCAGATGTTATGTATTTATGGTGAGGTTAGTTAAATTTTTGGTTAATGTCTGCACTATGGTGGTATCAAATCTCTTACCCATTAAAGGTTTATAGTAACTTCTGTAACTATAATGTTACCATAAAATTGTTGTGCAAAAAAAACAGCAATTTCATTTTTGAGCCTTGCGATAGCTAGAATTTTTTTCTTTTTACAGAGTGGTGGGGAAACAGAAATGTTACTATTTTACATTTTTTAAGTTGAAAAATAAAAGGTCCAGTTTCAATAACAAAAATTGAGTTATAATTAGCAAAATTTCAAAATCGAATTTTTCCGAAAAAGAAAATTGTTCTTTACGGCTTCAGCAGCAATTTTATGTGACTTTTTCATAATTCCGCTATTTTTAAATTATCCTTATTCTTAGGTTATTGAAGAAAATCAAAATTTTGACCTTTAAATTTACAGAATTCGACCAAATAATGTTTGGCAATTTGTACAAAATCTATTAACAAGTCTTTTTGCCGAACATATACGCTCATATTATTTGCAAATCACCCTGTGTTTGCAACTACTATGATACTTTTGATACATTTTTCACGCAAGTGAAGAAATCGTACCGTAAAAAACCTATTTTATCCTCCTTTTTTGAACAGTTGAAAAAAAGTAGTAGGAAAAATAGTATCGAATTTTGCAAAAAATGTAGCAAAATCCTATTTATTTCAACCCTGTTGAAATAATTTGTGGTGGAAAAGAGAAACTCTGTTCCATTCCCCAAAATTTTCCATACAGTGTTGCACTTAAACAGTGGTGAGGAACTAGTAACTATCATATATGTCAAACAATTATCAACACGATTAAAGAAAAATATTTTAATTATGAAAAGTACGATTATTGAATAAAATCTGTAAATTTAATGGTGCCAAAAAAAGAAGACCAGTTTTGAATAGGTGAAAGAGCCCTATAGCGGCTATAGGGATGTAATTTCTGGCATTTTAGCCGTTTAGAGGGTATACCACCCTGAGGTGAAATTTCATACTAGGCCAATATCAAAAGTTAAATATGTACGAATAAAATTTTACAATAAGCTGCGTTTTAGCTACATATATTGCAATTGTATTTCAGAACAAAATAATAAATAAGAATTTTTTATTAACAATAAAATAATACGAAAAAAGAAAGAAAATGAGAAAATATTTAAGAAATAAATGAAAAATAAATACAATGGCTTTCAAAGATACATATTTATTTGTATTATGCATGAAATACAATTAAACATGTATCTTACAAATGTATATATGCATACAACTATGTGCCATGACCAAATAAATAAATATATATAATTTGGTATGTGATAAAAAACGATTTAGACACTAGGCAAATTTGAAAACGATAAAAGGTATGATATGTTTTCTATAGTCGTTTTGTCAATACTTTGAAATTTTGTTTTTAATAATTGTTGATAACTTTTTTCCACATCTCTACTTACTATATTGTAGTGTAGTTCTTAAGAGTCAGTATCTTAAGGTTGGCTTAAAAATAATACACGAAGTCGATCCGAATTAATCACACCTTTTCAAAATGGCCGGTTTTCATCACATACCTGAATGGCTTTGAAAAATATTTGTATTATGCATGAAATACAAAAAAATATATGAACTAAAAGCTATGAAATACAGTGCCAAAATCAATAGCAAGATATTTGTATTATGCATGAAATACAATAAGAAACATGGTACTAAAGGTACGAAATACAATACAAAAATTAGTAAAATTGTATTATGCATGAAATACAATTGAAAATTTATCATATGTACACACAAACAAGCCAGAAAAATTTTTGTATTATGCATGAAATACAACAAAATAAAATAGCAGAGCCATCAATTTCTTTTTACTGTACATTTGTATGCATTTAAAATGGTGTAGGCCTACTGGGGAGCCAACCATTCAAAATAAATGGCAACGCACTGAGTGTAGTACCTCAACGGTAGTGTGGAAACCTGCACGAACACCAAAGTATTTTTTTCCAACAAACACTTTTTTTAAAAAAGTCCTTTTTTTAATAGAAATCCCACATTTACTTCTTAAAGGTGGGCACTTTGATTCCCCCTATCTTTTTCTAAAAAATACTTTTTCCAAAAGTACTTTTTTCTAAAAAATAATGTTCCCCAAAAAGTACCTTCTTCTAAAAAGTACCTTTTCCTAAAAAGTACCTTTTTCTAAAAAGTCCTTTATCAAAAAGCACGTTTTTCTAAAAAGTACTTTTTCCAAAACGTACCTTTTCTAAAAAGTACTTTTTCCAAAAAGCACGTATTTCTAAAAAGTACTTTTCCCAAAAAGCACGTTTTTCTTAAAAATACTTTTTCTAAAAAGTGCCTTTTCCCAAAAGTATACCCTCTAAACGGTTAAAATGCCAGAAATGAGCTCTTTCACCCATTCAAAACTGGTCTTCTTTTTTTGGCACCATTAAATTTACAGATTTTATTCAATAATCGTACTTTTCATAATTAAAATATTTTTCTTTAATCGTGTGGATAATTGTTTGACATATGTATATGATAGTTACTAGTTCCTCACCACAGTTTAAGTGCAACACTGTATGGAAAATTTTGGGGAATGGGACAGAGTTTCTCTTTTCCACCACAAATTATTTCAGCAGGGTTGAAATAAATTGGATTTTGCTACATTTTTTTGCAAAATTCGATACCATTTTTCCTACTACTTTTTTTCATCTGTTCAAAAAAGGAGGATAAAATCGGATTTTTACGGTATGATTTCTCCACTTGCGTAAAATAATGCACAAAAACCATTGATAGAAGAAAAAATTACCACACAAACAAATTATTATTTTTTATTTTACACATTTACACAATTTTTTTGCAAACATAAGTAACATTTCCATGGAAGTGCTATCAAGTTTTTATTTGTTTAAAATGCCTTATAAACAGTGTGTAATGTGGTAAGCAATGTTTGCCGCTGGGGAACATGCACTTTTTTATAGTACGTTTCCATTAGGAGCAAAACAAATTCTTTTCTCAAAACACTTTCAAGTGTTTCCATTATGCTTTTTGGTGGTTTGCTTCTGTGAATTTTCGCAATCAATTTGATTTTGTTATCAAGGCCGCAAACCTTATTATTTAGATTAGTAAATTTTTCACTCATTTACATATAAATACATCTTATGTCTTTTAAGCAATTGTTGAAAGATTGAATATTCTATACTAGTGCCATCTTTTGTCAGAATACTGCGGCTTTATTTTCGAAGTTTCAGCCAGCAATGCAGTATTGCATTGACAAGTTTTCTCATGTTTTAGAGGAAAACAACTTATTTTCGGTGTTTTGCTGATATGAAAAATGTATGGTTTTGAGCAAAACAAGTTTTCTGCTCCAAAACGTGTATATGGAAACGCACTATTAAGAAAAATCAAATTTATTCATATTAGTGATGCCAACTTTTTTGGCTGTAAAAGCACATCCCAGTTTTATAAAAGCACTAAAAAGCGTAATTTTGAAGTCGAAAAAGCGTAAAAAGCACTTACGTGAAAAACGAATAAAGATTAATAATGTTCGTTCCTAAGCTTTCTCTATTTCGGCAATATTATCAACACCTTTAATGAAATATATCAGACAAAAAAAGTATGCTTTACACTGAACATATATGTAAATACACCACGCTTTTATTAAAGTAATTTTAAGAAATTCACAAATATGAAAAATCACTAGTTAGTGGCTTTTTTTTTAGTTTAGCACTAACGCTCAGAAATTGGCATTTTGAATCTTCCAAAAGCACTAAAAATTGTGCCAAAAGCACCAAGTTGGTATCGCTGATTCATACATGTGTGCTTATAATTGGAAAATATTTTAGCTATTCATTTTCGAATGCGAACACAAAATAAAAAATTTTGCAAATCTCATTCGTGACAATTTATCATGAACGATTAAATTTCAGTATTCATACACGAATTTTTCTGAACCCTGGTTTTTGGATATATCGCCAAATGATGAGAAATACATATGATTTGATGTTTTTTTTAAATTTATTGTATTAAGGTCTGTTTGACCACTTCCTCAACTGTGCGACAACATTACCCTCTAAAGCTATACAGGCCCATTGATATAGAACAAAAGATAGTTAAACTGCGTATGTTCATACATATATGATTTTAATTTTCTTAATTTGTTACTTCTTTTAGGGCCATTATTACAACCTAAAGTTAGTTAAAAGTAGGATTTTATTAGACGTATAAAAAGTTTTATAAAAATTTTATTTTAACCTAAAGTGAGTGCTAAGGTAGAGGCAAATGTATTCTTCCTGGTAAGTTAAATTTAGGGTCTAATTTTGTAAAACGCAACGCCAAGCATTGTCAAATTTTATATGAAAAAATTTTAAATTACAAAAACAAAATACATACAAAATTTATCCACGCCAAGCGTTGCGTTTTACAAAATTAGGCCCTTAATTTATAATAATGAATATTGTTTTATACGTCCGACAAAATCCAAATATTCACTAACTTGAAGTTGTAATAATGACCCTTAAAAGATTAAATTAGTATTTGTTCTGAAATAATTTTTTTATATTAAAATATAACAAAATATTCCTAAAAAATACATAAAAATTTGATAGACACACGATCATATGCGCATTTAACTACTCTTTTATACAAATATTTTGTTAAATTCGCTTGTATAAAAAATTCCATTAATTTCCATTTAATTATTTAATTTATTATAAAAACCTTTGTATGGTATAATTTGTAAATGTTTTTAATATCCTTTAAAATCTATTATTATTATTTTTAATAACTTAATTTTAATGTACGCGAACAGGAGTATGAAGTTTCTTTTTCATACAAAATTTTTCATGTTTCATTTTGTAGACATACATACATACATATGTAGACAGGACCCCAGTTAAAAGTCTATAAATTTCACTTTAACTATTAACATTCGTGTTTGCGAATATCGTTTCAAATATTGGTTTGCTTATATCAAAATTTGACATTTGACAACTTTTACATAAGTAAAGAACGGAATGTCCTACAGTAAAATTCTTTGTACGGCATTCTTCAATATGCCGGAGAGTATTGAAATAGAAATACATACGAATATATCGAGAGCCTATGTTCCAAATACGGCAACTCGAATTTGGTAAAACTGAGTTTCCGACTGCAAATTGCTCCCCTATGCAATATTCATCTGTAATACATATAAATTTCGAATCAAAAATATTATTGTTTTATCGTTTTATATAATTTTTTTCTGCTATGTATATCAAAGTATAATATTTTTTGGTGAAAATAAATGCATAAATGAAAATAAAAATTTTGCAAATTTACTTGGGAGTAATTTCCAAATTTAAAAAAAAAAGTAATAAATATACCTCATACCGTATTGCATTTGGCATGCTGGATACGAATTTGCTAAGGATTTTGATATCCTATGGCTATAGAGGTTCCGATAAAAAAAATTGGTAATGTACATATGTATAACTTTTAAACTGTTAATCGAATAGAAACATAATGTCCGTGTCGATTATAGTCAATGATATAAGCTTTCGAAATTGATAGCTAGGAGTGACCCTGTTACATCAGAGAGTGAGTTAGAGAGTACTTAAGCTGACCACCTCAAGTTGGAAGAGGCTTTCAGTCAGGCTTAAGTAATTTTTTGTATGGTATATTAAGTTTTTTCATGCAGCTTTTCAATTCTTATATCTAGTATTTAGTAAAAGATTTAACAAATTGATTAAAAAATAAATATATTGAAGAAATATGCTAACTCTAAATAAATATTTGGTTTTCGATCGACTAAAATATGCTATCTCATAAAGATACACAAACCAGTTCAAAATTAAACTTTTTTTGCAAACCTATAAATTAGTATTAGCATACTTAAGCCATATTATGGAAGACACATCATTTATTGTTACAATAATAAGCGACTTATCTAGTTTTTCGCTCTACTGAAAAGTTAGCTTTTTTGAGTTGACATATTTTGAATATAGGCTCTCGATATACATTTTGTATTTGTCTCTACATCTTTTTGATACAAAATTAAAAAGTTGCTGCAACAATAATTGTAAGTTTCGACCGGGATTTATTGATATTAATGAGAAAATAATAAGATATTTTTATGTTGTGTTTTTGCTAGTAATTAAGTGTTGCTTTGTTGAGTTTAAATTTTTTATGAAAAATCACACAAAATTTCATGTTTCGAAAAATAGCGAAAAAAATTGCTAGATTAAAATAAAAATGACTAAAATAAAGTGCTAATAGCTAAATTCACTTTTCTTTCGGCTAAATGAGATGAAAAATTAGCCAGAAAATGGCCAAATTGGCATCACTGATATTAAGCAACATGGCACAAACATTCGTTTGTACTTAAAAGAGATCCATATAAAAATTTAACAAATATAAAAAAATCTTAAGTAAAGATCTTCCTAAAACATGAAATATGCTTAAATGATAACAGAAAAATAATTTTTGTTTATTTTACCAAAAAAATTTATTTTTTTTCAATTTACAACCCTACAACCATTATTTTGATTTTTCAAGTTTTTAATATTAATTTCTTTCTTTCTATAATATAGAATTTATTTAATTACCGAAAGTTTGATATAATTAGTTTTATATGCCAGAAAAAGCTAAAGTTGTCCAAGTCTGAAGCAATAATTTTTATTTTTCTAGTTATTTATTCCATACTATTTCTTTCTAAAGCTATGTACAGACGACTGTCAGATCTTACAATATTGTCAATGTACTGGCAATCGAAAATTGCCAGTACAATATTCCTTATCAGTTCACACGGTTGTAAGAAAATCTTACAATTTATTGCCAGACGATTGTATGGCAATAAATTCATCTGACAAAATCGTCAGTCGAAAAATTGTCAGTTCACACGGTTGTCATATATAAATTGTCAGATCTGTTGTTATGCGTTGCCAGACTCAAAGCGTTTGTTAGAAATTGTTAAATATCAATCGTTTGTGTTTGCGTTAAATGTAAAAAGTGAAAGTATAAATTATTATGAACCATAAAGAAGCAATTGCAATGATTTTGTGTGTATATATTTAATTATAAATGTTTTATTTAAAATCAAGCTTTTGCAGTGTTGCCCATAGAAATAATTCTCTTACAATGACGCCATTGTCAGATGCATAAGCTTCGCACATCTGACAATATTAAAATGTCTAACAAATATCTGGCAATAATTTTACAATGTGTTCACACGATTGTAAGATGTCTGACAATTTGTTGCCAGCTGCTAGTCTTTCAATGGACTGACAATGGTTTTTTTGGCAACGACTTCTGACAAAATTTGTTAGTTCACACGGTTGTAAGAAATTTTGAGCACAATTTACTGGCAATATTGTAAGATCTGACAACCGTCTGTACATAGCTTAAGACATAAAGTACATTTAATTTGCAAACAAAAATAATAATTGAGATAGTTAAATTTCCCAACCCTGGAATTATCCTTTTATACTTTTCTGACTCCTTATACCAATAAACTTCTTTAACAAATTAAAAAAAAATATGTTTAGTGAATAAGGAAAAAACTAAATAAGGAAAAAACTAGTTATATTTCGTTATTTTAATATCCAAGAAAAATACAAATTTTCCAGCTCTGGAGCTGTGGTTTTTATCTGTCTAATTATCTATACCAACCTTTTCTTTCCATAACATAAAATAAGTATATCTCATTTGTAAAGAAAAAGAAAAAATTAATTAGCTCTTCTAACTTTTATTGTCACAAAAAGTGTTAAGAATATGAGATATGTTTAATTTATATTGAAAAAAGAAAAATTAGTTGTAGTAGGTTACCTTTATATAAGAAAAAAAGTTAAAGTTTTCCAAAACTGGAAATATTCTTATATTTTATTGAAATTTTTTTATTTTTAATGCTAGTTTTATTCGTACCGAAATATCAAATAAGTTTACTTAACAAAAAAAAATAAAAATTAATTTTAAGTTCAAGTTTTCGAGCTCTGAGGCTGTCTGCTCGATTTTGCTGATTTTCAATATTTTTGACCATTTCTGATACAACAGTCCAAGACCGAAGTCTCTTTCTTCTCTAGGAGCTTCGGAAAACCGATTTCACGAAAATCAGATGGACGGACAAACGGAAATCGCTTATTCGTCTTCCCTATGCATAACGACCCAGAATATAAGTATATAATTTATGGGTCGCATAATCATATTGTAGAAATTATACACGGAATGACAAACCTATATATATATACCCTTTTCCTTTGAAGTTTTCACGGGAATCGCACGTTATCAACAAATTCCAACAAATTTTAATTCCAACGCACTCAATTTCTTCTTATCCTAGCATTTGCCATAACCATAAATAGGACCCAAGGTCAAATATTTTTAAAAAATTAGTATATGTTGCTGCCAGCAGAGTGCGATCATTTGTTGGAATACGATGTTATACGTATATCGAAAACTTCTTGTTAAGAGGACATCTTTAAAAAAAAAGATGATCGAGTGTTCAAGAAGAATATTGTTTATAAAAATTTATTGTTGCCAGACATAAATATGTAGATTATGGAAAGTAACATTACTACTATTCGTTTAAATAATTCAGTGTAATAATTTGAATTTACATGCCTATTCGCAGAAAAAGTCTTAAGTCAGTCATAACTTTTGTTATGATTGAGTTCTATATTAACTCTTGTGACTCGGTCGTAATTTTGTATTCTCGTAACATAGTCACAAAAAACCAAATTTTATAGTTATGTAACATTCTATGTTAAGTGAAAATTATGACAGTTGAATATTGAATGAAAGTAAATAGAGTAAAAAAGTTAATAAAAAAATCTAAAGATATAATATTGAATGGTAAAATTTGCCAGTTTAGTATATAGTGGTAAAAGATTACTGAGTTTTTAGCACAGCTTGTTCTTCGACTGTTTGTGGAAACTTTACTTTTGAACACCAAAATGAGCTTTCATCAAAAATGTCACATATTAGATAATCCCTGAAAGTGAAGACATTGGCATCAACTAGCTAAAGGTGTTTTTGGTAATGCTCCATGGGCATATCAATTAAACAAAAATTCCACTTCTAATGGCGTTTGCATTCTTTGGTCATCAAAGGGTCTTTAAATTTCAATTATTTGTCTGCAGATTGTTTTTGGGCGTCCATAAAACTAAATGTGGACTCTTGTATCACTTTCATTCCTACTACCATTTCCAACTTAGTTTGTTTTTTAATACTATTACTATAAAATGTCTGTCAACATTACTATGATCGTCTACATTCATGGTCTTTATTTTAAAAATTTCATGTTGTAGAATTTTGTTTTGAGAATCGGAAATTTTAGTCTTTAGTCACAATGTTAAAGTTATGACTATTTTCAGTCACAATACTTTTTGTGAATAGGCATGTTGATTTGATTTTCCAAACTTTAATAAAATGGTTTTACAGAAATACCAATACTTTCTAAAGAGAAAAAATATAACTAATAAATAAAAAGTGAATCTTCTTTTGTATTTTAAGAATTACATATCGCACACTAACGGCCCTGTTCTGTAAACCGAATACGAGTGATTTTTTTGTTTTCCAAAAATAATAATGGCATGCAGACGTGTTTAAAATCATACACGATAATTTTCTTTCAAAAATATTTCTATTATCGGAGATAGTTTTGTAAAATCGTGCGGTTTCAAATCGATCGGTTTACAGAACAGGGCCGTAAATCGTAAATAGTCACAACTCCACAAAAAATTCCAGGTTATCAGGAGTGACAAGAAACTTTAGACATTGTACAAAAGACGCAAGCATGTAACATAAAAAGTGGCATAACGGTATTTTGTATTGTTCAAGACTGTGTTGAAAATAAATTTTTTGTATTTGCTAGAGTTTGTTCAGTGGAATAGTTTATAAGAAAACCATTTCGATAACTTTAAGATGTGGGTATGGTTTATTGTACGATATTTTTGTATATACATACATACATAGATGTGTACATAAGAATGTATGTATATTTCAAGAATGCGGTCGATTGTGTCGACCACTGGCTATAATAGTTTGTTGTTAAGGTGTTAACAAAATAATAAAAAAAAAGAAAATATTTTGTTTGTGAAATAAACATGGGTGCATACATGCTTACATACTCATTTACAAAATTCATATAAAAATTTGTTGCATTGAAATAAATAACCAGAATGTGACACAGATTATTGGTATTAAAAACTGCATAAAATGTGTTTTTTAAATGTTTCCATTTATGCATTTTCATTGAAAATTTTTCATTTTTAGCTTTTACTTACAAAAAGCAGTTAGTGAATGAGAATGCAAAAAGATTTTTCAAAAAAATACCTACATGCTACATGCTACCTACACGTTGAAAAAAGTTACCCTAAAGAAGAATTAAACCATTAAGCTTAAATTAGACGTGACATAGTCATAATGCCATAACCATAACCAAACCGAAATTTAATTGGTTTCTATGGCGAGAGTTATGGCGTTATGGCGAGTCAGCTATAATCAAACACAGTGTTGCCCATTAGTTTGGTTCGAACGGCTGTTTTCTATGGCTATGGTTATGTCACGTCTGATTGAGCCTTTAGTTATAAAAAATGCATATGTATGTACTCATTAATACAATCAAGAATGATAAAATAAAGATTACGCCAGCGCACAAGAATAAAAAACATTTCTGCTCATGATGGAATTCTGACTAGAGCTGCAAAACTATCGATAGCGGCTCCATTCGATAGTATTTTTTAATCCCATCGATACTATCGATAGTTTTTGATTCTTGTAAACTTTTCAAATGTGTACTTTTCGAATATAAAATCTTAAATTTTTTAATCATTCCTTAAAGTAAAAATAAAGTCGATTTTTTCAAAACTTAACTTTAACGAAAAAACACACATAGTTGTATAATTAAAAATAAACGAAAAAGGAAACAAAACATAGATCAATAAGAAATAAATCAGAAAGAATAAAAAGTAAAAAAAATCCCTTATCATTACTGAAAAAGAAAAAGTATTGTTTCATATAATTTTTTGCATGTCGGTGTAGAGCACAATTAAGTTTACATTCGGTAAAAACTAGTAAGCAATCGAACAGCATAGCTATAAAATACAAGCTAAATTGTATGGTGACGTAACGTGACAAAAAGTGGACTTTTCTGTGGAAATGCCCATTTGGAAATCACATTTTATTACTTACAGACCCATTTATATATCGGTAAATTGCTGGAAAAACGTCATAGCTAAAAAAAAAACGTTTGCTAGTTTTTAATGGGAATCTACAACAAACAATTTCCTAGAGGTCAGAGTATTAACACAAAAACAACTTTGTTTAAATTGTGACCTTGTTTTGCAAATCAGGAATATGTCAATGCGGAGACAATCGAGTAGTAGCCAAATTTAACAGCCGCCAAATTTATTCATGTGTTAAAGCCGTTGGTACATAATCATTGTATTTTTTATGCAATTTGCTTGTAGTAGTTTTAAACATTACATCTTATCACAAATCATACAGAAGTGTCACAATCATACAGAAGTGACGTACGATAAGGATATTTTTCTATTTGTCTCGTTTTCCCTCAAATTTTGTCAACGTTTTTGTTTTGATACTTCTTTCTAGTGAAATAAATTTGTATTAGCTGTGTTAATTGGTAAGTAGTAATACACTACAGTACAAATACACTATACTTTTTTCCACGAGTTTTAAAAAAACCTGATTGGAACTGTTTCTTCTTCACTTCTCTGTATTCGGTGATCTTATGTTGAAAAAAATCAAAACTAATTGATATATTTTCACATTTAAATACAATGTATAATGCATATAACTTTTTTTTTACTAAAAATTTGACAGGCACTACGCTAAGGGGAATATTGTACGATTATAAAAACCGATGTCTTAGGACAGTTTGAAACAAAAATCTTCCCCATTTAATGAATTTCTAAAACCTTTCAAATTAATTTTAATAACGATAAAAGTTCAATAAACCGCGAGCGAAAAAGTCTAAATGTTATTAACGTGATATATTTTTCAATATATCCCTAGATATGAAAGTAAAAAGTGAACTCACTGTATAAATTATAAATGCCAGCATTGAAACAAACAGTGATTAAACTTACAAAAATTATCTTAAATACTGCAATCAAAAAAATTCTAATTCCAAACTTCATCGAATTTAGTGCGTAACATTTTTTAACGATCGCGTAAAAATAAAAACGCAATTATTCTTATTTTTCCGTGGACTATTCAGCACTACATGTCAAATTTTGATATTTGCAAAAATTCAAAAAAATATAACCCTTATATACAAATGTAATGATAACCATTATTATAAAGCATTACAGGCGGTGAAACCTTAATATTGCATTTTTTATTCCACAGTCGCCGTCGTACCGTTTTTATTGAATTTTTTTAATTTTTCAGTAGCGTGGTTTGGTCGATAGTATTGCTATCGAAAAAAATATATCGATAGTTAACTTGAAATAAAACTATCGATAGTACCATCGATAGTTTTGCAGCTCTAATTCTGATTTCACTCACCCTGTGTTCTCATTGAGGTAGTTTACACGGGATTAATTATGCTGGCACAACATGCTGTAGGCAAATTCGGTGAAGAGAGTGGTTTTTTGGTTCGCATAATTTTTCAACCAGCTTCAACCCCGCATTAGCAGCACAAAACCAATCCATACACACTTGCGAAACCACAGGTTCGGTGTTTTTTATTTTACAGAGCGTATTTAGTATTTAGTTGGCCATCGTCGTGGAAACATTAATTTAAAAGAAGAAAGAGGTTGGTCACGTCAACAAACCTTTAAACTAATGAGTGGCTTTATTGTTTTTTCGTGTTAAATTAATTATATCAGTCTTATTTATAAAAATTATGAAGGCCTTATATACTTTTTAAGAGAATTTTGTATGAAAATTTGTTTTAAAAAACCTTTTTAAAGCCTTAATAAGTTTTATAAATAAGGCTGTATGAAAATAGAATGAACGAGATTTTATTTAATTCTTTTAAAAAAAGTTACAAGAAGTTCTTCTGGATAATGTAACTATTTAGAAATTTGAATACATTTTCGCATTAATTCATAAAAGATAATGAAAACAATTTTTTCATTTTCATTTTTTAGTAAATATTGCCAATAATAAACAATTGCTCATTTATTACCATTTTTCCTGCAAGTATGTTCCGATACGTTTATAACGAAAACCAAACTTCAAATGAATAAATAAAACACTAACACACACAAAGCTGTGTATACGTATACATTTTATGCCAGATTAATTAGTCTCGTAAAATTTGGAAAGAAAAAAATTGTGCGGCTTAAAAATTGTTCTCGTGTAAACTACCTCATTTGCTAGTAAAATTCAGATGTAGAACATAAACACTCAAATTTCACAGCGATGCCAACTTAGCTATTTTAGAGCTAAATTTAGCTCTTTTTGATTGCTTCTAATTAGAAATTTTTCGCTTTAGCTCTTTTTTAAATAAAAAGAGCTAACAAAGCTCTTTTCAATTGTGGAAACGGCACGTTTGACACTTTTTGGATCTTATAGTAAATTTTCCCGCTTTAACCCTATTTTTCTGCTTTGGGCATTAACGTATTTGGCAACTATGATTTTGCAAATGCTGATATGATACTTTTTTTCGCAATTATGTAAGACACATATATTTATGTATTTAGGTATTTAAAATTGTAAAACCCCATTTTTATTATAAAGTGTTCGTTTCTGAGTAATTAGAAAATTTTCCACAAATTATTGAAATGGATTCTTACTGCCAAAAATATAAGAAAGCTTGGAAAAAAATCCCGCGTTTAAAAAAATGGATTAAACCAACAAAAGATCCTTCTAAAGCTAACCCTTTTGGAAAATGATTTGTAATGTAAAACTTAATAAATATTTGTTGCTGCCACCTAACAAAGCATATAAAAGAAATAGCGCTATTTGACCAGATGTTCAGGCTGAGCACAACATGTTGACTATAGGTAGCGAAAAAATTTTGTGATGAAAAATTACTCAACTGTTGAGTGGAGCGTAACTACTCAACTATGCGTTTCTAAGACAAACACTCAACGGTTGCGCAACTGTTACGTCTTATGAATGCGACCATTGTTAATGCAGATAAATATTTGCATTAATTGCTGTGAAACGATTTTATTTTAAATTATTATTATCTTTATTTTTTCTTACTATTATTTTTATTAATGTAAAAAAATCTTGAAGTGCAAATTGAATAATAAATATGTACATTCATATATTTAAAGCGGAAAAATCTTGAGTTTTTAAATTTAGCTCTTTTCAGCTCTTTTTGGCTACTCAGTTGGCTCGTTTTGCTTTTGAATTGTTGGCATCACTGAAATTTCATACTTGCTTCTCTCTTCGCTTTATTTTGTTTTTAATTTTCTTAGTTTTGCATATGATATAAATATAGAAGGTACTTCCATTCTCTCATGTTTTCTTGACATTCACCTTCTGACAGCTAAAGGTATTCTGAAGTTTCCGGTAAAATCGTGCTACAGTATTAGTTTAATATTTCCCCCCTAGTTTCCTGTTTATTTGAAAATTTTATTCAAACATTATTTCAAAATTGTTTTTATAAAATATAGAATTAAACAATTAATGCAAAAATTAATGCATAAATTCTGTTCGACGATTGTATCGTCTTGTCTATGGACGAAAAAAACCGAAGTTGTGATTCTTTAAAACATTACACCGCGTTACACACATTCTCTCCTATGAACCAAATATACTTTTTCGGAAAGGGGAGAAAAAATAAAAATACACGTGTATAGGCGATTTTCATGCACACGTAATGTAAAAATTTGGAGTCCCTTCAAGTTATGCTGAAAAAATAAAAAAAAAAATAAAAAAAACCGAGAATTGATAAAAATCTATTTTTTTTTTAAATTTGACATGATAAAGACATTTCCACGAGTCTGCCTGCAAAAACTCAGCTCGATTGGATCACGGAAAAAGATTTAAAAAATAATCCAAAGTTTTTCAGACAGACGGACACTACGAGCTTTATATTTTATACAAAAAAATTCTGACGTGTACTTGAAAATCGCCGATACACGTGTGTTTTTATTTTTTCTCCCCTTTCCCTCCCCTTGGTTCATAGAACAGAAAAAAAGTTCGTCTTTGTAACGCGGTGTTATTTATTGTCTATGCTAGAAGGTTCGTGTATTTGCTTTATGATTTTGTTCTAAACATTATTCCCAACACATATTTTTTCATATATTTCTCAAGCTATTGTATAATATATTAATTTAATTTTTATTTTTTAAAAACATGGTAATAATATTTTTATTTTTCATTATCAAAAACAACAACCATTTTTGAATTGAGTTGAATTGAATTGATGAATTTTATTGAGACTTAAAAAATCATTAGTTTTTTTATGTTTAAACAATGAATGAGAGAACTTAAGACTATAAAGTATTATATTAATTATAAATTAACATCGATTAATGCAACGTGCATAAACAGCATAAGGAAATATTATTATATTGAAATAAAGTTTTACAAAAAAAAATTGCAATGCTTGCTCCCGACATCTACAATTCCCACGAAAACATAAATGTGAAAAAAAGCCAAGTTACTTTCCATAATTTCGGCCATCAAAAGTAGTGAGATAAATATTTTCACCAAGTTCGTGCTTGATACAATACCTATCACTGCAATATGGTATGCATTATATAAATTTGTAATCGTAAGGGTGTTATATAATTTCTAGATAATCTGCTTACTTGACAACATTTTTCCCGATATAAAGAAATGAACAAACCCAGCTGAAAAAATATGTATGGAGCATATATGATATCCCATATATGGTTTGGATCCGAAAAATGAGGGTATATGGGCATATATGATTATATATAATCATATATTTTCATACATGTATGAGTAAATTCCCTCCACAGTATGCAAAGTTCATATTCATACACTCTTGATTCACCAAAGCGCACTGCTGTGCAATAAATTAAATTACTAAAATTAAATTTTTTAAGACTTGAAAGAGAGGTTGTCTTTAATGAAATATTTGTTTGGAAAAATAATTCAAAATGAACTAAGTCATTTCATTCATCAAACGGTGAATCAATTATTTAAAAAACACATAAATCTTATTCGTACATAACGTTTAGCTTAAGAAATTAGATAAAAACCTAATGCAATTAATTATAAATGCAAAAATAATCCGCCTTACAATAGTTTTCAATACAGTAATATGAACTTTGTTTCTTATCTAGAGAATTTTTTTATTTTCTATAAAATTAATGACTGGACTATCCTTTTGATTATTTGATATATTAAATGGGGCTACAATGTGTAAAATCATACAAGAATGGTTTTTTTGTAACAAAAAGTTCTTCTTTTTGAAACGTTGAGGTTACGCATATATACTTTGCATACCGTATGTATTTTCTAATGGATTTCCAATTCAGCAGTGATAGAATTCCAAGCTTTTTTGACTGCAAAAACGATCTCATGTGAGATATCATGTATGTATACATTCTTATATGGCTCCATATATAAAAATTTATATTTATATATGGATCTACATATGAAGAGCTTCATAATTAAATGTTCATATATGAGCTCATATGTTATAATAAATTTCATATATTAGTTCATATATAATAGTTTTGCCATGTATAATCCCATATATTTCCATATATGAATTCATACATATTCATATATAGTTATATACATTCATATATTAAAAATATATGGACCATATATAATTTTTTTAGCTGGGAATATATATTATTTTCTCCTTTCTTAGAAGAGCAAAAATATTGCCAAGTTAGCACATTATCTAGAAATTATATAACACCCTTACGATTACAAATTTATATAATGCATACAGTGATAGGTATTGTCCCACACACGAAATTGGTCAAAATTTTTATCTCACTGCTCTTGATGGCCGAAATTTTGGAAAGGAACTTGGCCTTTTTTCACATTTATGTTTTTGTGAGGATCTTACTACTTTTTGGAAGGTATTCTTAATAAAGCTTTTTAAACTTTAAATTTATAGTTTGTTATAGTTCTATTCATAATGTCTGTGCCAGTTCAGAAGGGCAGAGTTACATAAAATTATGGGTTATAGGGTGATATGTGCACCATTGTGTCATAATAAGGACCGAGTAGTTTGCTTAATTTTTAAACAGTCATCTGAGTAGAAATATGTAAAATATAGTGCAAATTTTAGTGGGAGTGACCCCGCCTATTTATCTTAAGTCTGCTCAAGCGAAGTACTTTTGAAAACGCAAAATTAAATGCTAGCATGAGTGAAATGTGCATGCAAGATATTAATACAGTAGCTTGTGTTTTAAATTTATCTAGTTGGAAACTTACCCAAGCCTATTTTTTTTTGTTGCAAAATTTCAGTTCTCTACCGTATAATATTTCGAAAAAAAAGTTTATAAACGTGGCCCTACTTCCCTAATTTAACAATCGGTGCTTTCAGATTTTTACTGTTCGTAAATCCTTTAACTTTAATTCTTAATTTTGAGCTTAAAGTGCGTGTCCATGCTCCCCAATTGAAACTTCGAGGATTTTAAATCTTTCGTGGTGATCTCTAACTTAGATATATTTGCGTCTTGAATTTAAGCTCTCTAGTGTAAATTCTAGCTTGAAATGTTATGGCCCCCACTCTCCGTCACTTTTTTAAACTCAAGATTTTGTTATGAGCAGCGCTCAAACATCATCGTACCCTTTTTAATATGATAGCTTTTAGGTAAAGCTTCAGTTAAAAGCTTCACTACAAAATTATCGTGGGCCCTGCCCTCCTGGTTCAAATATTTGGGTTTTTAGATTTTTATATTTGGTTTCTCATCTTGACCTACTTGTTTATCAACTTTCAGCTAACTAGCGTACATTTTATTTATTTTCTTCTTATGGGCGTGATACCGCCCACTTTTTCAATCTCAACACCTTCTGGAGCCGTTAGTTATCTTTCCTGTCGAGTTTCGTTGAAAATGGATAGTAATAAATATATAAATATGTAGTACATTTAAATGTGCTGACCGGAAGTACATGAAATAGGAGGTTTAAACTGTATGTTAACGCCCACTCTTTTTAACAAAAATTTATAGCCATGTATTATTATAACATGTGTGCCAAATTTCAATAAAATCACTTGTGTTAAACGCCTTAAATATGTGTTTTTAATTCTGAGCTTTATGGGAGTAGCCCGTAGCCTTGCTAAAAATTTTCGGGTTTTCAGATTTTTCTAGGTGATTACTCACAAAGTTCTACTTGTGCACCAAAATCCAGCTCCCTAGCGCAGATTTTAATTTTAATGGGCGTAGCCCCGCTCCCTGGTTAAAATTTTATGGTTTTCAGATTTTTCTAGTTCATCGCTCACCTAGATCTACTTGTGTACCAAATTTCAGATCTCTATCTAAAGCGGAAGTGCTTCATCAATTTGATTAGTGTGTCAGTGGTCAAAGGTCAGTGAGTCAGTGAGTCTTAAAATATGCACTTTTTGCACCTCGATATCTCAGAAACCTTTTGTTCTGAACTGTTCAAACTTCGCATATGAGGTAACATGGATTTATTCTAATTATGAATTAAATTTTAGAATTTACGACTTCGGTGAAAAAGTTATCAGGGGGTAAAAGCAGCTCGAAAGGCTTCCTGCAAATATACACACTGCGTACATTGGCCGGAACTTGGCCTGGCGCACTGCTGTGTGCCTAGATTTCTAATAAAGTGATTTATTCAGAATAAATTTAGAACTAAAAAAATAAAACACAAATAAACTTATAACTAAACTTAAAACTAAATTAAAAAAAAACTATATGTTAACCTCTGTGGGTACCAGAAGTACCTTGTAAAAGTTTTGTCCAGAAATATTTTCTGGGGTCTCCCGTAAAATACCTATTGATGAACGATAATTTGTATTTGACCAACTAAATTTAGATTCGTTTGAAATCATAACTTGCATTATATTGCCCTCAAAATAAAATAGTTTTTCAATAAATCGTTTTAGTAAATTTAAAGCATAATCGGAAATTGGTAAAATAGAAGCCTTATTATAAATATAATTATTTGAATATCTTTTTAAATGTGTTTTATAATTTCAAATACCTCCATTTTTTTCATAAAAGATCAACCATTTTTTCCTGGTGTTCCACAAAAGTGGCTAATGGCTTATAATATCTGTGAAATAGACTTGCCAAAAGATCTTCTTCAATATTTTAGAAAAAAGTGTTACAAACAACAAGAAACGAATTATGTAGATTAAACAAAATTCAACATCAATTAATATTTGTTAAACTTAATGAAAATTCATTGTCAACTAATCAAAAACATCAATAAATTAAGTTTCTCAACGCCAAATTTATATGAAAATATAGTTAAAAGATTTGTTTAATAGAACACATAAAAATATGAGATAAATAAACACTTCTAAATCTTCACAAATGTTTAGGTTATCTATATCACTTTAATTTTTCGCAAATTTTTGTTAAGAGAATTACCCATTTTTGTAAAAAAAAATTCTAGGGGAAGACTAAAATTTTTTACTATATTTTTCTTTATTTCTCTCAAAAAACAAACTTCAAAAATACCCATTTTTAAAAACAAAGAGAGAATGGAAGTACCTTCTATATTTATATAATGGTTTTGCAGCTTGTAAACAACCACATTTAATTTTTTTGGAAATCTCTCTGAGCAAATTAATTACAGGGCTGCCAACTACCACAAAATACATAAAGTTTTTGCATGAAATTATAAACTTCACATGTGATACAGACTTGGTAGTCTTTTGTAGCGCGTTCTAAATATCACTACGATCAACATTATATAGTAAACATTTAAAGACAACTTGACCGCAACATACATAGCATCAAATTGCATTGAAAGCATTAATTGCGTTCGCGTACTCAAAAGTTTTTAAAAATTTTTACTGAACTTTACTGCATTTTACTAAATTGCGTTCGCGTACCCAAAATGCAGTAAATGAGAACACAAATTGAGAGAGTAAAGTGATAGTTCTCTACTGAATGTTTTGCAAATTTTTACTGCAGAAATTTGTCGTAGTAAAGTTTAGTAAGATAAAAACATATGATTCAAAATGTAAACAAATGAAAAGTAAGCAAACGAAAAGTGTAAAAGTTTGAGAAAAAGTTAGATAAAGATTGTGAAATTCATTAAAAAATTATAATTTTATAAAGTATAATAATAATAACTGTTAATATACGAGTAAATACATACATTGTAATTTACTTTATTAATACTTTTGTTTTGCAAATTATTCATATTACTCAGAGTTGTAAAACTGTAAAGTATCTGGTTACCTAATATTGCACTTGCTTTTAAGGTAATCAGTAACATTAAAAAATAGTCAAGTAATTTTTTATTAATTTAACCAAATACAAATCAAGGAAAACAAAAAGAAATTAATTACAAATATTACATGAAATAAATAAAATTTTTCTTAGATTGTTCGTGTTATAAAAAATATTGCAACGAGTACCAATAAGAAAAAGGTTGAGTAGTCAAAAGTTTATATATTTTTCAGCACTATGTGGAGTGGGACTTAGCTGTTCCTTTAATCTTACTAATTTTTACTATTTTGCCGTTCGCGTCCTTTTTGTGGCAACAACTCTTTTTGAGAGTAAATTTTAAAAATTTTGCAGTAACTACTCATTTACTGCATTTTACTGCAAAAGTAAAAAAAACACACCTTGTATTGCGCACTGGACATTTGACACTCATGCATTCGGCCAAATACCGCTACATGAAGTGTTAGATAAATGCATTGACAGACTGCAACGTAAATATGTATTTTGTACAACTGTTATTTGACACTCACTGGTCTGATCAAAGGCCGCAGCATAATGCACTTGAATAAATCATGTTCAATAACCACCATGTGTTTATATATATAAATATAAATAATACAGAATATATGTTTTCCAAATTTCTTATGAGACATACGCCGCACGCCCACCGTGAGAAACTAGAAAGAACAAGTTGCCTATTAAGCATATAACTTTTCTTTTATCTCTTATGTTGAGGTAGGTTAAGCATTATTCTCATAAGTAGTATATAAGCCAATACAATTTTGTATTTAATTTGATTCAGTGTTGAAACAGTGTTGAGACAAGTTGATTACGGAGAATTGTGTTTTTTGCAAGAAAAAAAGTGATAAATTTGTACTTACCTGCGTTACATACGCAAAGTGTAGAAGAGATATATATAAATCCAAGAGGTGAATAAGTGTGTGAAACCCTTAGCTTCGATTGAAAAGCAAAAGGAGTGGGTTTTTCCCACAAAAATCAATAACCCAGTATGGCGACAGTGGCGGATTGTCATTCAAATAAAAGGCCAAGAGTTTCCTGCCAGGATGAACTCACTAAAGAAAATGAAGATTTGAAGGCGAAGCTGCGTGATCTTGACGCAGCATATCGAAGGCTGCAACTTCGAATGGAAGGCATGTGCAGAAGATTAAATGTCCAGTACGAGGAAAAGGAAGTGTTGGAAGAACCTGAAGAATCTGAAGAAGACACCTCTGGCAGTGAAGATTAGCCAGAGCCTGAAAAAATGGTGGTGGGTGAAGTGTACTTCCCACCAAGAGCCGATGAAGACGAGAGCCAAACTACTGTCGAAGCTGGCCCAACTACGAGTGCGAAGGCTGCTGCACAATGGACGCTGGTAAACAACAAAAAGAGGAATGCTCCAGTAAAGAAGAGAACCAACGAATCATCTACGGAGCAACAACATCAAACTAAGGGTAAGAATGTACCAGTTGTGACAACTTACAATATCGTCGTTAGAGACATTTGTAATAAGTTAGAGACTGTCTTAGGGCACAAGGACTACAACATAAAAATATTATGGAAAAACGTGACCAATATAGGGGTATGTACCATTGCCGATTTTTCTAAGCTAAAAACGTTATTGAAAGAGGAGGGTGTGAATTTTTACACTCACACTACAAAAACAGAAAGACCGTTCTCTATAGTAGTGAAGGGACTTTCGGAAAGTTTTGAGACTAACGAGGTGCAAGAGTATATGCGGGGTCTCCAAATTAAGTGCACGATTTTGGGACTGCATAAAATAGGTGGCAATAGGTGGTTATTTCAGTTAGCCAGAGATTCTGACCTAAAGGGGTTCAGAAATATTCAATTTATTCTCCACTATAGGGTTCATATGGAGAAAAATAAAAGGAGGGACTTGATTCAATGCTACAAGTGCCAACGTTTTGGTCATGTAGCCATAAACTGCAACATGCCTTTCAGGTGTGTTAAATGTGGGGAGTCTCATGGACCAGCAAATTGCAGAAGTGTTAGTGACAGACCCGACAACAGGTCAGGCTGTTAGAAAAGTTGGCTTGCCAGTGAAGTGCGTCAACTGCGGAAAAGAGGGACACGCCGCAAGTTCAAAAGAATGTCCAAAGCGCTTAGAAATCATTCGCAGAAAGTCGAAAAATGTTATGTCAAAGGTAGAACCCAAACAATCTACTCCTGTTGTTAATAGAGACGTTGTCAATGGCTTCTCATATGCTGCTGCTGCCAAAACAGTGGTCAGTAAGCCCCCACAGGCTAGGGTTACTGGGACCAATACCCACACTCCGACCAACAGTATCAGTGTAGCATCTGCTAGGACTGAATTCAATATTATTGATAATGACTGTCAGCGCCTCTTTGGTGGCGATATTTTGAGCTGCTTGGGCAGGTTGAAATGTTTTGCTCGGGAGTATAGGGCACTCACTAATGATAGAGATAGGTCACAGGCTCTGCTTGGGATGTTAATTTCCTTACAGCATGATGGCTAATTCACTTAAAACCATATTTGTAAACGTTAATTCAGTCGTGTCAAGGCATAAAAGGCACTATCTAGACTTGTTTATTAGGGAACATCGACCGGATGTACTTTTGATAGCCGAACATAAGCTGTCACCCAGACACAAGTTAGACTTAAGGGGTTACAGTATTTTTAGACAAGACCGACAAGGCAGGCAAGGGGGTGGCACTGCTATCTTAGTTAAGGACAGTATAGCCTGCAGTAGGATAATATGTGAACTGGGTTCCATTGAAAATACTGCTGTTAGGGTAAAGAAGGCAGATGGTAGCTTAATGACATTCATATCAATGTACTTGCTACCACGAGAAACTTTTTCAATTTCTGATTTAGATCCAATATAAGAGCTTGCTCGGAGAGGAGGACTAATAATTGGTGCAGATCTAAATGCTAAACACTGATATTTGGGAGGAAACCTTTGCAATGCAAAAGGCCGCACCCTTCGGGAATTTCTCCTTTCATGTCTGGACATGGAAATACATCGGACCAATGGTCCCACCCGAGTGTGTGATACGACATCGTCATATATAGACTTAATTATGTCGTCAATTGACATACTACCAGGCCCAATGCACCCTGGAGGGCTGAGAACTTTAGAATTTGAATCTGATCACTTTGCTGTAGAATTTATTGTAGAGGTAGATAGACTGCAACAGAGACCAGTGCCCACAATTTTTAACTTTGACCGTATAGATAGAAATAGGTTTAATAGTATATTAGCCCGTGTGCTACCAGACATTGAACTCCCAATTGACCGTAATGTTTCACCAAGTGAAATTGATAGCTCAATTGATGCAATGACCGTGGTGTTTAGAAATGCCATGGATGAAGCTATCCCAAAGATGCCTACGGGTAATAGGGGACTCCGAAAGCTTCCAGCAAATATTCTCAATTTCATATCTGAAAAGAAAAGACTGAGGAGAATTTTATATCGAACTGTTTATCCGAGTAGGTACTCGATTTTAAAAGCTGAAATAAGAAATTTGGATCGAATCATTCAAGGAGCTATAGCTGTTTTTGAGGAAAAATATTGGTCAGATTTCCTTGAAAACATTCGCATGAACAGCAAAACTTATCGTGATATAAGAGCTGCCGGAATTAAAAAAAGGGTACTAATTGAAGGTCTTAGGACGACGGGGGGAACACTCCTCATTGAAGATAATGATAAGGCTAACCTGTTGGCTGATAAGTTTCATGAGATTCATAGAGATGGGAATAATTTACGACTGTCTCCACTTGAGAATGTGGTAACTCAGGAGGTTTTGTCATTGCAGGTTTATAGCCCCTCAATGGTTTTTGGAGAAGAAATTATGGCTGATGGCACCATTATTGATTCTGGCTCTAGATCATCTGAGTGTGAAATTATTACACCCGGTGATATAGGTCATGCTCTTAAAACTAGAAAAAATAAGAGATCTAGTGGTATTGACGGAATACCAGATTTTGTTCTCAAGAAAACAGAGCTGGCAGCATGGCGATTTTTATCGATACTATTTAACCATTGCTTCAACATTGGGTATTTCCCTACTAGATGGAAAAAGCACTTGTTGTCCCTATTCCAAAACAAGGAGCAGATTCTAGAGAAACAGATAGCTTTCAACCAATTTCGTTGTTATCTTCCTTCGGCAAATTAATGGAAGGATTTTTACTATCCAAAATTCGAAGAAAACTTGACAACGGCAATATCCATAGGGACTGCCAATTCGGTTTTAAGAAAGGTCATTCGACATCGCATGCTCTTATGGTTTTCTCTGATTTTGTAACCAGAGGCCTAAACAATAGATGTCCTACACTAGCAGTTAGCCTAGACTTTTGTAAGGCTTTCGACACTGCTTGGCAAGACGGGATTATATACAAAATGATGCATTTAGGCTTCGAACGCTCTACTTGCAAACTTGTGGCTGAATTTTTAAAGGATCGTTTTTTTGTTGTGAAAGTAGGTAGTGATCTATCAGAGACTCGAACTGTAGAAGCCGGTGTTCCACAGGGATCATTATTAGGACCTGTGCTTTATAATATTTTCATATCGGATATAGCACAGCCATCTGCTAGGGACTTGTTGCTTATTTACGATGACGACATTTTAATTGCAATGAGCGGTCCAAGTGCGAGAAACTTGAACCAAAGAATGAATAATTATCTTAATGTCCTACATGAGTACTTTACGAAATGGGGTCTTAAGTTGAATATGAATAAAACGGATGGCTTAGTGGTTAAAGGCAGGAGAGGGCGCCTCTTTCCAAATGCAAGGCAGTTTATACCTCACCTGATGATCGGAGGTGAGTTAGTAAGGACCTCTGACAGAATAAAGTACCTGGGAGTGATATTTCACGAGAATTTCGAACTCTACAGGCACATAGATAATGTAATAGAAAAGACAAAGAGAGTTTTCTTCACATATAATAGTATTTTGCGTCGTAGGGTAGGGCTGAATACTAGAATTAAACTCATTATCTATAAACAGATTATAAGGCCCCTCATAGCATACGCTTTTCCAGTCTGGTATGGAATTTCCTCACACCAGATGGAACGGCTTAGAATTAGGGAGAGACGAATTCTCCGCTCTTGTCTGGGACTTCGTCCTAGTATTCAGCCTGATGGTACCTTCAGTAGGGTTCATTGTTGGGAAATCTATAGGGGTATAGATTTTGAAAGAATTGACGCATTTCTTATAAGTTCTGCTATTAGATTCCTTGAATGTTCATCTTCTTTGGAGAATGAATTGGTCAAGGGATGTTTCTTGAGATCTCCTAGCCTGGAAGCCTTACAAAATTATCAGTACCTTGCACCGACTGGCATTTTAGCTTTAAGAGATGGTGGTTTCCTTTATGGGGCTGCAGGCCTTGTATTTTATCACAGACGATTTAATACGCTTAACACGACTGCCTTGGTATACAACACCGCCCAGTAACGATTTATAATACATATGTATAAGTATTTATTTATTTTAGTTAATAAGTAGTTATAAGTATTGTCTAGTTTGTAAGTTATTGTTGTTATTAGAATGTAAGTCAAAACAAAAACGAATATATTCCTTTTTTGGGAAATGTAAACCGATAGTTATAATTATTTTTAAAGAATTGACTGTTAACGGCAGAGCTGTTATGTAAACCTGTAAATGTAATTAAGTCTTAGAAAAGTACACATATGTACGTTAAGAAAATTAATTTAAGAAATGTAGTTTTTAAACGACAAATGTAAATGAAGATTTGGAATAATAAAATTTAATTGAATTTAATTGAATTGATTGTATAATGATTTATAAAATAAATCAAATTTTGTGTTGCTGGATCCTTGTAGTTATATTGAATTGAATTTAATTTGAATGAATAAATAACTTTCTTTGGAGCTACTCGCTGAGCTCTAACTAAATAAGGAAATAGTTGATTTCATTGTAAATTAAAGCATTCATCTACCTTAAAAACTTTAGAGCCAGTGGCGTTAATTAGCGCCGGCACAATCGGGGAGGTAGAACATTTGAATAGGAAATTAAATATTACATGGCGATCCTGCCAGTTCTCATAAACAAAATTTTTTAATTGTCTTGAAGAGAAGGAAGACGCTGCCTGGCCAAAAGGCAGACAGCTATGACTGAAAATATCCAAACATCAAGTAAATCCACACCACAAAAAGAGGGACAAAGAGGGACCAAAAGCCTTGACTATAGAGGAATACGCCAAATACAGGCCAGGAACATTGAAAAAAATTGACAACAATCACTAAAATACAAAGACCACGGCATAAAAGAGGTGGCAAAATTGTACAAATTCGGAAAAAACTGGCTGCGATGAAAAGGATTGTGGAATCCGATCCACCACCATTTTGGGAAAGAGCCACAGAGATCTGGCTAAAAATTTAAGCGTTTGAAGCGTTATTGCAGCAACGCAGACACTAAAATTATTTTGCTTATTTTTGTCTTAATGTATAATTATTTTACAATTAAAAAAAAAAAAGAGAGAAAAGAAATATTTAACAATGAGAATATGTATATCAAAAATAAAAATAACTATAAAATTTAAAATTAATTTTGTAAGGTCATGAATAGGAAATTCACAAGTAGGGATAAAAACCCAGTTCAATGGGAAATTAAGGAAAATGAGCCAACTATGGAGGAGCGAATAAAGTAAAAAAAAAAGTTTGGGAATTAATAGGTATAGAAGGAACTCCAACAGAAGACGACGTAATAAGTAAACCAGAAATTGAACAAGAAACAGTCTTACTCATGAGAAAATTTTTAGAGTAGTAAAAATTTTATTGCCTGTAGAAAAAAAATTTGATTTTTTGTTTTGGAGTGCTGAACTGTTGAATTTATTTTTTCAATATGGGTAAAACAGAATCCAAAATGGAAAAACCCAATGCTAACGTGATTACCAATTTGGAAATCATTGATCATAAGTCAGAAATAAATTCATTATGGATACTAATACTAATATTGGTAATAATTTCAGCAATAAACGTGTTGCTTAAAATATATTTGTCACATAAAAGAGCTCTAAGAAAAAAGTATTTAAGTAAAGCAAACGATTTAGACAAAATATAACCAAATTAAACGTTTTGGCAATTTTTTTTAATTTTTTTACTAATGGAATGGAAAGATATTTTGAATAAGGCACGAATTATAAAAGAAGATTTTGAACGGTCATATAAGTGTATCAATATTGATAGACCAATTAAAAATAAAAACAATTATTCATAATTTTCGGAAGATTCTTACAAAATTAGAAGAAATAAGAGTTTTATTTAATGTTTATTACAATAGACTAACAGTAGCTCACCAAAGAGCAGCAGACGCATTTTTTCTTGACTTAACAAACAGAGTTTCAAAATTAACTAATAAAAAATCTATACAAATCGAACTACCAAATTCTGTACACGAAAGTGTAACATTTAATATTTCTCTGCCTATAACTGAATCCACAATGACTCAAACTGTAGTGGACTTTTTGATCACAGCATCAAAGCTGATTATAGAATTTGATGGAAAATCAGAAAATTTACGATCCTTTATTGACTCCTTGTCCCTGGTAGATTCAATAAAAGGTATTCACGAAGCAGTGGCAGTATCACTAATAAAAACAAAATTATAGGGAAATGCAAGAACTCTAATCAATAATGAGGCAACTATATCAGAAATAATAAACAAACTAAAAAATAGCGTGAAGGGAGAGTCTGTGAAAGTACTAACAGCAAAAATTTTAAATATAAAACAAAATAATAAAACAGCCAATGCTTATTGTAATGAAATAGAACTTCTTACAAAATCGTTGGAAACAGCCTATATATCTGACGGATTAACAAATGAGCTACCAACAAAATATTCAACACAAGTTGCAGTGAAAGCTCTCACTAAAACTGCACCATAGATAAGGTAAAACTTATCATGGAAGCAGGTCAATTTAACAGCATGAACGAAGCTGTTACAAAATTCGTAAACATTTGTACAGAAGCAACTGGACAACAAAATGCCATACTATACTTTGGTCAAAGATCAAATAACAGGAATAAATATTTCTATGGAAATTACATAAGATTTAGTGGAAGAAATAATTACCCACGAAATGTAAATAATAATAATAGAAGCTATAATAACAATAGCAATAATAACAGAAGTACCAACAATAATTAAATTAATACTTTTTAGATAACTGCAATAGTTTAAGTAATGATAAAAGAATTTCTTTACTTTTTGTTCCTTTTAATTAATTTTTTATTGATCTATGTATATATTAAAGAAGTTTATTATTCGACATATTGTCATAATTATATTTTAATTTGAAATTTATTTGCTTGTGGTATAGCTTGGTCTATATACGTATTTCATTGGTGCTTAAACCAAATCATCAGTAGACTTCAACCACAATTTTGAACAGTCACAAACCTCTTACTATATATATGTATATATGTATGTTTTGTTTGTTTTTCATTAAATTTTAATACGTATCTACATATATGCATGAACATTGTACATATGTATATTAAAAACATTGAAAAAAAATTTTTTTTAAATAACTTCCTTTTTACTTTAAGAAAAGATTAAAAAATTTAAGATTTTATATTCGAAAAGTACACATTTGAAAAGTTTTTAAGAATCAAAAACTATTGATAGTATCGATGGCATCAAAAAATACTATCGAAACTATCGAATGGAGCCACTATCGATAGTTTTGCAGCTCTAATTTCTTGTGTGTCATTTGCCCAAAAAACGTAACCAACTAATTACTAATGAAAAAACTGTTTGATTCAGACATGTATTTATTGGTTTAAATAGTTTGCAAACATTTTGGATTCTCTAAAATTGTCTATTAATTATGTATTAAACAGTTAAACTTAATAAATACATGTCTGAATCAAACAGTTTTTCATTAGTAATTAGTTGGTTAAGCTTTTTTTTACGATTTTGTGGCATTTGGCATACAGGTGTAAACCCGGCCTTAGTCGCTAATATTAGTTACAAAACTTAATGGAAACAAAGGTGTAATATTTCAAACAATTGATGCTATCAATGATGTTTTAAGAAAAAATGCCAATTGAAAGAAGGCTGTGCAATTTTAATTTTACGTTCAACAATTAAAAAACTAAAACTTAAAATTTTAATATCAATGTGCTATCACACACGAGAACAATTGTGCTGGCATAACATGCCAGTTTGTTGGTGAGGGAGGCAAAGAGAGGGGTTTTGTGGTTGGAATAATTTTTCAACCAGGCACAACACCGCATCAGCAGCACAAAATCAATACACATACAACTTAAAAAACAGCAAATGTTAAAAGAATACAAAAAACACTAGTACACACAAAGCTGCGTGTTGGCCACGTTGTTCATGTTTCCTTCTACATAAGTACATACATACATATGTATATATGTATGTATATACCTAGTTGCTTTTTAAAAGAGCAAATTTAAAATTTTTATCTCAAGATACATTACTGAAATTTGGCACAAATGTTGAAATAATGCAAAGTTATAAAATTTCGTTGAAAAAAGTGGATGTTAATACGTCCTGAAGAAGCTACACAAAGTTGAAGCGAAATATCGATCAAAATAAATAAAATTGTAAATTTATTACAAAAAGACCTATAGCTTAAATAAAATTTATATTTAAATAATAATATCCGCTTCCAACGAATCTTGACACGTATGATTGGCACTGGCAAAAAAATGTATTTAAAAAAGTGGGCGGAAATACGCCCATAAAAATTTAATAATTTAATTTGCGCTAGAGAGCTGAAATTTTATACGCAAGTAGGTCAAGATGAGAAACCAAATAGAAAAATCTAAAAACCCAAATATTTGAACCAGGAGTGGCAGGGGCGACGATAATTTTGTACTGAACCTTTAACTAAAAACTATCATTTTAAAAAGGGTACGATATGTACATATGTATGTATGTATTAGATTCCTGTGTAAGCAGTCTTGAAATGTAAATACGTCATGTTTTTTAAATGCATTCTCCTGGCATGTATTATACTAAGCCAATAATAAATGCTGTCGTACTATAATACATATTGTACGTTTGGGTGTGTGTAAGATGTAGATGGTAAACTATTATGTGTTAAAGGGAAATTTTTTACGCAAGCGCACACAACTCATGTAAATGCATGTGTGCGTTTGTATGTGCGCAGAAAACTAAGAGAGCATACACAAATTATGTAGGTTGTATGTACATTAGACTGCTCGCATCTTGTATAGGATTTTTTATTTTTTTTTTTTAATTTTATTGCTTACGCTGCTTAAAATATGGGGTTTGGTGTAAGAAAACACGTCTTAATTTTTCAGCTCAATTCAACGGTGCATAGTCGTGCCTAGTGGGGCCCAAAGCTCTCTATATGATAAAAAAAAACATCTATTGAGTCAGATATTTGTAGTTATATTGAATAATGTGCTTCAAATATAAATTTAGATTATTAATGGTTTTTTTTATTGAATCTAATATTGCCAATAATTTATTCGACCTTTTAGTTTAATGTGTGCAAGTTTTATTTAAGCTTTAGGTCCTTTTGTAAATAATTGATAACAATATTTATTATTTTAATTGTATTGTATGTGTATGTGTAGCTTCACAACGTTGTAGCGAAATATCGACAAAATAATAAATTGACAACATTTGTGAAGAACATCTACAAGCAACAAATATCTGCATTGAAAATTTTTGTACAAATTTCGTGATATCTTCAATTTACTCCCCTCCCAGATTTTCAATCACTGAGGACCAATACGAGAAACTCTACAAATCTCTTGGACCTTGTTTCGTAGCAGCTGGCGACTACAATGCTAAGCATACGTTCTTGGGTTCGCGTCTTATTACGCCTAGAGGTAGGGCGTTGTTCAACACAATTTCCAAAATGGGCTTGGATGCTATTTCGAGTGGGGAGCCTACTTACTGGCCAACGCAAAATTCCGGATGTTATAGATTTCGGCGTCATAAAAAGTATTTCTAGGGAATTAATTCACGTTGAAGCTTCCCTAGATCTCTCGTCCGTTCACTCTCCCACGATCGTTACAATCTGTAGCCCACTGAGAAGCGCTTTACCTCACCCATATGTCAAGATGATAAATCGTGTTAATTGGCTGGGATTCAAAAAATATCTTAGTAGTCCTTGCACGGAAAATAATAAATATTGTTATCAGTTATTTACAAAAGGACTAAAGCTTAAATAAAACTTGTATATATTGCCAACCTTAATGAAAATATTAGACAGGCGAATGAACATGCTATGACCTCCCATTCGCAGACTGGTTTTAATAGAATTTATTCTATGGATATTGAACGTATCGTAGGTGAAAAAAGAAGAGCTAGAAGCTAATGTCAACAACGCAGATCTCCCCAACATAAAATCAGACTTAGAGTGCTATAAACGACTCCAAGAGTTGCTGGCATCTGGAAAATCTGCATCTCTTAAAAATTGTCTGGAAGGTCTGGGTGTCACACCAGCTTCTAATTAATCTTTGTAGCGCGCTGCTAGAAAGCTTAAAACACCCGTTTAGTTTGAACCACCTCTTTGAACATCTACCGAAAGTAGGGCCAGAAAAAGGTAACATTTTATGTGCATTTAAAATCCGTATTTACCCCCAATCACATTTACTGGGGGCTACCGCGTATTTCGATTCGAAAAGTAAAATTTTACGAAACAAATGGGATATTATATGAAAAGTTGATAGCATTGCTGCTAAAATACCAAAATGGAAAAAATATCCCATAACAAAACAATCTTTGCCCTGGAAAATAAGTTAATATTATAAGTATTTTGTGTAAAAAATTAAGTGCTTTTTGTAATTTTTATAAAGGATTGTGCTTTTCTATGGTTGGACGAGGATGATGCCATTCCAGAAAGAGTTCAAAGAAAAATAGTAAGGGATTAATCAAATATTATGAATCTTAATGATAAAAGGTTTTACTCAGCAAAGACTCATTTACGTATGTTCTTACTAGCATAGAAGGTGAATTAAAATCCGCCATTTCACCTGTATTGAAGTTGGCAGCCACTCTGAAATTTTTAGTACAAGGAGGATACCAACATCAAATCGGGCAAGATCAACATTTGGGGATTTCTCAGCAGTCAATGTCCAGTTGCTTATCGGAAGTATGCAATGCCATTGTAAAATTGCTTTGTCTCAAGCATATATTGCTAAAAGCAATTGAAGAAAACAGAAAGAGGCCAGAAGATAGTTTTAAAACACAAGTGGAATTCCAGGAGTCAATGGAACAGTAGACGGCACTCATATTCAACTCAGGAAAATTAAAACACATCAATAATGCTATGGTGGTAAAATCTCTCACTGAAATCTATGTAACTACATATACAAGTATGTAATGCTTCTATGAATTTATAGATATGCGATCACGAAATGTTTATAAGGGCTGTAAATGGACACTTTGGTGCCATGACTGTCATGTGTGGACCTTATTAGGCGAGAGGCAGTATTTGAAAGAATTGTTTGAAAATGGAAACAGATCAACTAGAATACTTGGTAATCACATACATAATTTTTTCCGAAATTAATGATAAAATTTATTAATATTGCATATTATTTACTTAGGTGATTCTGGTTATCCCCTAGAGCCTTGGATTCTTACTCCATACAGAAATGCTGCTGAAAATTCTGCAGAATCGTATTTTAATGAAAAACATTCCAAATCACGTTCTATCATAGAAAGAGCTTTTGGACTCTTGAAAGCAAGACTTCGTTGCCTCTTAGCTGCAAGAGAGTTACACTATGCTCCAGAAAAAGCAGCACAAATTCTAAATGTTTGCTGTGCATTACACAACATTTGCTTGCAATATAATGTTGAGCAATTCCCTGTGGAAAATATTCAAGAATATGTGCCCGTTTCAGCTGCAAACTTCAGCGCTGATGCTGATAACAATAACATTAACAATATAGCCAAAAATATAAGAGATGAAATAAAAAACAACTTGAGAAGAAATTTATAAAAAGTAAAATTAATTTATTTACAGAAAACTTAAGAAACTCAATTTGCTTATATGCACGTGAAAAAAAATCAAAGCACCATGTAAAGAAAGTTTTAAAACCAAAATGTTTTACAGAAATTAAAATACTTTTACTCACATAAATATTTACATACATATAAAAAAAAGAAATTAAAATACATAAATATTTACACATAATAATACATAAATGAAACCTATTAAAATATATACATATCTACACAGATAGTTACATAAAATAATGAATAATAAGGAATAAAAAATAAACAAAAACTCAATGAAAAATTATATATGCAACCTTGCTTTTAAATACTTCTTTTTTTCTATCTCAATATCTTAAATAGTTTTTTTCATATCTAGCGGCTGCAATTTTCTTTTTGATTTTTCGAGCTCGTTCCGCTTTTTAAATAAAAATTTTTCTTTTTTTAAGAGGAACTTCAAACATTTTTAACTTCAGTTTATACTGGCGGTCTTCAGTGTCTGAACTCGTCTTCAAATACTTTTGAAGTCCTGCAACATTTTCGCACATCTCCTTTAGAATTCTTGATGAATTATCATGGTATGAGATTTGGTTTTTAACTTTGAGCACAATTTTTGCCACATATCATGCGATTTATTTTAAGCATCTGGAACATTTAGATGCCCTTTCGCAAAATCTGGATGCAGAGACATACAGTTTACTATTTCTTCATACTGCTTTTTATTTGTGTATGTCGTTTTTTTTTTTGAGTATTCCTTGAAAATTTCAAAATCACATACATATGCTTAATAATAATACATAGTACAATTCGTTCGAATTCGTAAGTCATTTCTTTCGAATACTGGGGCCAGTTTTGTATTTGATCTATACTTGTGATATGCCTTTGAGCAGCAATATCCATACATCTACGTTTGCCGATGATACAGCCTGCCTTAGTATGCATGAAAACCCTCACGAGGCTTCCCGATATTTACAAGAACATATTACACAATTGGAAATGTGGTTGAACTTATGGAGAATTAAGGTAAATGAACAAAAGTGTGTCCATATAACGTTTACCCTAAGAAGAGATACTTGTTCCCCAATTCGAATCAATAATCAAAATATTCCTCAACACTCCCAAGTGAAATACCTTGGTATACACCTTGATCGAAGGCTTACATGGAAACATCATATTGACTTTAAGCTAACTCAGATGAAAATTAAGTTATCTCAAATACACTGGTTGATTGGCAGAAATTCAACACTTAGCATGGACTGTAAACTTTTATTATACAAGTCGCTTTTAAAGCCAATATGGTGTTACGGTATCCAGTTATGGGGCACTGCTTCAGCTTCCAATGTAGAGAGAATCCAACGAAGGCAAAACAAAATTTTACGGTTAATAACATCGGCTCCATGGTACATCAAAAATTCTAATATACATCGTGATTTAAATATGCCACTAGTGACTGAAGAAATTGCAAAATACGCAGGCAAATATTTAACAAAACTCGAGTCACATCCTAATCCGCTTGCTCGTAATATTTTGAACTTTACTGGACACATCCGCTTAAAAAAGAGGGACACAAGGGCTCTATTACTCAACACGCCAAATGGGATTTCTTGAAAATACTTTTTTTATACTTTTTTATAATTTTTTTTCTTTTTTTATTATCACTACTTATGTATTATTTATAACTATTAACAAGTTTATGTCCGACAGTGGTCGGTCCTAATAATTATATTTTAGATTTAAGATTTGAATACTTATTGTTAGTTCATATTTGAAGATACAATAAATAAATACATGTATTAAAAAAAAAAAAAAAAAAAAAATTTCTTTCGAATCGAAATACGCAGTAGCCCCCTGGTGTTGTTAATTTGCAGAGTGTAGTTGCTCTACCCATCGACCCATAAAATATAAGACGCGTGATGCTCAAATACTAATTGCTGAACTCAACCCAAGAAAGCTCCAGGTATTGATGGAATTAGTAACAATATCCTGATAAACTTGCCTCATATTAGAATCCTGTTATTCATTTTTAATATAATTTTACGACTGGTGTATTGTCAACACGGCTGGAAACTTGCCAAGATAAAAATGATTCCAAAGTCAAGCAAAGACAACAATGTCAAAGCTCGTTGAAAAGTTACTCATGATAAAATTGTCCCCAATTCTAACTGATAATGGGTGCATCCCGGAGCATAAATTTGGTTTTAGAAGTCAGCATAGCACCATTGAACAAACTCATAGATTGATTCAATTTATAAGAAGAACTTTTGAAAAAAAGAAGTATTGTTCTGCGCTGTTTATTGACGTTTCTCAGGCATTTGATAAAGTGTGGCATGAAGGCCTAGTTTTAAAATTGAAGACTTACCTACCAACAAACATCCTAAATCTTTTGGAAACTTACATTATTGCCCGGAAGTTCACTGTTGTGGAAAGAGACTTTAAGAGTATGCCTTTAACTATCTCATCCGGGCCAGTTTTGTATTTGATATTTACTTGTGATATGCCCGTTATCAGTAATACATTTGCCGATGATACAGCCTACCTTAGTATGAACGGAACCCCTCACGAGGTATCCCGATATCTTCAAGAACATATTACCCAGCTGTAACCTTTATTCTCTTATGGAGAATAAAGGTAAACGAACATAAGTGTGCTCATGTAACATTTACCTTTCGAAAAGATAATTGTTCCCTCATTAGAATCAATAATCAAATTGTTCCTCAACATTTATGTACATGTGAAATATCTTGGTATACACCTAGATCAAAGACTGAAATGGAAACAACATATTGGGTAGTATGAATAAAAAAAAGTATTTACTTTTTACTTAAAAATTTGTTTAAAAAAAGCCAAAAACACATACATATTTGGGGTTTTAAAACAAATTTTTAGGTAACAAGTAAGAGTGCTATATTCGGCTGTGCCGAATCTTATATACCCTTTACCAAAGTGCGTTTATGTAGTATAGAGATACATACATAAGCACAGAGATATGTAGGTACATATTCATTTTGTGAAAAAAATTCATACTTTTATCTAGTGCAATTTTTAGGTTTTTGGCATTATGTTTAATTTGGTGCTTTTTAAATTTTCACGATTTTTCTTTCATATAGGCAATTTTTTTGGTTTTGGCGATTTTTTTCGGTTTTTGGCGATTTTTTAATTTTTGCGATTTTTTTTTCGTTCTGGCGATTTTTTTGATTTTGACGATTTTTTTCATTTAGGCGATTTTTTTATTTTTAATATATTTAATTTTTTTTTATTTTTTTGTGGCAATTTTTTTAGTTTTGACACTTTTTTCTCGTTTTGGCGATTTTTTTCGGTTTTTGGCGTTTTGTTTTTATTTTGGCATTTTTTTCGTTCTGGCAATTTTTTTAATTTTTGAAAATTTTTTTTCATTTTGGCGATTTTTTTTCGTTCTGGCAATTTTTTGATTTTGACAATTTTTTTTCATTTAGGCGATTTTTTTATTTTTTGCCGATTTTTTTTTTCATATTTTTATTTCTTTTTGGCAATTTTTTTAGTTTTGACAATTTTTTCTCGTTTTGGCGTTTTTTTCGGTTTTTGGCGTTTTTTAATTTTGGCAATTTTTTTTCGTTTTGGCAAATTTTTTGATTTTGCCGATTTTTTTTTCATTTAAGCGATTTTTTTAATTTTGGGCGATTTTGTTTCATATAGGCAATTTTTTTTTTGTTTTGGCGATTTTTTCCGGTTTTTGGCGTTTTATTTCTTAATTTTGTCCATTTATTTTCGTTTTGGCGGTTTTTTTTTTCATTTTGGCGATTTTTTTTAATTTTTGACGATTTTTGTTCATATGAGCATTTTTTTGTTTTGGCGATTTTTGTCATAGTTGGAATTTTTTTTTGGTTTGACACATTTTTCTCGTTTTGGCGATTTTTTTTCGGTTTTTGACGATTTTTTAATTTTGGCGATTTTTTTCGTTTTGGCGATTTTTTTGATTTTGCCGATTTGTTTTCAAATAAGCAATTTTTTTTAATTTTTGGCGATTTTTTTTCATACAGGAATTTTTATTTTTGATTTGGCGATTTTATTTCGGTTTTTGGCTTTTTTTTAATTACGGCGATTTATTTTTGTTTTGGCGATTTTTTTTGATTTTGGCGATTTTTTTTCATTTAGGCGATTTTTTTTTAATTTTTGGCGATTTTTGTTCACATAAGAATTTTTTATGTTTTTTCGATTTTTTTTCGGTTTTTGGCGTTTTTTTAATTTTAGCGTTTTTTTCATTTTGCCGATTTTTTTCGTTTTGGCGATTTTTTAAAATTTTTGGCGTTTTTATAATTTTTGTTTTTTTTTAGTTTGACCGTTTTTTAAAATTTTAAGAGTTTAACTCTTACAGTTTCCAAGATATAGCAATTTGTCAAAATTTCATTAACTGATGGACCACCCTTTAATTTAAATGTTTTTAATTTTTGTGTTAATTGTTGTAGCCTATATAAAAATACAATAATTTTACAAATTTCAAGTGTCAATATATATATGTACATACATACATACAATTGTATGTATATTACATACATACAATTGTATGTATATTATTTCGTCGCTCATTTTGGAACACCCTTTAATTATTAGCTTTTATATATTTGTTGTTGTAGCGACCAAGGTTCTACATACACTGTCCAAATTTCAGACCCGCAGCTTTTACCGTTCCTGAGAAAATAGCCTTCTTCCTAAAACATGAAATATGTTTAATTATTAGGAAAAAAGTTAAAGTTTTCCAACTCTGGAAACGTTTTTTAATTTGTTAAGTTTTTAAAAATTTTTTTTAATTATAAATACCAATTTTATTCATACCGAAGTATAAAATAAGTTAATTTAATAAAAAAGTAATAAAAACTTGTTTTCGGTAGTTATTTTCTATGGGAAAATTGAGTTTGAGTTTTCCAGCTCTGAAACCGTCTGCTCGATTTCTGACACACCAGTCCAAGACCGAAGTCTCTAGCTCTTCTGGGAGCTTGGGAAAACCGATTTCACGTACAGACAGACGGACATCGCTTGTTCGTCCTCCTATTAATATTGTAGAAATTACAAACGGAATGAAAAACCTATATATACCCTTTTACCATTTTTTGGTAAAGGGTATAAAAATTAAATACTTTTTTTATTCATACTACCCATTGACTCAAACCCAACACAAATGAAACTAAAGTTAGCTCAAGTACATTGGCGGATTGGTAGAAATTCAACACTCAGTCTAGATTGCAAACTTTTACTATACAAATCGCTTTTGAGGGCAGTATGCAGCTACGGAATTGAGATATGAGGCACTGCTTCAGCTTTTAATGTCGAGAGAATCCAACGAAGGCAAAACAAAATTTTACGGTTAATAACATCGGCTCCTGGTATGTACATAAAAAATTCAAATATACATTGTGATTTAAATATTGCACTAGTTATTGAAGAAATTGCAAAATACGCAGGCAAATACTTAACAAAACTCGAGTCACATACTTATCCGCTTGCTCGTAACATTTTGGACTTTACTGGACACATTTTTTTTTATTTTTTATTATCAATAGTTATGTATTATTTATAAGTATCACTAAGTTTATGTCCGACACTGGTCGGGCCTATTAATAATTTTTTAGATTTAAGATTTGTTATTGTTAGTTCATATTTGAAGATACAATAAATAAATTCATGTATTAAAAAAAAATATCATGACATAGGAAGCTGAAATTTGGCATACTTAAAGTACTTTCTTTGCGGAAGATTGTAACGACGCCAGATTTTTGATTGTTGGTCTATGGAACAGGCCTTTCAACTAGTATAAATGTAAAAATCTGATTGAATAGATGTTTTTTTATAATATGGGGAACTTTCGGCCCTAATAGTCACGACTAGGCACCTCCGGATTGAACTGAAAAATTAGGACATGATTTCTTACACCAAACATCATATTTTAAGCAGCGCAGTTAATCAAATCTCCGAAAAAAAAAACAAATTGCGACCAGTCTAATATACATGTATGACGTTTATATACGCGCCAATCCGTAGAAAAAAGCACAACAACCACACTTTTTTCAGTCACAAACTATTTTCTTTTTTACTCCTATACTTGCAATAAGTTAAACAAATGTATTGCCATACGAAAATTGAATACACTTTTATTTCATATTTTCAAAAAGTTGTATTTAAAGAGAACATTTGTGTGCTTTTGTCATTTAAAATAGAAAATTCATTAGTACTCAATACACCGGGTGTTGATAATTAAAATATGTAGAGTCAATTTATTAAAGATAGACGATACAAATTGTTGTAGCATATAAAATAAAATTTTTTCCACTTTACTTATTAAACATGTTTATTTTTCTAGATGATCTATCCGCTAAATCAGCAAACATACTCCACAACAATGCAGGAATCTATTCCTAGTCAGAATGAAGCTGAACTCCAGTGTAGTTCCCCATGGGGAGTTGGAGTTGGAAAAAGAGTTCAAACAGGGGATGTACCTCTGTCGATTGCAACGTGCTAAAATCTCACTTCGCTTATCGCTACCAGAAAAACAAATAAAGCTATGGTTCCAGAATCGTCGCATGAAAATTAGAAGAGCCTATAAAATGAAACAGTCTACCAATGTCGAGAAACCTTCAATGGACCAATATGCCCAGATTGGCACAGTTCAGTCTATATTACCTTCTTCGGACGATTCCACACGCGACCTGATGAAACTCATTTCAGCAGCACAGATTTACCTAAGGCTTCTAATGTGTGTCGCCACTTAGAAGCTGTTCCATCCGGAGAAATACCACGTGACAATGTGAGTAGCGATTTCAACGAATCGGCTACTATTGACCTAACTAAATATTTGGATTATAACACTGAAAATGCTACTGGCGGAAGTCAAAATACTCCTTCTACTTCTGATATAATTGAAATTTTGGATCTGCTTTCGAGACGTTCCTCTCTAAGTAGTGAGAATGGTTTTACGTCAATGGAATCAATTAAGAAAGACTTGGAATCATCAGCCGAGACATTTATGAATTTAGTTAAGGCCACACCTGTAACCTACGTAATGGAAGCAAATAGCTTATCTACGAATTCTGCGGGAACCTACTACAATTAACTCGGATCTTCCTCAATTCTTCTTAAGACGAGTCGCATTATTCGATAGTTAATGTTAGTTAACTTTTACTTTAAATCTACATATATGATTATGATTAAGTTCTTAAGATATTTTTAGATAAGCTTATTAACATATTTATTTGATGTTACTCTTTGTACTAAAAACAAAAAACATATGTAAGTTTATACTGTAAAATGTTTTTATAATTTTTAATATTTAATAAAAATTTGAAATTAATGTACAGAAAAAAAATTAAACACGTTTTCCAATGTCTACTGTAGTTTTTCTTCTAACATTAATGCACTTGAATATTTGTTTCAATAAAAACATATTTTCTATAAATAAAAAGATCGTGTTTTTAATAGAAATTCTATAACAGAAAAGAATAAGCGTCTAATTCGGCTTAAGTTGAAATTCAGATAATGACATCATTATGATATCGTACTTTAGGAGAATCACTCAGCGAAATTAAAACTTGTTTGTAAAATTTTCAGGAAGTTATGGGAAGATGGCTTACTCCTTATATTAACTCAACTTGAAATAAGACATGAATTCTTTAAAATTAATATTTAAATGAATTGTAGGTTGATCAAAAATAAGATTCTCTTGAACAAAAATTATATTAAATGAAATGTTAAAATCGCTTTCCTGTGAAAGTTCGAAATAAGACCCAAGAGCTCCCTCCTTGACATAAAATTAGGAACGAAAAGTTTACAATTCTAAACAAAACAAGGAAGAGTGCTTTATTCGGCTGTGCCGAATCTTATATACCCTTTACCAAAGTGCGTTTATGTAGTATAGAGACACATACATAATCCCATATTTATTGTGTGAAAAAATTCATAATTTTTGCTCAAGTGCAATTTTTAATTATTGACCTCCCGATATTTTTCGCTTAAATATATTTTTTTTATATTAGCAATAAGTTGAATATCGATGCCTTACTTTCTAAAAAAAATACAAGTTTTCAAGAGAGCAAAAGAGAGACGGTTCATCTCCTTATACTCCGCTGTTTGGATAAAAGTTCATATGCAATTATTAAGGAATTGATTACATCTATATATATTAGTAATAACTTTAATTATGAAGCGAATTTATTGAGATACGAGTTTGGTGCATTAAGAGTAATTTTATTTCTTGATACGTGATGAATAAATTACTCGTTTGTTGCACTTGTAGCTAACAAAACAATATTTAATATCCCACTTGACATGAGATTCGATCTAATGTTCGCTAAATCTTCGAACTTCGAAAATAGTTTTAGTATTGTACCTACATACCAAGTAAACTATTTAACTTGTTTTATTTAATAATCTTTGATTTTACAAAATTGTTAATTTCCTCAATTTAAACATGCCATTGTAAAAGGTATATATCGCGGAATTTTTGAAATTTGTCCAGGACAAAGGAACGGTTTCAGGGAAATGAAACGGAACATGTTCTTTAATTAATTTTCTATTTAGGACTGTACTTTAGCGATAAAGTTTATTTACATCTCCATTTACTGAAAATAAATTCAGTAAAGTGCGACTCTGACTTGTGCACGAAGGGTTCCATAGTAATAATATATGAACTTTAGCCTATATAAAATATAACTTTGGCATTTTTTTATGTATGTGTGCACAAAGAAGTTTTCTTGTTTGTGTCGAAAAGACATGACACGTTTTTAAGCATTTTATAATCGCACAAGCGTCTACATTTGCATCACATTTAACATTTACCTTACATCTGCGATTTCTACAGTCGGGTAATGGAATCTTAACCCCTGTATCGTCCCATAAGTAGCATAGCTACAATAACATATCACAACCCTCATGAACAGGGTTATTTATAAGATAAGCTGGACATCAAAAATCAATTATTCCGCTTTTTAATTTATTTTTAATAAATACTATTTGTCAAGCAATGTCAAAGTTTTTTTTATATATGTACATGTATTTATTTATTGTATCTTCAAATATGAACTAACAATAAGTTTTCAAATCTTAAATCAAAAATATAATTATTAGGACCGACCACTGTCGGACATAAACTTGTAAATAGTTATAAATAATACATAAGTAGTGATAATCCAAAAAAAAAATTTATAAAAAGTATAAAAAAAGTATTTTCAAGAAATCCCATCTGGAGTGTTGAGTAATAGAGCCCTTGTGTCCCTCTTTTTTAAGCGGATGTGTCCAGTAAAGTTCAAAATATTACGAGCAAGCGGATTAGGATGTGACTCGAGTTTTGTTAAGTATTTGCCTGCGTATCTCGCAATTTCTTCAGTCGCTTGTGGCATATTTAAATCACGATGGATATTGGAATTTTTGATGTATCATGGAGCCGATGTTATTAACCGTAAAATTTTGTTTTGCCTTCGTTGGATTCTCTCTACATTGGAAGCTGAAGCAGTGCCCCATAACTGGATACCGTAACACCATATTGGCTTCAAAAGCGACTTGTATATTAAAAGTTTACAGTCCAGGCTAACTGTTGAGTTTCTGCCAAACAACCAGTGTATTTGAGATAACTTAAGTTTCATCTGAGTTAGCTTAAAGTCAATATGATGTTTCCATGTAAGAATTCGATCAAGGTGTATACCAAGGTATTTCACTTGGGAATGTTGAGGAATATTTTGATTGTTGATTCGAATGGGGGAACAAGTATCTCTTCTTAGGGTAAACGTTGTATGGACACACTTTTGCTCGTTTACCTTAATTCTCCATAAGTTCAACCACATTTCCAATTGTGTAATATGTTCTTGTAGATATCGGGAAGCCTCGTGAGGGTTTTCATGCATACGCAATGTCAAAGCGAAAAAATTTTCTTAAAAAGTAGCACTTTCCCGGACATTTTCGGGGAAAAAGAGGACAGCTAACAACCCTAGTTAATATGGTTGTTATTTTTTTTTATATGTCTTGCTTTAAATACGAATTTTTTATTCAATTTAAGAACTTTGTACTTGATTTAAGATTTTTTACATATTTTAAGTTAATTCGTACTCAATTTAAAACACTCCAGGATTGGTTTTCTAAAGTAACCTTGTTTTCAGAGTGGTTTAAGTAAATTTTAGTTCTATTTGTACTTAAAATTTTAAGTATGATTCGTACTAAAAGTAAGTGGAAAAAAATTGAATTAAGTAAAGCTTTTTTCTTTCGGTGTACTTACATTTTTAAATATTTTTTATAATTCGTTTTTACTTATTACATTTACATATTTATAACAAAAATTATAAATCAAAGAAAAAGATTTAAAAAATATTTGTGAAAAAAAATTTCAGAGAAACTTCCAAAATGTCTAAACGAATTCGTTACAAAAAGTCTGAATTTCGATTAAATAACGAAACGTCTTAACGAATTCGGTACGATAAGTCTGATTTTAGAAAAAATTCGAAACATGGTGTTTATGTACATACATATGTATGCATGTCGAGCCTTATTTTCGATTTTATCGTAAGCGACAGGTTATCGAAAATAGACTTTTTTGTTGAATTTGAAATTTTTTGGGCCTACACATAGTTTAGAATTATCAAAATGGCTAAATTAATGATAACTTTTAAGATACATGTTGTACAATTTTATCGTAAGCGACTATTTACGTGCAAAAACAAATTTGAATAGGTATATAAAAAAAACGTTCTCCTAAAAAATTTAATTTTTGTCGCTTACGATAAAATCAAAAATAAGGCTCCATGTATTTTACAATATTTTGAGGTATATACGTATCGAAGTATCGATGTTTTTAACAAAAATATGTGTATCCATATTGCTCAAAAATATCGATACTTTTTTTCCCATTTGCCCATCTGTAATGCAAACAACTACATACTTACATACATGGGTTATTGCAAATTAGACTTTAAATAAACGATAGTTAAGCAGCAATTAATTGGTCTATAAATTCCTCAAAAACTGCACAAAATAATTGAGGGTTTTCCTAAAGGCACTTTTGAATATGAACATAACAGGGGTGTAATTAACTTAAAAACACATTATCTAGACTTTTTTCTTTTTGCCGCAGACATAATGCTTGGAAAATACCTGAACAAGCACTAATCACATGTATTGTAAAATAATGATCTGCACAAGTATGATCGAAACGCTGTTCAACACATTCTCAAATTTTCAAACAGTCTTCCTATTCTCATTTGTAAAAGCGAAACGAGCAATGCAACTGAAAAAATGGGTGTTGCTGTTAGAGAATGGAAACATGAGAGAATGGAAACATGAGAGAATAGAGACATGAGAGTAACGAAGCATGAGAGTTCGAATAGAATAGTACATCCATGATACAATTATACTAGGTACATGCAGAACTACAACAAAATTACAACACCAAAAAACACATGTATTTTGTTGGTATAAACAAACCCCAAATTGTCGGAAACAACTGTCTTTTGTTTATAAAAATAACAATTACAGGGTAACTAAAGTACAATTGCAGACGCGGCATTCCTGCATGATTATAGTTATTCAGTGTTGCCAGTATGGGTGTAGTTAGACAGTGTGTAATTTCTACTCACATGTGTAGGCGATGTAATTGAATTCTTGTATAATATGTATGTAATTCTACTTTTTTTCTATTTTTATTTATTATTGTTTTAATTTTAACCTACACAAAAGATGTGTAGTGTAATTTTCTTCAATGTGTAATTGGAGACACAGCCATGTGTAAATTCATTGGCAACACTGTAATCATTTTGTTTACACACATACATTAACATTTTTGCAGCTTGTAAACAAAGTTTGACAACTAGGTGCAATGTATACAGTGACAGGCTGGGCTTGTGCATGTACCTAGTATAATTGTATCATGAGTACATCAATCTAGTTGTCGTTTGTTTCGTTCAAAAAAAGCGAAGCAAACGAAACATGGATTTCTTTGCCAGAATGACAAACGAAACACACATTTACTCTCATCTTTCCAAATTATTATGGAAACATTCGAATGTTTCGTTTTAAAAAGCGAATCAAAGGAAACATGCACATCTGTTTGGAAGTAAATGCGGTAGTTTGTTGTCATCGTTTCTGAAAGAAAGATACTCAAAAAATGGATTGCCAGGACGTACATAAGTGAAGCTTGTAAATACATATGTAGGCGTTATACTATTTTAAAATGTTTTTAACTGAAAATATAGGTTTTATAATCAAATTAAATGAAAATTTTTGATTTGATTCATATGTGCATTGGCTATTTTCCAATTTTACTGAAACAACAATTTTCTATGTCTGTCAAAAAAATTAATGTAAGACCGAATTTTTATTTCAAACAAAATAGGCAGCAACTACAGACTCCAGTCCCATTGATGTCTCCAATAGTAGTTTGTTTAAAAATTCTAATATAAAAGAGAACATTATTAACGGCAAGTTCACAATCATAAGTAAGCGAGGTCGCAGTAAAGTTTGGGAAGTTTTCGGAAAGGTTTCCGATGATACTGGGCAGGTAATACCGAACATTGTAGCTTGCAGAAAATGTAAATAAAGGATTGTATATAATAATGTAAATACACTTGCTTGGGGGCATTACAAAGAAGAATTTATCAATGAAAGAGATGATGATTTTGTAATGGAAATTTATAATAGAGATAATCAAAACACAACTAATTGTATTATAGATCAATTTTTAAATGATGATGATGATGATTTTGTAATGGAAATTTATAATAGATATAATCAAAACACAACTAATTGTATTATAGATCAATTTTTAAATGATGATGATGATGATTTTGTAATGGAAATTGATAATAGAGCTAATCAAAACACAACTAATTGTATTATAGATCAATTTTTAAATGATGATGATGATGATTTTGTAATGGAAATTGATGATAGAGATAATCGTAATATAACTAATTGTATTATAGATCAATTTTTAAATGATGATGACGATATTTTTATGCAAATTGAATGTTAATTTTATTTATTTATTAAAATTTTGTTTTATAAATTCAAATTATATTGTAATTCAAAACGACATCGTTAATTAATAAGAAAAATATAAATAAACTTTAACGTATCCGTTTGTGGATATATTTATATAAATATTTGTTTGAATTATTTTAAATTACATTTATTAACTAAGAATTTTAAACATAGGTGACCACAATTAAATGTATTAAAGTTTTGTTTTCGCACATAATTATATTTAATGGGTATCTTTAAATAATTAACAAGTTCAATTGGAGGTTGTAAGTTTCCAAAGCTATCAAAATATTCTTTATAGTTATGATTTTTATAATAGGCTACCCAGTGAGTTCCAGCACCACGAGAGTTATCTAGATTAACAATACCACATTCTTGAACTAATGGTTTTTTAGGCAAACGATCTCGCATAAACACACCTCTAAAATTTTCGAGTTTTTTACCATATTTTATTAAATCTAGATCACTTAATGATCGATTGGGTAGGTTATCTAAACGTTTTTTGGAATCGGTTTATAATACAGTCCATATCCAGATTTATATGGTTTAAGATATAAGCCTTTTCCCATAGCAATTGATTCCATGTGTCTATTATGCCGAGTAGCCTCGGCTAGTTGTTCTTTTCCATTTTTAATATCATTTACAGCCTTAATAATAGACGATCCACCCGTAGCCAAACCACCAAGTGCGGATAAAGCTGTTAGGATTGGAATTAGTGGAAGAAATCCACCGATTTTGGGCATTGGTATAACTCTCGCTATCACAATATTAGCCCTCTTCTTCCCTTTGAAGTTCGAAGTAATGGATTTTAACGCAATTTTAAGTATTGTATATTTAATTCATCAGCTAGTTGTATCGTCTATTATAATACAACAATTGTTGTTTCTTAATTTTCGTATGAAAGATTATATACACATTTTTATTTCATATTTTCAAAAAGTTGTATTTAAAGAGAACATTTGTGTGCTTTTGTCATTTAAAATAGAAAATTCATTAGTACTCAATACACCGGGTGTTGATAATTAAAATATGTAGAGTCAATTTATTAAAAATAGACGATAAAAATTGTTGTAGCATATAAAATTAAATTTTTTTCACTTTACTTATTAAACATGTTTATTTTTCTAGATGATCTATCCGCTTAATCAGCAAACATACTCCACAACAATGCAGGAATCTATTACTAGTCAGAATAAAGCTGAACTCCAGTGTAGTTCCCCTGCTGAAAGAGCTTCACAGCCCGATCCAGCTCTCAGCAAGAGAAAACTATCCCGTACTGGTTTTACCAACTTCCAGCTCATGGAGTTGGAAAAAGAATTCAAACAGGGGATGTACCTGTGTCGATTGCAACGTGCTAAAATCTCACTTCGCTTATCGCTACCAGAAAAACAAATAAAGCTATGGTTCCAGAATCGTCGCATGAAAATTAGAAGAGCCTATAAAATGAAACAGTCTACCAATGTCGAGCAACCTTCAATGGAGAAATATGCTCAGATTGGCATAGTTCAGTCTGTATTACCTCCTTTGGACGATTCCGCTATGCGACCTGATGAAACTCATTTCAGCAGCACAGATTTACCTGAGGCTTCTAATGTGTGTCGCCACTTAGAAGCTGTTCCATCCGGAGAAATACCACGTGACAATGTGAGTAGCGATTTCAACGAATCGGCTACTATTGACCTAACTAAATATTTGGATTATAACACTGAAAATGCTACTGGCGGAAGTCAAAATACTCCTTCTACTTCTGATATAATTGAAATTTTGGATCTGCTTTCGAGACGTTCCTCTCTAAGTAGTGATAATGGTTTTTCGTCAATGGAATCAATTAAGAAAGACTTGGAATCATCAGCCGAGACATTTATGAATTCAGTTAAGGCCACACCTGTAACCAACGTAATGGAAGCAAATAGCTTATCTACGAATTCTGCGGGAACGTACTACAATTAACTCGGATCTTCCTCAATTCTTTTTAAGACGAGTCACATTATTCGATAGTTAATTCTAATTAACTTTTACTTTAAATCTATATGATTATGATTAAGTTCTTAAGATATTTTTAGATAAGTTTTATTAACATAATTATTTGATGTTACTCTTTGTACTAAAAACAAAAAACATATGTAAGTTTATACTGTAAAATGTTTTTATAATTTTTAATATTTAATAAAAATTTGAAATTAATGTACAGAAAAAAATTAAACACGTTTTCCAATGTCTACTGCAGTTTTTCTTCTAACATTAATGCACTTGAATATTTGTTTCAATAAAAACATATTTTCTATAAATAAAACAGAAAAGAATAAGCGTCTAATTCGGCTTAAGCTGAAATTCAGATAATGACATCATTATGATATCGTACTTTAGGAGAATCACTCAGCGAAATTAAAACTTGTTTGTAAAATTTTCAGGAAGTTATGGGAAGATGGCTTACTCCTTATATTAACTCAACTTGAAATAAGACATGAATTCTTTAAAATTAATATTTAAATGAATCGTAGGTTGATCAAAAATAAGATTCCCTTGAACAAAAATTATATTAAATGAATTAAGAACCTATTAAAATGTTAAAATCGCTTTCCTGTGAAAGTTCAAAATAAGACACAAGAGCTCCCTCCTTGACATAAAATTAGGAACGAAAAGTTTACCATTCTAAACAAAAGAAAGATATGTGAACTTGAAAGTACATAAATAGTCATATATAAATTAATATAAACAAGTAAGAGTGCTATATTCGGCTGTGCCGAATCTTATATACCCTTTACCAAAGTGCGTTTATGTGGTATAGAGATACATACATAAGCACAGATATATGTATGTAGATATTAGTTTTGTGAAAAAATTCATAATTTTTGCTCTAGTGCAATTTTTAATAAGTGACCTCTCGGTATTTTTAAATTAAATGTTTTTTTCATATAAAAAATATACAAGTTTTCAGGAGAGCAAAAAAGAAATGGTTCGTCTCTTTATACTCCGCTGTTTGGATAAAAGTACATATGCAATTGTTTAGGAATTGATTACATCTATATATATTAGTAGTAACTTTAATTATGAAGCGAATTTATTGAGATACGAGTTTGGTGCATTAAGAGTAATTTTATTTCTTGATACGTGATGAATAGATTACTCGTTTATTGCACTTGTAGCTAACAAAACAATATTTAACTTGACATGAGATTCGATCTAATGTTCGCTAAATCTTCGAACTTCGAAAATAGTTTTAGTATTGTACCTAAATACCAAGTAAACTATTTAACTTGTTTTATTTAATAATCTTTGATTTTACAAAATTATTAATTTCCTCAATTTAAACATGTCATTGGAAAAGGTATATATCGCGGAATTTTTGGAATTTGTCCAGCACAAAGTCTAGGTTCACACACGACAACTTTTGTTGCGCAACTCTACTTCAATTCTCTTTTGAACTTGCTTTTACGTTCACACAGGAAAATTTTGTTTCGGCAATTTTTGGTTTCTTTAGCTTCACCATTCTTTTTTTTTGACATTTCGCTTTATTTCAATAGTGAAAACATTTTCTTCAGGCGGAAATATTTTTTACATTAAATAAAAATGAATTCTAAAGAAAAAAATGCAATAATAAAAACATTAATTGATTGCATGAGAGAAGCAGTCGATATTGATTCGGATGACAGTGGAAAGGAGGACATATTAAATGGTTAATATAATACATACATATGTATATTTTGCATTAACACAATAACGTATGTATAACTTATTGTAGGTTTATCAGATTTATGTAAAAAAGTGACGTACTTGCCTGTTGAAACAGCAAAAAGACAGTGGATAAAACCTTGGAGAAGGTCCAGATCAGAGCGAGGCTCTTATTCGTTTTTGACAAGCGAATTGCTGTTAAGTGACGAAGAGTCATATAAAAACTACCTGAGAATGTCCAAGGAACAGTTTCAATTTGTGCTGAGCTTAGTAGAGCAAGATATATTGCGCTCTGATACGCGTATGAGAAAAGCAATTTCTCCAGCGGAAAAATTAGCTATAACGTTGCGGTTCCTTGCTAGTGGTAAGTGTAGATATTTAAAATTTTATTCTCCTGAGTTCAGTAAATAAATTAAAAATTATAGGAGAAACATTTCGTAGCATAGACTATCAAACACGTGTATCGAGATCCAATATTTCGGGTATAGTCCCTGAAGTATGCCAGGCAATTTCCAAAAGAATGAAAGCAAAGTATTTGAAGGTATTTTGTTAGTAAAGTTTTGTTATATTGATTCAATTTATTGTTTTAACTTAGTTTCCTAGGAGTTCATTAGAATGGGAAGCAATTGCTAGGGAATTCGCCATCAAGTGGCAATTCCCTAATTGTCTGGGTGCTTTAGACGGTAAGCACATTACATTTCGACCATCGCGTAAAGATGGTGCTTATTACCACAACTACAAAGGAACCAACAGCATAATTCTAATGGCACTAGTTGACGCAAATTGCAAGTTTATTTTTGTCGACATTGGCAGCAACGGTCGCAATAACGACGCCGGAGTATTCCTGGATAGCACTTTAAAAATTGTTTTGGAAGAAGAAAAAGAAATACCGCCAGATACTGTTGTGGGAAATGGTCGAAGCCTTCCTTTTGTTGTAGTTGGTGATGACGCATTCCCACTTCAAAAACATTTGATGAAGCCTTATCCATTTCATACAAATTCAAGAGAGAAACAAGTGTTCAACGCAAGGCTTTCCCGTGCAAGACACGTTGTCGAACATTCTTTCGGAATTTTAGCAAATCGGTTCAGAGTGTTCCTAGCTCCAATAAACTTAAAAGTGGAAGCTGTAGAAAAAATAATGTTTACTTGCTGTGTTTTGCATAACTATTTGTTGGAGACCGAAGATGCGTATATAAACAGTACCGTAGATACCGTATGTGATACCGATAATACCATTGACAACACATACAATCCTCGAGGGGGTGCAGCAGAAGTTTTTCGCCAACAATTTATGGCATATTTCAACAATGAAGGCAAGGTAGACTGGATGTAATTTACTTATTATATGTAAGTATTTATATACATACATACATATCGCCATATGAAAAGAAAAGCCATGTAACAAATTTTTTTTTTTAATTTTACAGGGAAGGAAAAAATTTTATGAAATATTGCAAGAGACCAGTTCATATGGCAATATACGTACATATGTATGTATATTGAAGACGAAAATTAAATATATTAATTTATTCATTTCATTAAAGATATTCCTCGGAAATTCTGTTTAAAAAATATTTATTATTAACAAAAACTTAGGTAACTTTAATTCATTTTGCACAACCATTAATATAACAAATATTATTGAAAAAATAAACGTGAATCAATATTAAATTATACATAAAACAAAAGTAAAAACTAAAGATTTTATATCATAAAATTATTTGGAATTCAAAGGCACTAGTTGTTTATGCTAGGAATGGGCGATTAATCAAATTAATCAATTTTTTGATTAAAATCAAAATACTGATTAAACAATCAATCGGATTAATCAAAATTCTGAATACCTTCAATTTTGATTATTTGATTGAGCATAACTTTAGATAATAGGTCTGTTCACACGTCATTCGGTAAATGTTTACATGTTAAATTGGTACAATTTCATATATATGTAAATTTTATTATTGAAAATTATAAAATCAAATTTTACACCAACAAAATATTTTACAGCAACAAAATATATATTGTACCAGTATAATGAGTAAACACTTATAGATTTACTTGTGAACAGAGCTATTATTAAAAGTTATGATTAATCAATAATCAAATTTGAAGTTATTCCTATTATCAGCATATTGATTAATCCGAGTTCTTGATCGTCTAATCAGTATTTTTATTGCTCAAAAATTAAACCGATGAATCGCGGCTTGTACTAATTCAGGAATGTACATATATACCTCTATATCGTTGGTTTAATATAAAAAGTGCGTATCTCGAATTTCCGTTATTTTAGAGGAAAAGAAAAAAACTGAATAAAAAGTAAAACGCTTGCAAACAAAATATACGATTTAGAAAACAATCGTGATACGCCTTTTCTATATTGAGCCGTCGATATGTACATATGTATGTAAACAAATTTGTACACACACATCGTTAAATAAAACGCAAAAAATAATATTAATTAAAGTCATCATCGTCAAATATTCCATCTATGGAAAGCTGAAGAATGTCTTTGTTAGATGACGAAGCAGACAATGAACGTTGCTTTTGTGCAGATTGACTTGTGAGTCTTCGCATTAGACATTGCACCTGCCAGGCAGCATCTGGTTGGTCTTCGGAACATTTCGTTTCCATTTGATTGGTAACAAGATTTCCCAGCCAGGCATATTTCTTCTCCGACTTTCTTTGGCTAATGACGGTTTTTAAATTATCCAAGTCGTTCCGGATACCCTTGACCGCACTTGAGCACTACCAAATTTAAATATTATTAATAGCTGTACTAATATAATTTTTTATGTTATATTATATTATGTCGAAATGTTGTCGACCAGTGAATGGTAAGTATATTTCGATTTTAGTCGAACATTTTTGTTATTAAATTTCGCAAACCGATTTTCGAAAAAAAGTTATGTGACCAACCTTCAAGCAACCTTTTTCAAGCGAAAAAAAGAATTTTGAAAATCGGTGCATCAATGTAGAAGTTATGCGATAATAAAAATTTATTAATAAAATATGCCGTCAATACAAAAGAACATATTGCTATAGATTTTTATCTACGATATATTTTAAGTGGTTGATCGAAATATCCAAAATCGATTTTTTGCTTTGTTCACCATTCCCTATTGTCGACTTTAGCAAACAGTTTGCAATATCTACTCAGACAAAATCGTCATCCAAATTGCAAGCGGACGTACCTATACACAAATTCTAAACCGGGTGTTTGATTATGGTTCGTTTTATCAAAGAGTGCTTTGAAATGGTTGCCTTTAATGTTTTTTCTTTTCATTTACAAAATACTAATATGTTTAAAATATTATTTTCTTGCTTCTATTGTAAAACAATAACATTATAGCTACATCCGTTTGCACCTATGGTGACGATATGTATATACGTATAAATCCAAACTAAAACATATTTTGGCATACCTTCCGGGGTTTTTTAAGTGGCTCTTTACTTAGGTATTGTTCTGTATAGTAGGTGGACGTGGCATTTTCTTTATCAGGGGTGGTGACCTAAAGAAAAGACAAAATAATATCAACATATTTTTGCAAAACTCCACAAGCATACTTTCTGTATTTTTGTAGGTGGCTCCTCACTTAAAACTTCTTCGGTATGGGGGCTGGGCGCGACATTTTCTTTATCAGGTGTGGTGACCTAAACAAAAGACAAAATAAACAAAAAATATTGGTGAATTTTAGATTATGTACATATCGCACTAGTGCCTATATAGGGGCTTAGCTTTTGCAATTTTCACATTTTGACAGAAAACGATACACAGTGGCCATAAAACGATACACAGTAAAAATCTAAAAAAAATCATATTTTCCACTATTTCGCAAAAAAATACAGTTGTGTCCCTTTCTTTGGTATATTAGTAGAGTAAACTGTATTTTGCCTCTACTGAAAATTATTAATATTTAAGTTGACACCCTTTAGAGGAACTAGTGCGATATGCATGTATGTGCAGTATATTTACCTCCGTGTTGTCTATCCTTTTTCTACCTTCTGAATGACTTTTAAGAAAATGTAATTGCTGAAAACACCAAAGCTTGGGAACGTAGAGATCTTCTCTTCCTGATCCTTTTTTTTTGGACTGATTTGCCGTCCTCAACTCGTGCATATATTGCGTACGCAAATTTTTCCACTTTCTTTTTATTTCTTCCAAAGTAATACTCCCTTCCACTTTCTGCATCTCCACTAAAATTGAATTAAACGCTTGAGCCTTCTTGTGCCTGTCCATATATTCCAATGACTTTATGTTATAAATGCACGAGTGTTGCTCAACACAAATAATAAATTTTTCGATTTGCTCCCGATTCCATTTAAAAACCATTTTCTTTAAGTTTTTTTTATCAAAAAGCACAACTAAATAATGTTTTTAAAAATATATTTTATTTGCCACAATCACAAATCAGCCACAATTTTATGCACAACAAAACAAAGTATAAAAAGAAATGTCAAATATTGATCTACAGCCAACTTCATATATAAAATTACGGATGAGATAACAAAAGAAAACTGGAGCACGGGCAATTATGCACCCCTTTCCCTTCTCTTTTCCTCACTCGTCCATAAAATCAAGAGTTGCGCAACAAAAGTTGCTGTGTGTGAACCTAGTCAAAGGAACGGTTTCAGGGAAATGAAACGGAACATATTCTTTAATTAATTTTGTATTTAGGACTGTACTTTAGCGATAAAGTTTATTTATATCTCAATTTACTAAAAATAAATTCAGTAAAGTGCAACTCTGACTTGTGCACGAAGAGTTCCGTAATGAACTTTAGCCTATATAAAATATAACTTTAGCATTTTTTTCGTTTTTGGAGTTTTTTCGGTTTTAAGCGTTTTTTAATAGGGATTTCTTTAGTTTTGCCATTTTTTGCGTTTTTGGCGTTTTTTTTTTTAATTTGGTGCTTTTCTAGTTTTGATTATTTTTTTTGTTTTACCGATTTTTTTGGATTTTTGGCATTTTTTTTTAATTGGGTGATTTTTTTAGTTTTGGTGCTTTTTTCTCGTTTGAGCGATTTTTTTTCAGTTTTTAACGATTTTTTATTTTGGCGGTTTTTTGACATTTTGGTTTTTTCATTTTAGATTTTTATACGAATAAATTCGTATTCGCATCCGACTGAATTTAGCTAATACGAATACATTCGTATTCGCTTGAAAATGGCCGAATATTCGACAATTCGAACACGAATACGAATATTCGTGCAACACTAGTACATATCTATCTATGTGTGTGCAATGTCAACTCTTACGAAACTTAAAAATTATTATATTATTACGATTATGTTTTTCACGTAAAAAAAAAATATCGACGCAGCCAGGATACGAACCGCGCCGTTATAACTGTCAAAGCATACATAGTCTCTACCACTGTTTTAAACCCGCAAATATATACAATGTTTTTTTTTGTTTTTTTTTAAACAAATTTTTAAGTAACAAATAAATACTTATTTAGGGTTCCGTACACCAAAGGTGAAAAAAGGAACCCTATTGTTTTCGCTTCGCTGTCCGTCTGTCCGTCACACGGTATTTTCTCAGGAACCGTAAGAGCTACGGACCTAAAATTTTGACAGAGTATGTAGAACCTTGGCCGCTACAACAACAAATACATGAGAATTAAAAATTAAAGGGTGTTCCAAAACGAGCGACGAAAATGCTACAATCCCATGTAATATACATATAATTTTATGTACATATGTCTATTGACACTTGAAATTTGTAAAATTAGTGTATTTTTGTATAAACGATAACAATTAACACTAAAATTTAATAAAAATTTTAATTAAAGGGTGGTTCATCAGTAATTGCAATTTTGACTATGTAATTTGACAAATTGCTATATCTTGGAAATCGTAAGAGTTAAAATTTTAAGATTTTCAAAAACGGTAAAACTAAAAAATCTGAAAATTATAAAATCGCCAAACAAAAAATATCGCCAAAAATTAAAAAAAATTGCTAAAACGAAAAAAATGGCCGGAATTAACAAAAAATTCTAACACTAAAAAATCGTCAAAGTGAAGGAAGCGCCAAAAACCGAAAAAATCGCCAAACGCGAAAAAGGCTCCAGTAACAAAATAATTGTTAAAATGAAAAAAAATCGTGTCAAAACTACAAAAAAGCGCCTAAATGAATAAAGTCGCCAAAATGAAGAAACGCCAAAAACCGAAATTCGCCAAAATTAAAAAAAAAATCGCCAACAAATAAAAAAACCTCAAAAACCGGAAAAAATCGCCAAAACGAGAAAAAAATGTCAAAACTAAAAAATTCCCAGAATGGAAAAAAATCCAAAAACATAAAAAATCGCCAAAATTAAAAAAAATTAGATTTTATATTCGAAAAGTACACATTTGAAAAGTTTTTAAGAATAAAAAACTATCGATAGTATCGATGGCATCAAAAAAGACTATTGAAACTATCGAATGGAGCCACTATCTATAGTTTTGCAGCTCTAATTTCTTGTGTGTCATTTGCCCAAAAAACGTAACCAACTAATTACTAATGAGAAAACTGTTCGATTCAGACATGTATTTATTGATTTAAATAGTTTGCAAACATTTTGGATTCTATAAAATTGTCTATTAATTATGTATTAAACTGTTAAACTTAATAAAAACATGTCTGAATCAAACAGTTTTTCATTAGTAATTAGTTGGTTAAGCTTTTTTTTACGATTTTGTGGCATTTGGCATACAGGTGTAAACCCGGCCTTAGTCGCTAATATTAGTTACAAGACTTAATGGAAACAAAGGTGTAATATTTCAAACAATTGATGCTATCAATGATGTTTTAAGAAAAAATGCCAATTGAAAGAAGGCTGTGCAATTTTAATTTTACGTTCAACAATTAAAAAACTAAAAATTAAAATTTTAATATCAATGTGCTATCACACACGAGAACAATTGTGCTGGCATAACATGCCTGTTTGTTGGTGAGAGAGGCCAAGAGAGGGGTTTTGTGGTTTGAATAATTTTTCAACCAGGCACAAAACCGCATCAGCAGCACAAAATCAATACACATACAACTTAAAACACAGCAAATGTTAAAAGAATACAAATAAATTCAGTGAAGTGCGACTTAGACCCGCGCACGAAGGGTACCGTACGTGCATGAGATATGTAATTCAATACGAACTTTTGCCAATATAAACTATAGTTTTGGCATTTTTTTCGTTTTTGGGTTTTTTCGGTTTTAAGCGTTTTTTTAGTTTTGGGGTTTTTTGAATTTATTAGCGCTTTCTGAGTTTTGGCACTTTTTTAACGTTTTGGCGATTTTTTTTTGGTTTGTGAAGTTTTTTTAAATTTGGCGATTTTTTTATTTTGGCGTTTTTTTTATTTTCGCGATTTTTTATTTTGGCGATTTTTTTTAATTTTGGCGATTTTTTCATATAGGTAAAATTTTTTTTGGTTTTGGCGATTTTCTTAGTTTTGGCACTTTTTTTTCGTTTTGAGGATTTTTTTCGGTTTTTGGCTTTTATTTTAAATTTTGGCGATTTTTTTCGTTTTGGCGATTTTTTTAAATTTGGCGATTTTATTTTTAATTTTATCGATTTTTTTTCACATAAACAATTATTTTGGTTTTGGCGCATTTTTCGCGTTTTGGCGATTTTTTTCGGTTTTTGGCGATTTTTTTTCATTGAAACGATTTTTTCGAATTTGGCGATTTATTTTAGTGCTAGAAATTTTATTTTAATTTTGTCGATTTTTTTAAATTTTTGGCGATTTTTTTCGGATTTTTTAGTTTTAACGTTTTTGAAAATTTAGAGTTTACCTCTTACGGTTTCCAAGATATAGCAAGTTGTCAAGATTACATAGTCAAAATTGCATTAACTGATGGACCACCCTGTAATTTAAATTTTTTAATATTAATCAGAAATAATTCATAGTTAGGCTCAAGTTCAGTAATTTCAATTCTTATTGAATGAAATATTTTTATTTTAAAAATAATTAATGTGATGATCGTAAAAAAGATAAGTAAGAATAGTTAAACATACTGAGGTAGAGTAAAATAATTTCGTGCTAACCTAAATAGAAAAAATGAAAAATTGGAAAAAACAGAAAATTAATAGTGATACTTATAAATGTGTTTACCAAAGGTAAATCAATTGTATACACAACAATCGTTTCTCATATTCCGTTTCATTGTACATTTAAGTTAAATAGCTGATGTTAATAAGAATCTCTACCCAAGTAGATAGACTAGAGTAGTATATTTATGGGCATTCTGGCACACGTGTATTTTCTCCATAAGGATCATTATAATTAGAATATTTATGGGCATTCTGGCACACGTGTATTTTCTCCATAAGGATCATTCTAATTAGAATATTTATGGGCATTCTGGCACACGTGTATTTTCTCCAGAAGGATCATTCTAATTAGAATAGTTATGGGCATTCTGGCACACGTATATTTTTCCATAAGGATCATTCTATTAGAAAAAAATTCTAATTGGATCTAATTAGAATAGTAGATTATTCTAGTTAGATCTAATTAGAATGATCTACTATTCTAATTATTATATATATGTGCATTCCAATACATGTATTTTCCCATAAGGACGGATATTCCAATACATGTATTTTCCCATAAGGACGGATATTCCAATACATGTATTTTCCCATTAGGAAGGATATTCCAAAACATGTATTTTCCCATTAGGAAGGATATTCCAATACATGTATTTTCCCATTAGGAAGGATATTCCAATACATGTATTTTCCCATTAGAAAGGATATTCCAATACATGTATTTTCTCATTAGGAAGGATATTCCAATACATGTATTTTCGCATAAGGACGGATATTCCAATACATGTATTTTCTCATAAGAAAGGATATTCTAATACATATATATATTCCTACAACAAAGTTAACTTCAAATGAGAATATATATTTTTCTCATAAAAAGTTTAACGAAGACATTTTCGTAAATGGAACAATTCGAATGAGATTCTCATTTGAGTAATTTTATTAAAATGAGAATTCGATTGACTCACAAATATGTATATAAAAGACCAATTAGAAATTAGTTTTAGTTATTGTTATTCAAAGATCCTTGAAATTACATTCAACAACAATGGTAAGAATGAAGTTTAACATAACATTAGAATTTTTTTATTTATTATATGAAAGTTTAAAAAATACATATAAAATTTAACTAATTTTTTTGTTTGTTTTTAGATCTATCAACAAATAATTAACATTGCCCAAGGAATAAAATCTGAATACACAAAAATTTATGATATTCCCTTAAATGAACCTTACAAGATTTTAAATTTTGAATGGAAGGTTACACAATATGGATCCAAAGTTATTGCATATTTAAACAACAATAAGTGGTTTTATCTTCCGCAAAGAATCGATAAATATTTAAACAGAGAGGATCCTTACTTATCAAAAATGAATGACAAAATTTGGACAATTATTTACAAAGGACGTCAATCACCAAATGGTTCAGCATTATTCGAACTAAACTATAGTTAAATTTTTATTTGTCATAAGAAATTTTATGTAGTTACACAATTTTTAAAACAATAAATATATTTAGTAAAGTGAAGTGACCCCTATTATTTATTGATTTTTGTTTTTATGTTAAACATGCACATGCACGTTAACAAAGTGAATTTGAAATCCATTTCAGGAAAATTTAGTTCAAAAAAATTAAAATAAAATGCATATATTTCAAATTCATTTAAATTTTATGAAAATGAGAGTTTATGCTTAAAATAAGTTATCTTATTTATTTTCATTTTAAGAAAAAGGATAGGACATTAAAAATTAACATGCTCATGCAAGACACATGATATTAAGTATTTTTAAAGTATTAAGAACGAGAGACATGAGTATGCATGCTTTTTGCGCGTGTAGATTTACGTGGGTGCGTTGGTGAAATTTACATTTTATTTGTTCTGAGAAAAAGGGTATGCGAAAAACTGATTACAAAAAAATATATTTCTATGAAGGACAAACAAATATTTTTCCTTTATTGCTTAAACTCACTAATTTACAACATCATAAATGTAGATAAATATGAAGATTTTCCAATCACAGGTAATTTTCTATAGATGAATGTATGCATATATTGCGTGTAGAAAAAAAGTATAAAATAAAACATTTTTTCTAAACAAAATTCTAGTCTTGTGACATTATTCAAAAACGAAGTGTTGTGTGAAAAAAAAGAAAACTCGAAATTTTTATTGTTATATACATATGTGTATAGATTTAAATATTTTTAATTCATAATAGGTAAGTTAAATAATTTTAAAAATAGTAAGCATTGATTTCTAACGTTTTACACAAACAGTCTGTAAATTTGTTTTATACATTTTTAGTATATTTAAAAACGTTTATACAAAAATAAAATGATATCGAATTTAGAATGCAAAGAATGCAAAAGAGCTTTCCTAACTGAGGAAAATTACAGAGAGCACGAACGAAGTCATGCTTCGAGCTCCAGTCGTGTGAAGCTTGTCAAAAGTGCGTTTAAAAAAGACTTGTGACACTTGTTTACATAAACGATAACGAGGAATGCCTCCTCCCAGAGGTGTTTATGAAAGAAGCTGTGGTCATTAAAAAAAGAAGTTGACTACTTTTTAAAAAATAATGGTGCTCTAAAATATAATATGGAGATGTATGGCTTATATGCTTGTCCCAAAATGAGCGACCTAGAAAATACACCAATAGAGGTAAAACATTTCCAAACCAAAATGAAAGAAGTTTTCGATATTGATGAATTCACAAATGAATATTTCACTAATATTCAAAATATATTAACAAAGATGGAAGAGTTTCAAGAGCGGGATAGTGGTTGGACTCTAGTTCAACTTTTAAAACTTCACCTGAACTTAAATAAATATCAACCACTGAAAGGTTTTAGTTTTATAGCTCTCCCGCCTAAACTGATGTCAAAAAAAGCATGTATAAATGTACAAAATGATGATGATTTTTGTTTCAAATGGGCAATTTTATCAGCCATATCAACTCAAAGAAATGCGCAACGAACTAGTATTTATGGGATCAACATTGCTGATGAGATAATAAATCTAAATGGATTTTCTTTAAATTTTAGTGGGTTATGCTTCCCACTTAAAATAAAAGATATACACATTTTTGAGACCAATAATCCTAATATTAGTATAAACGTTTTTGGCTATGAGATGGAAAAAGACTTAGTTGTTGGCCCATATTACAAAACAAAAGCAATAAAATCTAAGCATATACAGCTATTGTTTTTACAGAAAGATAATGGAGGAAATATAGTTTCACACTATGTATATATCAAAAATATTTCAAGGTAAATGTGATTATTATAAAAAACAAAAAAAAAATCATAATAATTATATGTTTAATTTTTATATTTATTTTACATAGATTGATTCGATCACAACAAACTAGCCATCATGGAAGCATTATTCTCTGTGATGACTGTTTACAGAGTTTCCATTATCAACAAGACAGAAAAACATCGACAGCATTGTAAAAGACAGGTTTATTATGCCCCCCAACAAGATAAGTCAATATTAGAATTTAATAATTATAATAATAGTATAAATGTACCTTTTGTAATATACGCTGATTCGGAATGCATATTTGAAAATATTCAAACTTGCATCCCGCGTGGTGATGTTTCGTCAACAACATTAGTTGATAGACATATTCCCTACGCAATGTCGTATTTTATTAAATATAGTTTTAATGACAAATTAAACAAGTTACGTACCTTTAAAGGATTAGAATCGGCTAAACTATTTATAGAAAGTTTAATTCGGGATATAAGAGATTTAAATAATAATTATTTGACAAAAGTAAAACCATTGACCCCATTAACTGAAGTGGAAAATTTAAACTTCCATGCTAATAATATATGCCACATTTGCTCTAAAATAATTTTAGATGAATCAAAAGTTAGAGATCATTGTCATTTGACTGGTAAATATAGGGGGGTTGCACATAGTTCTTGTAATCTTAATTATAAAGTACCGAAATTTGTCCCGGTTATTTTTACAATTTTTCTAGTTATGACTCACTTATTTGTGAAGGAGCTAAATAATATAAATGATGGTCCAATTAATACCATTCCACTCTCTAAAACCATAAGCGACAACAATAATGGTAATATAGAAATTCGATTTTTAGATTCCTATAGATTTTTACAATCAAGCTTAAATGATTTAGTCAAAAATTTAGGTAAGCAGGATTTGAAAATAGTTAAATCAATGTTTGGTAAAAATGAAAGTAAATTTAATTTACTTGTTAGAAAAGGTGTCTTTCCATATAGTTATTTAAATTCTATCGAAAAACTCAAAGAAACTTCTCTACCGAATATTGAGAATTTTTATAATAAATTAACAGATGAAGATTGTTCTCAAGAAGACTACACACATGCGAAAGAGGTATGGAGTACTTTTGAGTGTACAACTTTAGAAGATTATTTAATTTTATATTTGAAAACTGATGTCTTGTTATTAGCTGATGTTTTCGAAACCTTTAGATTTCTTTGCAATGATATTTATAAACTAGATCCTTGTTATTACTATACCGCTCCAGGATTTTCTTGGGACGCAATGTTAAAAATAACAGATATTAAATTAGAAATATTGAGCGACATAGATATGATTTTATTTATACAAAAGGGGATAAGGGGAGGAATAGTACAATGTTCTCAACGACATGCCATTGCAAACAATAAATATATGAGTGATTACAATGAACATCTTCCATCTAAATATTTAATGTATTTAGATGCAAATAATTTATATGGTTGGGCAATGTCTGAAGCTGTACCAGAAGGTAATTTTGAATGGGAAACAGACATTGAAAATTTTTGTTTGGATACTATACCAGAAGATTCAACTACTGGATATATATTAGAAGTAGATTTGACGTATCCAATAGAAATTCATGATATTCATAATAACTTACCATTTTGTAGTGAAAATAAACATCCTCCAAATTCTAAGGAAAAGAAATTAATTTGTGATTTAAATGATAAAAATGAATATATAATACATTACAAAAACTTACAACAATGTTTAAAACATGGGTTGAAGTTAAAAAAAATTCACCGAATTTTGAAATTTAAGCAATCAACATGGTTAAAGCCATATATTTCATTAAACAATTTACATAGAACTAATGCAAAAAACTCTTTTAAAAAAAATTTCTTTAAGTTACTAAATAATGCTGTCTACGGTAAAACGATGGAAAACGTTGACAAGCGTAAGAATATAAAAATTGTGAATCGGTGGGAAAGCATTGGAAAGAAAATGGGAGCTCATGCCCGTATTGCCAAACCAGAATTTCATTCCTTTAGCATATTTCAAGAAAACATGATAGCAGTGGAGCTAAACAGAAGTTATTCGTTTTATAATAAACCCATTTATTTAGGATTTACAATCCTAGAACTTTCAAAGTGGAAGATGTATAACTTTCATTATGATTATATGCTTTTAAAACATAACATCAAAGCAGATCTAAACTATATGGATACAGATTCGTTTATATACACAGTAGAAACTGATGATTTTTATAAAGATATAATAAACGATATTGATACACACTTTGATACATCAGATTATGAAGCGAATAATAAGTTTGGTATTCCACAGAAAAATAAAAAAAATAGGTATGATGAAGGATGAAAATAATGGTAAGTTAATGAAGGAATTTGTGGGTCTAAGAGCAAAAATGTATGCATTCAAAACGATAGATATGAATGAAATCAAAAAGGTTAAGGGCATTAAAAGTAATATAACTAGAAATTTAAGTCTATTAAATTATAAAAACTGTTTATATAATAAGAAAATATATTATGGAAATATGTATATTTTTAAATCCAAACTTCATGATTTATATACTCTCTAATAAATAAGATATCTTTAAGTTATCTAGATAATAAAAGGATTGTATATAATAATGTAAATACACTTGCTTGGGGGCATTACAAAGAAGAATTTATCAATGAAAGAGATGATGATTTTGTAATGGAAATTTATAATAGAGATAATTAAAACACAACTAATTGTATTATAGATCAATTTTTAAATGATGACGATGATGATTTTGTAATGGAAATTTATAATAGAGATAATCAAAACACAACTAATTGTATTATAGATCAATTTTTAAATGATGATGATGATGATTTTGTAATGGAAATTGATGATAGAGATAATCGTAATACAACTAATTGTATTATAGATCAATTTTTAAATGATGATGACGATATTTTTATGCAAATTGAATGTTAATTTTATTTATTTATTAAAATTTTGTTTTATAAATTCAAATTATATTGTAATTCAAAACGACATCGTTAATTAATAAGAAAAATATAAATAAACTTTAACGTATCCGTTTGTGGATATATTTATATAAATATTTGTTTGAATTACTTTAAATTACATTTATTAACTAAGAATTTTAAACATAGGTGACCACAATTAAATGTATTAAAGTTTTGTTTTCGCTCATAATTATATTTAATGGGTATCTTTAAATAATTAACAAGTTCAATTGGAGGTTGTAAGTTTCCAAAGCTATCAAAATATTCTTTATAGTTATGATTTTTATAATAGGCTACCTAGTGAGTTCCAGCACCACGAGAGTTATCTAGATTAACAATACCACTTTCTTGAACTAATGGTTTTTTAGGCAAACGATCTCGCATAAACACACCTCTAAAATTTTCGAGTTTTTTACCATATTTTATTAAATCTAGATCACTTAATGATCGATTGGGTAGGTTATCTAAACGTTTTTTGGAATCGGTTTATAATACAGTCCATATCCAGATTTATATGGTTTAAGATATAAGCCTTTTCCCATAGCAATTGATTCCATGTGTCTATTATGCCGAGTAGCCTCGGCTAGTTGTTCTTTCCCATTTTTAATATCATTTACAGCCTTAATAATAGACTATCCACCCGTAGCCAAACCACCAAGTGCGGATAAAGCTGTTAGGATTGGAATTAGTGGAAGAAATCCAACGATTTTGGGCATTGGTATAACTCTCGGTATCACAACATTAGCCCTCTTCTTCCCTTTGAAGTTCGAAGTAATGGATTTTAACGCAATTTTAACAGCAGCCTTTAAATTGTCTGGTTTTTCATTTCTCAAAGGTTAAGAGTATTTTTAACAGCTTTTGACTTTTTAGATTTATGAATTTTTATATTGTTCATACCTAATCCGAATTTAAGTTTTGATTTCATAGCGTTTGTTACGAACCAAGCGTTAGCCTTTTCTTTGAAATCACTATCTTTAGATTGCACTTGTTGCCAAGCTTTTTCAACTAAAATTTTATCCACTTTATGTCTCTTATTAATATCGTTTGTTTCTGAATATGTAATATCGTGTTCCCTACACGCTGCATCCAATGAATTTATTCCCTTATCACCTCTTGCTAAACGTTTTTCAAGTTTTGTTCCAGGTCCACAAAACTGATAACCAGGTAAATGTAGTTCAACAGGTAATTTGTTTATTAAGTTGTTTACTAATCCACTACCAATATTATACTGATTATCTTTAACTCCCTTTTTATAGTTTATATTAATTTTTTATTAATTATATGATATGTGCAATGGGATTGACACTATAAACTTAAATGATGAGGTTTCGCTATATAATAAGAAATTTATATCAAAACCAAGTTAGTTATAAAAATGCGATTAGTAAAACAAGCTAAACAAATTGTAGTAAGAAATGCGGATGAAGCACAAGAAAACGAACCGAAAATTAAACATAGTACACTTTTACCAAATTCAACGCCCCAACGGTTTAAGTTTTAAAAACATTTACATATATTCAAAATCTTTATATCAACCAAAATACTGTTATCTCAAGGAATTGATACACCCAATAAAAGGAATAAATATTTTTACATTTGCGGAAAACGAGAAAGTTATTAGTCCTACAGAAGCGAACTCACATTCTATCATAATATTTGATGATGTTATTTGTGGAAAACAAGACACTATAAGAGATTACTTTTGTATGGGCAGACATAAGAATAGAGATTGTTTTTATTTATGTCAAACGTACACAAAAATCCCTAAACATCTTATACGTGATAATGCGAATATGATTATAATATTTAAACAGGATGAAATGAATTTACGACATATATATAATGATCATGTAATTGGTGATATGTCATTTAAAGAATTTACAAATATATGTAGTGAATGTTGGAAAAATAAATATGGCTTTCTTGTTATCAGTAAGGATAATCTGATAAATAAAGGGCGATATAGAAAAGGTTTTGATGAATTCATAGAACTATAAGTAAGCAGATCTTAAGTAGTTATAATGCAGATTGCAATCAGACATAAAACAGATCATTAGCAGATAAATATCAGTTGCTTAAGCAGATATCAGGCAGATCATTATCAAATATAAAGCAGATTTCAAGCACATATAAAAACAATAACTATGGATAATAAATTGTTAAAGGATATTGTTAAGACAAGAGGATTACTGAAAGCAAAATTAAAAAATCTCAAATTAGACAATATAGAACGAGTTAATATTTTAGAAGATACATTCAAACCAATAACTAAACCTTTAAATACGATAATTGGAAAAATTAATGAATATCAAACTGATGATATATTGAATGATACATCTAAGTCCATAACCAAACCTTTGAATAAAATAATAAAAAAGATGATGATTATAACTCAGATGATTATCAATCTAATGATAACATAACAGATCCACAACTTCCACCACTACCATCCGACGACAGTTCAAACAATTTTGATGATGCAATAGATTATAACCAAGTTACTGAAACTGATTTGAAAAAATATCCATTAGCTGAAAATATAGAATTACTCCTCAATAATAAAACAATAGATACAATTTATTGTTTCAACATAGATGAAAGCGGAAATTGGCGATATGCAAATAATGAATTAAATTTTAATGCTGATAACTCTATTCAAATAGGGAATTCAACGTGGAAAATGACTCCAGGATTATTTGAATTAGTTTTCCATTCAAAGCCTCTACATTATAATAAAAATGATTTAAGAAAATATAAAGAAATTTTAATAAGTACCAATGCTCACAAACGTCAATATCAATCAAAAAGTCAAATTAAAGGTACACGAGCTTATAAATATATTCGTATAATAAAAAATTTATTTAATACTAAACCAAATATTCTAACGAAAGGTAGTGGATTCTCGTTAAAGACTATTGATAATCGTAGATCTAGTTATATATATTGGAATGACACAAATGAATTAGTTGATAGATTACGTTTACTTATTTCATCAGAAAGTGTTGGTCATAATAATCATAATAACGAAATCATTTCCATTATTGAAGAATTGAAAGAAGCTGATATAATATATTAAACTAAAAATGACTTATATAAATAAGTTTGGAGAAACGTCCTTCCGACATAATCTAAATGACTCAAAGTTAAAATTATATAAATATAATTTGCAATTGAATAACATAACAAAAGATATAGAAAAACTGGATAATATAATTAAAACTATTAACAAACAACGTGGAGAACTTAAAAACGATTATAATTCTCAATTAAACATTATCAAAAGGGATGTTAAAGTATTACAAGAATTAATTACAAAAGGAATCAATGAAAATGTTGAAGCTATTGAAAAAATAGTGAGGAATCAAATAAGTTATGCAAATGAAGACTTTTCAAAGAATATCGAAGAGAGATTCAATACACTTGAGGATTTTATATTTAAATCGATGAAGAGAAATGATGTAAACGTTGAGGTGAAAAAACGAAAACTTGAATTTCCTAAAATTAAAGGATAAAAATTTTATATAAATATTTGACACTCATATCTGAATGCTTAATAGTAAAGAATCTTATTTCAAAATGAACTTAGATAAAAGAGAAATAGTTGATGAACTTCATAAGCAAGCGCGAAAAAATTTTAAAAGAAGAATGGTTATCATAAAAGGAATCGATGATTTATGGCAGGCGGATTTGGTTGAGATGGGCAACTACGCAACATATAATAACGGTCACCGTTATCTCTTAACAGTAATAGATTCTTTTTCAAAAAAAGCTTGGGCTATAGCAGTGAAAAATAAAACTGCACTCAACATAACGAACGCCATGAAAAACATTTTCATAAAAAGCAATCGTAAACCAAAAAATTTACAAACAGATGATGGTAAGGAGTTCTTCAATAATCACTTTCGTCACTTAATGCAATTGAATCAAATCAACCACTATTCAACATATAGTGTTCTGAAAGCATCCATCATAGAAAGATTTAACAGAACTCTTAAAGGAATGATGTGGAAGGAGTTTAGTTATCAAGGAACATATAAATTGTTAAACATATATAAGAACCTTATAGAGAAATATAATAATACTTACCACAGAACAATAAAAATGTCGCCCAATGAAGTAAATTCATCAAACGAAAAATTTTTATTGGATACAGCTTACAACAATTTAAAAGTATTTACAAAACCAAAGTTCAAAGTGAATGATAATGTTAGAATAAGTAAATATAAACATATATTTGAAAAAGGTTATACACCAAATTGGACTACTGAAGTATTTACGGTTAAAACTATAAAAAATACTGATCCAAATACATATATATTAAAAGATTATCAAGGACATGAAATTAAAGGAGGGTTTTATGAGTCTGAATTAATGAAAACTAGATTTCCTGAAACTTATTTGGTTGAAAAGGTTTTGAAAAGGAAAACCAACAAAATTTATGTTAAATGGCTTGGTTTTTCTTCAGAACATAATTCTTTGATTAATACAAATTATGATTGATAATAAAAACTGTGAAAAATTTAATAATTAACTTAATCATTCATGAACCACTAAAATGTCAATTACATTAACTTTAAACGGAGACTCTTCGCATCTTGTCGCAAACTATTTTCCGCGAATTGAACTAAATGAAAATTATGTTTGTGGCTTAATAAGTTTTGATACATATCATTCAATTCCAAATGTAGATGTTGAAAACAATTTATTTCATAATGGAAATCATGAAATAACAGTTCCAGTTGGGTCATATAAATTAACTGATATAGCTGAACTACTAAAAATTAAATATCATGATATCAACCGGTTCTCTTGATGTACGAGCAAATTATAATACACTACAAACATGTATAAAAAGCACTTCTGATTCAATTTATTTTAATAAAAAATCCTCAATTGGATCATTATTAGGCTTTAGTAGAAAAGTACTAGCACCTGGAATAGAACATTACTCCGATAAAACGATAGATATAACCAAAATTAATACAGTAATTGTTGAATGCAATATTGTATGCGGTTCGTATATAAACAACATGTCTACGCATATTTTACATCAGTTTTCGCTTAACGTTAGTCCTGGATATAAAATAACAGAGACTCCAACCACTGTAATATACTTACCTGTAAATTCAAGAACAATAAATAATATAATTTTGAAAGTTGTTGACCAAGACGGAAACTTAATAAACTTTCGCGGTGAAAAAATAACAATACGATTACATTTAAAGCCTATGAAAGAATGATAATATACAACAAAAGTGATCTATCGAATGATTTAACATTTATTCAATCACCATCAGCCGAAGACGAAGGTGAAAATTCATCAAATTTTTGCAAAAAGTTAAAAATACAATACTATAAAAATAATAAACATCGAAAGCCTAAAAAAGCTAACGTTTTAAATAAAACTAATCAGCATTTTTTAAAAAGTTTAGGATTTAAATTAAAATAATAAAATTAATCACGTAGTTACAACCAAGGAAAACAAACAAATGAGTAGTATAATTAATATATTGCAAAAGCCTCAAGTGGATAATTCAATTTTCAAGAAGGAGTACCACAGTTATACATCACATTTACAGTCATTTAAAAATAATAATGAAATTCGTATATCAATTCAAAACCAAGATTTGTATGTTTTACCAAGTGAAAGTTTTCTATATATCGAAGGTCTTGCAACAAAGGAAGATTCAACAGTTTCTACATCCATACGTCTCTTAAACAATTGTATGGCACACCTATTTGATGAAATTCGTTATGAAATTAATGGTATAGAAATTGATCGCACACGTCATTTGGGTATTGCAACAGAATTAAAAAACTATGTTTCATTGAATAAATTTGAAAGTGATAGTCTACTGAATGCAGGATGGTCACCATTTAACAATGATAGTCTTATACCCGAAAATGGATATTTTAATTTTTGTGTACCACTAAAATTACTACTTGGATTTGCCGAAGATTTTCACAAAATAATAGTTAACTCTAAGCATGAATTGATTCTATTACGATCTAAAGATGATAAGCAAGTTTTTAAATCTCAACTATCAACTGAAAAAACCAAGTTAACAATTTTAAATATAACTTGGAAAGTACCAGACATTCAACTTGCTGATGCATACAAATTGCAGATATATAAAACAATAAATAACCGTCATCTATTAAGTATATGTTTTAGAAGTTGGGATATGTATTATTATCCTTCACTTCCAGAAAGTACAACAGTTTTGTGGAATGTTAAGCCAGCTGCTCACAACGAAAGACCACGCTTCCTATTGTTAGGTCTTCGAAATAATGACAACAAGTTTCAACATTGTGATTTAAGTGATGTAAAAGTACATCTTAACTCTGATACATATCCTTATGATGATCTAAATCTTAAGTTTGATAGAAATCGTTTTGCTATTCTATATGACATGTACTTAACATTTCAACAAAGTTATTATTCACGCAACACCCAACCATTATTAACACCAGAAAACTTCAAAACTATGGTGCCAATAGCTGTCTTGGATGTTACACATCAAAATGAATTAGTCAAAACTGGACCAATCGATATTAGAATTGAACTGAAGACTTCAAAAAATATATTACCTAATACATCTGCGTATTGTTTAATTATTCATGATAAAATATTTGAATATATTCCACTAACAAACGAAATTAGAAAATTGATATAACTTTATTTTTAGTTAGTTTAAGAGACTAATAATTATAGATATACATAAACTAAAAAGTACTTGTATACAATTTATATAAATGTTAACTGTAATAACATTATTGTTTATTCACAAACATTTGGTCTACATACTCAGTCACACTTATTTGTAAGGATGTTACTCAACGATATATATGCATTTTTAAAAAGATGTTCACACATTGTCTCCAACGAAGATAGATATAAACTGATTAATATTCAATCACATCTCGAAGAAGTAAATAACTTAAAAACAACGAAAAACAAATTTGGAGAGCATTATGAAGATTGTTCATGGTCTAATGAGAATGAAACTTGTGGACCCGACACTTGTTCATGTTCATACAAAAGAAGACAAAATATGAGAATAGAGGAAGAAGCAAACAAACTAATAAAATTCTATTATAACATATATAATGTCAGTAAATGTAAAAACTGTAATTTTCAAAAAGTTTAGATAATAAAAATATTTATTTAAAAGAAAAAAAACATATTCATTTATTTAATAATAAAAAATGGAAAAATATTTTACATTATTTTATTAACCCATATTTTCGACCCTTCTTAATGCGTCTAAAAGAATTTCATCCTGCCCATCATGTAACAATAAATATGCTGCTACATCCACCGGTGGCAAAACTATTACCTCCCTAATATCGATGGGCTCTTTAATGTTTAAAAATAGATCTTCATCGCCTTCTAATAGATGATGGTAGCTCTCGTGTGTTGCTGTTGATGATTCTGTAATTGCTGTAGGTGTTGCGACTGCTATAGATGTCGATGTTGCGGGCTCAGTAGATGTTGATGTTGATGGTTTAGATTCTCTCATTTCCTTATTTTTGTTAATTATTCTCCTATATAAACCCAGTAAAAAAAGCGAGTCCAAAAAAATCATGAAAATGTAGAGTTTACGATGCGGAAGTAGTGCAAATTTCGATCCGATCTAATGATTTTTACGTAGGGTTGTCATTGCAAGAAGTTCTCTTTTTCGAGGCCTGGTCATTGAATTGGAAGCGATATTATTAAAAATTACCTTTTTTGTGTTCTATGATAATATTTTCATCTAGGAAAAAGGGTAAATAGTTGCCTTTTTTAACAATTCGTTTCTTTTTATACAAATTTAAGCCCGAAACAGTGTTTTCATGTAAATTTAAGCAAATAACTTTTAAATTTTAGACTAAAAATAATTCATAAATTTCTTTAAAAAAATAAATGTTTTTTAAATTCTGGTTAGTATTTTCTAACACTATGGAGGAGTTACAAGGTTTTGTGTGACTAAAATAAGCTTCTACATGGTTTTTTGCTCACTCTCCGCAAATTAAAAATATCGATTTTTTGGAACCAATGAAAATGTACTTCCGCTAGAATGACTTCCATTTTTTTTCACTGGGAAGGAGTATCCCAAAATTTTTTAGTTTTTAATTTTATTCCATGTTGATTCAGATAATGGCGTTTTTTGTTTGAACTGTTTGAAAAAGTAACTATTTGACATATTTCACAATATAATTTGTTACTATTCATTTTTAAATATTATTTTAGTTTTTTTTAACACAACACTTCGTTTTTGAATAATGTCACAAGACTAGAATTTTGTTCAGAAAAATGTTTTATTTTATACTTTTTTTCTACACGCAATATATGCATACATTCATCTATAGAAAATTACCTGTAATTGGAAAATCTTCGTATTTATCTACATTTATGATGTTGTAAATTAGTGAGTTTAAGCAATAAAGGAAAAATATTTGTTTGTCCTTCATAGAAAGATATTTTTTTTATAATTAGTTTTTTCGCATACCCTTTTTCTCAGAACAAATAAAATGTAAATTTCACCAAGGCACCCACGTAAATCTACACGCGCAAAAAGCATGCATACGCATGTCTCTCGTTCTTAATACTTTAAAAATACTTAATATCATGTGTCTTGCATGAGCATGTTAATTTTTAATGTCCTATCCTTTTTCTTAAAATAAAAATAAATAAGATAACTTACGGCCTGGCCCCCGATGTCGACAAGAAATTATCTTTCGCTTACTTATGTATATTGAAAACAAAAACAAATTTTCTTATTTTGTTTTTGTTTTCAGTATAACTAAGCGAAAGATAATTTCTTGTCGACATCGTGGGCCAGGCCGATATTTTAAGCATAAACTCTCATTTTCATAAAATTTAAATGAATTTGAAATATATGCATTTTATTTTAATTTTTTTGAACTAAATTTTCCTGAAATGGATTTCAAATTCACTTTGTTAACGTGCATGTGCATGTTTAACATAAAAACAAAAATCAATAAATAATAGGGGTCACTTCACTTTACTAAATATATTTAGTTTTAAAAATTGTGTAACTACATAAAATTTCTTATGACAAATAAAAATTTAACTATAGTTTAGTTCGAATAATGCTGAACCATTTGGTGATTGACGTCCTTTGTAAATAATTGTCCAAATTTTCTCATTCATTTTTGATAAGTAAGGATCCTCTCTGTTTAAATATTTAACGATTCTTTGCGGAAGATAAAACCACTTATTGTTGTTTAAATATGCAATAACTTTGGATCCATATTGTGTAACCTTCCATTCAAAATTTAAAATCTTGTAAGGTTCATTTAAGGGAATATCATAAATTTTTGTGTATTCAGATTTTATTCCTTGGGCAATGTTAATTATTTGTTGATAGATCTAAAAACAAACAAAAAAATTAGTTAAATTTTATATGTATTTTTTAAACTTTCATATAATAAATAAAAAAATTCTAATGTTATGTTAAACTTCATTCTTACCATTGTTGTTGAATGTAATTTCAAGGATCTTTGAATAACAATAACTAAAACTAATTTCTAATTGGTCTTTTATATACATATTTCTGAGTCAATCGAATTCTCATTTTAATAAAATTACTCAAATGAGAATCTCATTCGAATTGTTCCATTTACGAAAATGTCTTCGTTAAACTTTTTATGAGAAAAATATATATTCTCATTTGAAGTTAACTTTGTTGTAGGAATATATATATATGTATTAGAATATCCTTTCTTATGAGAAAATACATGTATTGGAATATCCGTCCTTATGCGAAAATACATGTATTGGAATATCCTTCCTAATGGGAAAATACATGTATTGGAATATCCTTCCTAATGGGAAAATACATGTATTGGAATATCCTTCCTAATGGGAAAATACATGTATTGGAATATCCTTCCTAATGGGAAATTACATGTATTGGAATATCCTTCCTAATGGGAAAATACATGTATTGGAATGCACATATATATACTAATTAGAATAGTAGATCATTCTAATTAGATCTAACTAGAATAATCTACTATTCTAATTAGATCCAATTAGAATTTTTTTCTAATAGAATGATCCTTATGGAAAAATATACGTGTGCCAGAATGCCCATAACTATTCTAATTAGAATGATCCTTATGGAGAAAATACACGTGTGCCGGAATGCCCATAAATATTCTAATTAGAATGATCCTTATGGAGAAAATACACGTGTGCCAGAATGCCCATAAATATTCTAATTAGAATGATCCTTATGGAGAAAATACACGTGTGCCAGAATGCCCATAAATATTCTAATTAGAATGATCCTTATGGAGAAAATACACGTGTGCCAGAATGCCCATAAATATAATACTTGCTTGAAGCAGTGTATTCTGCATTCGCAGCATTTCTTGCATCATGCTAGTCATATTTGTTGTAAAGTTGTTTATAGTTAGCACCAGATTCTCAATAGTAGCTTCAAGGCGACTAAAGTTAAAGCCTGAGTTTGCATTCGCTGAATTATTTTGCGGTGAAACATTTTGTGAGGGACTAGAACTAGCCTTAGCAGCATCGGCATACGATACACGTGAAGTAACTGGTTGACTTACTTGAGCAAAAGAGGCGGAGTACGCGTTTAATGGTTGGGCTGGAGCTAACTTAGGTTTTTGACTCATAGTCTGTTTAACAAAAGAATATGCAGGGCATCCTCTATAGTTAGCGGTGTGATTACCTCCACAATTACTACATTTTTTTCTGCTTGTTCTTTTGGCTTAGTGCAGCTAGCAGTACCGTGCAATTCACCGCAGATAACACAAACTGTAGGTAAATTGCAGTAAGTTTTTGTATGGCCATATTCTTGGCAATTATGGCACTGTACAGGACCTGAACGCTTACGTGGCTCTTGAACTGTGATTTTTCGGTGTAACAGAAACTACGCTATAAATTGGATGGGTTTAATTTTTTTCAATTGTATGTCATTCGGCTCCAGTTCAATGCGAAATAGGGGTTGGGCGACCTTTTCTCTGTTAATTATATTAGTAACTTTTTTACCTTAAATCCTTGGTCTAGAAGTGCACATTTTACTTCTTCGGGCTCAACATATGAATCTTTGCCCTTTAGTACTTTCTGTAGGCCTTTAGCACTCTTAAGTTGGTATGTGTAAAAGTTTGTTTTATTTTTTTCAAAGTCATTTACAATTTTTCGAAAATTGTTTTCATCGTATATTTGGATTTTAGTTTCATCAATATTACCTCTTTTAATTGGAATTACGTGAAAAGTATTTTCACCAATGGTCGACAGTAGTTTTTTTAGAAGCGCGTTAGAATTTTTTTCCCTCACATATATTGGTGGTGGCTTAAAAGACTTCTGAAATGATGAAGCGGTCTTGTCGTTATCGTCTTGCAATAATGAAAAACGATTTTGGCGATTCATGGATGATGCGCTGTTATCCCTAGACATCTTTGGAACAGATGAAATTTTAGAAGAATTCGGGCTTCGCCCACGCTTTACCTCGGTTATATATCTGTCCATTCCGACTTGTACCTTTGGTTTTGAGCTACTGTTATCTGTAGTGATAACTTGGTTTGTTAGAAAAAGTCTATCATCAGATTTTTTATTTTTATTAAGATCTGAACTCACAGTAAGTCTATCATGAGGTTTTTCATTTTTATTGTTATCATTATGAGCATCAGAACTCACAGTAAAATATTAATTTCTGCCGTTATATAGAGTATTCCTCAAGGGCACTTTTGTTTGTTTGTTTGTTTTTTTTTTTTTTGATTACGGTTTTTTTTGTTTTTGTTATATATGACTATACAAAAAAATATTAACAAAGCAATTAAAGCTTATTTATCAAAGTTAATAATATGTATTACGAATATTTTCTTTTATATGATTTTTTTTGTTTAGTATGTATGTAAAAAAAAACTCCGCTATGACGTTAGTTCACTATGAAGGTACAACGGGAACATTTATTACAAATAAATTCAGTAAAGTGCGACTCTGACTTGTGCGCCAAGGGTTCCGTAGTAATACTATATGAACTTTAGCCTATATAAAATATAACTTTAGCATTTTTTTCGTTTTTGGAGTTTTTTCGGTTTTAAGCGTTTTTTAATAAGGATTTCTTTAGTTTTGCCATTTTTTGCGTTTTTGACGGTTTTTTTTTTAATTTGGTGCTTTTCTGGTGTTGATTCTTTTTTTTGTTTTACCGTTTTTTTTTTTTTGGATTTTTGGCATTTTTTTTTAATTGGGCGATTTTTTTAGTTTTGGTGCTTTTTTCTCGTTTGAACGATTTTTTTCAGTTTGTAACGATTTTTTATTTCGGCGGTTTTTTGACATTTTGGTTTTTTCATTTTAGATTTTTATACGAATAAATTCGTATTCGCATCCGACTGAATTTAGCTAATACATTCGTATTCGCCTGAAAATGGCCGAATATTCGACAATTCGAATACGAATACGAATATTCGTGCATCACTAGTACATATGTATCTATGTGTGTGCAATGTCAACTCTTACGAAACTTAAAAATTATTATATTATTACGATTATGTTTTTCACGTAAATAAAAAAAAAATATCGACGCAGCCAGGATACGCACCGCGCCGTTATAACTGTCAAAGCATACATAGTCTCTACCACTGTTTTAAACCCGCAAATATATACCATGTTTTTTTTGTTTTTTTTTTTAACAAATTTTTAAGTAACAAATAAATACTTTTTTAGGGTTCCGTACACCAAAGGTGAAAAAAGGAACCCTATTGTTTTCGCTACGCTGTCCGTCACACGGTATTTTCTCAGGAACCGTAAGAGCTACGGACCTAAAATTTTGACAGAGTATGTAGAACCTTGGCCGCTACAACAACAAATACATGAGAATTAAAAATTAAAGGGTGTTCCAAAACGAGCGACGAAAATGCTACAATCCCATGTAATATACATATAATTTTATGTACATATGTCTATTGACACTTGAAATTTGTAAAATTAGTGTATTTTTGTATAAACGATAACAATTAACACTAAAATTTAATAAAAATTTTAATTAAAGGGTGGTTCATCAGTAATTGCAATTTTGACTATGTAATTTGACAAATTGCTATATCTTGGAAATCGTAAGAGTTAAAATTTTAAGATTTTCAAAAACGGTAAAACTAAAAAATCTGAAAATTATAAAATCGCCAAACAAAAAATATCGCCAAAAATTAAAAAAAATTGCTAAAACGAAAAAAATGGCCGGAATTAACAAAAAATTCTAACACTAAAAAATCGTCAAAGTGAAGGAAGCGCCAAAAACCGAAAAAATCGCCAAACGCGAAAAAGGCTCCAGTAACAAAATAATTGTTAAAATGAAAAAAAATCGTGTCAAAACTACAAAAAAGCGCCTAAATGAATAAAGTCGCCAAAATGAAGAAACGCCAAAAACCGAAATTCGCCAAAATTAAAAAAAATCGCCAACAAATAAAAAAACCTCAAAAACCGGAAAAAATCGCCAAAACGAGAAAAAAATGTCAAAACTAAAAAATTCCCAGAATGGAAAAAAATCCAAAAACATAAAAAATCGCCAAAATTAAAAAAAATTAGATTTTATATTCGAAAAGTACACATTTGAAAAGTTTTTAAGAATAAAAAACTATCGATAGTATCGATGGCATCAAAAAAGACTATTGAAACTATCGAATGGAGCCACTATCTATAGTTTTGCAGCTCTAATTTCTTGTGTGTCATTTGCCCAAAAAACGTAACCAACTAATTACTAATGAGAAAACTGTTCGATTCAGACATGTATTTATTGATTTAAATAGTTTGCAAACATTTTGGATTCTATAAAATTGTCTATTAATTATGTATTAAACTGTTAAACTTAATAAAAACATGTCTGAATCAAACAGTTTTTCATTAGTAATTAGGTGGTTAAGCTTTTTTTACGATTTTGTGGCATTTGGCATACAGGTGTAAACCCGGCCTTAGTCGCTAATGTTAGTTACAAAACTTAATGGAAACAAAGGTGTACTATTTCAAACAATTGATGCTATCAATGATGTTTTAAGAAAAAATGCCAATTGAAAGAAGGCTGTGCAATGTTAATTTTACGTTCAACAATTAAAAAACTAAAAATTAAAATTTTAATATCAATGTGCTATCACACACGAGAACAATTGTGCTGGCATAACATGTCCGTTTGTAGGTGAGAGAGGCCAAGAGAGGGGTTTTGTGGTTTGAATAATTTTTCAACCAGGCACAACACCGCATCAGCAGCACAAAATCAATACACATACAACTGAAAAACCAGCAAATGTTAAAAGAATACAAATAAATTCAGTGAAGTGCGACTTAAACCCTCGCACGAAGGATACCGTACGGGCATGAGATATGTAATTCAATACGAACTTTTGCCAATATAAACGTTTTTTCGGTTTTAAGCGTTTTTTTAGTTTTGGGGTTTTTTGAATTTATTAGCGCTTTCTGCGTTTTGGCACTTTTTTAACGTTTTGGCGATTTTTTTTGGTTTTTGAAGTCTTTTTAATATTGGCGATTTTTATTGTTTTGGCGTTTTTTTTTATTTTCGCGATTTTTTTATTTTGGCGATTTTTTTAATTTTGGCGATTTTTTCATATAGGTAAAAGTTTTTTTGGTTTTGGCACTTTTTTTCGGTTTTTGGCGTTTATCTTAAATTTTGGCGATTTTTTTCGTTTTGGCGATTTTTTTAAAATTTGGCGATTTTATTTTTAATTTTGGCGATTTTTTTTTTCACATAAACAATTATTTTGGATTTGGCGCATCTTTCGCGTTTTGGCGATTTTTTTCGGTTTTTGGCGATTTCTTTTCATTGAAACGATTTTTTCGAATTTGGCGATTTATTTTAGTGCTAGAATTTTTTTTTAATTTTGTAAATTTTTTAAAATTTTTGGCGATTGTTTTCAGGTTTTGGCGATTTTTTCAGTTTGGCGATTTTATAATTTTCGGATTTTTTAGTTTTAACGTTTTTGAAAATTTAGAGTTTACCTCTTACGGCTTCCAAGTTATAGCAAGTTGTCAAGATTACATAGTCAAAATTGCATTAACTGATGGACCACCCTGTAATTTAAATTTTTTAATATTTTAATGTTAATTGTTGTAGTCTATATAAAAATACACTAATTTTACAAATTTCAAGTGTCAATATACATATGTACATACAATTGTATGTATATTACATGAGATTTTAAAGTTTTTCGTCACTCGTTTGGAGCACCCTTTAATTTTTAATTCTCGTGTATTTGTTGTTGTAGTGGCCAAGGTTCTACATACTCTGTCCAAATTTCAGCTCCGTAGCTCTTACGGTTCCTGACAAAATACCGTGTGACGGACAGACAGACAACGTAGCGAAAACAACAGGGTTCCTTTTTTCACCTTTGGTGTACGGAACCCTAAACACTAAACACTAGTACACACAAAGCTGTGTGTACGTACATACATACATACATACATATATATTTTTATGCCATATGAATTCTACAAAGAACAAAAATTGTGACGGCATAAAAATTAGTCTCGTGTGTGACAGGCAAGAACAATTAAAATGGTTGGCCACGTTGTTCATGTTTCCTTCTACATAAGTACATACGTATGTACATATGTATGTATATGTATATGTATGTACCTAGTTGCTTTTTTTAAGTAAAGAATAAATACTATTTTTAGTCCCTGATTAGTTTCTTTTTCAAAAATATATTGAAAAAACTAAGTACCTATTATTTAAGTAATGATTAAATTCATTGCTCTAACTCAGTCTGCGAATTTTCACAGGCTGATTGCTTATCATGTATCCACGCTACCTCATTAAATTTATTGTATTTTTTTTACAAAATTTATTGAGAAAATAAACTAACTAAATCGAACTCAAACAATCCTGCCCATTTTGAAATAGATAGATAAGTACATACATATGTATCTACATAGTACATACATATGTATGTATATGTATATCAAGCGCTTGTTACTTTTTTAAATAATACCTACTAATACATAAGTATGTACATACATACATAAGAATATTAGCAAACGAATTTCTATTTACTTTTGCATTTGAATCTACATATGTACATACATATACATACATGTACATAAGCATGTACATACCGACATTTTTCATGAACACTTGCTTCTTTAATACAATACTTTATTTGTACATGCATATGTATCTACATACATTCATATTTACATACTTATGTATGTACGTATGTAAATATGTATATAAAATAATTCTGAGTTTTTACAACAAAAAACTGAATATTATTCTTTAAAGGTAGAATATTGTTGGTGTAGTTGTTCAATTCAACACAGAATACAAACTCTTATTTATGCATAAGTATGTACGTATGTATGTATGTACGAATGCTTACAGTATACCTACATACATATTTTTTTCATAAAGCTATGTACAGACGGTTGTCAGATCTTACAATATTGCCAGTAAAATGTGCTCAAAATTTCTTACAACCGTGTGAACTGACAAATTTTGTCAGACGTCGTTGCCAGAAAAAGCATTGTCAGTCCATTGCAAGACTAGCAGCTGACAACAAATTGTCAGATATCTTACAATCGTGTGAACACATTGTAAAATTATTGTCAGATATTTGTCAGACATTTTAATATTGTCAGATGTGCGAAGTTTATGCATCTGACAATGGCGTCATTGTAAGAGAATTATTTCTATGGGCAACACTGCACATGCTTGATTTTAAATAAAACATTTATAATAAAATATATGCACACAATATCATTGCAATTGCTTCTTTATGGTCCATAATAATTTATACATTCACTTTTTACATTTAACACAAACGATTGATATTTAAAAAATGCTTTGAGTCTGGCAACCCATAACAACAGATCTGACAATTTGTGCATATGACAACCGTGTGAACTGACAATTTTTCGACTGACGATTTTGACAGATGAATTTATTGCCATACAACCGTCTGGCAATAAATTGTACGATTTTCTTACAACCGTGTGAACTGAAAAGGAATATTGTACTGGCAATTTTCGATTGCCAGTACATTGGCAGCACATTGACAGATCTGACAATGGTCGCATTCATAAGACGTAACAGTTGCACAACCGTTGAGTGTTTGTCTTAGAAATTCATAGTTGAGTATCTCCGCTCCACACAACAGTTGAGTAATTTTCCATCATAAAATTTTTTCGCTACCTATAGTCAACACGTTGTGCTCAGCCTGAACAGTTGGTCAAATAGAGCTATTTCTTTTATATGCTTTGTTAGGTAGCAGCAACAAATATTTGTTAAGTTTTACATTACAAATGTGATGAAGTAACGAAATAAAGACGTACAATTACATTATATACATCAAGCCGTTTCTAAGAAGTAGCTGTTGGGGCCAACAGTTGCCAGCAGTTGCACAACTGTTGAGCTCAACAGCTACTTCTTATGAACGCGCCCAATATTGTAAGATCTGACAATCGTCTGTACATAGCTTTACTCTCACAGATTTTTACATCAGATGTGTAAACAGTGTATGTGGTAATGCCACACAAAGAAAAATATCCGAAATGACAAACGTTGCCATTATTTCCCTCTGTTATTTTCACTGTTGCCAAGAAATATCGCTAAAGTAGACAATACATTACAAAACAAATACATTAATTTTTAGGTTGTTTCAGAAATTCTATGGTAACTTGTTAACTTCTTTCGTACTTCACAAATTTTCCTACAAATTTTATAAAATACCAATAGTAATGTAATAGTTTAATAAAAGGCTTATTATACCCTTTACCAAAAAATGGTAAAAGGATATATATAGGTTTGTCATTCCGTTTGTAATTTCTACAATATTAATAAGAGACACACACATACAGGCCTGTTCTGAAAATCGCGTGGTTTCAAACCACGAAACGATTTGAAATCACGCAGACGATTTTATGCTGTTCTGCAAATCACGTGATTTTACGGTTTTCGGCGTGGTTTTAATTTTTCGAAAACACGAGAAAACAGCTGATTTTTATATTTGTGCTTTGTTTGTTTATTTTTTGACACTCTAAATTGAAATAAAAAGTGAAAATTTAATAATTAAAAATGCCGGGAGCTATTACACTAGCCGTAATTAATCTCTACATTCAAACAATTCATAAATTTTAAAAATAATAAAAACAAGACAGTTTATTGTTCTTTTTAAAAACATAAAAAAATTCATTTATTTCAAAAACACAAAAAACTTATTATCTACTTAATAAGGTACATACGTTGCATTCGTACTATGTAACAGCCAAAACTAAACTACACCGTTGATCGCTGCGTTAGCAGCAGAGTCTATATTTTTATTATATTCAAGGTACATTTTGTACGCGTAAATCCGTACCCTACTGCTAACGCAATGCTCAACGCTCTAATTAAGCTTTGGTGGTAAGGTATTTCAGTGAGATCTTTTTTATAATTATTTCTCCATTCACAAGCGTGGTTGTATCGTTTAAAATTGTATTTGAAAAGACAATTCAATATTTTGCAAATAACTTGTTTTTGTTTTGATAAAATTTGATTGAAATTGGTGATGAATTACACAGCTTAATTAAGTCTTTTCAAAGTATACTTTGCGTGTGGAAAAGATGTACAAATTTAAACGATACAAAAAGATATGTGAATTGAGCATACATATATAAAAGCAGTCAAATTATAATCATCATAAAAATTATGATGATGATGATGATGGTGATGGTGATGAGATTGGTTTTATACCAAGCTTCATTTGTTCAAGCTCCAAAAACTATAATTTCATTTTGTTTCTGGCCTGTAAGTTTTTTTCTATTACGAAGTTATGCCTAATAAATTCTTTTAATTTTTTTTCCTTAAGTATTTTAATATCTTTGAGATCCTTACGAACATCTTTAATGTTTCCAGCAATTTCCCTTAAATATCTCCTGTTTTCTTTTACTTCACTTCTAATATCTACTAATTTAGAAGATATTTTTGAAAAATGCTCTGCTTCCATATTTAAAACGTCGTCAACATCAGCAATATGCCTTTTCCGTTTCTTACTGCTAGTCCGGACTGATGTTCTTGGCGATGAATATGTCGAAGCAGGTGTTTCAATAACTGGTAAATCAACTGCAATTGATGAATTTTCCTGTAGTACGTCTTGGGCTAATGTTGCTGTGGAAGTTGTTGTTGATGGAGAAGTCAGTGCTGGTGTGGCTGTAGTTTGTGTTGTGGAAGTTTTGGCTGATGGAATTGCTGATATTGAAGGCACTTTTTTATTTCGTTTTACCTTACTTGGTACGCCGTAAGTCTTTGAATTTTCTACACCATCCACAGATGTGTATAATCCACAGATGATTGCAATTTGCTCATCGATAGGCGACATAACATATCTGTTGAATAAACCACCACCAGTTTTGCTTACTTCAACTTTGTTGTGTGCAAGTCGTTGTTTGACACTTAGTCTTAAATCAGACCATACCTTTTTCCAAGCTACCGCTTCCTTTCTTGGAGGTCCCGATGCGTTGAGTTCGTCTGCCAACTCCACCCACAACTGCTCGCAATGAACTCTATCGCCTTTCACAAATCCCCTGGCCAAGTCGGGATGCTTTTCCATGAAGGATACAAAAATTGCCACCTGTGCGCTGTTCTTATGTTGTCCCCTGTAAAAATTGTATTAGTAAATTTTTATTTCTTTATGGTATGTATCTACTTACATATTTTTATTGGAGCTTGCAGCAAAAATGTTGGCGTCAAAAGAAATTTCGCAGAGCATAAACAAAAATGAAAATAAATGTTATCATAAAAAAATGAATAAACAGAATAACGAAGTTGCCACTGTTTTTCGTGATTGAATTTACTCACATTTTGCACTTATTTATTTCAAAATTTGCACAAAAATTATTAATTTATTAACTGTTAATAAATTTTTTAATGAAAATAACTAACTTATGTCTGAAATGAAAACAGGATATTACAAATTTCATATATATTGCATAGTATTTTACAAATGTATCACTTTGGCAACCTCAGCAATATCTTCGAAAAAATAAACCAGCTGACTGCTAAAGAGAAAAAGTAAATCACGAACAATTGTAAACAAAACAAAAAAAAATTACTGAACATGCATTGATCTTAGAAATTTTGTTAAAATTTATGTTTTAACGGGCATAAAATCTTATTTTATTACGAAAATAAATAAAAAACACATCATATTACATATAAAATAACATTTTTAATAAATTCAAAACGAATTTCTTAGAAAAAATAACCAAGTGATTTCAAATCGGTAGTCATTTAGCATATCGATTTTAAATCGCGTGATTTCAATATTTTTTGTGCGCAGAACACCTTTTGCGTGATTTGAAATCACTTTGGCAAAAAGTGATTTGCAGAACACCCCTGATAAAGTATATACATATATTCTGGATCCTTATGCATAGGGAAGACGAACAAGCGATGTCCGTCTGTCTGTACGTGAAATCGGTTTTCCCAAGCACAGAGAACAGCTAGAGGCTTCGTTCTTGGACTGGTGTGTCAGAAATTTTCCGAAAAATTTTGCTTTTGAAAATCAGCAAAATCGGGCAGACCGTTTCAGAGCTGAAAAGCTCAAACTCTATTTTCTCATAGAAAATAACTACCGAAAACAAGTTTTTATTACTTTTTTATTAAATTAACTTATTTTATACTTCGGTATGAATAAAATTGTTATTTATATTTTAATTTGAAATGTATTTGCTGGTGGTTCAGCTTGGTCTATATACGCATTTCATTGTTGCTGTAACAAATCATCAGTAGACTTCAACCACACATTTTGAACAGTCACAAACCTCTTACTTTATGCACAGACTTTCAAAAACTATATGAGAATTCATAGAATAATAATATTTTTGAAAATCACAAAGACAAAATAAGCTTAGTAGGCTTTGAAACTCATACAAAACCCAGCAAATAATTTATATTCGATGTGAATCTATTTTATTTTTCTACACCTTCATACAATTAGAAATCCATTGGATAACAATAAAAGTAATTACAAGGCAAAATGAAAAATAAAATCTAAAATTTAACATTTAAGAAATTTATTATTCGACATATTGTCATAATTATATTTTAATTTGAAATTTATTTGCTGGTGGTTCAGCTTGGTCTATATACGCATTTCATTGTTGCTGTAACAAATCATCAGTAGACTTCAACCACACATTTTGAACAGTCACAAACCTCTTACTTTATGCACAGACTTTCAAAAACTATATGAGAATTCATAGAATAATAATATTTTTGAAAATCACAAAGACAAAATAAGCTTAGTAGGCTTTGAAACTCATACAAAACCCAGCAAATAATTTATATTCGATGTGAATCTATTTTATTTTTCTACACCTTCATACAATTAGAAATCCATTGGATAACAATAAAAGTAATTACAAGGCAAAATGAAAAATAAAATCTCATTAAAGGGTGGTCCATAAGTGAATGAAATTTTGACTATGTAATTTTAACAAATTGCTATATCTTGGAAACCGTAAAAGTTAAACTCTTGAAATTTTCAAAAACGGTCAAACTAAAAAATCCGAAAATTATAAAATCGCCAAAAATTTAAAAAAATCGCCAAAATGAAAAAAACGCTAAAATTAAAAGAAACGCCAAAACCGAAAAAAATTGCCAAAAGGAGAAAAACGTGTCAAAACTAAAAATAAATTTCCACAATGACAAAAAAAACGCCAAAAACCGCAAAAATCGTCAAAACAAAAAAAAAATGCTTATATGAACAAACATCGCCAAAAATTAAAAAAAATCGCCTAAATGAAAAAAATCGCCAAAATCAATAAAAATCGCCAAAACGAAAATAAATCGCCAAAATTTAAAAAAAAACGCCAAACATGGAAAAAAATCGCCAAAACATAAAAAAATTGCCTACATGAAAAAAAATCGCCAAAAATTAAAAAAATCGCTTATATGAAAAAAAGTCGGCAAATCAAAGAAATCGCCATAACGAAAAAAATCGCCAAAAATTAAATAAACGCCAAATATAGGAAAAAAAATCTCCGAAACGAAAAAAAAGTGTTCAAACAAAAAAAAATTCCCACAATGACAAAAATCCGCAAAAATTGCCAAAACAAAAAAAATTCTTACATGAACAAAAATCGCCAAAAATTAAAAAAAATCGCCTAAATTAAAAAAAATCGCCAAAACGAAAATAAATCTTCAAAATTATAAAAAAAACGCCAAAAACCGAAAAAAATCGCCATAATAAAAAAAAATGCCTATATGAAAAAAGTCGTCAAAAATTAAAAAAATCGCTTATATGGAAAAAAAAAATCGTCATAATCAAAAAAATCCGCCAAAACGAAAAAAAATAGCCAAAATTAAAAAAAAAACGACAAAAACCGAAAAAAAATCGCCAAAACGAGAAAAAAGTGTCAAAACTATAAAAATTGTCAAAAAGAAATACAAACGCAAAAAACCGAAAAAAAACGCCAGAACAAAAAAAATTGCCTATATGAAAAAAAATCGCCAAAAAATATAAAAATCGCCTAAATGAAAAAAAATTGTCAAAATCAAAAAAATTGCCAGAAGGAAAAAAAGTCGCCAAAAATAAAAAAACGCCAAAAACGGAAAAAAAATCGCTAAAACGATAAAAAAAGTGTCAAAACTAAAAAAATTGCAACAAAAAAAGATTATATATATATATATAAAATAAAAAAATCGCCTAAATGAAAAAAAAATCGTCAAAATCAAAAAAATTGCCAGAAGGAAACAAAGTCGCCAATAATATAAAAAAACGCCAAAAACCGAAGAAAATCGCCAAAACAAAAAAAAATTGCATATATGAAAAAAAATCGACAAAACTAAAAAAATCAGCAAAATAAATCGCCAAAATTTAAAAAGCACCAAATTAAACATAATCCAAAAACCTAAAAATTGCACTAGAGAAAAAAGTATGCATTTTTTCACAAAATTAATATGTACCTACATATATCTGTGCTTATGTATGTATCTCTATACTACATAAACGCACTTTGGTAAAGGGTATATAAGATTCGGCACAGCCGAATATAGCACTCTTACTTGTTTTTATTAAAAAAGATATACATATTATAGGCCTGCACAGATATACCTATTTGCACCAGTTTGGTTTGTGTCGGTTCTGGCATGTACAGAAACATATGTAATTCACCATTTCTGTTACTTCGGGACTTCCCCAGTTAAAATCTCTTCAAATTATAGAGTAAAAGTAGTTCTGACAAACCTGCTGGTTTTTGTATTGTGAGTTGCCGTTTTGGAGTACTATATTTTTTAAATCTAATAAAACATGCAAACATAACAGTTATCTAACGCTATTTTCAAAGAATTAATAATATAAACGTATTTACTTATGTATAAAAGCACTTATCAAGACGGATGTTAGGCTGGACATTGCATTAGCGCACCTTTAAACCTGCACAATTGTGGCGCTATTAAATCATATTTTTTTTGTATAGTTTGCTTCATATACGTTCACCGCTTCTAAGCCAGCACACATTTTAAAGCGAATTATGATCGGCAAAAAATCGCAAGAATTTGTCATGTGCACCTGGTGTAAACACAGCACAGTTCGGCCGATAAAACAGTACTCACAGCTGATAGCTGCTAAATTTCGCGCCAGCTGTGAGTACATGCAAAAGTAAATAAAAGAAAAAAAAAGTAAATAACAAAGTAAATAACACAGTAAACAATAGATACATTGTTTTTACTGAAAATCTGTGTGAAGGGAAGGAAGAGCGAGCACCGTATGGTGAAAATAAACGGCTCCTCTTCCATATTTTTATTGGAGCTTGCAGCAAAAATGTTGGCGTCAAAAGAAATTTCGCAGAGCATAAACAAAAATGAAAATAAATGTTATCATAAAAAAATGAATAAACAGAATAACGAAGTTGCCACTGTTTTTCGTGATTGAATTTACTCACATTTTGCACTTATTTATTTCAAAATTTGCACAAAAATTATTAATTTATTAACTGTTAATAAATTTTTTAATGAAAATAACTAACTTATGTCTGAAATGAAAACAGGATATTACAAATTTCATATATATTGCATAGTATTTTACAAATGTATCACTTTGGCAACCTCAGCAATATCTTCGAAAAAATAAACCAGCTGACTGCTAAAGAGAAAAAGTAAATCACGAACAATTGTAAACAAAACAAAAAAAAATTACTGAACATGCATTGATCTTAGAAATTTTGTTAAAATTTATGTTTTAACGGGCATAAAATCTTATTTTATTACGAAAATAAATAAAAAACACATCATATTACATATAAAATAACATTTTTAATAAATTCAAAACGAATTTCTTAGAAAAAATAACCAAGTGATTTCAAATCGGTAGTCATTTAGCATATCGATTTTAAATCGCGTGATTTCAATATTTTTTGTGCGCAGAACACCTTTTGCGTGATTTGAAATCACTTTGGCAAAAAGTGATTTGCAGAACACCCCTGATAAAGTATATACATATATTCTGGATCCTTATGCATAGGGAAGACGAACAAGCGATGTCCGTCTGTCTGTACGTGAAATCGGTTTTCCCAAGCACAGAGAACAGCTAGAGGCTTCGTTCTTGGACTGGTGTGTCAGAAATTTTCCGAAAAATTTTGCTTTTGAAAATCAGCAAAATCGGGCAGACCGTTTCAGAGCTGAAAAGCTCAAACTCTATTTTCTCATAGAAAATAACTACCGAAAACAAGTTTTTATTACTTTTTTATTAAATTAACTTATTTTATACTTCGGTATGAATAAAATTGTTATTTATATTTTAATTTGAAATGTATTTGCTGGTGGTTCAGCTTGGTCTATATACGCATTTCATTGTTGCTGTAACAAATCATCAGTAGACTTCAACCACACATTTTGAACAGTCACAAACCTCTTACTTTATGCACAGACTTTCAAAAACTATATGAGAATTCATAGAATAATAATATTTTTGAAAATCACAAAGACAAAATAAGCTTAGTAGGCTTTGAAACTCATACAAAACCCAGCAAATAATTTATATTCGATGTGAATCTATTTTATTTTTCTACACCTTCATACAATTAGAAATCCATTGGATAACAATAAAAGTAATTACAAGGCAAAATGAAAAATAAAATCTAAAATTTAACATTTAAGAAATTTATTATTCGACATATTGTCATAATTATATTTTAATTTGAAATTTATTTGCTGGTGGTTCAGCTTGGTCTATATACGCATTTCATTGTTGCTGTAACAAATCATCAGTAGACTTCAACCACACATTTTGAACAGTCACAAACCTCTTACTTTATGCACAGACTTTCAAAAACTATATGAGAATTCATAGAATAATAATATTTTTGAAAATCACAAAGACAAAATAAGCTTAGTAGGCTTTGAAACTCATACAAAACCCAGCAAATAATTTATATTCGATGTGAATCTATTTTATTTTTCTACACCTTCATACAATTAGAAATCCATTGGATAACAATAAAAGTAATTACAAGGCAAAATGAAAAATAAAATCTCATTAAAGGGTGGTCCATAAGTGAATGAAATTTTGACTATGTAATTTTAACAAATTGCTATATCTTGGAAACCGTAAAAGTTAAACTCTTGAAATTTTCAAAAACGGTCAAACTAAAAAATCCGAAAATTATAAAATCGCCAAAAATTTAAAAAAATCGCCAAAATGAAAAAAACGCTAAAATTAAAAGAAACGCCAAAACCGAAAAAAATTGCCAAAACGAGAAAAACGTGTCAAAACTAAAAATAAATTTCCACAATGACAAAAAAACGCCAAAAACCGCAAAAATCGTCAAAACAAAAAAAAAATGCTTATATGAACAAACATCGCCAAAAATTAAAAAAAATCGCCTAAATGAAAAAAATCGCCAAAATCAATAAAAATCGCCAAAACGAAAATAAATCGCCAAAATTTAAAAAAAAACGCCAAACATGGAAAAAAATCGCCAAAACATAAAAAAATTGCCTACATGAAAAAAAATCGCCAAAAATTAAAAAAATCGCTTATATGAAAAAAAGTCGGCAAATCAAAGAAATCGCCATAACGAAAAAAATCGCCAAAAATTAAATAAACGCCAAATATAGGAAAAAAAATCTCCGAAACGAAAAAAAAGTGTTCAAACAAAAAAAATTCCCACAATGACAAAAATCCGCAAAAATTGCCAAAACAAAACAAATTCTTACATGAACAAAAATCGCCAAAAATTAAAAAAAATCGCCTAAATTAAAAAAAATCGCCAAAACGAAAATAAATCTTCAAAATTATAAAAAAAACGCCAAAAACCGAAAAAAATCGCCATAATAAAAAAAAATGCCTATATGAAAAAAGTCGTCAAAAATTAAAAAAATCGCTTATATGGAAAAAAAATCGTCATAATCAAAAAAATCCGCCAAAACGAAAAAAAATAGCCAAAATTAAAAAAAAAACGACAAAAACCGAAAAAAAATCGCCAAAACGAGAAAAAAGTGTCAAAACTATAAAAATTGTCAAAAAGAAATACAAACGCAAAAAACCGAAAAAAAACGCCAGAACAAAAAAAATTGCCTATATGAAAAAAAATCGCCAAAAAATATAAAAATCGCCTAAATGAAAAAAAATTGTCAAAATCAAAAAAATTGCCAGAAGGAAAAAAAGTCGCCAAAAATAAAAAAACGCCAAAAACGGAAAAAAATCGCTAAAACGATAAAAAAAGTGTCAAAACTAAAAAAATTGCAACAAAAAAAGATTATATATATATATATAAAATAAAAAAATCGCCTAAATGAAAAAAAAATCGTCAAAATCAAAAAAATTGCCAGAAGGAAACAAAGTCGCCAATAATATAAAAAAACGCCAAAAACCGAAGAAAATCGCCAAAACAAAAAAAATTGCATATATGAAAAAAAATCGACAAAACTAAAAAAATCAGCAAAATAAATCGCCAAAATTTAAAAAGCACCAAATTAAACATAATCCAAAAACCTAAAAATTGCACTAGAGAAAAAAGTATGCATTTTTTCACAAAATTAATATGTACCTACATATATCTGTGCTTATGTATGTATCTCTATACTACATAAACGCACTTTGGTAAAGGGTATATAAGATTCGGCACAGCCGAATATAGCACTCTTACTTGTTTTTATTAAAAAAGATATACATATTATAGGCCTGCACAGATATACCTATTTGCACCAGTTTGGTTTGTGTCGGTTCTGGCATGTACAGAAACATATGTAATTCACCATTTATGTTACTTCGGGACTTCCCCAGTTAAAATCTCTTCAAATTATAGAGTAAAAGTAGTTCTGACAAACCTGCTGGTTTTTGTATTGTGAGTTGCCGTTTTGGAGTACTATATTTTTTAAATCTAATAAAACATGCAAACATAACAGTTATCTAACGCTATTTTCAAAGAATTAATAATATAAACGTATTTACTTATGTATAAAAGCACTTATCAAGACGGATGTTAGGCTGGACATTGCATTAGCGCACCTTTAAACCTGCACAATTGTGGCGCTATTAAATCATATTTTTTTTGTATAGTTTGCTTCATATACGTTCACCGCTTCTAAGCCAGCACACATTTTAAAGCGAATTATGATCGGCAAAAAATCGCAAGAATTTGTCATGTGCACCTGGTGTAAACACAGCACAGTTCGGCCGATAAAACAGTACTCACAGCTGATAGCTGCTAAATTTCGCGCCAGCTGTGAGTACATGCAAAAGTAAATAAAAGAAAAAAAAAGTAAATAACAAAGTAAATAACACAGTAAACAATAGATACATTGTTTTTACTGAAAATCTGTGTGAAGGGAAGGAAGAGCGAGCACCGTATGGTGAAAATAAACGGCTCCTCTTCCAGGAATGCGGTTTTTGGATGATGCTGGATGTGCCAGAAAAATCTGTAAAAATAAATTTTCATTGTGATACTTACGGTGAGACTGTGAAGAAAAAGTTGTTGTGAAGAAAAAGTTGTTGTGGTTTTTTTTATTTTGTGATATTTTGAACACTTAAACAAACAAAACTAAAAACTATACAATATAAAATAAGAATTGTGTTATTTTATATTTTAAAAATAAAGAACGCTGAGAAACGAAAATAAATAGATACTATAATTTAATAAGTGAAATATAAAGCAGCATTGGCGTGGTATTCTAAAGCCAATAAAAATAAATAAACACTATAATTTATGTAGAAGAAAACTGCAAGCCAGCAGGCCAATAAAGCAGCAACGTTACCCACAAAAATAAGCCCACGCACCCGATCACACACTGAAGCCAGAAAGATCAAAAAACGCACGTAAGAAGCCAGTACCCAGAAGTACAGCCATAACTGGGGAAGGGGAAGCTCATCCAGCATCGTCCACCAGCCGCAGGAAGGACAGCCGTCAACGCCCAGGTTTCCCAAAATACAAGCAAAAAGGAAAATTGTAAGACCGTAAAATTTTTTGTATTACTTAAGTGCCTGAATGGGATATATATATATATATATATATATATATATATATATATATATATACATATATATATATATATATTATGTTATTTTTATATTACATTTTTTTTGTTTTAAATCCAAATTTCAAAATTATATTTTTGTTAAAGTAGTTATACAAAATTGTTTTAGTCGTCAAATTTCATATTTCTTTATTTATTTTGTTTTGGAGAAAAAAACATTATCCGTAAAGGTCAATCCTTTTGCCCAACTTGAGGCAAAAGTGCGCGTCCAGCAGAACACTATTTTGAGCTCAAACTAGGGTAGCTCCGCGTAAGGGTTCCGTTAGCCGCGGTTTAGGGGTGTTTTTTTCCAACAGAAAATTGAAGTGTTAGTAATTTAATGTAAAATTTAAATTAAAGTTTTTTTTAAAGTAATTTATTGTTTTAATGAATACAATTTATATTAAATAAATATGTCACAGACACTTGTATCTAATCAATGAAATTTAACGCTTCCATATAATGGACTAAATTTAGAAAGAGAGGAGGTGAGTAAGGGGTAATTTGTAGCAAAAGGGCAAATGTATTGGGACGTCTAACGAAACATATAAAAGATGTCATGGTAGGGTGGGTATAGAGTAGAGTTGGGCATAGTTGTTCCTTTTGCGGAGTGTTCTTTTTGATCCCAACAACAAAACGAACTAGTTCGTTCTTTTCGTTCAGTTGTTCTTTTCGGTCAGTTGTTCAGTGCAAAACAAAACAAAGATTATACAGTCATTGAATCCTCTTCAATGTTTTATTCGTGTGTTAATATTCTAAATAATTTTAATTCATTCTTAATAACCTTATTTAATTAAATTTTTTTATTGAAAATACTTTAAATGAAGTTTGATCATTTGAAAACAAATTTTAATCACTTTTTTAATACAGATTTTTAACACAACAAATTCTTTCTTTTAATTGAGTAAACATTTTGCTTGCTTAGACGTATTTTCATTTGTGTTTCGTAGTCTTATTTGTTTTATGCTTTTAGTAAGTAAAAGGAAAAAATTAATGTTTTGAAATTTTTAAAATGAAATCCGTAATCAGTTTAAAAAAAATTATAATTACTTTTTTAATCTTAACAATCTTTTTCACAACCTGTTTTTTAGTTCAATACTAAAAATTATTTCTATTAATTTTGTAAAACTCCCTTGTAAATTTCACTAAGTACCTATACATTTTCTTTTGTTTGTTTTGATTATTGTGCTAAATAATTTAATAGGCACACTACATTTGTATCTTTTTAACAGTTGCAAACGAGAATAAGATAAAAAACAAAACAAAGACCAAAAATAATCGAACGAACATGAAAGACCCAGAGAACAAGAAAGACCAAAATAACAAGAAAGACCAAAATAACAAGAAAGATTAAAAGAACAACAAAGACTAAAAGGAACAACTAGTCTGAACTAGTGCACATCGTTCACTTATGGGAATAGTTCAATTGAACTAGTTCGTTCTTTTTGGGCACAACCCTAGTATAGAGTCTGGCAGAACATCAGCCAGGTCATCCTGCAAAAATGACGGGTTATGAAGGAGAGACAAGGAAAATGTGTTTGCTTCGGGCCTCATATATTTTTTTTTTGTTTAAATTTTTATGTTTAAAAGCTGGTATGATATTTTTTGTTAATGTCGTAGGCAGCAATAAACACCAGATTGGCTAGCAAGAACTCCACCCCAAGACGGCGAGCCCTAGCCGGTGCATACGCCAGCATACCAGCGCTGCAAACAATCTGGCCACACAAATATAAGGTTTTTGTTCTTTTCTATCAAACAGCTGCTCGCTTTGCACGACACATGACGACATTACAAATTCTCGCTAATAGCTAAATCATAATTTTTTCCGCAAAATGTACTTAAACGAGAAAATAGCTGAATTGGCAACAGTGACTAAAACAGCAACAACATACAAGAAAACTTAGTAAAAAAAATATAAAATAAATAACTTCAGTGAAGTGCGACATTGACCTGCACACGAAGGGTTCCGTACGGACACGAGATATGTAACTCAATTCTAACCTTAGCCTATATAATATATAGTTTTTGAATATTTTTTCGTTTTAAAATTTTTTTCGGTTTTAAGCGTTTTTTTAGTTTTGGGTTTTTTTGCGTTTATGTGCGCTTTTTTGTTTTGGAATTTTTTTTCGTTTTTGCGACTTTTTTTGGTTAATACGATTTTTTAATTTGGGCGATTTTTTTTTGGTTTTTGTCATTTTTTCATTTTGGCAATTTTTTTAGTTTTGACTCTTTTTTTCTCGTTTAGGCGATTTTTTCGGTTTTTAACGTTTATTCTTAATTTTGGCGTGTTCTTATTTGTTTTGGCTTTTTATTTTGGCGATTTTTTTAATTTAGGCGATTGTTTTCGTATGTCGATTTTTTTAGTTTTTTTGAGTTTTTTCATTTTGGCGACTTTTTTAATTTAGGCGCTTTTTTAGTTTTGACACTTTTTTCAATAGAAGGATTTTTTTCGGTTTTTGGCGTTTTTCAATTTGGGGATTGTTTTTCATTTTGGCGATTTTTTTTCATTTGCGATTTTTTTCATACAAACAATTGTTTTGGTTTTGGCGCCTTTTTTGCGTTTTGGAGATGTTATTCGGTTTTTGGCGTTTTTTTATCTCTTCGAATTTTTTCATTTGGGCGATTTTTTCGAATTTGGTAGTTTATTTTAGTGTTAGAATTTTGGCGAATTATTTTTGGTTTGGCGATTTTATAAATTTTTGTTTTACCGTTTTTGAAAATTTCAAGAGTCTACCTTTTACGGTTTCTATGATATAACAAGTTGTCAAAATTGCTTACTCAAAATTGCATTAACTGATGGGTGGTCCTTTAATTTTATTTTTTTTTAAATTTTAAATGTCAATATACTACATTATTACATGAGATTTTAAAATTTTTCGTTGCTCGTTTTGGAACACCCTTTAATTTTTAATTCTCATGTATTTGTTGTAGCGGCCAAGGTTCTACATATTCTGTTTAAATTTCAGGTCCGTAGCTCTTACGGTTCCTGAGAAAATAGCGTATGACGGGGAGACGGATAGCGTAGAGAAAACAATAGGGTTCCTTTTCACCTTTGCTGTACGGAACCCTAAAAATTAAAAAGCTCGTACCTTTGGTTTTGAGCTACTGTTATATGTAGTGATAACTTGGTTAGGTGATGAACAGCCCGAAGCGAATGATTTCAATGGCTTAACTGACGAAGTACTAAGCAACTGTAATGTTAAAGAATCACTAGTAGGCATTGAACAAAGCGAAGTTGATCGCTGTCGAAAAAGTGGATTTGTTGTTAGAAAAAGTCTATCATCAGATTTTTTATTTTTATTAAGAGCTTCCGAACTCACAGTAAGTCTATCATCACGTTTTTCATTTTTATTGTTATCATTATGAGCATAAAACTCACAGTAAAATAGGCATTTCTGCCGTTATAACTCACTTCACATTTATTTGTTTTTGAGGTACTCATAGAGTATTCCTCAAGGGCACTTTTGTTTGTTTGTTTGTATATTTTTTTTATTATGAGTTTTTTTGTTTTATTATTTATGACTATAAAGCAATAAAAGCTTCTTTATGAAAGTTAATAATATGTATTACGAATATTTTTTTTATGATATTTTTTTGTTTAGTATGTACATACATATGTATGTAAGAAAAAAACTCCGCTATGACGTTAGTTCACTATGAAGGTACGGGAGCTATTGAAAAAAAAAATAATTTTAATCAAATAATTATAATTAACCTTTTGTATTTTTGAATTTTGATAAATAATTGCGAATTTTAACCAGCAGTTGTCAAAGGAATTTTTCTTTGCTAAAAGAACTGGTAATAAACTAGTCGTAAACTAGTATCAATGGCACTAGAAATTTTCTAAACGCACTCAATGTTAATTTCAGCATTAAGATGTTACAGGAAAGTTTACACTTGCGAACTAGCGGTGGTAGTTTCTATACTAGTAAAATACCAGTTGGACCCTAGTTCGGTTTCCTGCAGGGTATAGTTACAAATATATTTACATATGTAGGTAGGTATGTATATTAAACAAATTTCGTTGAAATATAGTAAATTTTAATTAGGAATAATTTCTTAATCGGGAAAATAGAAAATTAATAGTGATACTTACAAATGTATTTAACAAAGGTAAATCAATAATTGTATACACTATCCTTTGTCATATTCCATTTCATTAAAAATAAAATTTAAATAGCTGATATTAATAACAATCTCTGCCCAATTAGATAAACATGTGTGCTTCATCAGCCTCATGGATGCACAGAAAAATGCGCATTTCCCCCAGCTAAAAAGTCTAGTTTAATTTTTCTTATCTTCTTTAGAAAATCACATTAATTACTAATAATATTTCGTTTCATAATAATTGAAAATACTGAATCTAAGTCCGATTAAGAAATTATTCCTGATTAAAAAAGTCACTATTAAACTTTTCTATACTTCGAAAAATTGCGCAGCGCTAAAAGACTGATTGTATTTAAGTATTTATTTAGACCCAGTAATTCTTAAATTGTTTCCGTTTTTTGTAATATAATAAGTGGACTTGATATTTTTGTAAGAGAGTTCTCAAATTGCTGTTCCCACTGAGCGGTTCCTTTTCTAAATTGCCATCATTAGAAAATGAATTATCTAACGGACTGAAAGTTGAAACTTGTCATACCGTGTTATTTTTTTTACGACTGTAGTAAAGTGATTTGGAAGACTGGATTCCAAATGATGTAGGTTCATCATTTCAAAAGTACAGATATACGGTTTCAAAAAATAGGAATTTAATAACTATTAAAAATTTTCAAATCAACATTTTTCCGTTAATTAAAAAATGCAATGTACAAAAAATTTACTGAATTAACTTGAGCCTGTTTCTTTAGAATTCAATATTCAGATATTTATTAAAACATTTAAATAAAATAAATAAATAAAATACATTTTCTCTAAAGTAAATAAGCTTAGTTATTTTTTTTGTATATGCTAAGAAATGCCAATGCTAAGAAATCATTAAAAATACGTAAATATTTATCTTCAGAATATTCAAGTAATTTATTATTATAAACACAGATTATGTGAAGTGTTTTTATATTTTGGCGCTTTATTTTATTATAAAAATAGTATTTTTTAGTCTTTCGATATGCAAAACCTGATTTTTATCCTTGATGTTTTTAAAAATAAGCAGATTTGTTTTAATTTTTCTTGTTTTTAAAGTTGCCCCTTTTTTTCTTAAAATCCCCTTTTTGGTTCCACCTTGTTTTAAAAAATCCCCTTTATGTGCCACTTTTTGAAATTCTATAACGATAACGCTGCATGCAGCACTCAGCACCATGGTTGCCAGATTTGACGATTTATCGTCGTTTTAAAAATTTTGGGTTGCAAAAATAGCATTTTGACGAAATCGTCCAGTTTCGCCTTCAATTTGACGCTTTTAAACAATTATAAATTTACACCATTTATTAGAATTTTAAAATAATTTTGAGCCTGACAAAGAACTTGGCAGCTTGTGAAACAATATTCAATTAAACTAAAAAGCAAAAGGCAATAAATTTTAATTTTTGTATTAATAATTTTGGAATTAAATGTTTTCTAAGCCTGTTATTGTACAGAATTTATCAACTAAAACAACAGAAATACAAAATTTATACGGTCAAATGTAATAACTATTTAAAAATGTTATGAGTAAAAACAGACATGCTTGAGTGTGATAATATTTATTTCGGGAATTATAAAGATGAAAGTAATTTTTTAAGCTTTGCTGAAATTTATTTAGGAATATTTGTATTTGCTGATGTTAAGGTTTATCATATTGAAAAATATGAAATAATTAAAATTTTTCATGTGCAACCGTGTGGTAAAATTCTAATAAGATTAGACTTCGTAGATAAATTAAGTCTAGTTTATCCCTACAATATTATTATAGAAAACAAAAGTTCTTTCTACGATATTCTTAAAGAATTTTCTCACATTGTTAAATAGTGTGAATGTCAGGAAATAGAATATAAATTCAGGCAATTAAAGTTATTAAAATTGGAAAAAGTTTTCTATGATACATATTTAAAGCTTTAAGATTTGTGGAAAAAATTCCCAAAACGAAAAAAATTAATTACTAGTCTTTTACAGATATGAGGTCATTGCAAGATTTTATGGCCGACGAAATGGTGTGGTGTCCGGCTAAAACGTCGTCGACGTACATATAGTTCAGGAGAATATCGTATACATGGGCGAAATTGGGCTCACATTCTTTGGCGAGTTCGAGTAAAGTTCTGATGGCCAGATATGGGGCACAGTTGACACCAAAGGTTAGGTCATTTGACCTAGAGTATGATATTCAGTGATGATCTTATCATATTCCGATTTAAGTTGAGGGTTTTTAAGGAGTTTCGTTTCATTTCGTATGAATTGTGACAACGCGATGCTTCGAGAATGACCAACGTTAAGTTTCTCCGGGACTTCACGTTTGAAAGGCAAGGATACAATGAATCGTCCTTCATTATTCCTAAAAGTTGTCTATTCATATAGTTCATCGCAATACGAGTCCTCAGGAGCGCGTTTGGGTGGCTTAGGAACATCTTCAAGTTCCCAGAAACGCTGTAACTGTTCCGAGAGAGCGAGTTCATTAAAAAATGATTAATTCATTGTTAGTAGACGAGGTTTTAATAAGACCGGTGAGAATCCACCCAAATACAGTCTTTTGGGCTACGAGAGATTGCGTGCTATTCCACTGTAGAGTATCTGGAATTATTTTGGGATAGATATCACCGCCGAGTAATAAGTCAATTTCAGAGCCATTATGTCGGTATGTGTCAGCCATTTGAAGATGTGCGAAATCATTTAATAAGGGAGTTTATTGGCGAGTTTTTTGACGACATAAGCGTCCGCTGGCATAACCACCGAAGGGTCAATTGGAGAGCCGAATTTGAGGTGGCATATTTGAGTAGTGGTAGCTGTGATGGAATCATTTAATCCTCGAACTTCGGCTTGAGAGGAATGTGTTATGAGGTTCAATTTGTTTTGAAGCCGTTTTGAGATAAAAGTGGCTTCAGATGCTGAGTCAATTAATGCACGAACTGTACATTTGACATCATCTTTATACATATATGTCCACAAGAGCGGTGCCGGGGATGACGGAGGGTGTGGAATGCGTATGAGTCGTAAATGACTGCAAATTCCGATGAGCAGCTTCCTTTGATGTAGATGGAGGTATCTAGTTGATAGGGGTGCTAGATACTTCAGCAGGGGCAGTAACAGGGGTATTAGGAGTATGTTTTGCTTCTGCTGGGGTATGATAACTTAAGGAATCGGAGTCGGGGCGATGGAGTAATGAGTGGTGCTTCTGCTTGCAAATATTACAAACAAATCGGCTTTTACACTTTTTGTAGTTATGAGAGATTCCAAGACAGTTGATACAACGTTTTTGTTGTTTAACGGTATTATAGCGGTTTTCGACTGACATTGCGATAAATGATGGACAGAGTCGAAGAGGGTGTATTTGACGGCAGAGGGGACTGTGGCCCGATGCGTCATAAGATACATTATTGTTAAAGCTATGGAGCGAAGAATTCGATTGTATAGGGTTGTTGACCTTATGAGGGCTAAGGGAAGGTGCATTTGAAAAGGTGGATCTGATATCAGCAACAGAATCTAGTGTTTGGAATCTAGATGTTAAGAAGGCATCCATGTCTTTCCACATGGGCAAGTTGTAGCTAGCGGGGAGTGAATGTTCCGAGAGGCTGAGAGTGACATCGGGTAAACAAGTGGAACAAATATACACAAAAATGGGGTCCCACGTTGCCGTATTGATGTTGAGTAAAGTTAAGTTCGCGACACAATCATTGATAGTGCGCTGTATGCGTCGGATGTTTGATCCAGTTTCCTTGACCAAGGGGCTTATATTAAAAAGAACTTTGATTTGAGAATTTATCAGGATTCATTTATTTTCATAGAGATTTACTAAATTATTCCCTGCCATGTCGAAACCTTCATTAGTGACGGGGCAGGTTTTAAGTAAATCGCGAGCTTCACCCTGTGTCTTTTTGAGTAAGTGACACATTTTCTCAACGGGTGATAGACGTGGGTTGTTTCCGTATAGGGCCGTGAACATATCACGGAAAGTAGGCCAAGATTTGTAGTCTCCATGGAAAATTTCGGTATCGCATGGGGGTAAAGAGATTGAAGGGGTATTGTCAAATGGAGGCCTATTACGACTTGTGTCCGCTTCAGAGCGAAGGTGTGCAATATGTTTATCGATTTGCGATAGGACTTTAGTATGAACATCCAAGGACGCGAAAAATCGTGCCTTCAGTGTTTCCAGATCAATTTCCTTTTTCAATTCTTCAAATTTATCCAAGGCATTGTCGTAGCTTATCCGGAAGGTAGAGCATAGCACCAGGAATTCATTCCTTTGAATATTTAGAGTATGAATTGTATGTTCGGCTTCATCGCGCCCTTCGAAATAGGTTCGGAAATCAACCAGACGATCAGAAGCTCGAATCAGGGCCTGTAATAACGCCATTTTATATGACAAGCGAGTCGTTCGTTATGAATTACGATAAATTCTCAAAAAAATAAACGAGAAAAAAATTCAATTTGGAAACGTGTAGATGACCCTCGGAGAGGTGAGATTCAAGGGAGTTAAAGTAATGAGTTCTCCAATGAATTGGAAGATGAATCGAACGTACTTTCTGTATCCGCCTGGTCGTAATGGTAATCACTCACCGTTGTTAACGAGAGTTTGAATTTCTCGGAGAGAAGTATGGGGAGAAATGGGGTTTCGTTTGTAGCGCAAGGGACAGTGGGGAAAATAATATGTTTAAATATATGGGTTGTACCTCGGAAAAGCGACAATTTTATAATTTCTCTTATATAATTAAATTTAAAACACTTTTCGATTGAGCCTCTTAGAAGCGTTATGGTTGACAATGCGTATTCAAAATTTTAAATTAAGTTTGAAAATAATATTCCTTGAGGAGAAATGCCAAAAAAATTTAAAGCCACTTATCGTTTGAGCCTCGTAGAGACGTTATCGTTAATTATACGTATCAAAAAAAATAAAAATTAAATTCGAAAATAATATTTCTTGAGGAGAAATACCAGAAAATTTAAAGCCACTTTTCGTTTGAGCCTCGTAGAGGCGTTATCGTTAATTATACGTATTAAAAAAAAATAAAAAATTAAATTTGAAAATAATATTTCTTGAGGAGAAATACCAGAAAATTTAAAGCCACTTTTCAATTGAGCCTCGTAGAAGCGTTATCGTTAATTATATGTATTCAAAATTTTACAATATGTACATATAGTTATTCACATAGAATTATATTTGAAAATAATATAAATATGTAACACCTAAGGTAAAAATAATAATGTACCAATATCTAATAAGACCAGTTTTAACGTACGCAAGTCCAATTTGGTTCAATATATCGCCCTCAAATATGGAAAAGTTTCGAGTTTTTGAAAGAAAATTCTTAAGAGCTTGTACGGCATTATACAGAACCCCGCAAAGTGGATATAGGAAATATATGTATTTCTAAAAAGAAGTTGTATAACAAGGCAAATACTATACGCATAGACAATTTCATAATCAATTTTAATAGAAATTACATCTTAAGACGTTTGCAATGTTATGAAAATAACCTAATAATGGCACCGTTTTACATAAATGAAAACTACATAATAGAATGTTTAAAAAAAGGTTTTGTTCCTCCTGAAGCTTTTATTTGCCTAGATAGTAAGAACATTATTCAAGAAATAAATGGCATTCCAGTACAATGGCTAAGTACAATAAACTAATACCAAAAAATATTGGTGGCTATCTAAATAATTAATTATTATCTTTTTTTTCCTTTTATCCCTTGACACTACGTTTGCAAACGGTCTCATATACTAGCAATGTTTTTAAAAAACTTTTTCATTGCAAATAAAAAATGATCTTATATACGTATTTTTTATGTAAATAAATAAAAACTCAATCTCATTTTGTAAAAACCAACTATAACCATACTAAAAATACTAGAGAGCTCGACTAAGAGACATTGTATATACATATGTAAATAGTAATATTATTAACTAGTGTTTATATAGTGTAAATATCTTCTTTCCTTATCAATTATATTGTATTATATAAAATTATATAAAAAAATTATATATTAAATTATATAAATTTTCAAATGACACTTTTGTGATGAGCCTCGTAGAAGCGTTATGGTTGTCTTTATGTATTCACAGCTTATACATACATAAGTATACATATGTATTTCCATAAAGTTATTTACATGTAAGTATGTATAATAACAATTCTGTAAGAATGCAAATATACTTATTTACATACATACTGACATATATATGTATGTATGTATATGAAACGAAAAATTTAGACGAAATGAGTTCTTACTTATTTGCATACATACAGACATACATATGTACATATGTATAAGTATGTTCATTAAAGTTGTTAAGCGGTGCTTATTTATCTATTCATATACATACATACATATGTATGTACATACATATGTATGTACACACATATGTATGTATGAAACAAATGGTAAAGGGTTCAAATGAATTGATTTTTTATTTAATTACATATGTATAAACGTATACATACATACATATGTATGTATGTACATATGTAGGTATATTTAAGAAGTGTTAAGCGGTATTTATTTATTTTTGCATGTATATTCATACATATGTACGTTCGCAGAGGGGATACAGTAAATTGTCTGGTTAAGAATTGTAATATGAGTTAATTCTTAATTCCCTTTAACATTTAGACATACATGTGTACATACATACAAATTTGCTTTATTAGTCAATTCTTAAGAAACATACATACATACATTGTTCGATGACATAAATACATGCCTCACACAAGTTGGATGATTGATTTCAAAGAGATGGTTCGATACCAACCCTTATTTTCTCTCGTTGAGATCTGATCTCCTTTGGTGACAATCAAACCGCAGACGGTTTGAACGAAATAAATGTTGAAAGCTATGTACGTTTATGGATAAAGAAGAATGCAAAATTTTGTGGTAGGTCAAGTTCAATGTCAAACCAAATTGAAATATTTTTCTATTTTCTTTTAAATCGTTATTTGTTTTCGAGCAAAAATTCCTAACGGTTTGGATAAGTTAGGTTTATAGAAATTTATGTATGTACATACATATGTATGTATGACATGTATTTATATATATGTATACATATGTATATGTATCATTTATTTAAGATATGCACCGGTTTCACTTTTGATTTCAAGGTTTTTTGATATGAAGGTTACACAAAGTCATAAGATTAATGTATGCACTATTTATTATGACCGTATGTATACATGCACTATGTATGTATGTACATAGGACATATTGACGTTGGTATGTAGATTTTTTTTATGATTTTATGAACGTTTTAGCTAACGGAGTTGACTGTACCGACGGCACAATGCGTGTGTGTATGTACGTATGGTTTTAAGTATATAAGGTTTGTGTATGCATGGGCATGTTAATTCGGTTTTTTAAAAACCGTTATGAGGAGAAGTCAACGGAATCAACTGTACCTCGAATTAATGGATGTCTGTATGTATGGGTAGACGTGCAAAAGTCTAGGGAGCTTTATGCTATATTAAGGGGTGTCCGTGGGACAGGATTATGGGGCATATATAATGTGACCATCCGTCCCGATTTCGGCGGGACAGTCCCGGTTTCCAGTTCACCGTCCCGGTGTCCCGGAAGGTAGCTTTAAAATGGGAATTTCAGAGCCATTATGTCGGTATGTGTCAGCCATTTGAAGATGTGCGAAATCATTTAATAAGGGAGTTTATTGGCGAGTTTTTTGACGACATAAGCGTCCGCTGGCATAACCACCGAAGGGTCAATTGGAGAGCCGAATTTGAGGTGGCATATTTGAGTAGTGGTAGCTGTGATGGAATCATTTAATCCTCGAACTTCGGCTTGAGAGGAATGTGTTATGAGGTTCAATTTGTTTTGAAGCCGTTTTGAGATAAAAGTGGCTTCAGATGCTGAGTCAATTAATGCACGAACTGTACATTTGACATCATCTTTATACATATATGTCCACAAGAGCGGTGCCGGGGATGACGGAGGGTGTGGAATGCGTATGAGTCGTAAATGACTGCAAATTCCGATGAGCAGCTTCCTTTGATGTAGATGGAGGTATCTAGTTGATAGGGGTGCTAGATACTTCAGCAGGGGCAGTAACAGGGGTATTAGGAGTATGTTTTGCTTCTGCTGGGGTATGATAACTTAAGGAATCGGAGTCGGGGCGATGGAGTAATGAGTGGTGCTTCTGCTTGCAAATATTACAAACAAATCGGCTTTTACACTTTTTGTAGTTATGAGAGATTCCAAGACAGTTGATACAACGTTTTTGTTGTTTAACGGTATTATAGCGGTTTTCGACTGACATTGCGATAAATGATGGACAGAGTCGAAGAGGGTGTATTTGACGGCAGAGGGGACTGTGGCCCGATGCGTCATAAGATACATTATTGTTAAAGCTATGGAGCGAAGAATTCGATTGTTTAGGGTTGTTGACCTTATGAGGGCTAAGGGAAGGTGCATTTGAAAAGGTGGATCTGATATCAGCAACAGAATCTAGTGTTTGGAATCTAGATGTTAAGAAGGCATCCATGTCTTTCCACATGGGCAAGTTGTAGCTAGCGGGGAGTGAATGTTCCGAGAGGCTGAGAGTGACATCGGGTAAACAAGTGGAACAAATATACACAAAAATGGGGTCCCACGTTGCCGTATTGATGTTGAGTAAAGTTAAGTTCGCGACACAATCATTGATAGTGCGCTGTATGCGTCGGATGTTTGATCCAGTTTCCTTGACCAAGGGGCTTATATTAAAAAGAACTTTGATTTGAGAATTTATCAGGATTCATTTATTTTCATAGAGATTTACTAAATTATTCCCTGCCATGTCGAAACCTTCATTAGTGACGGGGCAGGTTTTAAGTAAATCGCGAGCTTCACCCTGTGTCTTTTTGAGTAAGTGACACATTTTCTCAACGGGTGATAGACGTGGGTTGTTTCCGTATAGGGCCGTGAACATATCACGGAAAGTAGGCCAAGATTTGTAGTCTCCATGGAAAATTTCGGTATCGCATGGGGGTAAAGAGATTGAAGGGGTATTGTCAAATGGAGGCCTATTACGACTTGTGTCCGCTTCAGAGCGAAGGTGTGCAATATGTTTATCGATTTGCGATAGGACTTTAGTATGAACATCCAAGGACGCGAAAAATCGTGCCTTCAGTGTTTCCAGATCAATTTCCTTTTTCAATTCTTCAAATTTATCCAAGGCATTGTCGTAGCTTATCCGGACGGTAGAGCATAGCACCAGGAATTCATTCCTTTGAATATTTAGAGTATGAATTGTATGTTCGGCTTCATCGCGCCCTTCGAAATAGGTTCGGAAATCAACCAGACGATCAGAAGCTCGAATCAGGGCCTGTAATAACGCCATTTTATATGACAAGCGAGTCGTTCGTTATGAATTACGATAAATTCTCAAAAAAATAAACGAGAAAAAAATTCAATTTGGAAACGTGTAGATGACCCTCGGAGAGGTGAGATTCAAGGGAGTTAAAGTAATGAGTTCTCCAATGAATTGGAAGATGAATCGAACGTACTTTCTGTATCCGCCTGGTCGTAATGGTAATCACTCACCGTTGTTAACGAGAGTTTGAATTTCTCGGAGAGAAGTATGGGGAGAAATGGGGTTTCGTTTGTAGCGCAAGGGACAGTGGGGAAAATAATATGTTTAAATATATGGGTTGTACCTCGGAAAAGCGACAATTTTATAATTTCTCTTATATAATTAAATTTAAAACACTTTTCGATTGAGCCTCTTAGAAGCGTTATGGTTGACAATGCGTATTCAAAATTTTAAATTAAGTTTGAAAATAATATTCCTTGAGGAGAAATGCCAAAAAAATTTAAAGCCACTTATCGTTTGAGCCTCGTAGAGACGTTATCGTTAATTATACGTATCAAAAAAAATAAAAATTAAATTCGAAAATAATATTTCTTGAGGAGAAATACCAGAAAATTTAAAGCCACTTTTCGTTTGAGCCTCGTAGAGGCGTTATCGTTAATTATACGTATTAAAAAAAAATAAAAAATTAAATTTGAAAATAATATTTCTTGAGGAGAAATACCAGAAAATTTAAAGCCACTTTTCAATTGAGCCTCGTAGAAGCGTTATCGTTAATTATATGTATTCAAAATTTTACAATATGTACATATAGTTATTCACATAGAATTATATTTGAAAATAATATAAATATGTAACACCTAAGGTAAAAATAATAATGTACCAATATCTAATAAGACCAGTTTTAACGTACGCAAGTCCAATTTGGTTCAATATATCGCCCTCAAATATGGAAAAGTTTCGAGTTTTTGAAAGAAAATTCTTAAGAGCTTGTACGGCATTATACAGAACCCCGCAAAGTGGATATAGGAAATATATGTATTTCTAAAAAGAAGTTGTATAACAAGGCAAATACTATACGCATAGACAATTTCATAATCAATTTTAATAGAAATTACATCTTAAGACGTTTGCAATGTTATGAAAATAACCTAATAATGGCACCGTTTTACATAAATGAAAACTACATAATAGAATGTTTAAAAAAAGGTTTTGTTCCTCCTGAAGCTTTTATTTGCCTAGATAGTAAGAACATTATTCAAGAAATAAATGGCATTCCAGTACAATGGCTAAGTACAATAAACTAATACCAAAAAATATTGGTGGCTATCTAAATAATTAATTATTATCTTTTTTTTCCTTTTATCCCTTGACACTACGTTTGCAAACGGTCTCATATACTAGCAATGTTTTTAAAAAACTTTTTCATTGCAAATAAAAAATGATCTTATATACGTATTTTTTATGTAAATAAATAAAAACTCAATCTCATTTTGTAAAAACCAACTATAACCATACTAAAAATACTAGAGAGCTCGACTAAGAGACATTGTATATACATATGTAAATAGTAATATTATTAACTAGTGTTTATATAGTGTAAATATCTTCTTTCCTTATCAATTATATTGTATTATATAAAATTATATAAAAAAATTATATATTAAATTATATAAATTTTCAAATGACACTTTTGTGATGAGCCTCGTAGAAGCGTTATGGTTGTCTTTATGTATTCACAGCTTATACATACATAAGTATACATATGTATTTCCATAAAGTTATTTACATGTAAGTATGTATAATAACAATTCTGTAAGAATGCAAATATACTTATTTACATACATACTGACATATATATGTATGTATGTATATGAAACGAAAAATTTAGACGAAATGAGTTCTTACTTATTTGCATACATACAGACATACATATGTACATATGTATAAGTATGTTCATTAAAGTTGTTAAGCGGTGCTTATTTATCTATTCATATACATACATACATATGTATGTACATACATATGTATGTACACACATATGTATGTATGAAACAAATGGTAAAGGGTTCAAATGAATTGATTTTTTATTTAATTACATATGTATAAACGTATACATACATACATATGTATGTATGTACATATGTAGGTATATTTAAGAAGTGTTAAGCGGTATTTATTTATTTTTGCATGTATATTCATACATATGTACGTTCGCAGAGGGGATACAGTAAATTGTCTGGTTAAGAATTGTAATATGAGTTAATTCTTAATTCCCTTTAACATTTAGACATACATGTGTACATACATACAAATTTGCTTTATTAGTCAATTCTTAAGAAACATACATACATACATTGTTCGATGACATAAATACATGCCTCACACAAGTTGGATGATTGATTTCAAAGAGATGGTTCGATACCAACCCTTATTTTCTCTCGTTGAGATCTGATCTCCTTTGGTGACAATCAAACCGCAGACGGTTTGAACGAAATAAATGTTGAAAGCTATGTACGTTTATGGATAAAGAAGAATGCAAAATTTTGTGGTAGGTCAAGTTCAATGTCAAACCAAATTGAAATATTTTTCTATTTTCTTTTAAATCGTTATTTGTTTTCGAGCAAAAATTCCTAACGGTTTGGATAAGTTAGGTTTATAGAAATTTATGTATGTACATACATATGTATGTATGACATGTATTTATATATATGTATACATATGTATATGTATCATTTATTTAAGATATGCACCGGTTTCACTTTTGATTTCAAGGTTTTTTGATATGAAGGTTACACAAAGTCATAAGATTAATGTATGCACTATTTATTATGACCGTATGTATACATGCACTATGTATGTATGTACATAGGACATATTGACGTTGGTATGTAGATTTTTTTTATGATTTTATGAACGTTTTAGCTAACGGAGTTGACTGTACCGACGGCACAATGCGTGTGTGTATGTACGTATGGTTTTAAGTATATAAGGTTTGTGTATGCATGGGCATGTTAATTCGGTTTTTTAAAAACCGTTATGAGGAGAAGTCAACGGAATCAACTGTACCTCGAATTAATGGATGTCTGTATGTATGGGTAGACGTGCAAAAGTCTAGGGAGCTTTATGCTATATTAAGGGGTGTCCGTGGGACAGGATTATGGGGCATATATAATGTGACCATCCGTCCCGATTTCGGCGGGACAGTCCCGGTTTCCAGTTCACCGTCCCGGTGTCCCGGAAGGTAGCTTTAAAATGGGAATTTGTCCCGGTTTCCTGTAGCATAATAAACATGTTTGAAAATTTTATATTAATAACAACTTTTCTGTTGCATTACTCTTTATAAAATACTTTTAACTCAATTTGCAATATACTTATGTACATATGTACATACCTATGAAGAAAAAAAAATTTGTTTCCTTAAAAAAAACAAAGTACAAATTAAGTGGACTAATTTTGATTTTAGCATAAAAATTAATAGAAGGTACAAAATTGAAAGTAGGAAAATTTGTATAATTTAAACTTGAATTAATTTTTTTTGTTAAGTTTTTTTTAACATGTATGCTATGAAAAAAGTTTTTTAATTCTTTAAAAAGTAACAAATGTTTGAGATTAAAATAAGATTTTAATTTAAATAAATTTGTTTTAAAAACAACTTTTATCTTCCAATACTTTGAAATGCGTTTAATTTAATAAACACAACTTGTCTAAAATTTATATATCTTGTTAGTCACTTGAAGATTTCAAAACTGGTGAGTGCGGTGTCCCGGTTTGAGTTACAAAAAAAATGGTCACGTTAGGCATATACAGGTGACTCATATAAAAAATTTCTCGGGTACTTACTTTGGAAAATATCCGGCTCGAAGGACCAAAAAATGTTGGGGCAGGGGAGGATGGCTGTTGGAGGTGCCCAAAAAATTAAAATATCCAGGTGTCACTTGCTTTTTACACTTAAGTTTTTACTTTTGGTTTATTTCTTTTAGTTTTTCTCAAAAAGTTTTGTCATTTCTTGAAATTAGCACCAAAACTTCATTTGTTTGCATAAAAACTAAGTTTTGGGCTAATCTTTGCATGTAAATTAAATATGTATGTATATATATTGAGCAGTTGGGATTCAGTGGGTAGTGTGGTTTAGGTTTGTATATCTTTTATTTCAGCAAAATTCTTTTGCTTCTATTAAATGTTTTTTATTTTATTTCATATATCATTGTTTGTTTGTTTTTACATGTAAGGTTCTTATATTGTTTTGAAGCAAAATCAAAGTGGTTTTAAAATAATATTTTTTTGCACAAAAAATTTATATGGATTTATTTTTCAAATTCATTTCTTTTTGTTTATTTTTTTTTAATTTCAAGGTAATATTTTTATAACACAAATTATTTCAAAAAAATATGCCGCGCACTACTGTTGGGTTTGCTAGTTAAAAGTCAACTCCATCGTTTTGCTCATGAGCGATGCCTTCAAACCTATTTCTTTCTCTTACAGCATTAAGTATGCATGGATGTATGTATTTAATTAGGTTAATAGGTTTGAAGGCAAAGCAAAAGACAAATACTAAGGAGTGATTACACTCACGAAATTCTCGGGCGTAAACAAGCTATATATATATAAAATTTCGGGAGAACCGATTATTTATTTTTGCTGATTTTCATAATCGATTGTGTTAAGACAAGTGCAATCGTTTCAGTCCAACTCCAAGTTCTCTAACTTGTTTGAAAGCTTCAAAAAAAGCATTTCAGGCGAACCACACAAAATCTGTACAGACAGACGGATTGACGGACAGAAGGACATGTTTTTTTCATCTCCTGTTCATAAGGATCCAGAATAACTAACTTTTTGTGGTCACAAATGAATATTGTAGAAGTTAGTAAAATCTGGACAAACCTTTCATTATACCCTTTCCCATTTTTGGTAAAGGGTATAATGAAAGATATGTGAACTTGAAAGTCCATAAATAGTCATATATAAATTAATATAAAAAATCGTAAGACACAGAAAAAGAAGGATACCAGTATGAAAAATCTCAAAAAATTGTGCGTGATTCGAATTTTAATTTTTATAAACCTAATTCGGGTACGCTTAATATAATAGTCTTAACCATTTTTTAAGGTAAGCTCTTCTTTAAAAAATAATTGAGATTGAAAACTTGGTTAAAAGCAACTAAAAATCAAAATTTTTCCTAGTTTTCAACCATTTATTATAGGGGTACTAATCAGGAAACTGCATAATCAGTAATTTTTGCCACTTACTGTACACACATAGAAATTACTGTGCCGGTCACACAGCAACAGCAATCTGTACAATCATTGTCAACACAGTATTATTTTTAATCATTATTATTGCATACTGTGTCTCTGTCACAGTACGAATAATGCAATAATGTACAATTTTGATCCCATAAAGATATTTGCAAAAGAATGTTAGGTAGAACACACACCGCACAGTTTTCCTTGAGGTGTAAGACATGCAGTTGTCAACGATAGACTGTGTGTTTGAACTGTGTGATTATTGTTGCGGTGTATCGCTGCAGTTGTCTGGTACTAATCAGTGCAAGCATCCTTGTTTCTTTCTATTAAGTATTAAAAATTTTTCTGTAGAAGATATTATAATGACACAACCTGAATATATTTTTACCTCTTGATTCCTATGGCGTCATATGTTTTTCTCTAGCATACATATATTAGGTACGTCCAAACACACATACTGTGATATTTGCAATTGAAGTAAACTGCTTGGAAAGCTCTTAAATTTGTTAAGATCAAGCATTATTGTCGCCGATGTCTGGTTGGATATTCTGCTCTCATCGGTGTGAAAGCACAAAAAGCACTTATAAAAGTTTGCACATTGTTCATATGGCTGTGGTATATATACAAAGTAATATTTAACATTTGTATAATTTACACCACTTTTATTATGTATTATTCGCTTAATATATCATGAATGATTATTCAAACTGAAAAATTCTTTATGGATTTCTTTCATATTAGATAGATAAACAGTGACGAGCATACCAGAATATCTTACTATTATTGCATCGTGTGTTTTTAGTTTAGACTATAAAACTATTTTATTTAATTTGGCTTAAAAAGCTATCCGAACTGTAGCCCGTTCAAATCATAAATATAAAAACAAATGAAGTTCGAACAATAATAATTAAAAATCAATTAAAACCCAATTTTAACAAAACAGAAAATTAAGTATGTACGAGAGAATATGACTTTACCGTATAGGAATTTGATCCTCAATTCGGTAATTGTTTAAATAGTAGATAGGTACGTACTTATGTATTTCTATTTGCGATTGAGCCATACCTCAAAAATAATAAGCAGAAGCAGGTAGGTCTCTCACTTGACAATGTGTAAGCCATGCTATCATTACTCACAGTAAAACTTCCAATAAATTTAAAGAGAGATTAGTAACCTTCAAAATTAATAAACACCATGTTATTTCTTTAATTGAAAAATTTTGTTATACGAATACATGCACAAAGATTATTTTTCTCTTTGATAAGGCGCTTACACATAGTACGGCAGAGATTTAAATAATATTGTGTTAGTGTAACACATACCTGATAGTCAAAAAATAACTAACTGCGCTCATTGCGCTAAGAACTCGTCATGGCGATTACGAAAGGATTCGTAAAATTAAATGCAATCGCTTGCTTAAATTAAATAAAACAATTTGAAAACCCACATATAAACTGATATACTGCTATGCAGGATCGTCAGTGTCTTTTTTGATTTTAACTTAACAGGATCGCAAAATCTCACCAGAAAAATCTTTGTTTTTAAAAATGTCTTCTGTAGTGCAATGCTATGAAATTGTTGACTCCTCTACAGTGAGAGTATATTCGACACCATTGATCAATTGCAACGATGTAAGTATTATATATTCAATTCATCAGCTAGTTGTATCATTGTATCGTCTATTATAATACAATAATTGTTGTTGGTAATTTTCATATGAAATTTAAATACACTTTTATTTCATATTTTCAAAAAGTTGTATTTAAAGAGATCATTTGTGTGTTTTTGTCATTTAAAATAGAAAATTCAACACCGGGTGTTGATAATTAAAATATGTAGAGTCAATTTATTAAAGATAGACGATACAAATTGTTGTAGCATATAAAATAAAAATTTTTCCACTTTACTTATTAAACATGTTTATTTTTCTAGATGATCTATCCGCTTAATCAGCAAACATACTCCACAACAATGCAGGAATCTATTCCTAGTCAGATTGCAGCTGAACTCCAGTGCAGTTCCTCTGCTGAAAGAGCTCCACAGCCCGATCCAGATACCAGCAAGAAAAAACGTTCCCGTACTGTTTTTACCAACTTCCAGCTCGTGAAGTTGGAAAAAGAATTCAAACGGAAGATGTACCTGACTCGATTGCAACGTATTGCGATCGCCAGTCGCTTATCGCTACCAGAAAAACAAATAATGCTATGGTTCCAGAATCGTCGCATGAAAAATAGAAGAGGGTATAGAAAGGAATTACCTTCGAATGTCGAGCAACCTTCAACGGACCAATATGCCCAGATTGGCGTACTTCAGATTATATTACCTTCTACGGACGATTCCGCAACGCGACCTGATGAAACCCATTTCAGCAGCACAGATTTACCTAAGGCTTCTAATGTGTGTCGCCACTTAGAAGCTGTTCCATCCGGAGAAATACCACGTGATAATGTGAGTAGCGATTTCAACGAATCGGCTACTATTGACCTAACTAAATATTTGGATTATAACACTGAAAATGCTACTGGCGGAAGCCAAAATACTCCTTCTACTTCTGATATAATTGAAATTTTGGATCTGCTTTCGAGACGTTCCTCTCTAAGTAGTGAGAATGGTTTTTCGTCAATGGAATCAATTAAGAAAGACTTGGAATCATCAGCCGAGACATTTATGAATTCAGTTAAGGCCACACCTGTTACCAACGTAATGGAAGCAAATAGCTTATCTACGAATTCTGCGGGAACGTATTACAATTAACTCGGATCTTCCTCAATTCCTCTTAAGACGAGTCGCATTATTCGATAGTTAATTCTAGTAAACTTTTACTTTAAATCTATATGATTATGATTAAGTTCTTTAGATATTTTTAGATAAGCTTATTAACATATTTATTTGATGTTACTCTTTGTACTAAAAACAAAAAACATATGTAAGTTTATACTGTAAAATGTTTTTATAATTTTTAATATTTAATAAAAATTTGAAATAAATGTACAGAAAAAAAATTAAACACGTTTTCCAATGTCTACTGTAGTTTTTCTTCTTACATTGATGCACTTGAATATTTGTTTCAATAAAAACATATTTTCTATAAATAAAACAGAAAAGAATAAGCGTCTAATTCGGCTTAAGCTGAAATTCAGATAATGACATCATTATGATATCGTACTTTAGGAGAATCACTCAGCGAAATTAAAACTTGTTTGTAAAATACTCAGGAAGTTATGGGAAGATGGCTTACACTTTATATTAACTCAACTTGATATAAGACATGAATTCTTTAAAATTAATATTTAAATGAATCGCAGGTTGATCAAAAATAAGATTCTCTTGAACAAAAATTATATTAAATGAATTAAGTCCCTATTAAAATGTTAAAATCGCTTTCCTGTGAAAGTTCAAAATAAGACACAAGAGCTCCCTTCTTGACATAAAATTAGGAACGAAAAGCTTAAAATTCTAAACAAAACAAGGAAGAGTGTTATATTCGGCTGTGCCGAATCTTATATACCCTTTACCAAAGTGCGTTTATGTAGTATATAGATACATACATAAGCACATATTTATTGTGAGAAAAAATTCATAATTTTTGCTCAAGTGCAATTTTTAATAAGAGACCTCCCCATATTTTTCGCTTAAATATATTTTTTTGATATTAGCAATAAGTTGAATATCGATGCCTTACTTTCTAAAAAAAATACAAGTTTTCAAGAGAGCAAAACAGAGACGGTTCATCTCCTTATACTCCGCTGTTTGGATAAAAGTTCATATGCAATTGTTTAGGAATTGATTACATCTATATATATTAGTAGTAACTTTAATTATGAAGCGAATTTATTGAGAGACGAGTTTGGTGCATTAAGAGTAATTTTATTTCTTGATACGTGATGAATAAATTACTCGTTTGTTGCGCTTGTAGCTAACAGAACAATATTTAATATCCCACTTGACATGAGATTCGATCTTATGTTTGCTAAAGCTTCGAACTTCGAAAATAGTTTTAGTATTGTACCTACATACCAAGTAAACTATTTAACTTGTTTTTTTTTTTTTTTAATAATCTTTGATTTTACAAAATTGTTAATTTCCTCAATTTAAACATGCCATTGGAAAAGGTATATATCGCGGAATTTTTGGAATTTGTTCAGCACAAAGGAACGGTTTCAGGGAAATGAAACGGAACATGTTCTTTAATTAATTTTCTATTTAGGACTGTACTTTAGCGATAAATTTTATTTATATCTCCATTTGTTAAAAATAAATTCAGTAAAGTGCGACTCTGACTTGTGCACGAAGGGTTCCGTAGTAATACTATATGAACTTTAGCCTATATAAAATATAACTTTAGCATATTTTTTTTCGTTTTTGTAGTTTTTTCGGTTTTTAATAGGGATTTCTTTAGTTTTGCCATTTTTTGCTTTTTTTTTAATTTGGTGCTTTTCTAGTTTTGATTATTTTTTTTGTTTATTTAAGAAATTAATTATTCGACATATTGTCATAATTATATTTTAATTTGAAATTTATTTGCTGGTGGTTTAGCTTGGTCTATATACGTATTTCATTGGCGCTTGAACCAAATCATCAGTAGACTTCAACCACAAATTTTTAACAGTCACAAACCTCTTACTTTATGCACAGACTTTCAAAAACTATATGAGAATTCATAAAATAATAATATTTTTGAAAATCACAAAGACAAAATAAGTTTAGTAGGCTTTGTAACTCATATAAAACCCAGCAAATAATTTATATTCGATATGAATCTATTTTATTTTTTTAAACCTTTATACAATTAGAAATCCATTGGATAACAATAAAAGTAATTACAAGGCAAAATGAAAAATAATATATAATATTAATAATTGTATAAAGGTTTAGAAAAATAAAATAGATTCATATCGAATATAAATTATTTGCTGGGTTTTATATGAGTTACAAAGCCTACTAAACTTATTTTGTCTTTGTGATTTTCAAAAATATTATTATTTTATGAATTCTCATATAGTTTTTGAAAGTCTGTGCATAAAGTAAGAGGTTTGTGACTGTTAAAAATTTGTGGTTGAAGTCTACTGATGATTTGGTTCAAGCGCCAATGAAATACGTATATAGACCAAGCTAAACCACCAGCAAATAAATTTCAAATTAAAATATAATTATGACAATATGTCGAATAATTAATTTCTTAAATGTTAAATTTTAGATTTTATTTTTCATTTTGCCTTGTAATTACTTTTATTGTTATCCAATGGATTTCTAATTGTATAAAGGTTTAGAAAAATAAAATAGATTCATATCGAATATAAATTATTTGCTGGGTTTTGTATGAGTTACAAAGCCTACTAAGCTTATTTTGTCTTTGTGATTTTCAAAAATATTATTATTTTATGAATTCTCATATAGTTTTTGAAAGTCTGTGCATAAAGTAAGAGGTTTGTGACTGTTAAAAATTTGTGGTTGAAGTCTACTGATGATTTGGTTCAAGCGCCAATGAAATACGTATATAGACCAAGCTAAACCACCAGCAAATAAATTTCAAATTATTTTTTTTGTTTTACCGATTTTTTTTTTGGATTTTTGGCATTTTTTTTTAATTGGGCGATTTTTTTAGTTTTGGTGGTTTTTTCTCGTTTGAGCGATTTTTTTCAGTTATTAACAATTTTTTATTTTGGCGGTTTTTTGACATTTTGGTTTTTTCATTTTAGATTTTTATACAAATAAATTCGTATTAGCATCCGACTGAATTTAGCTAATACGAATACATTCGTATTCGCCTGAAAATGGCCGAATATTCGACAATTCGAATACGAATATTCGTGCATCACTTGTACATATGTATCTATGTGTGTGCAATGTCAACTCTTACGAAACTTAAAAATTATTATATTATTACGATTATGTTTTTCACATAAATAAAAAAAAAAATATCGACACAGCCAGGATACGAACCGCGCCGTTATAACTATATAACAACCGCAAATATATACTGTTTTTATTGTTTTTTTTTTAAACAAATTTTTAAGTAACAAATAAATACTTTTTTAGGGTTCCGTACACCAAAGGTGAAAAAAGGAACCCTATTGTTTTCGCTACGAACCTGAAATTTTGACAGAGTATGTAGAACCTTGACCGCTACAAGAACAAATACATGAGAATTAAAAATTAAAGGGTAATCCAAAACGAGCAACGAAAAATGTTAAAATCTCATGTAATATACACACAATTGTATGTACATATGTATGTATATTGACACTTGAAATTTGTAAAATTAGTGTATTTTTGTATAGACTACAACAATTAACACTAAAATTTAAAAAAAAATTAATTAAAGGGTGGTCCATCAGTTAATGCAATTTTGACTATGTAATTTTGACAACTTGCTATATCTTGGAAACTGTAGGACGTAAACTCTTGAAATTTTCAAAAACGGTAAAACTAAAAAATCCGAAAATTATCAAATTGCCAAACCGAAAAAAATCGCCAAAACCTGAAAAAAATCGCCAAAAATTTAAAAAAAATCGCCAAATCGAAAAAATCGACAAAATTAAAAAAAAGAATTCTAGCACTAAAATAAATCGCCAAATTCGAAAAAATCGTTTAAATGAAACAAAACGCCAAAAACCAAAAAAAAAATCGCGAAAACGAGAAAAATGCGCCAAAACCAAAATAATTGTTTATGTGAAAAAAAATCGCCAAAATGAAAAAAAAATCGCCAAAATGAAAAAAAAATCGCCAAAATTAAAAAAAAAATCGCCAAATTTAAAAAAAATTGCCGAAACGAAAAAAATTGCTATAATTTAAAATAAACGCCAAAAACCGAAAAAAATCCTCAAAACGAAAAAAAAGTGCCAAAACTAAAAAACATCGCCAAAACCAAAAAAAAAATTACCTATATCAAAAAAAAAACGCCAAAATTAAAAAAATCGCCAAAATAAAAAAATCGCCAAAATAAAAAAACTCCAAAATAAAAAAATCGCCAACTTTAAAAAAACTTCAAAACCAAAAAAAAATCGCCAAAACGTGTAAAAAAGTTCAAAAAATCAGAAAAAAATGCCAAAACTATAGTTTAAATTGTTCGTATTGAATTACATATCTCGTGCCCGTACGGAAACCTTCGTGCGCGGGTCAAAGTCGCACTTCACTGAATTTATTATTTTTTTTTTAACAAATTTTTAAGTAACAAATAAATACTTTTTTTAATCATACTTCCCATTGTATTCTTGTTATTTGTTGTTGATACGACGCAAATATATACTATGTTTCTTTGTTTTTTTTTAAAACAAATTTTTAAGTAACAAATAATTACTTTTTAGGGTTCCGTACACGAAAAGTGAAAAAAGGAACCCTATTGTTTTCGCTACGGACCTGAAATTTTGACAGAGTATGTAGAACCTTGGCCGCTACAACAACAAATACATGAGAATTAAAAATTAAAGGGTGTTCCAAAACGAGCAACAAAAATGCTACAATCCCATGTAATATACATATAATTTTATGTACATATGTCTATTGACACTTGAAATTTGTAAAATTAGTGTATTTTTGTATAGACGACAACAATTAACACTAAAATTTAATAAAAATTTTAATTAAAGGGTGATCCATCAGTTAATGCAATTTTGACTATGTAATTTTGACAAATTGCTATATCTTGGAAACCGTAAGAGTTAAAATTTTAAAATTTTCAAAAACGGTAAAACTAAAAAATCTGAAAATTACAAAATCGCCAAACAAAAAATATCGCCAAAAATTAAAAAAAAAAATCGCTAAAACGAAAAAAATCGCCGGAATTAAAAAAAATTCTAACACTAAAAAATCGTCAAAATGAAAGAAGCGCCAAAAGCCGAAAAAATCGCCAAACGCGAAAAAGGCTCCAGTAACAAAATAATTGTTAAAATGAAAAAAAATCGTGTCAAAACTACAAAAAAGCGCCTAAATGAATAAACTCGCCAAAATGAAGAAACGCCAAAAACCGAAATTCGCCAAAATTAAAAAAAAATCGCCAACAAATAAAAAAACCTCAAAAACCGGAAAAAATCGCCAAAACGAGAAAAAAATTTCAAAACTAAAAAAAATTCCCAAAATGGAAAAAAATATAGAAACCTAAAAAATCGTCAAACCAAAACAAAATCGCCACAATTAAAAAAAAAATTTAGATTTTATATTCGAAAAGTACACATTTGAAAAGTTTTTAAGAATAAAAAACTATCGATGGCATCAAAAAAGACTATCGAAACTATCGAATGGAGCCACTATCTATAGTTTTGCAGCTCTAATTTCTTGTGTGTCATTTGCCCAAAAAACGTAACCAACTAATTACTAATGAGAAAACTGTTCGATTAAGACATGTATTTATTGATTTAAATAGTTTGCAAACATATTGGATTCTATAAAATTGTCTATTAATTATGTATTAAACTGTTAAACTTAATAAAAACATGTCTGAATCAAACAGTTTTTCATTATTAATTAGTTGGTTAAGCTTTTTTTACGATTTTGTGGCATTTGGCATACAGGTGTAAACCCGGCCTTAGTCGCTAATGTTAGTTACAAAACTTAATGGAAACAAAGGTGTAATATTTCAAACAATTGATGCTATCAATGATGTTTTAAGAAAAAATGCCAATTGAAAGAAGGCTGTGCAATGTTAATTATACGTTCAACAATTAAAAAACTAAAAATTAAAATTTTAATATCAATGTGCTACCACACACGAGAACAATTGTGCTGGCATAACATGCCCGTTTGTTGGTGAGAGAGGCCAAGAGAGGGGTTTTGTGGTTTGAATAATTTTTTTAAGGGTGCCGTACGGGCATGAGATATGTAATTCAATACGAACTTTTGCCAATATAAACTATAGTTTTGACATTTTTTTCGTTTTTGGGTTTTTTCGGTTTTAAGCGTTTTTTTAGTTTTGTGTTTTTTTGAATTTATTAGCGCTTTCTGAGCTTTGGCACTTTTTTAACGTTTTGGCGATTTTTTTTGGTTTTTGAAGTCTTTTTAATATTGGCGATTTTTATTGTTTTGGCGTTTTTTTTTATTTTCGCGATTTTTTTATATTGGCGATTTTTTTAATTTTGGCGATTTTTTCATATAAGTAAAATTTTTTTTGGTTTTGGCGATTTTCTTAGTTTTGGCACTTTTTTTCGGTTTTTGGCGTTTATTTTAAATTTTGGCGATTTTTTTCGTTTTTACAATTTTTTTTTTAAATTTGGCGATTTTATTTTTAATTTTGGCGATTTTTTTTTCACATAAACAATTATTTTGGTTTTGGCGCATTTTTCGCGTTTTGGCGATTTTTTTTCGGTTTTTGGCGATTTCTTTTCATTTAAACGATTTTTTCGAATTTGGCAATTTATTTTAGTGCTAGAATTTTTTTTTAATTTTGTCGATTTTTTTAAATTTTTGGCGATTTTTTTCAGGTTTTGGCGATTTTATAATTTTCGGATTTTTTAGTTTTAACGTTTTTGAAAATTTAGAGTTTACCTCTTACGGCTTCCAAGATATAGCAAGTTGTCAAGATTACATAGCCAAAATTGCATTAACTGATGGACCACCCTGTAATTTAAATTTTTTAATATTTTAATGTTAATTGTTGTAGTCTATATATAAATACACCAATTTTACAAATTTCAAGTGTCAATATACATATGTACATACAATTGTATGTATAACATTTTTCGTCGCTCGTTTTGGAGCACCCTTTAATTTCTAATTCTCATGTATTTGTGGTCAAGGTTTTACATACTCTGTCCAAATTTCAGGTCCGTAGCTGTTACGGTTCCTGAGAAAATACCGTGTGACGGACAGCGTAGCGAAAACAATAGGGTTCCTTTTTTCACCTTTGGTATACGGAACCCTAAAAACACTAGTACACACAAAGCTGTGTGTACGTACACACATATATATTTTTATGCCATATGAATTCTACAAAGAACAAAAATTGTGCCGGCATAAAAATTAGTCTCGTGTATGACAGGAAAGAACAATTAAAATGGTTGGCCACGTTGTTCATGTTTCCTTCTACATACATATGTAAGTACATACGTATGTACATATGTAAGTATATGTATGTACCTAGTTGCTTTTTTTTAAGTAAAGAATAAATACTATTTTAGTCCCTGATTGTTTCTTTTTCAAAAATATATTGAAAAAACTAAGTACCTATTATTTATGTAAGTAATGATTAAATTCATTGCTCGAACTCAGTCTGCGAATTTTCACAGGCTGATTGCTTATCATGTATCCACGCTACCTCATTAAATCTATTGTATTTTTTTACTAAATTTATTGAGAAAACAAACTAACTAAATCGAACTCAAACAATCCTGCCCATTTTGAAATAGATAGATAAGTACATATCTACATAGTACATACATACATACATAAGTATGTATATATCAAGCGCTTGTTACTTTTTTAAATAATACCTACTAATACATAAGTACGTACATACATAAGAATATTAGCAAACGAATTTCTATTTACTTTTGCATTTGAATCTACATACATGTACATAAGCATGTACATACCGACATTTTTCATGAACACTTGCTTCTTTAATACAATACTTTATTTGTACATGCATATGTATCTACATACATTCATAATTACTTATGTATGTGCGTATGTAAATATGTATATAAAATAATTCTGAGTTTTTACAACAAAAAACTGAATATTATTCTTTAAAGGTAGAATATTGTTGTTGTTGTAGTTGTTCAATTCAACACAGAATACAAACTCTTATTTATGCATAAGTATGTACGTATGTATGTACGAATGCTTACAGTATACCTACATACATATTTTTTTCATAAAGTTTTGTACAGACGGTTGTCAGATCTTACAATATTGCCAGTAAAATGTGCTCAAAATTTCTTACAACCGTGTGAACTGACAAATTTTGTCAGACGTCGTTGCCAGAAAAAGCATTGTCAGTCCATTGCAAGACTAGCAGCTGACAACAAATTGTCAGATATCTTACAATCGTGTGAACACATTGTAAAATTATTGCCAGATATTTGTCAGACATTTTAATATTGTCAGATGTGCGAAGTTTATGAATCTGGCAATGGCGTGATTGTAAGAGAATTATTTCTATGGGCAACACTGCACATGCTTGATTTTAAATAAAACATTTATAATAAAATATATGCACACAATATCATTGCAATAGCTTCTTTATGGTCCATAATAACACTGTACAACAGCCAAAATAGCCTTTAGATAAAAGTATGCGGACTATATGGATTTCGATGCGTTAAATTCAAATCTGCTTTCAGTTTTTCTCTATCACGTAGAGATTTTTTTGTATGGACGTGGCTAATTTTGCCCCCTAAATTAGTCGGCCATACTAATATATTTTACTATAACTCGAAACCCGCTATTTCGATTTTAATAAATAATAAACCAAAAGACGCGCCACAAAATTTTTTTAAAAAAAATTAATAATCATTTTTTACCTATCTTTTATGGTTTCGGAGTTATTCAGAATTTAAAAAAGAAAAAAGTTTTTTTTATTCAAAAATCGCGTAATTTTTTTAAATGATAATTGCAATAAAAAAATCAGAAACTCAATAGTTTTATATTTTTTACATTTTTCTTAAAACCACATATCCTAGGAATAAAACAAGCTATAAAACGTGAAAATCCAGCAATAAATGTTGATTTTATTCGCAATTTAAAGCAGGTACCTAAAAATGGAAAAATGTGTGTAATGCATTAAATGCTGATCCAATGTTTTTTTATTTCAGCTGCTAATAATTTCTCAATAACTCCGAGTATTCAGAAATTATTGGCGAAATAAATAATTTTGGTTTAATATTAATTTTTTTTAGCTCTCAAAATATAATGAAAAACTTTTAGTCGCAAATATTTTTCACTTTATGTATTATTATGTATGCTGTCAATAAACTAAGCTAGAAGCGCTAAGTATGTATATTCAGTTTTAAGAAAAAGTGCTAGCTTGAACTACAACACTTAACTATTTGAAATAAAACACCATTTTTGTAAGAAAAATATTTGTACTTTAAAAACGTTTTAAAATTAAAAAGTGTCTTGTTATTTACTAATTGACATTTTTATTCCTATTCATATCTTCAATTAAGTTTCTCGTCGAATGGACCAACAAAAATCTGCAAGCATTACTTTTAATGATTTTCCATTGTAACGCTTTTCTATATATATAATGTCTTGATGAAACCTTTCACCATGTTCATCTGATACGGCACCAAGATTTTCGGGGAAAAATCCAAGTGCGAGTTTAAAAAATGAATTTTAAGCGACATATGGCATTTTAGACCCTCATAGGCAGAAAGCAGTTCTTGAATGATTTCATGGTAGTTTTCACTTTTTTTATTTCCCAAAAAATTGTTACACACATTCACAAAAGCCGTCCATGCTCTTTCTTCCACGCCGTTCAACTTCGTCTTAAAGACTGCGTCCTTCATAAGCTCTCGTATTTGTGGACCAACGAAAATTCCTTCTTTTATTTTTGCATCACTTATTCGAGGAAATTTGCTCTTAAGATATAGAAAGCCATCACCATCCTTGTTCATTGCTTTAACAAAGTTTTTTATTAGGCCTAGCTTTATATGAAGAGGTGGTAAGATAATTTTTTCCTTCTGAACTGGAGGTTGTTCTGAAACATTTTTTCTCCTGGAATAAAATTTACTCTCTTTGGCCAACTTTTAACTTTATAGTGATTTTCTTTTGAGCGACTATCCCATTCACATAAAAAGCAACAGAATTTGGTATATCCACATTGCAATCCATTTAACATTGCTACAACTTTCAAATCAGCACAAAGGCTCCATGAGTACTGTGTGTATTTAATTTTGTTAAGTAACACTTTCATATTATAATAGTTTTCTTTCATGTTTCTTGAATACGCTAGTGGGACTGATGGATATTTGTTGCCATTGTGAAGCAAAACTGCTTTCAAACTCGTCTTTGATGAATCAATAAAAAGTCGCCATTCTTCAGATTTATCACTGAACGAAAGTTCTCGCAGAAATACAAAATATTAAATCCCTGTCTTTGCTGAAGTATTTCAAATATTCTTCTTTTCTGTTTCGAAAGTATGTGACTTTCACGTCTTTATCTACCAGATTCCATTGCTTCAATCTGGATGCAAGAAGTTCTGCCTTTGTTTTTGAAAGTCCTAAATCACGAACTAAGTCATTCAGGTCGCACTGCTTCGGAAAATAACGTTTGCTCGTTGGACTTGTAAATGTTGAACTTGCAGAAGCAGCCATCGTGGCGTAACTGGCTTCAGTACTTGCAGACTTAACATCTTCTTCCTCGTATGTAGGGGACATTGGAAGTAAATCATTACTTCTTAGAGGAACTGGTCGTTTGGCGGATGAAATATTGGGATATATGACTTTAATTTTGTTCTTTCTGGAAAACCCACGTGTTGTAGTCATACAAAAGTAGCAATCATTTGTATGGTTTTTTGGTTCGTTCCAAATCATTGGTGTCGAAAATGGCATAGACTTACGATTTCCTTTGATCAAACCTCTTAAAGCCCTTGAACAGCTATTACAACATATTTTTGGTAGCCAATGTTTATCTCTTTCATCGATAGGAAACCCAAAGCATAGCTTATAGGCGTTCTTAACCTGGGAAGTTATTGTCTGGCGTTGCGATTTTAAAGTTAAATCACCACATACATAACAGAATAAATCAGCAGAATTTTTACAAAGCCTTGGCATTTTGAAACCTGCAACAATTTGATACAAAACTATTACTTCGCATCATAAATACAACATTTTGAATTAGTAATAATAATACTTACCAAAAAATAGATGAAGAAATTATCACTTTTTAAATTCAGCTTATGCTAAAATTTTTAGCTATTTTTTTTTAATTTTGTTGCGGTTGAAAATTTACTTTTCGGTTTAACAAACAGTTATTGTATGGCAACTGATGAGTGAACATACTTATGTATACCCAAAATTCTTTATTTTATATTTTCTTTTAGTTCTGTTACCTGCCCGCAATGCCCTTTCAGTAGCATTACCAGATGTAAATGTGACTGCATTTAATGCTTTACACACATTTTTCCATTTTTAGGTACCTGCTTTAAATTGCGAATAAAATCAAGATTTATTGCTGGATTTTCACGTTTTATAGCTTGTTTTATTCCTAGGATATGTGGTTTTAAGAAAAATGTAAAAAATATAAAACTATTGAGTTTCTGATTTTTTTATTGCAATTATCATTTAAAAAAATTACGCGATTTTTGAATAAAAAAAACTTTTTTCTTTTTTAAATTCTGAATAACTCCGAAACCATAAAAGATAGGTAAAAAATGATTATTAATTTTTTTTAACAAAATTTTGTGGCGCGTCTTTTGGTTTATTATTTATTAAAATCGAAATAGCGGGTTTCGAGTTATAGTAAAATATATTAGTATGGCCGACTAATTTAGGGGGCAAAATTAGCCACGCCCATAAAAAAAATCTCTACGTGATAGAGAAAAACTGAAAGCAGATTTGAATTTAACGCATCGAAATCCATATAGTCCGCGTAATTTTATCTAAAGGACAGCCAAAAAATTTTGTTTTGTTGTACAGTGTAATTTATACATTCACTTTTTACATTTAGCACAAACACAAACGATTGATATTTAACAATTTCTAAAAAATGCTTTGAGTCTGGCAGCCCATAACAACAGATCTGACAATTTGTGCATATGACAACCGTGTGAACTGACAATTTTTCAACTGACGATTTTGGCAGATGAATTTATTGCCATACAACCGTCTGGCAATAAATTGTGCAATTTTCGATTGCCAGTACATTGGCAGCACATTGACAGATCTGACAATATTGTAAGATCTGACAATCGTCTGTACATAGCTTTACTCTCACAGATTTTTACATCAGATGTGTAAACATTGTATGTGGTAATGCCACACAAAGAAAAATATCGGAATTGACAAACGTTGCCATTATTTCCCTCTGTTATTTTCACTGTTGCCAAGAAATATCGCTAAAGTAGACAATACATTACAATACAAATACATTAATTTTTAGGTTGTTTAAAAAATTGTGTGGTAACTTGTTAACTTCTTTCGTACTTTACAAATTTTCCTACAAATTTTATAAAATACCAAAAGTAATGTAATAGTTTAATAAAAGGCTTATTTTTATTAAAAAAGATATACTTATTATAGGCCTGCACAGATATACCTATTTGCACCAGTTTGGTTTGTGTCGGTTCTGGTATGTACAGAAACATATGTAATTCACCATATCTGTTACTTCTGGACTTCCCCAGTTAAAATCTCTTCAAATTATAGAGTAAAAGTAGTTCTGACAAACCTGCTGGTTTTTTGTATTCTGATTTTTTTGCGTTTATTTGCGCTTTTTTGGTTTGGATTTTTTTTTTCGTTTTTGCGACTTTTTTTGGTTTATAAGATTTTTGAATTTTGGCGTTTTTTTTGTTTTGGCTTTTTTTTGCGATTTTTTTAATTTAGGCGATTTTTTAGTTTTGACACTTTTTTTCATTAGAAGGATTTTTCGGTTTTTGGCGTTTTTCAATTTGGGGATTGTTTTTCATTTTGGTGATTTTTTTCATTTGCGATTTTTTTTATACAAACAAACATTTTGGTTTTGGCGCCTTTTTCGCGTTTTGGCGATGTTATTCGGTTTTTGGTGTTTTTTTATTTCTGCGAATTTTTTCATTTGGGCGATTTTTTTTCGAATTTGGCAGTGTATTTTAGTGTTAGAATTTTGGCGATTTTTTTTTGGTTTGGCGATTTTATAAATTTTTGTTTTACCGTTTTTGAAAATTTCAAGAGTCTACCTTTTACGGTCTCCAAGATATAACAAGTTGTCAAAATTGCTTAGTCAAAATTGCATTAACTGATGGACCACCCTTTAATTTTTTTTTTTTAATTTTAAATGTCAATATACTACATGCATGCATACAATTGTAATATACATTATTACATGAGATTTTAACATTTTTCGTTGCTCGTTTTGGAACACCCTTTAATTTTTATGTATTTCTTATAGCGGCCAAGGTTCTACATATTCTGTTTAAATTTCAGCTCTGTAGCTCTTACGGTTCCTGAGTAAATAGCGTATGACGGGGAGACGGATAGCGTAGCGAAAAGAATAGGTTCCTTTTTGCTGTACGGAACCCTAAAAATTAAAAGCTCGTAACTTTGGTTTTGAGCTACTGTTATCTGTAGTGATAACTTGGTTAGGTGATGAACAGCCCGAAGCGAATGATTTCAATGGCTTAACTGACGAAGTACTAAGCAACTGTAATGTTAAAGAATCACTAGTAGGCATTGAACAAAGCGAAGTTGATCGCTGTCGAAAAAGTGGTTTTGTTGTTAGAAAAAGTCTACCATCAGATTTTTTATTTTTATATAGAGCTTCCGAACTCACAGTAAGTCTATCATCAGGTTTTTTATTTTTATTGTTATCATTATGAGCATCAGAACTCACAGTATAACAGGCATTTCTGCCGTTATAACTCACTTCACATTTATTTGTTTTTGAGGTACTCATATAGAGTATTCCTCCAGGGCACTTTTGTTTGTTTGTTTTTTTTTTATTATGGGTTTTTTTGTTTTATTATTTATGACTATAAAGCAATTAAAGCTTCTTTATGAAAGTTAATAATATGTATTACGAATATTTTTTTGTTTAGTATGTACATACATATGTAAGAAAAAACTCCGCTATGACGTTAGTTCACTATGAAGGTACGAGAGCTATTGAAAAAAAAAATAATTATAATCAAATAATTATAATTAACCTTTTGTATTTTTGAATTTTGATAAATAATTGCGAATTTTAACCAGTAGTTGTCAATGGGTAACAAAGGAATAAAACCACCAGTTTTATAGAATTTTTCTTTGCTAAAAGAACTGGTAATAAACTAGTCGTAAACTAGTATCAATGGCACTAGAAATTTTCTAAACGCACTCAATGTTAATTTCTGCATTAAGATGTTACAGGAAAGTTTACACTTGGGAACTAGCGGTGGTAGTTTCTATACTAGTAAGATACCAGTTGGACCCTAGTTCGGTTTGCTGCAGGGTATAGTTACAAATATATTTACATATGTATGTAGGTATGTATACACAATGTACATAAGTATATTAAACAAATTTCGTTGAAATATAGTAAATTTTAATTAGGAATAATTTCTTAATCGGGAAAATAGAAAATTAATAGTGATACTTACAAATGTATTTAACAAAGGTAAATCAATAATTGTATACACTATCATATTCTCATATTCCATTTCATTAAAAATACAATTTAAATAGCTGATATTAATAACAATCTCTGCCCAATTAGATAAACATGTGTGCTTCATCAGCCTCATGGATTCACAGAAAAATGCGCATTTCCCCCAGCTAAAAAGTCTAGTTTAATTTTTCTTATCTTCTTTAGAAAATCCCATTAGTTACTAATAATATTTCGTTTTATAATAATTGAAAATACTGAATCTAAGTCCGATTAAGAAATTATTCCTGATTAAAAAAGTCACTATTAAACTTTTATATACTTCAAAAAATTGCGCAGCGCTAAAAGACTGATTGTATTTAAGTATTTATTTAGACCCAGTAATTCTTAAATTGTTTCCGTTTTTTGTAATATAATAAGTGGACTTGATATTTTTGTAAGAGAGTTCTCAAATTGTTGGGATAAAATTTTCTATCCAAAGTTATATACATTTGCTTTAAATACATATCTTTAGTTTGTTCCCACTGATCGGTTCCTTTTCTAAATTGCCATCATTAGAAAATGAATTATCTAACGGACTGAAAGTTGAAACTTGTCATACCGTGTTATTTTTTTACGACTGTAGTAAAGTGATTTGGAATACTGGATTCCAAATGATGAACATATTCAAAAGTACAGGTATACGGTTTCAAAAAATAAGAATTTAATAACTATTAAAAATTTTCAAATCAACATTTTTCCGTTAATTAAAAAATGCAATGTACAAAAAATTTACTGAATTAACTTGAGCCTGTTTCTTTAGAATTCAATATTCAGATATTTATTAAAACATTTAAATAAAATAAATAAATAAAATACATTTTCTCTAAAGTAAATAAGCTTAGTTAATTTTTTTTGTATATGCTAAGAAATGCCAATGCTAAGAAATCATTAACAATACGTAAATATTTATCTTCAGAATATTCAAGTAATTTATTATTATAAACACAGATTATGTGAAGTGTTTTTATATTTTGGGGCTTTATGTTATTATAAAAATAGTATTTGTTAGTCTTTAGATATGCAAAACCTGATTTTTATCCTTGATGTTTTTTAAAAATAAGCAGATTTGTTTTAATTTTTCTTGTTTTTAAAGTTGCCCCTTTTTTTCTTAAAATTCCCTTTTTGGTTCCACTTTTTTTTAAAAAATCCCCTTTATGTGCCACTTTTTGAAATTCTATAACGATAACGCTGCATGCAGCACTCAGCACCATGGTTGCCAGATTTGACGATTTAGCGTCGTTTTAACAATTTTGGGTTGCAAAAATAGCATTTTGACGAAATCGTCCAGTTTCGCCTTCAATTTGACGATTTTAAACAATTATAAATTTACACCATTTATTAGAATTTTAAAACAATTTTGAGCCTGACAAATAACTTGGCAGCTTGTGAAACAATATTCAATAAAACTAAAAAGCAAAAGGCAATAAATTTTAATTTTTTTATTCATAATTTTGGAATTAAATGTTTTCTAAGCCTGTTATTGTACAGAATTTATCAACTAAAACAACAGAAATACAAAATTTATACGGTCAAATGTAATAACTATTTAAAAATGTTATGAGTAAAAACAGACATGCTTTTATTTGGGGACTTATAAAGATGAAAGTAATTTTTTAAGCTTTGCTGAAATTTATTTAGGAATATTTGTATTTGCTGATGTTAAGGTTTATCATATTGAAAAATATGAAATAATTAAAATTTTTGAACCGTGTGGTAAGATTCTAATAAGATTAGACTTCGTAGATAAATTAAGTCTAATTTATCCCTACAATATTATTATAGAAAACAAAAAAAAATTTCCACCAGCTAATAAAGTATACTTTAATTTTTCTTCTCTTCTTTAGTAACTCACATAAGTTAATAAAAATACTTCGTTCAGTAAGAATTTCAAATACTGAACTTCAGCAAACATAGAAAGAGTATTTAGTCAAGTTAACTTAAACAAAACCAAAGACATGTAATTATTTTGTTTTTTAAACAATTGATATTTTTTGATAAGCATTTAGCTTATTTTATAAAAAAAACTACGAATTAATTTGTTGTGCTATGTTTACGTTTGATAAAAGTGTTTGTTTTATTTTTGACGAATTTTGGACGTTTGGATAATAATTTTTTATTTGTTTTGATTTTCAGGACTTTTTGTGCGAAATTTGTCGAATTCACACTAGCAATACAAAATACACAACCAACTTTGTCTTATCAGTTTTTTCTTTGTCGTTATTCACTGTATATACGCAAGTGCAAATCAACAATATTTATTCTTTATATGTATGTATGTACATATTGGTTTTTAACCCGCCATTGGTGTCCTATTGGTCTGTGAGACCGGGTGTGCTAAAAAATTCGAATAACATTGTTACCTGTTGTTATTTTTGGTTGCAATTTCGAGTAGCTGCCTCATTGCACATCACCTACTTTTAGTTAACGACGAAACTACTTCGTGAGCACACGTTGTGTACTTTTTTACTAATCCGGTGCGTAAGACCGTGTGTCACCGTGTATATGAATAAAATAACCAAGTATACATTTTTCATTACTTATTTTATATATATTTTTTTTATTTATTTTGTAAAAGTTCCTAATGTCGAAAGACTAAAAAACAATATCTTCCCTTATAAATATGTAATTTTTTATTTGTTTCTTAATTTTGAAAAATGTATTACTAAAATCGCTGTTATTTTTAATGCTCTAATAAAACAATTTTTTTAATTCATTCTCAAAGAGCATAAATTAAAAAAAAAACATGAAATAATGCTAACAAATTTGGAAAAATCTTCAGTTGAAAATCTATGTGCGTGAGACCGGCGTCACCATTGATCAAAGTCAAAATTGCGTCACCATTGGCGGGTTAAAACAAGAAATAAGTATTGAATATATATTAGTTTTTCTTTAAATGCATTGGTGCTCACTCTTCCATAAGGAACTTTTGGATACCCTTGAGATCGAGTTCTCGTTGTACATTCATAGTGAACAGTCGATTTAGCGGAGTTTTTATTTCATACTAAACAAAAAAAAATCGTACGAAAAAATATTCGGAATACATATTGTTATTGTTAGCTTTATTTGCATTGCTAATATTTTTTACATAGTCATAATTAACAAAAACAAAAAAACCGTAATCAAAAAAAAAACAAACAAACAAAAGTGCCCTTAAGGAATACTCTATATGAGTACCTCAAAAACAAATAACTTCGAAGTGAGTTCTAATGGCAGAAATGCCTATTTTACTGTGAGTTCTGAAGCTCTTAATGAAAATAATCAAAATAAAAAATGTGATGATAGACTTACTGAGAGCTCTGAAGCTCTTAATGATAACAAAATAAATAAGAAATCTGATAGTAGACTTTTTTTAACGTCGAGGCCACCTTTTCGTCAGCAATCAACTCCGCTTTGTCCAATGCCAACTAGTGATTCGTTAACATTACCGTTGCCTAGTACTTCTACATTTAACTCAGCGATATCATCCGCTTCGGGCTCGTGGTCATCACTTAACCAAGTTTTTACTGAAGTTGAGAGCAGCCCAAAACCCAAGGTCCAAGTGGGAATGGACAGATATATAACAGTGGTAAGGCGCGGACAAAGCCCAAAGTCTTCGAAAATTTCATCTGCTCCAAAAATGTCTAGGAATAACAGTGCATCCTCTATTAATCGTCAAAATCGTTTTCAAATATTACAAGTTGACAACAACGAACCCGATGTATCTACGACGCTCTTATAAAAAATTTAATTTCAGTCATTGGTGAGAATAAATTTCACATCGTTCCAATAAAACGTGGTAACATTGATGAAACCAAAATTCAAATTTATGAAGAAAAAGATTTTCGCAAACTGATTACTGAATTTGAAAAAAGTAAGAAAAGTTTCTACACATATCAGCTTAAAAGTGCTAAAGGCCTGCAGATCGTATTGAAGGGCATCGATTCCTATGTTGCTCCCGAAGAAATAAAAGATGAACTCGTCCTCCAGGGATTTAAGGTAAAAAATGTATCTAACATAATAAATAGGGGAGAAAATTCCTCAACCTCTATTTCGCGTCGAACTTGAGCCAAACGATATAAAATTTAAAAAAAGGGAGACTCATCCAATTTACAATTTAAAATATTTCTTATACCGAAAAATAACAGTTGAAGAACCACACAAGCGTTCTGGACCCGTACAGTGCCATAATTGTCAAGAATATGGTCACACAAAAACTTACTGCAAGTTACCTTCAGTTTGTGTCATCTGCGGTGAATTGCACAGTACTGCTGGTTGTACTAAACCTAAAGATCTAGCAGAAAAAGATGTATTAATTGTGGAGGTAATCACACCGCTAACTACAGAGGATGTCCTGTCTATTCTTTCCTTAAACAGACTATGGGGCAAAAACCTAAATTAGCTCCAGCACAAACAGCAAACGCTTACTCCGCCACTTTTGCTCAAATGAGCCAACCTGTCACTTCACGTGTATCGTATGCCGATGCAGCTAAGACTAGTTATATTCCCACACAAAATATTCCGCCTCAAACTAATTCAACGAATGCAAACTCAAGCCTTAATTTTAGCCGCCTTGAAGCTACTATTGAGAATCTATTGCTGACTATAAATAATTTTACAACAAATATGACTAGTATGATGCAAGAAATGCTACGAATTCAGTCTACACTGCTTCAAGCATTAGTTAACAAGCCATTAACACGTTAAAGATAAGTTTCTGGAACGCAAAAGGCATTCGCCAACATAAAAATTAACTTGAGCACTTCCTCACGGAAAAAAATATTGATATAATGTTGGTTTCTGAGACTCACTTGACTTCAAGAAGCCTATTCAAAATTAATGGCTACATTTTATATAATTCAAAGGACCCAAGAGGAAGAGCTTGCGGGGGATCAGCAATTTTAATAAAGTCAAGACTCAAGCATTATATTCTTGACAACATTTGTGAAGAACATCTACAAGCAACAAATATTTGTATCGAAAACTTTTGCACAAATTTTGTCATATCATCAATTTACTCCCCTCCTAGATTCGCAATTACTGAGGATCAATACGAGGATTTCTACAAATCTCTTGGCCCTTGTTTCGTAGCAGCTGGAGACTATAATGCAAAACATACTTTCTGGGGTTCGCGTCTTATCACACCTAGAGGACGAGCGTTGTTCAACACAATTTCAAAAATGGGCTTGGACGTCATTTCGAGTGGGGAGCCCACTTACTGGCCTACTGACATACATAAAATTCCGGATATTATAGATTTTGTCTTCATAAAAAATATTTCTAGGGAATTAATTTACGTTGAAGCTTCCCTAGATCTATCGTCCGATCACCACTGAGAAGTGCTCTACCTCACCCATATGTGAAAATGGTCAGTCGTATTAATTGGCTGCGATTCAAAAAATATCTTAGTCATTGCACTGAAAACATTAAGCTAAGAACTAATGATATGATATTGAATCTAATATTGCTAATCTTAACGAAAATATTAAGCAGGCTGCTGAGCATGCCACTTCCTCCCATCCGCAGACTGGCTTTAATAGAATATATTCCACAGATATTGAACATCTCGTATGTGAAAAAAGAAGAGCTAGAAGAGAATGGCAACAGCAGAGATCAACCCAAAATAAAATTAGATTAAAAGAGTGCACTAAAAGACTCCATGAGCTGCTTGCATATGAAAAAACTGCATCTCTTAAAAACTATCTGGAAAATCTCGATATCACACCAGCATCTAATTACTCTTTGTGGCGCGCTGCGAAAAGAATTAAAACACCCGTTGAGTTTAAACCACCTCTGCGCACTTCTACCGGAGTTTGGGCCAGGAGTGATATTGAAAAAGGTAACTTGTTTGCAAAGCATTTAAAATCCGTATTTACCCCAAACACATGTACTGGTGTTGTTGATTTCCCGAGTGTAGTTGCGCTACCCCCTCGACCCATAAAATTTAAAATGTATGATGTACAAAATCTAATTGCTGAACTCAACCCGAAGAAAGCACCGGGTATTGATGGAATTAGTAACCAAATGCTAATAAAATTGCCTCGTATTGCATTTAGAATCATGTTATTCATTTTTAATGCCATTTTACGACTAGAGTATTATCCCCACAGCTGGAAGCTTGCCAAAGTTAAAATGATTCCAAAGCCGGGCAAAGATCTTACCAAGGCAGAATCATACAGGCCAATAAGCCTGCTATCAGCAATGTCAAAACTTTTCGAAAAACTACTCATGTCAAAATTGTCCCTAATTCTAATTGGTAGTGGGTGCATCCCAGACCATCAGTTTGGTTTTAGAAGTCAGCATAGCACCATTGAACAAACGCATAGATTGGTTCAATGTATAAGAAGAACATTTGAAGAAAGAAGTACTGTTCTGCACTGTTTATTGACGTTTCGCAGGCATTTGATAAAGTGTGGCATGAAGGCCTAATTTTAAAATTAAAATCATATCTACCAATAAATTTGGTGAATTTATTAGAAAGTTACATTACTACCCGGAAGTTCACGGTTGTGGAAGGAGAATTCAAGAATGTGCCCGAATCTATATCATCCGGTGTGCCACAGGGGAGCATACTGGGGCCAGTTTTTTATTTGATTTATACTTGTGATATGCCTTTGAGCAGTAATATCCATACATCTACGTTTGCCGATGATACAGCCTGCCTAAGTATGCCCGAAAATCCTCATGAGGCTTCCTTATATCTACAAGAACATATTACACAACTGGAACTATGGTTAAAATTATGGAGAATTAAGGTAAACGAGCAAAAGTTTGTTCAGGTAACATTTACCCTGCGAAGAGATACTTGTTCCCCAATTCGAATCAACAATCAAGTTGTTCCTCAGCATTCACATGTAAAATACCTTGGTATACACATTGATCGACGACTTACATGGAAACACCATATTGACTCAAAGCTAATACAAATGAAACTTAAACTAACTCAGATATATTGGCTGATTGGTAGAAATTCAAGACTCAGCCTAGACTGCAAACTTTTATTATACAAGTCGCTTTCGAAGCCAATACGGTGCTACGGAATTCAGTTATGGGGCACTGCTTCCGCTTCTAACGTCGAGAGAATCCAACGAAGGCAAAACAAAATTTTACGGTTAATAACATCGGCTCCATGGTACATCAAAAAATGTAATATAATAATATATATTCCACTAGTGATTGAGGAAATTGCAAAATACGCAAGCAAATATTTAACAAAACTCGAGTCATCTCCGAATCCGTTTGCTGGTAACATCTTGAATTTTAGTGGCCACAACCGCTTGAAAAAGAAGGACACAAGGGCTCTTATACTCAACACTCCAGATGGGAATGCTTGAAAATATTTTTTTCCCCTTTTTTTTTGATTATCAATACTTATGTATTATTTATAACTATCACTAAGCTTATGTCCGACAGTGGTCGGGCCTACTACTTATATTTTAGATTTAAGATTTGAATACTTATTGTTAGTTCATTATTGAAGATACAATAAATAAATAAATGTAAAAAAAAAAATTGTGCATGTGACACCCCCAATTATTATAATTTTAATACCACCTGTAACGTTCGTGCCTAGGGTTGCGGGATACCAAAAGTCAAAAACCTGGACAATGGAAAAAATTCGAATTTTTATTTTTGTAAACCTAATTTGGGTACGCTTAATCCAATAGTGTTAACCATCTTTTAAGGTAAGCTCTTGTTTAAAAAATTATTGAGATTGAAAACTTGGTTAAAAGCACCTAAAAATCAAAATTTTTCCTAGTTTTCTACCATTTATTATAGGGGTACTAATCAGTGCAAGCATCTTTGTTTCTTTCTATTAAGTATTAAACATTTTTCTGTAGAAGATATTATAATGACACAGCCTGAATGTATTTTTACCTCCTGATTACTATGGCGTCATAAGTTTTTCTCTAGCATACATATATCAGCTACATCCAAACACACATACTGTGATATTTGCAATTGTGGTAAACTGCTTGGAAAGCTCTTAAATTTGTTCTTGTTTCTTTGCAAAATAAGATCAAGCATTATTGTCGCCGATGTCTGGTTGGATATTCTGCTCTCATCAGTGTGAAAGCACAAAAAGCACTTATAAAAGTTTGCACATTGTTCATATGGCTGTGGTATATATACAAAGTAATATTTAACATTTGTATAATTTACACCACTTTTATTATGTATTATTCGCTTAATATATCATGAATGATTATTCAAACTGAAAAATTCTTTATGGATTTCTTTCATATTAGATAGATTAACATTGACGCGCATACCAGAATATCTTACTATTATTGCAAAGATGTTAAAAAGCGTGTGTTTTTAGTTTAGACTATAAAACTATTTTATTTGATTTGGCTTAAAAAGCTATACGAACTGTAGCCCGTTCAAATCATAAATATAAAAACAAATGAAGTTCGAACAATAATAATTAAAAATCAATTAAAATCCCAGTTTAACCAAACAGAAAATTAAGTATGTACGAGAGAATATGACTTTACTGTATAGGAATTTGATCCTCACTTCGGTAATTGCTTAAATAGTAGAAAGGTATGTACTTGTGTATCTCTATTTGCGTTTGACCAATACCTCTAAAATAATAAGCAGAAGCAGGTAGGTCTCTCACTTGACAATGTGTAAGCCACGCCATCATTACGCACAGTAAAACGTCAAATAAATTTAAAGAGAGATTCCAATGGTTTCTTTACCTTTGTTGTTGGCTACTTATACATCAGCCTATCGTAACAACCTTCAATATTAATAAACACCATGTTATTTCTTTAATTGGAACATTTTGTTATACTAATACATGCACAAAGTTTATTTTTCTCTTTCATAAGGCACTTAAACATAGTACGGGAGAGATTTAAATAATATTGTGTTAGTGTAACATCTACCTGATAGTAAACAAATAACCAACTGCTCTCGTTGCGCTAAAAGCGACTACGAAAAGATTCGTAAAGTTAAATGCAATGCTTAAATTAAATAAAAGGATTTAAAAACCCACGTATATAAACTGATATACTGCAATGCAGGATCGTCAGTGTCCTTTTGACTTTAACTTAACAAGAACGCAAAATCTCACGAGAAAAATCTTTGTATTTAAAAATGTCTTCTGAAGTTCAGTGCTATGAAATTGTTGACTACTCTACGGTGAGAGTATTTTCGACACCAGTGATCAATTCCAACGATGTAAGTATTATATATTCAATTCATCAGCTAGTTGTATCGTCTATTATAATACAATAATTGTTGTTGGTAATATTCATGCGAAATTTAAATACACTTTTATTTCATATTTTCAAAAAGTTGTATTTAAAGAAAACATTTCTGTGTATTTGTCATTTAAAATAGAAAATTCATTAGTACTCAATGCACCGGGTGTTGATAATTAAAATATGTAGAGTCAATTTATTAAAGATACACGATACAAATTGTTGTAGCATATAAAATTAAAATTTTTCCACTTTACTTATTAAACATGTTTATTTTTCTAGATGATCTATCCGCTTAATCAGCAAACATACTCCACAACAATGCAGGAATCTATTCCTAGTCAGAATGAAGCTGAACTCCAGTGTAGTTCCTCTGCTGAAAGAGCCCCACAGCCCGATCCAGCTCTCAGCAAGAAAAAACGTTCCCGTACTGCTTTTACCAACTTCCAGCTCGTGGAGTTGGAAAAAGAGTTCAAACAGGGGATGTACCTCTGTCGATTGCAACGTCCTAAAATGTCACTTCGCTTATCGCTACCAGAAAAACAAATAAAGCTATGGTTCCAGAATCGTCGCATGAAAATTAGAAGAGCCTATAAAAAGAAACAGTCTACCAATGTCGAGCAACCTTCAATGGACCAATATGCCCAGATTGGCACAGTTCAGTCTATATTACCTTCTTCGGACGATTCCGCAACGCGACCTGATGAAACCCATTTCAGCAGCACAGATTTACCTAAGGCTTCTAATGTGTGTCGCCACTGAGAAGCTGTTCCATCCGGAGAAATACCACGTGACAATGTGAGTAGCGATTTCAACGAATCGGCTACTATTGACCTAACTAAATATTTGGATTATAACACTGAAAATGCTACTGGCGGAAGCCAAAATACTCCTTGTACTTCTGATATAATTGAAATTTTGGGTCTGCTTTCGAGACGTTCCTCTCTAAGTAGTGAGAATGGTTTTTCGTCAATGGAATCAATTAAGAAAGACTTGGAATCATCAGCCGAGACATTTATGAATTTAGTTAAGGCCACACCTGTAACCAACGTAATGGAAGCAAATAGCTTATCTACGAATTCTGCGGGAACGTACTACAATTAACTCGGATCTTCCTCAATTCTTCTTAAGACGAGTCGCATTATTCGATAGTTAATTTTAGTTAACTTTTACTTTAAATCTATATGATTATGATTAAGTTCTTAAGATATTTTTAGATAAGCTTATTAACATATTTATTTGATGTTACTCTTTGTACTAAAAACAAAAAACATATGTAAGTTTATACTGTAAAATGTTTTTATAATTTTTAATATTTAATAAAAATTTGAAATTAATGTACAGAAAAAAAATTAAACACGTTTTCCAATGTCTACTGCAGTTTTTCTTCTAACATTAATGCACTTGAATATTTGTTTCAATAAAAACATATTTTCTATAAATAAAAAGATCGTGTTTTTAATAGAAATTCTATAACAGAAAAGAATAAGCGTCTAATTCGGCTTAAGTTGAAATTCAGATAATGACATCATTATGATATCGTACTTTAGGAGAATCACTCAGCGAAATTAAAACTTGTTTGTAAAATTTTCAGGAAGTTATGGGAAGATGGATTACTCCTTATATTAACTCAACTTGAAATAAGACATGAATTCTTTAAAATTAATATTTAAATGAATTGTAGGTTGATCAAAAATAAGATTCTCTTGAACAAAAATTATATTAAATGAAATGTTAAAATCGCTTTCCTGTGAAAGTTCGAAATAAGACCCAAGAGCTCCCTCCTTGACATAAAATTAGGAACGAAAAGTTTACAATTCTAAACAAAACAAGGAAGAGTGCTTTATTCGGCTGTTCCGAATCTTATATACCCTTTACCAAAGTGCGTTTATGTAGTATAGAGATACATACATAAGCCCATATTTATTGTGTGAAAAAATTCATAATTTTTGCTCAAGTGCAATTTTTAATTAGTGACCTCCCGATATTTTTCGCTTAAATATATTTTTTTTATATTAGCAATAAGCTGAATATCGATGCCTTACTTTCTAAAAAAAATACAAGTTTTCAAGAGAGCAAAAGAGAGACGGTTCATCTCCTTATACTCCGCTGTTTGGATAAAAGTTCATATGCAATTATTAAGAAATTGATTACATCTATATATATTAGTAATAACTTTAATTATGAAGCGAATTTATTGAGATACGAGTTTGGTGCATTAAGAGTAATTTTATTTCTTGATACGTGATGAATAAATTACTCGTTTGTTGCACTTGTAGCTAACAAAACAATATTTAATATCCCACTTGACATGATATTCGATCTAATGTTCGCTAAATCTTAGAACTTCGAAAATAGTTTGAGTATTGTAACTACATACCAAATAAACTATTTAACTTGTTTTATTTAATAATATTTGATTTTACAAAATTATTAATTTCCTCAATTTAAACATGCCATTGTAAAAGGTATATATCGCGGAATTTTTGGAATTTGTCCAGGACAAAGGAACGGTTTCAGGGAAATGAAACGGAACATGTTCTTTAATTAATTTTCTATTTAGGACTGTACTTTAGCGATAAAGTTTATTTACATCTCCATTTACTGAAAATAAATTCAGTAAAGTGCGACTCTGACTTGTGCACGAAGGGTTCCATAGTAATAATATATGAACTTTAGCCTATATAAAATATAACTTTGGCATTTTTTTATGTATGTGTGCACAAAGAAGTTTTCTTGTTTGTGTCGAAAGCACATGACACGTTTTTAAGCATTCTATAATCGCACAAGCGCTTACATTTACATCACATTTAACATTTACCTTACATCTGCGATTTCTACAGTCGGGTAATGGAGTCTTAACCCCTGTATCGTCCCATAAGTAGCATAGCTGCAATAACATATCACAACCCTCATGAACAGGGTTATTTATAAGATAAGCTGGACATCCAATATCAATTATTCCGCTTTTTAATTTATTTTTAATAAATACCATTTGTCAAGCAATGTCAAAGCGAAAAAAATTTCTTAAAAAGTAGCACTTTCCCGGACCCTAATTTTTTCCGAGAGATCCCAAAAAGAGGACAGTGTCCGGGAAAAAGAGGACAGATAACAACCCTAGTTAAAAGGGTTTTTATTTTTTTTCATATGTCTTGCTTTAAATACGAATTTTTTATTAAATTTAAGAACTTTGACCTTGATTTAAGATTTCTTACATATTTTAAGTCAATTCTTACTCAATTTAAAACACTCCAGGATTGGTTTTCTAAAGTAACCTTGTTTTCAGAGTGGTTTAAGTAAATTTTAGTTCTATTTGTACTTAAAATTTTAAGTATGATTCGTACTAAAAGTAAGTTGAAAAAAATTGAATTAAGTAAAGCTTTTTTCTTTCGGTGTACTTACATTTTTAAATATTTCTTACAATTCGTTTTTATTTATTACATTTACATATTTATAACAAGAATTATAAATCAAAGAAAAAGATTTAAAAAATATTTGTGAAAAAATTTTTCAGAGAAACTTCCAAAATGTCTAAACGAATTCGCTACGAAAAGTCTGAATTTCGACAAAATACCGAAACGTCTTAACGAATTCGGTGCGATAAGTCTGACTTTAGAAAAAATCGAAACATGGTGTTTTTTGGAGGGTATGTACATATGTATGCATGTCGAGCCTTATTTTCGATTTTATCGTAAGCGACATGTTATCGAAAATAGACTTTTTTGTTGAATTTGAAATTTTATGGGCCTACACATAGTTTAGAATTATCAAAATGGCTAAATTAATGATAACTTTTAAGATACATGTTGTACAATTTTATCGTAAGCGACTATTTACGTGCAAAAACAAATTTGAATAGGTATATAAAAAAAACGTTCTCCTAAAAAATTTAATTTTTGTCGCTTACGATAAAATCGAAAATAAGGCTCCATGTACTTTACAATATTTTGAGGTATATACGTATCGAAGTATCGATGTTTTTAACAAAAATATGTGTATCCATATTGCTCAAAAATATCGATACTTTTTTTCCCATTTGCCCATCTGTAATGCAAACAACTACATACTTACATACATGGGTTATTGCAAATGAGACTTTAAATAAACGACACTTAAGCAGCAATTAATTTGTCTATAAATTCCTCAAAAACTGCACAAAATAATTGAGGGTTTTCCTAAAGGCACTTTTGAATATGAACATATCAGGGGTGTAATTAACTTAAAAACACATTATCTAGACTTTTTTCTTTTTGCCGCAGACATAATGCTTGGAAAATACCTGAACAAGCACTAATCACATGTATTGTAAAATAATGATCTGCACAAGTATGATTGAAACGCTGTTCAACACATTCTCAAATTTTCAAACAGTCTTCCTATTCTCATTTGTAAAAGCGAAACGAGCAATGCAACTGAAAAAATGGGTGTTGCTGTTAGAGAATGGAAACATGAGAGAATGGAAACATGAGAGAATAGAGACATGAGAGTAACGAAGCATGAGAGTTCGAATAGAATAGTACATCAATCTAGTCAGTGTTGGTATCTCTACGAAGAGCAAACGCACAATGAGCTGTTGCGAAAAGGGTAAAAAGAGTAAAAAAAATAAGAAAAAGAGGGTAAAAAAGCACAATTTTTTTTTTTAATTTTAATACATTAAGCCACTTCAAAAAGGAGAGTTTGGAGTGTAAACATCATAATATAATTTCAAGTTTTTGCCTCAAAATATTTAATACATATATGAAATATATGAAATTAAAAACTGCTTGAAATTTTCTTGTGTTATTTTTATTAAATTAATTTTTTTTTGACATTTCATTCAAATTGCCTTAAAAAGTCAAAGGGGCTTCATGAAACATATTTCCCCAATTGCACAAATGACAATTTTAAAAGTTCTCATGAAAACCCTTATTAATTTCTCAAAATGTTAGTAGTTATATGATCGGTGTTAGTTATTTGGTAGGTGAAGCTTAGGCTTAGATTAAGATACATATGTATGTATGTTACTGAAAAATATTTTAAGCATACAAAACCATTAAAAGCATCACTTTTTTCCTTAAGTAACTTAAAAGTTTTTGTTTTTCCGATATTCACACTTATTCCAGTTGCCAACATTGACAGCACGTCAATACGATACCAAAAAAATTGGGAATTGGCTACCCGTTGTCTAAAACAACTGACAACCTCATGCTGTCAATTGATCTACTATCAATAAATTATTATGCAGATAATTATGTGGTACTTCCGATTTCTATTTTGCAATAAGTATTTTAATTTTTAAAACCCAATTATGAAACGTTTTCTAAATTGTTTTTAACATAGTTTCCGTTATTTTCATTAAAAATTATTTAAGAAGGCTCAGTAAAAAGATGCTGCTATTAGCTCTTAAAAGTACATTAGGTTTGTAAATTAAAAATATTTTTATTTTATAAAAAAGCACCAAAAGCACTGTGAGAAATTGTTAAAAAGCACTGTAAATACCCGCTTTTTAAAAAAGGGCATTAACCAAAATTTCGCGTTTATGAAGAGGCAAAAGGCACCAAAAAATACCCGAAACGCACCAAAATACCATCACTGAATCTAGTTGTCGTTTGTTTCGTTCAAAAAAAGCGAAGCAAACGAAACATGGATGTCTTTGCCAGAATGACAAACGAAACACACATTTACTCTCATCTTTCCAAATTATTATGGAAACATTCGAATGTTTCGTTTTAAAAAGCGAATCAAAGGAAACATGCACATCTGTTTGGAAGTAAATGCGGTAGTTTGTTGTCATCGTTTCTGAAAGAAGGATACTCAAAAAATGGATTGCCAGGACGTACATAAGTGAAGCTTGTAAATACATATGTAGGCGTTATACTATTTTAAAATGTTTTTAACTGAAAATATAGGTTTTATAATCAAATTAAATGAAAATATTTGATTTGATTCATATGTGCATTGGCTATTTTCCAATTTTACTGAAACAACAATTTTCTATGTCTGTCAAAAAAATTAATGTAAGACCGAATTCTTATTTCAAACAAAATAGGCAGCAACTACAGACTCCAGTCCCATTGATGTCTCCAATAGTAGTTTGTTTAAAAATTCTAATATAAAAGAGAACATTATTAACGGCAAGTTCACAATCATAAGTAAGCGAGGTCGCAGTAAAGTTTGGGAAGTTTTCGGAAAGGTTTCCGATGATACTGGACAGGTAATACCGAACATTGTAGCTTGCAGAAAATGTATAAATATTTATAAATACAACGAGAGATCAACCTCTAATCTCGTAAAACATAGTAGATGAAGAAAGCAAAAAAAACGCAGTAAGTGTGTTTACTAAGTGGAGTGTTGAGAACGGCAGGCCTTTCAAGATTTTAGCTGATTCGGGCTTTAAAAACGTAGCTCAGTTTTTAATAGAGATTGGTGCGAAGTATGGGCCCTACGTCGATATAGCAAATCTTCTACCGCACCCGACAACAATTTCGCGGAATATTGAGAGTCTATACACCAAACATTTCGTTGAGCACACATACAATACACTTGTTTATAAACACACATAGCCCATAAAGTCTGCGTTCATAAAGTAAATTTTTATTACAGGTACAAAAATGCAACATACTTCAACTTACTTCCTTTGTTACAAAAAACCAAAAAAAAAATTCAAATTCCTTTTCATTGTTGAGATAACGGGATAAAAGTGTCACAACAAGTGAGTAAAACACCTGCGTTCACTTTGTTTGTTATTGCAGTACCTGACTTTTTTAGAAGTTGTTTTTTCAGATTTTTGCTGCTTTCATACTTTGTTATTATAGTTCAGCGTTAAACAAGTTTAATTACATTAATTTTTTTGACAGACATACATAGAAAATTGTGGTTTCAGTAAAATTGGAAAATAGCCAATGCACATATGAATCAAATCAAAAATTTTCATTTAATTTGATTATAAAACCTATATTTTCAGTTAAAAACATTTTAAAATAGTATAAGCCTACATATGTATTTACAAGCTTCACTTACGTCCTGGCAATCCATTTTTTGAATATCCTTCTTTCAGAAACGATGACAACAAACTACCGCATTTACTTCCAAACAGATGTGCACGTTTCCTTTGATTCGCTTTTTAAAACGAAACATTCGAATGTTTCCATAATAATTTGGAAAGATGAGAGTAAATGTGTGTTTCGTTTGTCATTCTGGCAAAGACATCCATGTTTCGTTTGCTTCGCTTTTTTTGAACGAAACAAACGACAACTACATTGATGTACTATTCTATTCGAACTCTCATGCTTCGTTACTCTCATGTCTCTATTCTCTCATGTTTCCATGTGTGTTTCGTTTCGTTTCGATTGATTGCCTCCTAGCGAATAGAGTAAATATTCGTTTCGGTCGTTAGATGTATTCTCAATTAGAGTTCTGTTTTCGCTTCTTTCTCAATAGACAGAAAATCAAAACATTCATGCAGATGTTTATTGCATATTTTATAAATGTGTAGAGCCGGATGTTGCATTAGAAACCCAAATAGACGATGACTTCCAAGAAGCTGAAGAAAATGTAGAAGCAAATGCAATAAGAAGAAATATTGCACTTAATCTTTAAAAAAAACATTTATGATAAACACACATTCATACATTTATAGATACATTTGTACTTTAATTTCATATTTTCTTTTATTTAGCAAAATCAATAGTTAACATACATGTGTATTCATTTAACGGTTTAAATTATAAAAAAATATAATATGTTAAAAAAATTAAACGTTATTTACTTTGTGCAACAGAATTTGCATCACATCTTCCATACGTTGTACGGTTTTGTGCATTTCGTTAATTGATCTTGCTGTCGTTTAAGCTGCTTCGGCTTTTCTTTTCCCCATTTCGGCCATTGTTTCGGCAGCATCAGCTAATCTTTTCAAGGAGTTTAACTGCTCCCTGATTGTTGCCGCAGTACTTTCAGAAACCACCAATTGCCTGCGAATCAAATTCAATTGTTTGTCAGCTGTGGTTTTCGCCCTTTTTTTTTGTTGAAGAGGTGCCTGGATTTTCCATTTCGCTGTCACTGCAGTCTGGATTGTGACGCTTTGCAGCGCTTTTGGGTTTTCCAATCTGCTGAAAGATTTCTGGTTGCGTTGGAGTAACCGGTTTTGAAGTTTTGTTTTCGGCTGCCCGATTTGGTGTAACAACCGCCACATTCTTACTGCTTCTAGGGGGTGTTTCTACCAGTGGTTGAAAATACTCGTCAATAGAGTTATTTTTTACACCCTCAGTCTCAACACCGAACACCTTACCACTAGGAGCTGCAGCTGAACTTAGCAGAAGAGTCCGGTCAATTATTTGCTCCATTTCTGTTAAGTTGTTAAACCGATAGAGTCCACCACCGGTTTCACGTAGGCTTTTTTTATTTTCGGCAATTTTCTTTTTAGTTCGTGACTTCAAATCTGCCCATGACTGATTAATGGAAAAATTACTATTGCTATTAAAATTTTCTTACTGCTTATGATACTTACCTTCTTCCACTCAGCCATTGAGCGAGTAGGTGCCCCAATTGAGTTCAACTTTTGGCAAAGGGTTTTCCAACTTTCCTCTACTGCTGTCTTACTGCTTCCAAAAACTGGTGCCCCCTTGGCAAGTAATGGGTTTTCTTCCATATACTGCACGAGAGTCTGCAGTTGCTGCATAGTTGATTTTTTCAAACTAACAAAAAATTACTTATGAATTTTTATATATAAATCGCATTTACATATATTTGTGTATTTACTTACCTAAATGTCTTCTAAATGTATTTTATTTAAATTATCAGTTTGAATTTGTAACAAATTTCTTGTGCGAAAGCAAAATAACAAGTGCACGATTTTAACATTTACGTTCGCAGTGTTGACAACTCCTTCGATATTGTGAAACCCAAAAATGTATGAAAACGGTTACGTCTTTTTTCTTACTGTCGTTCGAGTGACTCGCCGTATAGAACTCAGATAGAGAAACGGAAATCAGTTTTCTTTCGCTTAGAATGCGAATCAACATGCTACTTCGAGATTGTGAAACAGGCCGTTATACTTTTGTAAAAAAAAATTTCATAAAAAGACCGTCGTGCGTAGAACCACTAATATTAAAATTTATAATTAACTGCACTAGCTACTCGGCTTCCGAAACTTGGTAAGATTTAGTTTACATTTACTCTATTTATTTTCACTAATAAGCTTTGTTTGGTATTAACCCCCTTTTTGTCACGTCTTCATTGCTTTTTAATAATAATTTTGCTTGGCACATTCTTATTCGTGGACGAATTTGTTTGCATAGAATGTGTAGTGTTATGAAAAAAATATTTGATATATGTACATATGTACATACATAAATAAGAATGTATGCATGTCCAAATAAAGTATTGTATTATAATATAGTATAATAGTACACTGCTCAGCTTGCAACACAATTTCCTTGTAAGGGAATGAATTGAAGTGAAACGTAATACCGAGAATGACTTTTGAATAAATTTATGAATACTTCCTATAACAAAAGCAATATTTATTACAGATTTCCTACGTATTTATAAAAAATAATTGGGGTATTCAAACGGCTGTCTTAAGTATCATAATGTTTTAATATTTTAACATAGTTTAAACAAATTGTTGTTGTGGCCAGCGTTACCGTTGTAAAATTTTTTAAAACAAGGTGGCACCAAAAAGGGGATTTTAAGGAAAAAGGGGCAACTTTAAAAACAAGAAAAATTAAAACAAATCTGTTTATTTTTAAGAACATCTAGGATAAAAAACAAGTTTTGCATATCTAAAGACTAAAAAATACCATTTTTATGATAAAATAAAGCCACAAAATATAAATATAAAATTACTTGAATATTGAATATAATAAATTACTTGAATATTCTGAGGATATATATTTATGTATTTTTAATGCTTTCTTAGCATTGGCACTTATTAACAAAAAAAAACTAACTGAGCTTATTTACTTTAGAGAAAATGTATTTTATTTATTTATTTTATTTCAATTTTATAATAAATATCTTAATATGGAATTCTCAAGAAACAGGCTCAAGTTAATTCTGTAAATTTTTTGTACATTGTATTTTTTTATTAACGGAAAAAGGTTGATTTGAAAATTTTTAATAGTTATGAAATTCCTATTTTTTGAAACCGTATATCTGTACTTTTGAATAGGTTCATCATTTGGAATCCAGTCTTCCAAATCACTTTACTACAATCGTAAAGAAAATAACACGGTATGACAAGTTTCAACTTAGTAGTATGAATGTGAGGCTTGGCGATCAAGGATCCCATACATTTTTGGGATCATGCCTACGCTACAGTCGGCATTTTAAGTTAGTTGATTGGTACGCTACACAAAGAGAGTGTAGTGTTGTTTCCATCCCTGGAAAAAGTGTATTTCTTGGCGCGTTAAGATTTGTGGTTTTTATATTTTAATAATATTTCTTGGCGCGTTAAGATTTGTGGTTTTATAATTTCTTTGTATTCGCTTCGTCCGTGGGTGGTCAAGTTAATTGTTTGAAATTGTGTGTGAGTAATGAGATTCGGCAACTGGGCTGGCACGACTTGGCTTGGCTTGGGTTGGCTTGGCTTGGCTTGGCTTGGCTTGGCTTGGCTTGCCTGGGTTTGGCCGGGGTTTGGTCGGGGTTTGGGCGGGGGTTTGGGCGGGGGTTTGGCTGGGGTTGGTTAGGATTTGTATACTAATTTTGTATGAGAAAAGTAACAACGATGATATAAGTGCTACCCTATTGTATTGTTGTTCTGTTGTTAAAAGTTCTGTTGTGGTTTTTTTTTTTTCGTTGATATGTACGAATGTGTTTGGTATGTAGCTACAAGTTTTTAAAATTGTGTGTAATCAGATTCGGTTTCTGTTGTAGTTTTTTTTTTCATTGATGTATATGAATGTGTTTGAAACAGTTGATTTAATTAAATTGTTTGAATACAAAAGCTTGACTCTAACCATACACAACAAAGTTGATTAGAAATAAAAATCAAAACAATACTATTTATGTATATATGTATATTTTATTTGTTAATTTGTTTGAAAATTTTATAATATAATAAAAAATAGTAAAAAAATAAATCTCATATTGAAGTATATATATATATATATATATAATATTACTGAAGTTCATCTTTATTGATCCAAGAATTATGTTGATTGGAAAATCCCAACCATTTTACGTACGCCTGGTGCCCCTTAGTTTTAATAACATTTTCAATCAAGTATGTATTTGGAAAATGTGTCTTTAATAGTTCATGTTCATAGAATCCACCAACAATCGGATTCCTTTGATAGTCTTCCAATAAATAAGTACTGGGGTTTGTGTTCCGTAAAGTACGAATTTTAAAAATTTCAGTTGTCCAGTTTGGAGTATATCCTTTTGAAAAAATATGTTTATATTTGCTAATTCGAACGTGATCTCCAACTTTTAGTTTACCAAATTTATATATTTTGGGATGATTATAGACTTGTTTTAGTATAGAACTTTCATTTTCTGTGTTAACAGACTTTGGTGTCATTCCAATTGTTCTATGCTTTTTATTATTATATTGATTAATTAAATCCTTACATATATGTATCCATTGATAATTTCCTTGTAGACTAAAATTTTTCCACATCATTCCTTTTAGAGTTCTATTAAATCGTTCTACAATAGACGCTTTCATTATACTATATGTAGAATAGTGGTTGATATTATGTTTTATCATCAAGTTTTGAAATATTTTATTATAGAACTCTTTACCATTATCGGTTTGCAAGTTTTTTGGAATTCTCTTTAGCGAAAAAATAGATTGCATAGCATTGGTTATATCTTCACTACTTTTAGATTTTACGGGTACAGCCCAAGCAAACTTTGAAAATGTATCTATAACTGTTAAAATAAATCTATAGCCTTTGTTATATTTTGAGTAAGCACCCATTTCAACAAGATCTGCTTGCCAAAGATCATCAATTCCCTTGATCACCACTCGACGTCGAATGAAATTTCTACGTGCTTGCTTATGAAGCTCCTGAACCACTTCTTGTCGCTCCATTTCTAACGTCTATCTTACAGATTACATCAATTTAAATGCTGCTGATATTGAATTTAAATCAAAAACGATTTACATATCTATGTTTTAATGTTTTATAATGAGCTTCGTTTTTTCATTTAGACGTTCTTCAACTGAATCAATTTTGTAATTAAATAATGATGTCATTTCTCTTAGTGATTGATTGAGATTATTTTGTATTATGCTTTGATCATGTATTAATTTACTTAAACGTGTTTCTACATTATCAAATTTTTCTGTAATCAGCACGTTTTGTTGTTGTATTATTTCGTTAAAACGATCCTCCATTCCCTTAATTCTCTCCATGTACATTGTATCCAATTGTTTCTTTATTTCACTTAAATAAGTTTTCATGTAAATTTTGTTTACGGCATCGTTTTCCAATACAGGACTAGCAATATTTTTTATTCTCCGCAAGTTAAAGTTGAAATTACGATCACTATCCAAATGAATCTTGAAATGTTGATTTTGGTATCTTGCAGATTTTTCAATATAATGTCCAAACTTATCGATAGGCATTTTATGAATATGAATTGTTTGTACATTTTTAAGTCTATTTATATAATAATTTTTGCTTCTCTCAATTCCTCAATAATTGATACAATTTCATTATTATGATTTGAGTGACCAGCTGTTGTTGATGAAATCAAAAGACGCAATCTATCAACCAATTCATTAGGATCATCCCAATAAACATAATTATGCTTTTTTCTATTCAATTTCATTAAACCTTTTCCCTTATGAATTTTCTGTTGTTGTTGTTTAAATAGGTTTTTAATAATCGTTGTATATTTAATTGAACGATTTCCTTTAATCTGACCATTAATACTGTTATTTCGTTTATGGACATTAGTCATCTCCAATATTTGTTTATAATTATTTAAATCTGTTTTATTATAACTGATTGGTTTCTTATAAACTAACAATTCATATAAGCCTGATGTGAAGGGCCATTTTAAATTACCTACAGTAATATTGGTTGAATTGAAAGCGATGGGTTCATTACCCAGTCTCCATATTTGATTTTTATCCTTATGAGGACCATAGGTTTTATCATATATATTTAAGTTAACTTTTGATAAATTATATTGAATACTTTGATTGGGATGTATTGCAATGGTGTTATCATCATCATTGTTACCATCCTCATTATCAACATTATCATTATTATCATCATCATCATCATCATCATGGTCATCATGATCATTTTCATCATCAAATGATTGAAACGTGTTTGAACTTTTCTCGATTTTCTTGTTATTAAAGTTTGGAGAAAACGTGTTATAATCAAGCTTACTCTTTTTATATGGTGTACTGAAGGCAACTTTATTATTCTCAAGATCATGTTTAAAAGAGTTATCCGGATCTTTTTCATGTTTTATAATGTTACTATTAGTTGATTGGACTAATTCTTTTAATGGTTTTGATATTGGTTTAAATGTCTTTGCCAACAATTCATCATTTGCAATTTCTCCAAGCAAAATATTCTTATATTTCTTTTTTAAAATATTTCGAGTTTTAATAAGATTATTAACTAGATTTGTGTTCATATTTATAGATTGAATTAGAAACAGATTCAAAACAGATCAGTTTAGCAGTTAGCGGTTTAATATTTGAGAAGCTATTAGTTTAATAATTAATCTTGTACTGATTTTAAAATATCTGTAATATTTCTTTTATAGCTTTATAAATATATCGAAACCTTTTCTATATCGACCATTATTCATAGGATCATCTTTGTTAATAACTAGAAAACCATATTTTTCTTTCCAACACTCGGCACATAACTTATGAAATGTTTTTAAAGTCATATCAGAACCAACATGATCATTGTAAATATGCTTAATATTCATTACATCCTGTTTAAAAATTATAATCATATTTGCATTATCGCGAATCAAGTGTTTTGGTATACGTGTATAAGTTTGACATAAATAAAAACTATCAATATCTTTATGACGACCCATACAGAAGTAGGCACGTACATGATTTTGTTTCTCACAAGCTATATCGTCGAATATAAATACTGAATTTGGTTTAACTTCGTCTGGCGATAGAACATCATCATTATTGGAAAATGATGAAAAATTTATCTCCTTAATGGGTTTAATTAGACTTTCTAAGTACTTATATTTCGGTTGTTGTGTTGATTTTGAATATAAGTAAATATTTTTAAATTTCAATCCATGAGGACTTTCAATAAGACTGATCATAACATTTGTTTTTCCGCAATTTGATGGACCCACAATAAGAGCTCGAATAGAATTCGGTAGTAATGAACTATGACGAATTTTATTTGATGAATCGAGCTTTGATTCAATATTCTTTACATCAATCCTTTTATGTTGTTTAAAAAAACGCATTCTGAAATCTAATGATAACATAATATATAAACCAGTCTCTTTTATTTGTTTTCAATCAATTTGATTTCAATCTTTAATCGATAAAGTATCAATAGATATGACTATCATTTATAAAAAGTTATTCAGTCGCCATCCATCCTTCATTGGTAAAGGTTTTCTAAATAAAATAATTAATAAACTTCCCATTGAACTTCATCTACCCGGTTATCAATTTTGCGGACCTGGTACAAAATTAAAGAAACGTTTAGCTAGAGGTGATCAAGGAATCAATCCATTGGATACTGCTTGCAGAGAGCATGATATAGCATACTCAAACAATAAAGATTTAGAGAAAAGACATATTGCTGATAGAATTTTAACTGAAAAGGCTTGGCAAAGGGTCAAAGCAAGCGATAGTAGTTTGGGTGAAAAATCAAACGCTTGGTTTGTTGCTACTGCAATGAAAGCAAAAACAAAATTCGGTATGGGTAACGTTATTAGTAAAACTAAAAGATTGTCTTCAGTAAATAAACATCAACTATTTAGACATGCATTGAAAAGTGCAAGAAAGAATATAAAAAAAAGTGAAAACTTGAAGGATGCTATAAAGATTTCACGAAAAGTTGTAAACAATATTTTCAAGGGGAAGAAAAAATCGTTAATAAAAACACCTCGAATAATACCGTTACCAAAATCTGGAGGTTTTCTTCCGCTTGCCCCTATATTTGCTGCACTGGGTGCACTTGGTGGTTTAGCTGGTGGTGTATCTGGTATTACAAAAGCAATCAATGCAGTTAAAAATGGAAAGGAACAGCTGACTGAAGCAAAACGACACAATAATACAATGGAAGCCATTGCGATGGGAAAAGGCATGTTCTTAAAACCATATAAAAAAGGACTTGGATTATATTTAAAACCTTATCAACAAAATTTTTAATGAAGCTACCTAAAAGAGCCCTTTCTGATGTAGACTTGAGAAAATATGCAAAACATATTCCAAATTTTAGAGGTGTGTTTATGTGCAACACTCTTCCAAGCAAACCATTTAAAAAAGAATGTGGAATAATCAATCTGGATACTTCAAAGGGACCTGGCACACATTGGGTAGCATACTGGAAAAACAACAATCAAATCGAATATTTTGATAGCTTTGGCAATTTGCAGCCACCAAAACAATTAATAAAATATTTAGGAAAAAACATTAGTTATAATTATGATAGATATCAAAATTTTAATACAATAAATTGTGGTCATTTATGTTTAAAATTTTTGTTTTCGAAACTAAAGTAAAAAGAAACTATAAATGTTTTAATAAAATACATCGGTTAAGAATTAAAAAGATCTTGTTTTATTTATATATATATAAAAAATTTTTTTTCATTTATTAAAAATTTTAAAAGAAATATTATAATTAAATAATTTTTCTAATTTCGCTTGTTAGAGGTGAGTATTCGATTAAGCGATCATGAATAACTAAACAGTATGCTGATGTTTTTTCTGGAATTGGTTTGTTTGCTTCAGTATCAAATTCAATTCGTACATCAATAGGTCCAATTTTAACAGTTTCATTTTGATGTGAAACATCAACAACAATAAGCGGTGCGTAAGACTTGTAATCGTTAACATCTAGCAATGGTTCAGGTTCTCGCATGTAAAAGCTTTGTTGAAATTTTGCATACATATTATATAGCATAGAATACTGACCATTTTCAAAACGATTATTTAAATCGTCATATGGATATGACTCTGAGTTTAGATATACTTTTAAATTAGAGATATTACAATGGTCAAATATATTTCCTTGTTCTTTACTTTTCTCTTTTTGTAAACCAATTATAAGAAATCGTGGTCTTTCGTTTTGTGGAGAAAGCTTCACATTCCATAAAACCTTTGTATTCGTTGGTAGTGCAGGATTTACATGACAATCCCAACTACGAAATGCAATTGGTATAGAATTTTTGCTGTTGATTATCTTAAACATTTCCAATTTTGCAAAGTCTGATAGTTGAATATGCGGCATTTTCCATGTTATATCCAGAATTGTTAATTTCAAATAATCAGTTGTATTTGTAGAATAATATGATCTCTCATCGGATGTAGAACGTTGAAGAATGAGCTCATGTTTCGAATTTAATAGTATTTTGTTATAATCTTCAGCAAACCCCATCAACATTTTCAGAGGTATACAACAGCTAAAATGACTTTTTTCTAAAACGAAAGTTTCGTTAAGACACCAACCAGCGTTTTTTAGTGTAGCACTTTCAGCCTTATTCAATGATACAAAATTTTTCATGGTGGATGAAATTCCAAGTTTGCGTGTACGATCAACTTCAAAACCATTAATTTCATAACGAATTTCATCAAACAAATATGAAACAAAGTTGTTTTTAAATTTCACATCTATAGCTGGAACCTCTTTGTTTGCTTCCGTCTTTACTATAAAGCCATGAATGTAAATCATACTCTCACTTGGTAAGACAAAGAGATCCTGATTTTGAATTGGTATACGAATTTCATCATTGTTGTTGAATGATTTTAGATATGGAGAGTAACTATGATATTCTCTTTTTACAATACTCTCATCATATATAGGTTTTTGAAGGACATTTAGTATTTCATTCATGGTTGAAGATTAAATCCTAATGATTTTAAGTATTCTGTATTATATGATGTTAACAGTTTTTTATTTTTTATACTTTCTCGAATGTGAGTTGGTGCGGTATTGAATGGAAATCCTCTTTGCATTACGTTTTTATTGTAAATGATCATTATTCTGGTTTGAAGTGGAGTCTAAGAGTGATTTTTTCTCTTCTAAAATTTATAAGTTCACCGTCTTGATTTAAGATTCTAATCGTTATGTTGTTTATTTGCTGACAGTTGACGGGTAAATAAATAACATTTCGAGGTTTTTCACTTATTTTATATCCTGGAGGAACATCAAGAGGAAATTCATGAATAACATGATTCGAAGTATTATTAATAAATGATCCGGTTGTTAAGTTGCTTTCAATGCGTATTGTATTAACATCCGTAATATGTGCAGGTAAGTCAGATTCAAATAACCTTGTAGTATTCAATTGATTAATATCTACAATCATCACTTCCAAAGATTTATCATTTTGAAGATTTTGATCAGTGTTATAATATGCAGTTGAATTTACTTCTAATTTTCTTTTGCTAAATCCGAGCAACTTTCCTATACTGTTTGGTTGTGAAAAATCTATATCCATTGATGAGGTTATTTCAGTTTTAAGTGTGTTATTGTTAGCTTCAATTATTAGATAAATTGGTTCATCAATATCTTTTAAGCTTGAGTTTAAGAAAAAATCAATATCCTCAAGTTCATACGAACCAACCGGAATAGTAATAATATGATTTCCTATATGAAACAAATTGTTGTGAACATCTACATTGGGTATGGAATTGAATGTTACAAAATCAATAAGTCCACAAACATATTTTGTAGGGAGTTCAATTGGAGGAAAATATTCTCCAACCAGAGTTGAAGTGTTTCCGATTAAAGATATTGTTATTGACATTTCAAGTATTCAGAATGAACTAATGTTTGATGATTATTTTATCTGATTTAAGTGTTAAATAATAAATCCAAAAAAAAATAATGTTTTTTATAATTTTATGTTTTCTTTATTAATATTTGATTTAATAAACTTTCTTAAGAGTATTACATTTTTTTCAGCACATATACAATATTTTCTATGATAACAACAAATATTTACAGATTTATCATTTTGATATAATGTTTTTAAATTTGGACAATTTAGATCATCTAGGTTATAAAAATTAATTTTATCCTTAAAAATATTTTGAATCCACTTAATTTTTTCTAATCCTTTAACATAATAAATAAAATTTTTATCTTTAACATGCGCAATATAATATTCCTTAATATTTGTTAAGGTTGAATCGCCATCTTGCCATTTTAATCCGTGATGATGATTATAAAGCCAATTAATTGAATCTTTTTCTTTTGTTGTCAACAATGAATATGGAAAAGGTGGTTTAATAATAAATGTTTGTACTTGTATATCGTTAATTGAAATACTCAGTTCTTTTACAATGAATTTATTGTTGAGATAAAAACCTTGTACATCTACAACTAATATTCTCTCCTCAGACATTGTGTAATACTAATCAAGTCACAACGACGACTGTAGAACTGTTTATAAAGTCTATGTTTTTAAATTATTACAAAAATTCATTATACATAATGCTTGTTCCCAACTTTTATCGATAAGGAACATTTACAGGTATCAGGTCCACAAGTTGTTTCATTGTTGAAAAAACTGATTATTCATTGTTTTTCTTATTTTAATTTTTTTATTTATGTTAAATAAATGTTCTTAACACATCAACAACAAAGTTTATATTAAGTAGTAGTAAATGTATTTCATCATATTAGTTAATTTATAATATTTCCATATCCAAATCATGAGTATAATCTTGAATGTTGATTAATGTCATATCGGATCGGTATGTAGTATCATCCTCAGAAACCGTCTCAATTTCACCATTACTTAAAATTCTCTCGTATTCAACTTGACGGTATTCGAAACATGAAATATTTAATCGACGTTTCAAGTAATTGCTGTCATATGTACAACGGATTCTCAATTTTATATTATCTTTGTATTGAAGTTGAAAATGTCTATAAAATGGAGCCGAACTTTCAATTATTCCCGCAATATTTTTTTCTTTTTTTACTAAATCTTGCCTAAATGCTTCAATAGCTTGTTCGACAGTAAAAGATTGATTTATAGGTGGTGTAGAGTCTTCTTGTTCTTCGTTTGATTTATATTCTGTTTTTGCTGTTGACTCGTTGTTGTTTTTATTTAAATCATTATTGAACTTTAAAAGTTTGAAATTTAGTTGTATGCTCACAGTATCATTATTTGGTAATTTTATTGCAAATTCTGTATTTTTAAGTTCATTTTCACTCAAATCAATAGGTAATGAAGCTGAAAACACTTGTATGATATAGATATATGCAAACAATGTGATAAAAATATTTCTCATTTTAGTTTTTCTTTTTAATAGATATGTTATTAAGTTAGCGATATATTTTTGAATGAGATGATAAGAATTGTTTCTCATATTTATATACTAATTTAATAATCTTCATATTGAAATGAGTCATCACCATCGCTAGCACCACCAGCTGTTTTCTTAACTTTACTATTATTGACAATTTTTTGAGGGAGGGGAGGTTTTTGCTGATTTTTATTCAATGAGCGGATACCAGTCTTACCATTATAAGATTTAGCTGGATCACTAAAAACATGTTCATCTATTTCACTATAAACACATGATGGTTTGTATGAGTATACATTTATATCTTTAAAACCACCCTCATAGACTGTTCCAACTAGTGATATCATACCACCGATAACCTCAATTTTTATATGTTGATTGTGACTAAAATGAAATATTGGAATATTTGTTGGCATTTCTTGTCCTCTATTAAGAGAAAAAATTTGAGTTCTTGTCCCTCCTTCTGCGGTTAGGAACACCTGCATTATAATATCCAAAACTACTGCATTTATTATTTGAAAAGTTTTCCACTGTGCATGACAAGTACAATATTTATCACCAGTTTTTAAAAATTGACCCCAATACATATTTATCAAAGTTTTAATTTAACTGAATCTCTTTTTATATATGTATATATATATATATATATATATATATATATATATATATATATATATATATATATATATATATATGTATATGTATATGTATGCATACACGTATACTTAGCCGCAACTGATAAGAAGTTATTGAAATATCTAAAAACGTCTTATACTATCAATTATTGAATATAAAGAATCAGTTTGAAAGTTCGTCTTACGGTGAAAAGTTGAAAGCAAAAAAAATAAAAAATGAGGGCAAGCTTAAGAAAATTGTTTCAAAGTTCTAATATTACATACTTACCTTTAAAGAATATGGAAGAAAATACTATATATGAAATCAACAAGATAGATCGAGTACATACAAAATATGGTGAAAGTATAAGATGTGATCTAAATAACGAATATTACATTTATTTACCTAAACGATTTCTGATTATTACTAAAAATCAGATGGATTATCTAAACACAACTCCACACATTTTAAAGAAAGTTAAAGAAGTGAAGGGGTCATATACTCTAATCCTTAAAAAGAAGAAGCAATTTGTATTCTACAACAACTTGTATAACAGTACTGAAGAAGACGATGATGATGATGATGAAATAGAAAACACCTTTTAAACAATTCACGAAACAGAAAACCCTTTAAAAATTAAAATCATATATATTTATGTATATATCAATAAAAACCGTAAACTCTAAAAATGTCTCACGTATTTGATAAATAAACTTTGAAACAGAAACTTTTTTTAAAATTATAAAAACGCATACTATGTATATCAATAAAAAAAAAAAAAAAAAAAAAACCACAAACTCTAAAATTTCTCACATATTTAATAAATTAGGAACTTTATCAAAATGAAAAAAACCGCAACGAATGCTTTTTTTAAAATTAAAACCCTCTCAACATTAAAAATTTTACCACATTTTTTCTGTTTAGAAACAAAATTACATTTCTGAATTTTGTATAAAAACCCCCACTAGTTTTACTTTAAGTGTCATTCAAGTTAAGTAAATTATCAGAAATGGAATCACATTTGAAAACCATTTTTAAAAAATCACAAAATAAAATCATTCTCCCTATAAAGGAGATGGATTTTAATCGTAATTACAAAATTACAAAGATGGAGCGTGTACAGACACGCTTCGGGATAAAAATTCGGTGTCTGGTAGAGAGAACTCATTATATATACCTACCGAGTATATTTAATGAGACAATAGACGATGAAATTATTGCGGAATTCGACCGCAATACATACTTCCTTTCCAAAATAAGGAAAGAAACCAGTGGACTTAACTATGAATTAACCATAAATGCAGAAACAACAGGTAATTTCTGGTAAAATAATTTTTATTTTTATTTATTTATTGATTATTAAATCTAATAATTAATTATTTTCGTTTAAGCTCAAGATACACCATAGAAATAAATTGAGTATTGAAGACAAAAAACAACAGCAACAACAACAACAAGAAACAGTACTTTGAATGATGAAGCTGCGATTTTTTTAATTTTTTTATTTTCTTTTTTAATAATAATATAGTATAACATATTTACTTAAATAAAAATGCTGTTGCAATTTTAATTTAACCATTTGTTTGTTTGTTATTTTTTTGTTATATAGTAAAAACATTATAATTACTCCTACACTTGATTGTAATGTATTAGTTTAATGGTATTCATTTTGAAAACTGTTTTAAATTGAAACAAATTACCACGACTTCACTTTAAGCAAAAACCGAACCCCCCCCTTACTTTGAATGATAAAGCTTTTATGATGTTAATAATAATAATATAGTATTTCTATATAATAAATATAATTTAAAATAAAAAGTAAAAATTTTTTGTTTTATTTTATTCTTTATTATTAATTCATTTACATTTATAAATTCCCATCAACTTCTTAATCTATATATTTACATCTAGGAAAAAGTTTGATCATCATCATCATCATCTCGCATAATATCACTATACAAAGTTAAATTTGATGATGATGATGATGATGGTATTCTATAATGTCCCCATGCATAAGTATTAATACCATTATCTCTTATAAATCTCTTATCATCTAAATAGCTTAACGATAATTTACTAATATGTTGAGTATAAATGTTGTGAACCTTAGATCTAAACACATACATGGAATCATAATATAATTTTTTATCTAGCAAACATTTTCTAAAATCATCTATACTCAATTTGTTAGTGATACACTGCTTAACCCCTTTAATTTTTTTAATTTCTTTTTCTTCTCCATCTTTTTTAACTGAGTACATTTTTGCTCTTAAACCAATGAATTCTTTAATAACTTTACCATTACACTCATCCTTCATCATGCCTAAAACTTTCTTATTGAGAAGTGGGATATTGTAGACATTATCTATCGGATATGCAGACGTATCAAAATGAGTATTTATATCGCCTTTAATATCACTGTATAGGTCATCTGTTTTAATATCGTAAATAAAGGAATCAGTATCCATATAATTGAGTTTTATGTTTTCACAATATTTTGGTTTTATGTAATCATAGTGAAAATTATACATTTTCCATTTAGATATTTCTAAAACAGAAAATCCAATATAAATAGGTTTATTGTACACAGATTTAATTCTTTTCATTTGAATGACATGCATATTATCATGAATCTGAAGTGAACTATGAAAATTTGGTTTAGCTATAAGAGCCCTAGCTCCTAAGCGTTTGCCCCTACTCTCCCATTGACATACTATTTTAATATCTTTCCTCTTGTCGACGTTTTCCATAGTCTTTCCATATACCGCATTATTTAGCAATTTAAAAAAATTTTCTTCAAATGAATTTTTAGCCAGAGTCCTATGATGATTATTTAAATCAATATATTTTTTTAACCAATCCAATTGATTAAATTGAAGAATTCTATATATTTTCTTTAAAATTAATCCATGCTGTATACACTGCTGCAAATTACGATAATGTATTATATAGTTGGTTTTATTATTTAGATCAGTTATTAGTTTCTTTTGTTTCATGATTTCGATTTTCTTATTTTCAGAACAAAATGGTAAATCATTATGATAGTCATGCAGCATAGATGGATATTCTAGATCCACTTCTAATATATATCCCAATGGTGAATCTTCTGCTATATTATTAACGTTGAAATTTTCGAAATTCTCAACCCATTTGAAATTCTTATAGGGTAGGTATTGTGACATTGCATAACCATATAAGTTATTAACATCTAAATATATTAGATAATTTGATTCTTTGCTAGAATCATATTCACTAATATATTTATTATTAGCTACTGAATGTCGATTAGAACACTGTACAATACCACCCCTTATACCTTGAAGAACAAAATTGTAGATATTAATATCTGTCAACAACTCTAATTCTATTTCGGTTGTTTTTAGCATTGCATCCCAGGATAGACCTGGAGTGGTATAATATTGACATGGATCTAAATTATATATGCTTACACAAACTTTACGGAAATTTTCAAATATGTCACAAAGTAAAAGAACATCTACTTTTAGGTATAAAAGCAAATAATCCTTTAATGTTACACATTTAAATGTTGACCATACTTTTTCCGCATGTTCATAATCCTCTACACTACATGACTCATTACTTAATTTATTGAAGAATTCTGAACGAGGTGGTAATTGAATTTCATCAAGTCGATTAATTGAATCTAAATAGTCATACGGAAAGACTCCCTTACGTCTCATCAAATTGAATTCTTCAGGATTTGGATAGCTTGACTTTACTGTCGATAAATCACTGTCGGACAAATAACTGGCTAGCTTTGATATACTCGATGGCATAAACCTAAATGAATCGAGAAAACGTAACTCAAATGTAGCTTTTTCATTGACTGTAATTCTCTTTGATATGGATACATAAATCTCCTTATTTGAAGGTATTATATTTATATCACCTTCAATTGTTGAAAGCTGTCTTACAAACAGATGACAATCATATGCCGAGAGATTATGGAAAAATATAGGGATGAAATTTGAAATTTGATATTCTAAATTACACTGGTTATGGGCTGCACCCCTATATTGACCAGTTAGATGACAATGATCAGCTACTTTATTCTCATTAGTTAAAGGTCTAGAACAAATATGACAAGTCTTGCATTCATAATGTTGCATCTGTTGAAGGGGTGTTAAGGGGTTCATTGGTTTAACAACACTCAGATGTCTAGTGTAAATAGATAAAATATCATGAACTAAACTTTTAAAAAAATGTTGTGGTGCATCAACACCACTGTAAATTCTAAAAATATCTAAATCTGAATTATAAGAACACTTAATGTAATAGCTATAAGCAAATGGAATATGTTTTTGTACTGATTTTACATTAGATGAATTTTGTATATTAACTGATTCAAGTATACACTCGAAATCAGCATAGCCAACAAAAGGCACATTCATTTGCTTTTTAAAATTCATAAATCTAAGCTTACTGTTTTCTGAGTCGGGCATATACGTCACTACCCTATTACATTCTTTTTTATGTTTAATCAACGATGATTCCTCATGAAAATGTATTAAACAGCCATTGCATATATAGACTTTATTTTTATGGGATGTTAATTGGCTTCTAATTAATCTGTTAAAAGTTAAATATAAAAATAAAAAATTAATTAGTATACTTTTTTGTTAAAAAGTATAAAATATGTATTTACCTTGAAATATTTTTAATCCATATATAATGTGATTTTTCAACGTCCTCAAGCAACAACAAGTTGATATGATTAGATTTTTCCTTTTGTGTAAAATAATATGGACCGATTACTTTATTATCCTCATCTAGACCAAACACGTTAATACTAATATCACTGTTATTGGCTTCAAAGATTTTGATTGCATTAATCTGAAGTGGAAAACTCAAGTTTTTAAAATTTAAAACAATCCCGTTTTCCAACACAAGTACTTCATCTTCAATATTGATTATTTTGTATGATGTACATCTATTTGAATTTAAAACAACTGGATTCAATGCTGATATTAGAGCCCATTTAAAACAATACTCATCGTTATTTTGAACATTAATACAGGCAAACTTCCTCAGTATTGAGCGTGGTAGTGGAATATAGTTCGTGCCTTTTATACACTTGTATTGGTTAATATTCACTTCCAAATGCATAATTCGAATCAATGTCCAACCACTATCTCGCTCCTGGAATTCACTCATCTTTTTCACTATAACATCACATTGTTCATTGTAAATATTAAGGATATGTTCTCTTGTTGAATACATTTCAAGAATAATCATTTTAGTCTGATGTGACTTTATATCAATCATAGATGAATTATCAACATCATCATCATTATCTTCCTTTATCAATATGTATTCAGCGAACAACTCAATGTTGAATTTTATGTTATCATGTTCTTGTATATGCTTACATAATAATCTTATCACCTTTTCTCTGATTGAAGCTAGAAAACTCTCAGGTATTAACTCATTTTCATTCTCATTTTCAATCAAATATGTTGCAATACGATTGCTGAATGAAGATTTTATACGTTTTAAATTATCAACATCATCATCTTTATCTGATCTCTTAGAACAATTATATTTATGTTCATTTGTTCTTTTATGATAAGACCACTTTTTTCTTAGAATAACTTTTTCACAATCATCACAAAAAATATTTATATTTTCACCATTGTTATTACCTTCTGTTTCAGTGTGTGTGTGTCGGTGCCATTCCTCTCTATCTGAGAAATGTTTTTTGCAGGTCGTACACTTAAACGATGAGGAAGGACCATTATGAAACCGTTGAATATGACGTCTTAAATTATTATTCAATGTAAATAATTTTTTACAAAATTCACAAATAAATCTATCGTTCATTTTTTTACGTTGCTTTCTTTTTAGAACTTATTACGTGAGTGCGTTAGAAAGAACTTTTAAACTAAGAATTATTTTATTAGCTGTAAACAAACCTCATTTATATAGAAAAAGGTATGTGTACCTACAAGTTTTTATACCAAACACATTCATACATATCAATGAAAAAACCACAACAGAACTTTTAAAAAATTTCAAGCACATTAATAAATAAAATATATATATGTAATAGTATATTTATTTTTGAGGTTTTTATTTCTTATCAACTTTGTTGTGTATGGTTAGGATCAAGCTTTTGTATTCAAACAACTTAATTAAATCAACTGTTTCAAACACACATTCATACATATCAACGAAAAAGAAAAAACCACAACAGAACTTTTAACAACAGAACAACAATACAATAGGGTAGCACTTATATCATCGTTGTTACTTTTCTCATACAAAATTAGTATACAAATCCTAACCAACCCCAGCCAAACCCCCCGCCCAAACCCCCGCCCAAACCCCGACCAAACCCCGACCAAACCCCGGCCAAACCCAGGCAAGCCAAGCCAAGCCAAGCCAAGCCAAGCCAACCCAAGCCAAGCCAAGTCGTGCCAGCCCAGTTGCCGAATCTCATTACTCACACACAATTTCAAACAATTAACTTGACCACCCACGGACGAAGCGAATACAAAGAAATTATAAAACCACAAATCTTAACGCGCCAAGAAATATTATTAAAATATAAAAACCACAAATCTTAACGCGCCAAGAAATACACTTTTTCCAGGGATGGAAACAACACTACACTCTCTTTGTGTAGCGTACCAATCAACTAACTTAAAATGCCGACTGTAGCGTAGGCATGATCCCAAAAATGTATGGGATCCTTGATCGCCAAGCCTCACATTCATACTACTCAACTTTCAGTCCGTTAGATAATTTATTTTCTTATGATGGCAATTTAGAAAAGGAACCGCTCAGCGGGAACAAACTAAAGATATGTATTTAAAGCAAATGTATATAACTTTGGATAGAAATTTTTATCCAAGCAATTTGGGAACTCTCTTACAAAAATATCAAGTCCACTTATTATATTACAAAACGCGGAAACAAATTAATAAATACTGGGTCTAAATAAATACTTAAAAACAATGAGTCTTTTAGCGCTGCGCAATTTTTTGAAGTATATAAAAGTTTAATAGTGACTTTTTTTTAATCAGGAATAATTTCTTAATCGGACTTAGGCTCAGTATTTTTAATTATTATGAAATGAAATATTTTTCGTAATTAATGTGGTTTTCTAAAGAAGATAAGAAAAATTAAACTAGACTTTTTAGCTGGGGGAAACGCGCATTTTTCTGTGCATCCATGAGGCTGATGAAGCACACATGTTTATCTAATTGGGCAGAGATTGTTATTAATATCAGCTATTTAAATTGTATTTTTAATGAAATGGAATATGAGAATATGATAGTGTATACAATTATTGATTTACCTTTGTTAAATACATTTGTAAGTATCACTATTAATTTTCTATTTTCACGATTAAGAAATTATTCCTAATTAAAATTTACTATAGCTCAACGAAATTTATTTAATATACTTATATACATTGTATATACATACCTACACACATATGCAAATATATGTAACTATACCCTGCAGGAGATCGAACTAGCGTTCAACTGGTATTTTACTAGTACAGAAACTATCACCGCTAGTTCCCAACTGTGTAAACTTTCCTTTAACATCTTAATGCTGAAATTAGCATTGAGTGTGTTTAGAAAATTTTTAGTGCCATTGATACTAGTTTAGGACTAGTTTATTACCAGTTCTTTTAGCAAAGAAAAATTCTATAAAATTCCTTTGTTACCCATTGACAACTGCTGGTTAAAATTCGCAATTATTTATAAAAATTCAAAAATACAAAAAGTTAATTATAATTTTTTGATTATAATTATTTTTAGGTGAAGCTAAAACTTTAATAATTGTATAATACTAATTTTCGTAAGGTGCAAGGGATCTGTTAGACAGTCAAAATTTATTTTGCAATGTGATGCCTTGGAACTACTTCATTTACTAATACTTATCAGAACTAGTAATTTTATACAACAAATTTAACCCATTTCGCACTAGTTATTGCTGTTCTAGTAATTATAAATTATTAAACATATATTAATAAAACCGATATTAGGAAAAAGTACATCTTCATTCAGTAAAAAGTATCAAAAATAGGCTAAAATTAGAAAAAGTATCAAATTTGGGTGCATTTTGTTAAAGTAGCACAATAGTATCCAAGCAGTCGAAAAAATGGCAAATTGCTACTTTAGTAGCACCAACGGTAACGCTGGTTGTGGCTCAAAGAAAACTGTCATAAAGTAATAAGCAGTGCTGCCACAACCAAAAAATTTTTAAATTTTTTTCTCGAAACGAAACAAAATAAAATCAAACAATTGTTTCGTTTATTTTCGTACTCTGGTTTCAAGTACAAAGAAATAAAAACAAAAATTAATATCTACTGAGAGCGTCAAAAGAAAGTAAACAGTTGTTTCATCTGTATAAAAGGCTTTGTTACAGTACAGTAATTCATAAAAATTAAAAACTTTAAATGTAGTTTAAGAGGCTTATATAATAAGAGTTTAATTCTGCATAAACAGTAAACGAAAAGAAAATAATAACAAAAATAATTTACTTTTTCTGAAAATACTGATGACTTATACGCGTCAAAAAAAAGTAAACAGTTGCACCATTCCTGGAGTTTTCTTTAACTATTTCGGGATAGAACCTAAATTTTTTTGAAAGCAGTTACAGATCTATCAAGCCCATACAGTTTAATATCAAATTGTCTAAGAAAAAGTGCAAGTATAGATATCAAACTTTAAGAAATTGGTAAGCATACCACCAACGAAACGGGAGAAATCATTTTAGATTTATATACATATATAAAAAAATTATTGCGTAAAATTGGAAAAATCGTAGGAAAGAACCACTGGTTTATAAAAACGTATGACTAAATATGTGCGGCATCATACAGTAGAGAATTTACCACACTAGGGACGACCGAAACGGCTTAGTGGCACAGAAGTATGAGCAGTAGTACGAGAATTAAGGACCAATCCATCGCCACATCCTGTTCAAATATTAAAGACACATGTGGAAAACCAGTAAGTGCCAGTATAGTTGGAAGAAAACTCTTTAATAGTTGACAACATGGCAGAGTGACACAGAGTAACCCCTACATATCTAAAGGGAATCAGCAGAAGCGCGTGAAATTTGTAAAAAAGTATAAAACTGAGCCTGTAGTCTTCTGAAAGAAAATGTTGCGGCCATCGTTAAAAAATTGGAGCTTCTAAGCAACTTGGTCTTTCAAAATGATAACGTCCCAAATTATACGAAGATAATTGTTAAGGAATATTTGTTATATCGAACGCATAAGACTTTAGATCATCCACCGCGTTATCCAGACCTTAATACAACCAAAAATTTCTGGACGCACCTTCACTGAAATATCAGGCAGAGGGTCATTCCAACAAGAATGACTTGAAAAAGGCTCTAATTGAAGAATGGAACAAACTCACAAAACATATCAAGCTTTATTTTCAGAGGGGTAACAAAATCACTTTTTTCTCTTCCATATAAGTTGAGTCGCTCCAATGTACATATGTGCCCTTAATTATGAAAGTGGTCTAAGTCATATATTTCTCTGGTCGAGATATTTAATAGATTATATTTGAACAAATAAAGAATTACTTTTACATAATGCGGCATTTTAATTTAGAGTTGTACTAGTCTCTATTTATTTAAATTTATTTAATATTTTTTTAATATTTATTGAAGTTTTTCAAAGATTTATTTCATATTTCGAAGCAAAAATGCACATGACTTTTGAGAACAAACGTTTTATTTCCAGCTATTTGCATTTTATTGTAAAGATCTAAAACTTAGGCCAGGTTTGCATCTCTGTGTCATGTATCAAATAAAGCGTAACCTCTAATTACTAATGAAAAACTGTATGACTCAGACATGCATCGACTCGGCTAAATTTGTCATTTTTAGATTTTTGAACCAAAATACCATCAATATTTTACTACATGTAGCAAATACTACTACAACATGCTGAAAATTCCCGTGACGAAATATTCACATGCGCATGTGGATTTTTACATGTCGTGTACTGTAGGCTTTATACCACTTTCATAATTAAGATCACATATGTATGTATGTATATGTACATAAGTATGTATGGAATATAGGTTAGGAAGTGTTTTAATATAACGCACTTCCATTCGGAGACCCAGTTGGGTTCATTGTGATATGTATATAATTAAATTTTGTAAAAGTTGTCAAATGCCAAATTTTGATATAAGCAGATACAAAAACGAATATTTGAAACGACCCTGCTAGCATTTGGAAGATTGTTTTATCAAAAATCACCTAACTAAGTCTTCTTCGAGTACTTTTGACGATTAAACACTTGCGCGCTTGAAAAAATACTCGAAAATGAGTCGTGCTTATGCTTTAAAAGTAATTTATTTATTTATTTTAAAATATATGAGTCATAAATAAGTCGAAACTTATCAGAAAAGCAGGTAATAAAAGACTCCTCAAGAAGAGTCGCATGTAGGGTACCACTTTCTCCCGACAAAACTATCTTTTATGCTCAGAAAACAAGCGCATATTCTTGTTTTTTGGTCACTTGAAAGTATTAAAAAAGAATCAAATTTAATTAAAAATTTCCAAAAATGCTAGCAGGGGATATTCGAAAACTGGAAGAAAAATGTTTTTCATAAAATAACAAATGTCTATGTACATACATATGTATGTATTTAGATATGTACATACATACCCTACAAGAAATGAATGACTGAAACTAACACAAACAACACTTTTTTACTAACACATTTGCAACAATTTTACATTCAATTCAACCGTTATTATAGTTGCTCTACTCTAACATACATATATGCTAGAGTGGAACATCTAATATACATACATACATTTAAAGTTCGTTCGGTTAGTAAAATTCAAATGTATAAAAGTGGTAAAAAAATAATGGTGCTTGTGAAAAAGTAAGATAAAAATAATAACAAACATAAGAAATTGTATAAAGTTTAATTAAAAATATACATATGTATGTATTCGTTTTTTCAATATTTAGATATTTGGAAAGGGCATGATGTGTTAGTGGTTGAAGAAGGCTTTAATACAATTCATTCTGTGCAAATTAAAGTTTATAAGATTTAAAAAAGATAAGTAATATCATGAATAAAAGATATTCACAAAGTTTAATTTAATTTGTATATTTATTTTCAAAATTTTAGATATTTGTAAAGACCAAGGTGCGTTGGAGATGAAAAGGTGTGAAGAGGGCTGCCTACCGCTTAGGTTAGTTGGTGTTTTTGTTAATTTGTTGTATATTTGTTTTAAATATTATATTTACTTGTGTATTTTAAAAGCAAATAAAATAAAACAAAAAGTATATTTTCTGTCAGTATATCAATCATGTATGATTGCTCAATTGTGGGGGACATATTATTCAATTATGATCAGTCAAAATTGAGTAATATTTATGCTATCATTGATTATTAAAAAGTACTGGAGTGAACAGTTCAACTATATGTTATATTCGTTAGTTAGAGAGAGATGCAAGATCACACGTACACAAAAGTTTCCATCACATTTTTCATTTTGCCCTTAATAAAGTGATGGAAACTTTGTTCTAAGCAATGATGAATATGTCCTGCCTGACTATCGATCAAATGAGCAGTCAAGTGACTGGTAGTCTTCTTGTAGGGTATATACTACATACATATGCATTAAAGACCTGCAAAAGACGTCTTATAAGAACTTTTAAGACATGAGCGCAATTTCAAATGCTTTACTACAGCGAAATCGCTACCCAACGTTGTCGGCAATACATTTGTTTAATTTATTGCAGGTATAAGAGTAAAGAAGAAATAGTTCGTGACTGAAGAATTTGTGGTGTTTGTGCTTTTTTCTCTCATTGGCGCGTATAGAAACGTCATGCATGTACATACATACATACCTACATAATTTTTGTATGCTCTCTTATTTTTCTGCGAACATACAAACGCACACATGCATTTACATGAGTTGTGTGCGCTTGCGTTAAAAAACCTCCCTTAAACACAAGCATAATAGCTTACCATATAAATCATACACACCCAACGTACAATATGCAAAATAACAAACATACATGTATCAACAGTTCTTCTTTGCATTGTTTGTTTAAACAAGACGTCTTGTTTAACAACATACAGTCATATACACGTACACCAATACATCCATCGTGCTTCGTTTATACTGACAGCATTTATTATTGGCTTAGTATAATGCATGCCACGAGAGTACATTTAAAAAACATGACGTATTTACATTTCAAGACTGCTTACGCAGGCCACTAATATGCATGCCTCTTCATTTTATGATTTGTGAAGGGTATATAAGATTCGGCACAGCCGAATGTAGCACTCTTACTGGTTTTTTTATTGTTTTTGTAATTTATGATTGTTTGTCTGTTTTTGAGGTACTCTTATAGAGTATTCCTAAATGTCACTGTTTATGTTTTTTTTTCTTTGCGGTTTTTTTTTTGTATTTGTTATTTCCACTATGTAAAAAATATTATCAAAGCAATAAAGTTTATTTATTAAAGTCATTATGTACCTATTAGGAATAATATGTACTATGAATATTTTTTGTATAATTTTTTGTTTATTTGGTGTGTAAGAAAAATTCCGCTAATCGACTCTTCGCTATGAAAGTACCACGAGAACTCGAAAGTTATAGTGTAAGAGATTTTTAAAATTGTTATTTGAATTCATTCTTAAGCCTGGTACGGAGTTCATACGGAGTTTCAGGTTCTCATACAAATTGTATGTAAAAAAATTACGGAAATTCAGGTTAGTACATTTCATAAAGAAATTTTCATTTGCTAGTACGAAAAAATATGCGAATTTTTTAAATATATGTATTTATATTACCTTAAGAATTAATAAATATAAGTGGAGACTTTTTTTGTCAACTGAAACAAAAATTGATGTTCAAACAATTGTTTGGTCACGGAATTTTTGACATTTCTAATTTTCATCAGTCTGTGATTAATTTTTAGTGTTTTTGTGTGTTTTAAATTGAAAAATGAATGAATTTGTGTGTATGCAAAGATAATTCTACACCAAAGCCTACACGAATATTTTTGCGTGTTGAAATAAATGTAAATTTACAAACGTGAAATTCCGTAAGAACTCCGTACCGGGAGAGAACATTTCTCTACTATGTTGCAAAGCAAAAGAAAAGAAACGTTTAATTTTTCTGTTCTTTATGTTCTGCTTTTAATATGTTATTTCTTAGTTTTTATGCAAAAAAAGTCGTTGAAAATTGAATTGGTTGTTCAAAACAGCTCTAAGAAAATTTAAGAAGTATCGCCGTATCGACAATAAAATATCGCCGATATCAATATATCGGCAAATCAGAAATTTCGCCGATTAATCGGAATCGGTATTCGTTACATCCCTATTTTAAACTTACATTGAAAAACGATACGTTAAACTATTTTCACATGAAAAAATTTTATATTTTGAAATGTCAAGAATTATCATATTTAACCCCCGACCAAAAAAGAGGTGTTGTAAGTTTGTAGGGTGTGTCTGTACGAGGTCACGTACAAACCGAACGACTGGAGCTATTTTGTTTTTTCTGTTTGGAGAGTGACTCGATCTTAGCTATGTTTGAAGAAAATCGGTCCAGCCGTTTAGAAGATATCACATACATATTTTCTATTTTAGTTGAATCTGTATGTCTTTGATGTCGTAGATCCCAAATGGCCATACCGATTTTAATTTATTTTTGGTCGTTTGAAAAGAGACTTGATCTCGCCTATACTTGAAAAAACTCGGTCCAGATATTTGGTAAATACGTTGGGGATTCTTAAAATTTTTAATTTTTATTATAACTTTTTTTGTCAACATATTTTTTTTGAACATGCAAGTTGTAATTATATAAATTCAGTGAAGTGCGACTTTGACCCGCGCACGAAGGGTTCCGTATGGGCACGAGATATGTAATTCAATACGAACAATATAAACTATAGTTTTGGGATTTTTTTTTGTTTTTTTTCGGTTTTAAGCGTTTTTTTAGTTTGGGGTTTTTTTAAATTTATTGGCGCTTTCTGAGTTTTGCCACTTTTTTTCACGTTTTGGCGATTTTTTTTTGGTTTTTGAAGTTTTTTTAATATTGGCAATTTTTATTATTTTGGCGTTTTTTTATTTTGGCAATTTTTTTATTTTGGCGATTTTTTTTAATTTTGGCGTGTTTTTCATATAGGTGATTTTTTTGGTTTTGGCGATTTTTTTTAGTTTTGGAACTTTTTTTCGTTTTGAGGACTTTTTTCGGTTTTGGGGTTTTTTTTAAATTTGGCGATTTTTTTTTAATTTTTGGCGATTTTTTTTTTAATTTTGGCGCATTTTTCGAGTTTTGGCGATTTTTTTCGGTTTTTGGCGTTTTTTTCATATTGGCGATTTTTTTCATTTAAACGATTTTTTCGAGTTTGGCGATTTATTTTAGTGCTAGAATTTTGTTTTTAATTTTGTCGATTTTTTTCGATTTGGCGATTTTTTTTAAATTTTTGGCGATTTTTTTCAGGTTTTGGCGACTTTTTTCGGTTTGGCGATTTTATAATTTTCGGATTTTTCAGTTTTACCGTTTTTGAAAATTTCAAGAGTTTACCTCTTACGGTCTCCAAGATATAGCAATTTGTCAAAATTACATAGTCAAAATTGCATTAACTGATGGACCACCCTTTAGTTTCAATTTTTTAATATTTTAATGTTTATTGTTGTAGTCTATATAAAAATACACTAATTTTACAAATTTCAAGTGTCAATATACATATGTACATACAATTGTATGTATATTACATGAGATTTTAAAATTTTTCGTCGCTCGTTTTGGAGCACCCTTTAATTTCTAATTCTCATGTATTTGTTGTTGCAGTGGCCAAGGTTCTACGTACTCTGTCCAAATTTCAGGTCCGTAGCTCTTACGGTTCCTGAGAAAATACCGTGTGACGGACAGCGTAGCGAAAACAATAGGGTTCCATTTTTCACCTTTGGTGAACGGAACCCTAAAAACGACTACAAAAGCTAAAAAATAAGCTAAGAGCTACATAAAAATTTTAAAGCTAAATCCCAAAAAAAAAATCGGCTAAACTTAACTCAAAATAAGCTAATATAGTAACGCTGCCTAGAATATTTGCTAATTTAGTGACTTAAGGCCCAACTATAATATGAATACGCTGGCTTAAGCTAATGGCAGAATTGAACTATAAGTCTGTCAAATACTTAAGCAATTCAGATATGACTTTTAGGTAGCCATAATGTACTTACATGCACTTAAGTATTCTTTAGCCACAGCTGCTCATATAGGTATTGTTCAGAATTTTTAGTAATTTTGTTTCTTCTTATAACTACTAAATGAATGCAATTCAATCAAATTAACTTGTTGGAATAACCTAATCTATTAAAAATTCACATATAATTATATCCATCACTTTATTACTTGTTTTATTTGTTTTGCCTACTAAAAAGTACAACAATGAATATATGTATGTACATAAATAAACATGTATGTATGTGTGTATACGTGTATTGTAAAACAAAGAATGTAAATACAAGTTTTGCTTTCTTTTCTGAGTTTAAAATAAGAAGCAATAAAAAAATATTTAAAATCAATGAATATTTTCTGATGTTGTTCGCTTGAGTTTAAAAAATGCACAAACAGTGTTTTCCGTACGGAATGTGCGTTCAGTTTGGCACTTAGCTTAAGCAAATGACATTTGACGAAACTTGACGAAAAGTTCCATAAGTACATTATAGTTTGCCACATACTTTTTATATGTAACCGCACAGTTGCTTAAGTTCGCTTATTCATATTATAGTTGGGCCTTTAAACCGAGTAAACACTGTGGCACTTTGTGACAAATATGGGAAAAATAACAGAGGGAACTAATGGTAACGTGCATCATTTCCGATATTTTTCTTTGTGTGGCATTACCACAAAAACTGTTTACGCATCTGATGTAAACAGCTGTGAGAATAAGTTTACTTCATTGCAAACAGAAAAATAAAATGTCAGCGTGTTGACATTTTAAATGTATGCGGGTATAAAAACTTAAAAGTATGGAAAACGAAAAAATAAGTGGAAAAGCACACGATTTTCAGAAAATTCAAGCGCCCTGGACGCATGATATGACAACACAGCTAATTCAGCATGCGGACGTTCGCGATGCTGTATGGAAACATATGTATATATATGTAGCATTTACAGGGATAGAAATGCAAAAAAGGGTAGAAATTTCGGTGGAGTTAGGTCAATTTGAATGCTGCTTCCGTAAACTTGAATGCAGAGTACAGTAGAATCCTTTGGTGGCAAGCATGGTCACCACTTTGGCGGTTTTTTAGATTTATTTAATTTTTTTCTTAGTATTGATAAATAATTTGAATAATTTTGCGATTATCCATTTTTATAAATATTAATTAACAAACAATACGAAAAACAAAGCCTCACAATGATAAAATATATGTCAAAATTAGTTGTTGATGTAGAGTCTACATTGTAGACAGTAATACCGAATTGGCATTATTTAGGGATGGGAATCTTTCCTGTCACAACGATTCAACAAAATTATATGTAATCGATGAATCTTATGAGAACGGCACTGCACACATATGAAAATGACACCACAATCTGACAACACGTGAAATTACAGATGTAAACTCGGCAATAGAGATTCAGTTAGGTAAAGATCTTTTGTTTAAATATTTAACTATCCCATTGGAAGATAAAATCATTTACTATTGTCTAAATATGAAATGTGTTTTCATTTGATCTGTTTTGTCTAACCTACTACTTTCATAAACTTTTGCATGATCTTTGCGCGATGTTAATTATTTGTTGAAAGTCTTAAAACAAAACGTAAAAAATTGTACATATGATTTTATTTATTTAAGTCCTACTTCTTCAAGAAATGTGCGGGTTTTTCCCTTTTTTATAAATTACGCTATACTCTATTATATTGCTACTTCAATGTTATTAACATGCTACTTCAATGTTATTGTAGCACTATCTCAATGTTATTAATATACTACCTCAAAATAATCTAGTCATAAAAAACAAAACTTCAAATGTAATGGTAGCTATAAAACAAAAACCTCAATCAATTGATTTTCGCTTTTACTAAAACTGCGTTTAGACTATTATACAGGGTGGCCCAGAAAGACCGAAGTGGTGTAAATTCCTTATAACTTTTTATTTAAGACATATTTTTTTAATTTTTTGTTTTTTAAATACAGTAAATTTATAGGGAATATTTTTAGATTAGTTGTTAAAAATGATATCCCGCAAGTGGAGGCCATTTTCTGCTTCGCACAAATGATCTCTTTTCAACACATTTTCCATGACCTTTCGCAAAACTTCCGGTGTTATGTTGTTAATTTCGTCTGGAATATTGGTTTTTAATTCCTCAATAGTCCTAGGCTTATTAACATAAACTTTCCCTTTTAAATAACTCCAAAGGAAACAGTCTGGAGCGGTTAAATCCGGGGAACGCGGAGGCCAATTAAAATTGCTTCTACGCGAATTTATTCTTTCCCCAAAGATGTCGCGTAAAATAGCCATTGTGGCCCTCGGAGTGTGCGCTGTGGCTCCATCCTGTTGGAATGGATGGTATTCCACGGCTGGCCTTACAAAATTTTCCAACATGGCCCGATATCGATCACCATTGATGGAAATGGCGACATCTCTTTCATTTTCCAAAAAATATGGACCAATGATCCTTTCTGAAGAAACACCGCACCAAACAGTACACTTAACTGGGTGTAATTGTCGTTGATGAAGTACTCTCGGGTTTTCCTAAAGTTTTGCTTGTTAACAAACCCATTTAATTGGAAATGGGTTCGCCACTCATAAATAAGTTATGAATAATGGAAATGGAAAGAGCACATTTGTGCGAAGCAGAAAATGGCCACCACTTGCGGGATACAATTTTTAATAACTAATCTAAAAATATTCCCTATAAATTTACTGTATTTAAAAAACAAAAAATTAAAAAAATATGTCTTAAATAAAAAGTTATAAGGAATTCACACCACTTCGGTCTTTCTGGGCCACCCTGTACTTTTATTTATGCTTGTACAAAATTCAAATAATGCGTGCAAGTGTGATTGGCTGTACACAAAATGTTATCAAATTGGGAAATAATATGATAAAAATTTTGACATCCCAAGACTTTTTCGTTTTTAAAAAATTTTCTAAACGATAATAATTTTCATTAGATTAGGGTTGCATTTTCACACAAACCCAATTTCCAAGTCGGCTGTTTCGCCGCCGATAGCGTGTCACCATTGATGTAATGTTTTGTCATATGTATATCGGCTCCAAATTTTGACTTAGCCTAAGACCAAGTGGAGGTATATTTCGTTGATGTAATTTTTTAAGGTTTTTTAATATATTTTTATACCCTTTACCAAAAAATGGTAAAAGGGTATATATAGGTTTGTCATTCCGTTTGTAATTTCTACAATATTAATAAGCGACACATAAAGTATATATATTCTGGATCCTTATGCATAGGGAAGACGAACAAGCGATGTCCGTCAGTCTGTACGTGAAATCGGTTTTCCCAAGCTCCCAGAACAGCTAGAGACTTCGTTCTTGGACTGGTGTGTCAGAAATTTTACGAAAAATTTTGCTATTGAAAATCAGCAAAATCGGGCAGACGGTTTCAGAGTTGGAAAACTCAAACTCTATTTTCCCATAGAAAATAACTACCGCAAACAAGTTTTTATTACTTTTTAATAAATTAACTTATTTTATACTTCGGTATGAATAAAATTGGTATTTATAATAAAAAAAAAAATTTTTAAATTTAACAAAATAAAAAAACGTTTCCAGGGTTGGAAAACTTTAACTTTTTTCCTAATAATTAAACATGTTTCATGTTTTAGGAAGAAGGCTATTTTCTCAGGAACGGTAAAAGCTACGGGTCTGAAATTAGGACAGAGTATGTAGAACTTTGGTCGCTACAACAACAAATATATAAAATTTAAATTTTAAAGGGTGGCCCAAAACGAGTGATGAAAACTTTCAAATAATAATATACCTACAATTATATGTACATATGTATATTGACACTTGAAATTTGTAAAATTAATGTATTTTTATATAGGCTACACCAACTAACACTAAAATTAAAAAAAATTTTAATTAAAGGGTGATCCATCAGTTAATGCAATTTTGACTATGTAATTTTGACAAATTGGTATATCTTGGAAACTATAAGAGTTAAACTCTTGAAATTTTCAAAAACAGTAAAAATTAAAAAATCCGAAAATTATAAAATCGCCAAAAATTTAAAAAAATCGCCAAAACAAAAATAAATCGCCAAAATGAAAAAATCGCTAATATTAAAAAAAACGTCAAAAACTGAAAAAAATCGCCAAAACGAGAAAAACGTGTCAAAACTAAAAAAAAAATTCCCACAATGAAAAAAACGCGCAAAAATCGCTTAAATGAAAAAAATGGCCAAAATAAAAAAAATCGCCAAAACGAAAATAAATCGTCAAAATTAAAAAAAAAAAAACGTCAAACTGAAAAAAATCGCCAAAGCAAAAAAAAATTTCCTATATGAAAAAAAATCGCCAAAAATTAAAAAAATCGCTTATATGAGAAAAACCGGCAAAATCAAAAAAATCGCTAAAACGAAAAAAAAATCGCCAATATTAAAAAACGCTAAAATTAAAAAAACGCGAAAAACCGAAAAAACAATCGCCAAAACAAAAAAACATGCTTATATGAACAAAAATCGCCAAAAATTAAAAAAAATCGCCTAAATGAAAAAAAATAGCCAAATTCCACAAAAATCGCCAAAACGAAAATAAATCGCCAAAATTAAAAATAAACGCCAAGCTCTGAAAAAAATTGTCAAAACAAAAAAAAATCACCAAAAATTAAAAAAAAAATCGCTTATATGAAAAAAAATTGGCAAAATCAAAAAAATCGCCAAAACGAAAAAAATCGTCAAAACGAGAAAAAAGTGTCAAAACAAAAACAATTCCAAAAATGACAAAAATCCGCAAAAATCGGCAAAACACAAAAAAATGCTTATACGAACAAAAATCGCCAAAAATTAAAAAAAATCGCCTAAATGAAAAAATATCGCCAAAATCAAAAAAAATCTCCATAACGAAATAAAATCGCCAAAATTAAAAAACGCCAAAAACCGAAAAAAATTGCGTGTATGAAAAAAATCGCCAAAAATTTAAAAAATATGTTCACAAAATTTTTAAAAAAATATTTTACAAACTAAATCACAATCTCAAAAATTTAAAGCATAAGTAAACCGATTTAGTTTTTTTTAATTGTAGTGCGTTCCTGCAGAATTTGTAGATAAGGAATTTTCTTCCTTTACGTTGGTTACAGGTATGATCAAAACTGAATTCATAAATGACTCAGCTGATGATTCCAAGTCTTTCTTTGCTGATTCCACCGACGAAGAACTATTCTCACTAGTAAGAGAAAAACGTCCCGAAAGCAGATCCAAAATTTCAATTATATCAGAAGTAGAAGGATTATTTTGACTACTGCTCGCAGCATTTTCAGAGTGATGATCCAAATATTTTCCAATGTCAAGAGTAGTTGATTCATTGAAATCGCTAATCACATCAGGTAAATCTGTGCTGCTGAAATGAGTATGTAGTATAGACTGAGCTATGCCAATCTAGGAATATTGGTCCTTGGAAGGTTGATCGACATTGGTAGACATATTCTTTTTATAGCCTCTTCTATTTTTCATTTGACGATTCCGGAACCATAGCTTTATTTGTTTTTCTGGTAGCGATAACCGAAGTGCGATTTTACTACGTCGCGATTGAGTCAGGTACATCTCCTGTTTGAATTCTTTTTCCAACTCCACGAGCTGGAAGTTGGTAAAAGCAGTACGGGAACGTTTTTTCTTACTTAGAGGTGGATCGGGCTATGGAGCTGTTTCAGCAGAGGAACTGCACTGGAGTTCAGCTTCAATCTGACTAGAAATAGATTCCTGCATTGTTGTGGAGTATGTTTGCTGATTAAGCGGATAGATCATCTAGAAAAATAAACATGTTTAATAAATAAAGTGGAACAAATTTAATTTTATATCCAACAACAATTTGTATCGTCTATATTTAATAGATTGACTTTACATATTTTAATTGTCAACACTCGGTGTATTGAGTACTAATAAATTTTCTATTTTAAATGACAAATACGCACAAATGTTCTCTTTAAATACAACTTTTTGAAAATATGAAATAAAAGTGTATTTAATTTTCATATGAAAATTACCAAGAAAAGTTATTGTATTATAATAGACGATACACTGATAACTAGCTGACGAATTGAATATATAATACTTACATCGTTGCAATTGATCACTGTAGTGCGATTCACTAATTTTTATTACGATAATTATATCGTTAAAATATATTTAACGAAAATTTATCGACTTTGTCATTCAATAACATTTTTAATGATATTTGCTATCGGTTGAAGTCAGCTGTTTTTGTTTTCTTTCTTACTTATCGGTAACAAAGCGACAATAATTTGTGTGTTGTTTACTTTATCGATACGAAGTTTTTATTTTATATTGTGATGGCTTTTGAATATTTGGCAAGTACTTTGTCACAGGATGAGTCTACACTAAACGCTCCAACAATTAATCGAAGTGTTCTCCGTGAGTTAGAGAATCCATTTGACTTAACATCCACTGAATTCCAAAAACTTTACCGTCTAACGCCCGATTTAGTGGAAGATTTAGTTCTTGAGTTAGATGCGCAACTAAAAGGTTCCAGGATAACAGCAATATCGAGCGAAAAACAAGTTAGTTTTGCCCTATTTATGTTTTGCTTAAATTCATCGTTATTTTCCAAGGTACTCGCAAGTTTACGTTTCTTCGCAACCGGATGTTTCCAGCGGCCTGTTGGCGAGCAGTGGGGGATATCAATGAGTCAGTCGTCAATAAGCCGGTGCCTGCATCGCGTAACAGATGCAATAAATGAAACAATGTTTTGTGCAAAGGTGAAATTCCCGATGACTCAAGAAGAACGTCAAGGAGCAAAATCTATTTTTGCTTCATCATCCTTTCCCTTTGTACCAGGCACTATAGGCGCTATTGACTGTACACATGTCCAAATTTTGGCTCCAAAAAATCATGAAGAAGCTTATGTTAACCATCATAGCTACCACTCAATCAATGTGCAAATGGTAAAGTAAAAATCCCTTTGAGAAACTGAGAATAATGACAATTTTTTTACTAGATATGTGACCCAAATCTAAAAATTTTAAATGTAAATGCGAAATATCCAGGAGCAAGGCACGACTCCTATATTTGAAGCTCATCTGCTGTGCGAAGAGTAATGCAGCGAAATTTCGAAAATGGAAACAGCAACATGTTTTTAATTGGTATGTTTATTAAATGGTACTGAAAAATTATTTTGTTCAAAACATTTAAACATATTTGCAGGAGACTCAGGATATCCACTGGAGCCGTGGCTGAAGACTCCTCTACCAAACCAACCAGAGGGTAGCCCGAAATTCCGCTATAATGAGTCATTATGCAAAGCTCGAAATGCAGTTGAAAGGCTTTTTGGTGTACTTAAAGGAACTTGGCGATGCTTGTCGAAGCACAGAACTCTTTTGTACGACCCCGCATTTGCTGGAAAAGTTGTAAATGCATGCGCAGTATTACACAATATTAATTTAAGACACCAAACACATGAATATGAATTTGAGCACTTAGAGCCTGAATTGGATCAAAATTTAGTAACCCACGAAGCTTCTTCCTCCGTAGCCAAACGCGTCCAAGATAGACTGATTGGCAATTTTTTCACATGATGAAACATATATGTAAACCCACATACATACATACTTACTTTAATAGAAAACATATGTAAATAAATTTGGAGAAAATAAAAAGTTATATGCATACTAAATTCAGTCTTTTATTAAGCGTGTGTAAAAAAGTAATAAAAACTATTTTCATATAAATATATTGCATTAACAGGTACATCGTTATCTTATGTATTAGTAGGTACATTGTAGCTATTCATTATATTAAGCATAAAAAATATTTTTGATTTATAAAACCTATCGAAACTATGGTCCTTATTCGTAAAAAATAAATTATATTTATGTTTTATAAATAAGGCGGTAACTTTAAAAACTTATTACAAATCATAAATATTTCTCATGAATAACACTGTCAGTCTTAAGTTTTAAAAAACAATAACAATGATATAAATTTCAAAATGAAAAACTAACAACAAAATCAGATCTTTTTTTAATCTTAGCATTAACATAAATACATTCATTATGTTCCAAAATATGGGAAAAAAAATTTTTCCTGCATTTAAATATCTTGTTTGAAATGCAATTGTACGAAAATAGATCTTCCGATATTCTTAAACAAGTAGGCAGTTTAAAATTATGTAAATAAAATTTAATTCATTTATGGCATTAGGGGTTATGTATGTGCTATTGTTGTCAACTTATTGCATAAAAATTAAATAAAACGAACCGAAAATTCTTCGTTCGTTCGCTCAGTCTATTTTCTTGTTTTAAACAAGCAAAAGCAACGTTGGATGAGAAAATAATAAATAAAACTATTGCAGGCGATTAAGAGCATTCGCAAGATTATTATAGGCATCAGCACTTGCTTTTAATCCCTCCCCCATTGTTTTTATGGCCTCCGCCATCATTTTGTTCGCCTCCAAATTAGCCGCACTGCACTCAGCTAGCATCTATTAAATACACAAAAGGAAATATTTTACTTAGTATATTAATATCATATGAATATTTACAAAATGTACCTTTAAGGCGTCAGCCTGTTTATTGGCAATTTCAAGAAACTTATCTTGCTTCTCGGCTTCAGCTTCCACACGCCTTCTTCTTATTCCCCTTCTTGGCGTCGGTTTTTCTATGCTAGGAGTAGCACATTGCACATCGGAAATGCTTGGGGATGATAGCATTTGTAGCCTAAACTCTTCTTCCCCATCCTCCAGAAGCAGTTGGTGTTCCTAATAATTTTAACATATTTAAATATAATCATACAAAAAGCATTTTGTAACTTGCCTCTTTCATCGGGAGATTTTCGCGTACTGAGCTTTGGCCTTCAATATACTCACTCCCAGTTACTGAAATTACTCGTCTTTCCAGCTCTGAAATTGGGTCAACGCTCAAAGGTTTATTGCCTGTCATGGCCTGCTGCTTCTTCCTGTCCCTCACTTTAACGCTGGTGCGGCTTTTTATATCCCTCCATACCTTTTTGTATAAAGTGAATATAATGCAGATTTACATATGTATTGTACGTGTTGCTAAGAACTTTTACTTACTGTGCGCCATTGGTCAACAGTTTTCACTGCTCCACCAAGACAATTTAAAACCCCAGCTAATTCCTTCCATTTACTGTCATACTCTACTTTTCCGTGGAGCTTTTGGAATTTACCTCCAGCCAAACCAGGATTTTCGAGCATGAAATCAACCATTTGGTTAAGTTGCTCGTTTGTGGCACGACTTCTCTTGGCAGCAGCGTTGGTTGACATTCTAAAATATAAAAAATATTCTATTTAAAACAATAAAACGAATAAATTAAATTTTTTTTTACTTACCTCCTGTGAAGTTAGCACAAACTTGTTGTTTTTTTTTGCTATTCCTTTTTGTGCTTTTCGTATATTTTGACAGAGATGCCACATGGTAGAATAATATAACGATGTTGTAAACAAGCAGTAAGTGAATTGCAAAATCGTTACTGCAAATAGCAATAATTATCGGTAAATTTCGCTATTGGCAAATCGTTAAAATTTTGTGAATCGCACTACAGTTGGTTATTTGCATGATACAATTATACTAGGTACATGCACAAGCCCAGCCTGTCACTGTATACATTGCTCCTAGTTGTCAAACTTTGTTTACAAGCTGCAAAAATGTTAATGTATGTGATTAAATTTCAAAATAAACCAGCAAACAAAATAGTATAATGGAAGACAGAAATTTTTGTTTTGTCATTAAAAATGCTTTTGGTAACATGCAATGCATTTTATGTTACCAAACATTTAAAACAAAGAAAACATTTTCATTTAAAAGGCATTTTGACCTTTTTCACAAAGAAATACATAAATTAAAAGAGGAAAAAAGGAAAATATTTTTTGTTGAGCAAAAAAACCTTTATATGCAAAAAATTAAAGAATGGGTTCTGCAAGAAGAGCAAAATGAAGAAATTTTGCAAAATAAAAAATTAAAAATTGAGATTTCAAGCCAAATAAGCTTGGAAATCGCTCAGCAAGGCAGACCATTTATGGATGGAATGCTAGCAAAAAATATTTTACAAAAAACTTTTCAAATTTTAAATTATAGAACAGATTTCATAAAGTCAATTCCCTTGTCACGCCAAACTGTGGCTAGGCGTATTGCCCAAATAGGAAATTCGGTGGAGTCTTCTATTAAAGAAAAATTGATAAATTGTAAATTTCTTTCGTTTTGTTTAGATGAAAGTACAGATATCAATGATCTTTGCCAACTGGTTGTCTGTGTAAGATGCATTGATGAACATTTTAATGTTTTTGAATCAATGTTGACATTGGAAACCTTTTATGGACATGTAACTGGAAAGCTTTTGATGGAAGTTGTAAGTGATAAACTTTTTCTATTGTTGATGTAAACAAAATTGTCGGTGTTTGCACAGACGGGGCAAATGTCATGGTAGGAAAAAACACAGGTTTGATAGGTAATATAAAAAAAAGTGAAATGGCAATGCAAAACTTTCACTGCATTATCCATCAAGCCGCGCTTGCGTCTAAATTTATTACTCAAGACTCTACTATGAAGAACGCAGAGCGCATTATAAATAAAATAAGAGGAGGACACAATGCCCTCACTCATCGAAAATTTGTAAAATTTTTAGCATCTAAAAACGCAGCTTTCAATGATCTTAAAATGTTCACTGAGGTACGTTGGCTCAGTCGTGGCGACTGTCTTAACCGGCTATATGATTTAAAAGAGGAAGTCTTAGAGTTTTTAGAAAAAGAAAATATCGATGAGTCGGCAAACAATTTTTTAAAAGATACACAATTCATATCAGATCTAGCTTTTCTAGCTGATACAACTTCTTTGCTTAATGATTTCAACTTGGAGCTTCAAGGAAAAGGTAAGAATATAACTGATATTTGTAAAATTTTATTTAATTTTAAAACCAAACTTTTTCTTATACTTTGCCAAATTAAGTCAGATGATTTTTCCAGTTTTAAAAAAACATCTCTATTGCGCGAATCGCTGTGCGATGCTGCGAAAGCTAAGCGAGTTGAGATTTTTGATACACTGCTCAACAGTTTTGAAGACAGGTTTGCAGATTTTAAGAGTATACAACTGCAGTTGGATTTATTTAATAGCCCTTATAACTGTGATGTTACTCAATATGAGTTCGATATACAATCAGAACTTATATTTCTTCGAACCGAAGTCCAAGCTCCGGGAAAAATGGGAATAGAATTCTGGAAAAATCTAAATGATTTCGATTTTCCAGAGTTAAAAAGAAATGCTTTGAAATTGTTATCCCTTTTTCCTTCTACATATTGCTGCGAACAAATTTTTTCCGACTTAAAATTTATTTGTTCCAAGCAGAGAAATAAATTAAGTTCTTCAAATTTAAAACATATTTTGTTAATAAGAAATTGTTACAAAGTCTTAAATTTGGAAAACTTAATTTATAATGCCTAAATACACTTAGTTTTATAAGTTTTAACTGTAAATTAAAAAAAAATTTAAAAGTAAAATTCATTACATTTGTAATGGTTAGTTTTGTGTTTGCTGGGCAATATTATCTTATCCAATACAGACGCATTTCATTTATTGAGAGTTTTGGACATCATTTTACACATTGCCACGTGAGCTTCTGCTTATTTTTTTAGAGGTATGGCTCAAACGCAAATAGAGATACATAAGTACGTACCTAAATACTATTTAAACAATTACCGAATTGAGGACCAAATTCCTATACAGTAAAGTCATATTCTCTCGTACATACTTAATTTTCTGTTTTGTTAAAATGGGTTTTTAATTGATTTTTAATTATTATTGTTCGAACTTCATTTGTTTTTATATTTATGATTTGAACGGGCTACAGTTCGTATAGCTTTTTAAGCCAAATAAAATAAAAGTTGTCAAATGTCAAATTTTGATATAAGCAGATACAAAAACGAATATTTAAAACGATATTCGAAAACTCGAAGAAAAATGTTTTTCTTAAAGTTACAAATCTCTCTGTACATATGTACATACATATCTATATATGTAGATATGTACATACATATGTATGTATGTACTACATACATACATACATGCTGCATGTCTCTTCATTTTATGATTTGTGAAGTGTATATAAGATTCGGCACAGCCGAATATAGCACTCTTACTTGTTTTTTTTTTGTTTTTGTAATTTATGATTGTTTGTTTGTTTTTGAGCTACTCTTATAGAGTATTCCTAAATGTTACTGTTTATGTTTTTTTTTGTATTTGTTATTTCCACTATTTAAAAAATATTATCAAAGCAATAAAGCTTATTTATTAAAGTCAGTATGTACCTATTACGAATAATATGTACTATGAATATTTTTTTGTATAATTTTTTGTTTATTTGGTATGTAAGAAAAATTCCGCTAATCGACTCTTCGCTATGAAAGTACCACGAGAACTCGAAAGTTATAGTGTAAGAGATTATAAATATTTAAAATTGATATTTGAATTCATTCTTAATAATTTTAACCTAAATCACGTTTTAAAAAGAGCTAAAATAAGCTAAAAATGTAAATTTAAAGCCAGAAAATAAAGCTAAACTTTTTTCGACTTCTTTTACCTAGCAGTAGTTTCTTATTGCTAAAATAACTTTATATACCTACATATGTATAATACACACACAAACATATTTTTTTATTATTTGAAATAGAAACCATGGAAATTTTTTTTAATTATATTCATTATTATATTTGAGTTAAAAAATAAATAAAACAAAAACGTTAAGAGTTAACGCGAACTTTAAGTGAAAGTTCTTCACACAAAACTTGCCGTCAGTCACGGTTATCATTTAAACTAGGGATGTAACGATACGCCGTTTTGCCGATTCGATACCGATACTCAAAAAGAAATATCGACGATACCGATTCCGATACGCATATTGAACTTAAGTTAAAATTTACAAAACCTTTTATTATACAAAGTTATAGTGTAAGAGATTATAAATATTTAAAATTGATATTTGAATTCATTCTTAAGCCTGGTACGGAGTTCATACGGAGTTTCAGGATCTCATACACATTGTATGTAAAAAAAATTACGGGTAAATTTCATAAAGAAATTTTTATTTGCTAGAACGAACTTTAAAAAGAAAAATATGCGAATTTTTTAAATTTATTGTCTACCTTAAGAATTAATAAATAAGTTAAGTGGATACCTTTTTCTGTCAACTAAAACAAAAATTAATGTTCAAACAATTGTTTGGTCACGGAATTTTTGACATTTCTAATTTTCATCAGTTTGTGATTAATTTTTAGTGTGTTCTAAATTGAAAAATAAATGAATTTGTGTGTATGCAAAGATAATTCTCCACCAAAGCCTACACGAATATTTTTGCGTGTAGAAATAAATGTAAATTTACAAACGTGAAATTCCGTAAGAACTCCGTACTGGGAGAGAACATTTCTCTACTATGGTGCAAAGCAAAACAAAAGAAACGTTTAATTTTTCTGTTCCTTATGTTCTGCTTTTAATAGGTTATTTCTTAGTTTTTATGCAAAAAAGTCGTTGAAAATTGAATTGTTTGTTCAAAACAGCTCTAAAAAAATTAAGAAGTATCGCCGTATCGACAGTAAAATATCGCCGATTTTAATATATCAGCAAATCAGAAATTTCGCCGATTAATCGGAATAGGTATTCGTTACATCCATATTTTAAACATACATCGAAAAAAGATACGTTAAACTATTTTCACATGAAACAATTTTATATTTTTGAATGTCAAGAATTATCATATTTAACCCCCGACCAAAACAGAGGTGTTGTAAGCAAGGTTGGAAACCGAAACAAATAACGGTATCGGTATTGATACCGGTACAACTATTTTTGAAATTTCGGTATCGGTATTTTTTTTATTTCGGTATCGGTATTACCGCTACATAGCGTTACCGGGTTTATAATACCGGTATACCGATATAGCTGCTAAATTTATTAGTTCAGACAGTCGACATAGCGAAAAATCTTTGTTTGTTAAATTTCTTCGGAGAGGGAGTATTTTTATATTAACTTAAAAATTTTTCTTTATACGTTTTTATATTTTTATTAAAAAATAATTAATTAAAAAAGTAAAATAACAAAACTGAAGTTGAAACTTTGCATACATAAAGTGTACATTTTGGTTAATTAAACAAAATAATAAAAATAAATACATACATTGTACATATGTAGCAGTGATGCCAGAATTCCTTCACCAAAAGTGGCTAAATGTAGACAAAAAAATGGCTAAGCGCCATCGAATGCAAAAATCATGAACTTTATGCAAAAACAAGATGGTATTTCATATAATATTTTTTAAAGCAAATCGGGAACTATTTTAAGGTAAATAAAAACAATAAATTGAAGTAATAAGTTAAATAAATTTTTTTAGGTAATCAAAAAACTGCGCATTGAGTGCAAAATTGCAATATTTGCATTACACCCTCTATTCAGTTGAACAGGTATGATATTCAGTCTTTTAATTTTTGGGTTTGGGTTAAGGAATGGATTATTCATGCATTGTTCATTTTATATTTTGTAAACTTTCATTTAAACTTTTATTTATATTTTATTTTTACTCGTGTAAAACAAAAACTACCCTTCTTTGAGTGATATTGTAAGCCACCAACTACACCCGACAACTTATAACAATATTGCAGCAAGTATAATCTTATTGTTACCAATTTATAATCAAATTGCTACCAATCTTTCATATAAGCTCTTAGATTTGCAATTTTTGTTGCAGCAGTTTCTGCAACAAAAATTGCAAGTTTGAACGGTACTTTATTGATATTAATGCCAAAACAATAACACATTGCTCTGTTGTGTTTTTATAAAATTTAATATTATGTTTGTTTTCTTTGTTGCGAGTTCAAATTTTTTATAAAAATCAAACAAACAAATTTCATGTTTGGAAAAATTAGATTAAAAAAAAAATGGCTAAAAAATAGCTAATAGCTAAACACACTTTTCTTCCGGCTAAATGGGATCCAATGGCTAAATTGGCATCACTAGTATGTATGTACATATATGTATGTATACACGAAGTACATGTAGAATTGTATGCACTTAGTAAAATGCGAATATTCGTATTCGAATTCCCGAATATTCGGCCGTTTTTAGATATATTCGTACTCGCCAAATTAAAACGAAACGAATATTTCAATTAAATTTTTTTGTAATTTTTTTGGAATTGCCGGGAACTCAAAGGCAAATTCTCGTTGTTATTACTTTCTGTGTATTGATTGCATCATTTTCTACCTGAGAAAGACTTTTCAGCCGAAAATATTTATTTGCAAATGTTATGTTTAATGTTAAAAGTTTTTCCCTTATTCATAATAAGTTTAATTTTCTAAATCTAACAACATTTGACTTCTCCAATAGCAGAACAGTGGACAAAGGTTGGTAAAAAGCCAATTTTTTTTTAATATTTTCTCGAATACTTTTTACACTGTAAGTGAAACCCCATAAATGTAGCCGACTTTTTTTTAGCTTTTGGATAGAAAACAAAATCCACTTGCAAAAATCTTTTTTATCTGATCAAAAGCATGAGCTTGGCATCCATCGATTTTAATTTTTCATCAAGCCAATTTTACCTATTTTGGTGCTTTGTGGCTCCGCCCCTTTAAAAGATATATAGTCTAAATTTCAGACTTGAGCTCTGAGACACCTCCTCAAATGCTGTATAAAATTTCATAATAATCGCACAGCTAGTTTAAAAACTGCAGAATTATTTCAAATTTAAAAAAAATCCCCGTGTGGTTCTAAAGTACCATTGGGCTACCACCAGAAGGCATCGTCGGATCGAGCTAAAAAATTAAGACCACATTTATGGCAGCAAACCTCATATTTTAAACAGCGCCCGTATATTAATTAAAGAAAAAATCTTTGCATACATTAAAAAGCACTCTTCAAACCTTTAAATCTCCGCATTACCTTGTGTTCCACATAGGAACAGCCAATAACTAACTTTTGCGATTTCATATACATAACTGTGGCTTACAAAGGCTTTGCTCTTTTCACCAATTTAAAACATTTATATGTCTAGAGATACGTTTTTCGTTCCTAAAGGCATAAGCAGCTCACGAAGTTTATTAATACATATTTCGCACTAGTGATGATTATGATATGCAACTTCTATTACCTCAATATTTAAGCTCCCTGTATATCTGGACAACATCTAGTGTTTAGTTGCAATATGTCGCCTGCAGTAAAGTGTGGCTCTTGCAATAAAAAGGTTGCAGAGGCTGATCAAGCTGTTGAGTGTGAATTATGCCAAGTTTGGTACCACGCTTCTTGTGTCAACATCTCGAAAGTGTTATACAACCTTATGGGTATGGATGATAGCATAAGCTTCAAGTGTAAACCCTGTCTAGCAGCACCTAAAGTTGACAGCTTGGTTTTAAATAAATATATTGATGAAATTGATATTGGTTAATTTCTCGACTTTTGCAAATGAGTTGCGTTCGGAGCAACAGTCATTGAAAACCTTGATTGAATGTTCCATTGCTGACATCCGCTCTGATTTATCCTCTTCACTTAACGAATTTCAAAGCAAATTGGAATATTGCACTGAAAAGGTAAATAAGGTGGAGGCAAATGCCATGACTAAGTTTTCTTCCCTCGAACTTGAGGACAACAAGCTACATAGAAGACTAAATCGTGCAGATGTTATTTTATCTGGGCTGCCTTCTGGAATCAAAGATTTGACTATTCATGTTCTTAATATATGTTCCTACTACAAGGTTGCTGCGGAGGCTTGTGACATCAATCATTGCCTGTTTATCCAGAAAGGGAAATTGGTTTTGGTCAAATTCAACAATGTTCACTTGAGAGACTATCTCATGTCTCATGAATCGTCGCATGAAAATTAGAAGAGCCTATAAAAAGAAACAGTCTACCAATATCGAGCAACCTTCAATGGACCAATATGCTCAGATTGGCATAGTTCAGTCTGTATTACCTCCTTCGAACGATTCCGCTATGCGACCTGATGAAACTCATTTCAGCAGCACAGATTTACCTGAGGCTTCTAATGTGTGTCGCCACTTAGAAGCTGTTCCATCCGGAGAAATACCACGTGACAATGTGAGTAGCGATTTCAACGAATCGGCTACTATTGCCCTAACTAAATATTTGGATTATAACACTGAAAATGCTACTGGCGGCAGTCAAAATACTCCTTCTACTTCTGATGTAATTTAAATTTCGGATCTGCTTTCGAGACGTTCCTCTCTAAGTAGTGAGAATGGTTTTACGTCAATGGAATCAATTAAGAAAGACTTGGAATCATCAGCCGAGACATTTATGAATTCAGTTAAGGCCACACCTGTAACCAACGTATTGGAAGCAAATAGCTTATCTACGAATTCTGCGGGAACGTACTACAATTAACTCGGATCTTCCTCAATTCTTCTTAAGACGAGTCGCATTATTCGATAGTTAATTCTAGTAAACTTTTACTTTAAATCTATATGATTATGATTAAGTTCTTAAGATATTTTTAGATAAGTTTTATTAATATATTTATTTGATGTTACTCTTTGTACTAAAAACAAAAAACATATGTAAGTTTATACTGTAAAATGTTTTTATAATTTTTAATATTTAATAAAAATTTGAGATTAATGTACAGAAAAAAATTAAACACGTTTTCCAATGTCTACTGCAGTTTTTCTTCTAACATTAATGCACTTGAATATTTGTTTCAATAAAAACATATTTTCTATAAATAAAACAGAAAAGAATAAGCGTCTAATTCGGCTTAAGCTGAAATTCAGATAATGACATCATTATGATATCGTACTTTAGGAGAATCACTCAGCGAAATTAAACTTGTTTGTAAAATTTTCAGGAGTTATGGGAAGATGGTTTACTCCTTATATTAACTCAACTTAAAATAAGACATGAATTCTTTAAAATTAATATTTAAATGAATTGTAGGTTGATCAAAAATAAGATTCTCTTGAACAAAAATTATATTAAATGAAATGTTAAAATCGCTTTCCTGTGAAAGTTCGAAATAAGACCCAAGAACTCCCTCCTTGACTTAAAATTAGGAACGAAAAGTTTACAATTCTAAACAAAACAAGGAAGAGTGCTATATTCTTCAGTCGCTTGTGGCATATTTAATCACGATGGATATTGGAATTTTTGATGTACCATGGAGCCGATGTTATTAACCGTAAAATTTTGTTTTGCCTTCGTTGGATTCTCTCTACATTGGAAGCTGAAGCAGTGCCCCATAACTGGATACCGTAACACCATATTGGCTTCAAAAGCGACTTGTATATTAAAAGTTTACAGTCTAGGCTAACTGTTGAGTTTCTGCCAATCAACCAGTGTATTTAAGATAACTTAAGTTTCATCTGAGTTAGCTTAAAGTCAATATGATGTTTCCATGTAAGCCTTCGATCAAGGTGTATACCAAGGTATTTCACTTGGGAATGTTGAGAAATATTTTGATTATTGATTCGAATTGGGGAACAAGTATCTCTTCTTAGGGTAAACGTTGTATGGACACACTTTTGCTCGTTTACCTTAATTCTCCATAAGTTCAACCACATTTCCAATTGTGTAATATGTTCTTGTAGATATCGGGAAGCCTCGTGAGGGTTTTCATGCATACGCAATGTCAAAGCGAAAAAATTTTCTTAAAAAGTAGCACTTTCCCGGACATTTTCGGGGAAAAAGAGGACAGATAACAACCCTAGTTAATATGGTTGTTATTTTTTTTCATATGTCTTGCTTTAAATAATAATTTTTTATTCAATTTAAGAACTTTGTACTTGATTTAAGATTTTTTACATATTTTAAGTCAATTCGTACTCAATTTAAAACACTCCAGGATTGGTTTTCTAAAGTAACCTTGTTTTCAGAGTGGTTTAATAAAATTTTAGTTCTATTTGTACTTAAAATTTTAAGTACGATTCGTACTAAAAGTAAGTGGAAAAAACGTGAATTTAGTAAAGCTTTTTTCTTTCGGTGTACTTACATTTTTAAATATTTCTTACAATTCGTTTTTATTTATTACATTTACATATTTATAACAAAAATTATAAATCAAACAAAAAGATTTAAAAAATATTTGTGAAACAATTTTTCAGAGAAACTTCCAAAATGTCTAAACGAATTCGTTACAAAAAGTCTGAATTTCGACAACATACCGAAACGTCTTAACGAATTCGGTGCGATAAGTCTGACTTTAGAAAAAATCGAAACATGGTGTTTTTTGGAGGGTATGTACATATGTATGCATGTCGAGCCTTATTTTCGATTTTATCGTAAGCGACATGTTATCGAAAATAGACTTTTTTGTTGAATTTGAAATTTTATGGGCCTACACATAGTTTAGAATTATCAAAATGGCTAAATTAATGATAACTTTTAAGATACATGTTGTACAATTTTATCGTAAGCGACTATTTACGTGCAAAAACAAATTTGAATAGTTATATAAAAAAACGATCTCCTGAAAAATTTAATTTTTGTCGCTCACGATAAAATCGAAAATAAGGCTCGATGTATTTTACAATATTTTGAGGTATATACGTATTGAAGTATCTATGTTTTTAACAAAAATATGTGTATCCATATTGCTCAAAAATATCGATACTTTTTTTCCCATTTGCCCATCTGTAATGCAAACAACTACTTACTTACATACATGGGTTATTGCTAACGTGACCATTTTCTTTTGTAACTCAAACCGGGACACCGCAAAATAATTTTTAACCAGTACATTATTGATACTCAAAACTTTTTTTAAAAAAGTTCCAAATTCAAAAAATATACGTTTAGCGCAAAATTAAGTAAAATTGTTCTAATAAGCGCTAAAACGGGGTAGTTTTAAAATGTTTCTGTTGTAATTCAAAAAATCAAAAACATTTTTGTAAAATAATTTATTAAAAAATAGATAACTATCATGAGATCAATACATTACAATAAGGTGCATATAAAGTGTACATATACATAACGTGACCATTTTTTTGTAACTCAAACCGGGACACCGCAAAATAATTTTTACCCAGTTTTTTTACACTACCATTTTTGAAATCTTCAAGTGACGAACAAGATATATAAATTTTAGACAAGTTGCATTTATTAAATTAAACGCATTTCACAGTATTGGAAGAAAGAAGTTGTTGTTAAAACAAATTTATTTAAATTAAAATCTTATTTTAATCTCAAACATTTATTACTTTTTAAAGAATTAAAAAACCTTTTTCATAGCATACGTGTTAAAAAAAACTTAACAAAAAAAAAATAATTCAAGTTTAAATTATACAAATTTTCCTACTTTCAATTTTGTACCTTCTATTAATTTTTTAGCTAAAATAAAAATTAGTCTATTTAATTTGTGCTTTGTTTTTTTAAGGAAACAATTTTTTTTCTTCATTGGTACAAATATGTATTGCAAATTGAGTTAAAAGTATTTTATAAAGAGTAATGCAACAGAAAAGTTGTTATTAATATAAAATTTTCAAACATGTTTATTATGCTACAGGAAACCGGAACAAATTCCCATTTTAAAGCTACCTTCCGGGACACCGGGACGGTGAAGTGGAAATCGGGACTGTCCCGCCGAAATCGGGACGGATGGTCACATTAGTTATTGCAAATGAGACTTTAAATAAACGACAGTTAAGCAGCAATTAATTGCTCTATAAATTCCTCAAAAATTGCACAAAATAATTGAGGGTTTTCCTAAAGGCACTTTTGAAGATGAACATAACAGGGGTGTAATTAACTTAAAAACACATTATCTAGACTTTTTTCTTTTTGCGCTTGTGCTTGGAAAATACCTGAACAAGCACTAATCACATGTATTGTAAAACATTATTTAATATTTAACCTTGATCGTTAATACGGAATCTTCTATTGTACTACAAATAACTACTTAATAAGCTCTCACATTGTTTCCACTAATGTATGCGTAATATATGACTTTGTACCTGATTAAAAAAGGTCATGACATTTTTCACACCTGGAAGATTTTTCATGCAATAAACAGATTCTCCGAAAATATTTTGAAATTTAATATTTTTTCTGCAGCTAAGTTAATGCTTTATTAAGTTAATTGTTTTATTATGTTACGCGATACACGTGTAGTATGTAGAAATATGAGGTACGAAAATTTTATGACTTGTAGCTTCTTTTGACGATTCTACAAGATATGTGCATGTACATATTTATGTACATACATACATACTCGTAAGTACATACATACTTATGTATGTGCATATGTATGTCATTATGTATAACACGCAAGGTTTAAGGTTGTTTAAGGATTTTTTTTATGTTCAATGTGTCAATGCCATTTTAAACCAATGTGTTTATTTTTAAACATTTACAAAATTTAAATCAACAGATAAAATTATGCGAAATATTATTTAGGAAAAAAAATTCGTGTGACTAGTTGAATTCATCGTTTTAATTTTAGGTACATTGGCTGGAAAATGACTAGTGAGAAATGCTTTGGAAATATTAATCACTTATTATTAAATTCCTGGAAGTCTATGCAATCGTTTTTTCGCTATTCACACTGACGTCACGAATGCGACGTCGACATTCATATTCATGTCATACTGACACTCATAAATCACATCCGTTTCATCAGAAAAATACTTATGTATACTACTTACACTGATTCAGCTCAATCAACTCGTCCATATACACACGTTTGTATATTTCAAAGTGGTATGTTTGAATTAATACAATACAAAAAAAAAAACAATAAATAAAAAAACAACAGAGCAAACACATAACCTGATAATGAGAACTTTAATGTTCGTATGCGAAGTTTGCATTAGGAATCACACTTATTTTCATCTTCCATAGACATTGAGTAAAGTAGAGTCGTAAACAACAACGGCAAAAATGTTGCTAAGTATGCGTTCGATGCGCACTTCAAACTTTCGAGTGGATTTAATTCATACATGCATATGTACCAGAAATTATAAGTACGGTGACCATTCTATTCTTTTATTATTATTTAGAAGTACTGTATAAATTATTCATTAGGAAAAACCGTTGAAATATTCTGTATTTTATTTACTGTATTTGTTCTGTATTTTCATGACTCATTAAAAAATTAATTTAGTTTCTGCAACAATTGATTTTAAATAAGTTTAATACAGTCTTCCTCAATATATCAAATGTAATCATATATAATAAAATAAATTATTTTTATTTAACACTTTTTTATAAAAATTTTGATAAAATAATAATTTACAAATTCAGCAGAACATCACCAAAAGCAGAAGTAAAATCGCCAAAATTGTTTTTTTTTTAATTTTTCTCATCTGAATTCAAAACACATTGATCACTATAATTAATATAAGAAAAAATCGTCAAAATTAATTTGTTTTAATTTCTCGCAGACGAGTTTTGGTAGGACCCTACAACATACTATTTTCCTGAATTACAAAAATTTTGATGTTCAATTTTGTTAAAAAAATTAACAAACAAATAAATTTATTTATGGCTAGAAAAATCGCCATACCAGAAATTATGGATGCCACTTGTTTGGCAAGAAGAAATCGCCACGTTTGGCAAGAAATCGCCATATCTGACAGCCCTGGGGGCAAATTAAGGCACTCGATACCGTTCGAAATTTTAAAATATTTCCATATAAACTCAATTGAAATATTTCGAAATTTCGTTCGTTAACGAGTGTCGTAATTTGCCCACTGGTGACAAGGTGTATTTTAAAATATAAGTATATATAGATGGGGAAAAATATCTTTATATCGATATTTGCGAAAATAAATTTTAATTCCTATTTTTTTATTATTCATTCGGAGCCTGTTAGTTTGTCTGAAGATCGATATCATCCAACGATTGAAATTAGCTATTCCATTTTATCCGAAAATAAGCTGAAGCTTCAAAAGCTTGTCAAGTTTTTTGTTTTAAACGAACTAACTACCGCTTACTAAACGACTTAATAAGAAATACTTGCTGGAATGATGTGTTCAATATTCCCATAAATAACAATTCGGATATTGATACTATTATCACCATATTTTATGATAAAATCTATTCATTTTTTGAAACTTGTATTCCTAAAGAATTTGTTAGCAATTCAGTTGGCCCACTATGGAATTCGAAGCAACTATCACGTCTTAAAAACATCAAAAACAAAAATTATTGCTGACTACATAAAATATTCAGTTATTCGTTCTGAATATAATCTGCTCAACAACTCTAATATATAAGAATTATATACATATATTTTATGCATTTGTTAATTCTAAGAGAAGATCTAGCGGTTATTCATCAGTTATGAAATTTTGCAATCAAGAATCCAGTAACGTCGATGTCATATGTGATATGTTTGCTGATTTTATCGCCAGTATTTATTCTAATGCTGTTTATGATGACAGAAATGGATCCTCTTACGTGGTTGCATCAAATCAAGCAATATCTTTTCCTACACTCAATAGTAATGACATATTGTTTAACTTAAAAAACCTCAAGATGCCAATTAGTCATGGTCCTGATGGAGTTCTAAGCTGCGTTTCAATTCAATGTGCCGAATCATTAGTTACACCTTTAACATTATTATTTAATATCTCGATACACTATGGATATTTTCCTGTTTTTGGAGAGATTCGTATATAATACCTTTATATAATTCTGGTAACAAATCCGATATTACAAACTATAGAGATATTGCTAAATTAAGCGCGATTCTGTAACTGTTTAAAAATTAATTGCAGATTTCCTCTGTCACCAGACTGCATCTTTAATGTCACCTTATCAACATTGTTTTAGAAAGGGCTGTTCAACTACGACTAATACTCTGCACTCAACATCTTTAGTCAATTCTGCTTTTATACTAAAGAAACAAACTGATGTTATTTATACGGATTATAGCAAAGCATTTGATAAAGTCAACCATCATCTGTTTCTTGCTAAACTGGATCAATTAGGAGTAACTCGTGGGAGCTTAAACTGGTTAAGTTCATATTTAATTGGCAGAAAGGAAACCATTCCTTTTAATAATAGTAGCTCTAAGTACATATGTATATGTTTCATCTGGTGTTCCCCAAGGCAGCCATATTGGGCCTATTCTGTTTTCTTTGTTTATAAATGATCTGCCAAACATCATAAATTTGCTTATGTACTGATGTATGCTGACGATGTAAAAATTGTTTACTCCTTTAATAATTTTATCGAGCACATTAATCTTCAAAGTGACCTTAACAACTTTTTTAAATGGTGCAAACTTAACATGATGGGTCTCAATTTAAAGAAATGTAAATGTATGCGTTTTTCCAGAAGTACTATAATTGCTGCTAACTACTATCTGGGAGGTCATCAGCTAGAGTTGGTTGATTGGAATATTTCCAAGATCAAGAAATGAATCAACAAAATCAATTTTGGGTCCAGTAATAGGACCCAAAATTGTGTTTTGTTCCTCATATTACGATGACAGTGAATAAAGCTAGAAACGTTCTTGCCTTTATAAAGAGATGGGCTAAAGAATTTTCTAACCCCTACATTACGAAGCAGCTGTACTTGTCTTTACTTAGACCTATTTTAGAATACGGATCAATCATATGGAACCCTTATTACAATATTCATAATATTCGTATTGAATCTGTCTAAAAACAATTCTTGTTGTTCTGTTTACGTGGTCTCCAGTGAAATTTCACAACAAATTTTCGTTCTTATACCAGCAGACTGACTCTAATAAAACTACCTACTCTAAAAAGTCGTCGTACAATGTTAAATGTAACTTTTATGATTAACCTTATTAATGGTAATATTTGCTCTGAATTTCTTTTAAACTCTGTTAAATTTAATATTCCTTGTCGTAGTACTCGTCGTTATAATCCTCTTGTTACCAATCTTTGTAGATCAAATTATGCAATTGCTGATCCTATTACAAGATTATGCCGTCAATACAATTATTTGTCAGAAATTGTCGATTTTTTTTTAAATTATAATATCATTAAGCACAAAATTATTGTTTTTCTTAATTAATAAGTTATAAATCACTAAATAAACAAATACAAATTTACGAGTATCGGGTTTCGATTCTTTTAAGAGCTATATAAACTTTAACCGTTTTTTAACTGTACGATATTCGCATCACTGATGCGAAGAAGAAAAGAAAAATTTCATAATAACAGCCAACGCGCATCTATTAGGGCACACCACAAAGCCAGGTGACTCTTATTTGTAAATTATTATAAATTAGGGTTGTAATCCGTCCTGTTTTTCCCGAACAATGTTCACTTTTCAGGATCTCTGTCCTCGGAAAAAATTAGCGTTCGGGAAAGTCCTAATTTTTAAGAACAATTTTTCAGATGGTATTTATTAAAAACTAAACTAAAAAGGGTTATTGGGTATCTAGTTTATCTTATAAATAACACTGTTCATGAGGGTTGTAGTATGTTATTGTAAGACGAAGAATTTTTAAGATTTTTTAAAATTCGATAGATTTGAGTAAAAATGGCCAGAATAATATACTTATGTACATATATAGTACGTATCTTTAGGCTAGAGTTCAAAATCTGTATTTTATGAACAAATAAGACATTTTAACGGCAACATTTGCGTTCCCGGTATCAATGCGTAGTGAATGTAAGAAAGGGGAATAAGACTTGTAAATCTTGAAAATTAATTAAAATTCTGAAATAGTAACAAATACACATTTGGGGTTTAAAATTAAATGTTTGAAAGTTTTTAAATATTTTAGGTGACATGGAAAAAATTATTTAGTATATCATCACCACAAAATTTACTGTATGTGAATCAAAGAAGTTATTACACATGGAAAAAAAATTTTTGCAGGGAATTATTGTTATTAATCGTGGACATTATTTATTATCCTATAATAAATTATTTATAACTTTTAATATACAGTAATTCTCGGATAAATGCGTTTGTGAAAATGTCTAAATCCCAACGCATTTAAACGACAAACGCTTTTAAAAAAACACGGTTAAGTGCGTTACCGGCGCATTTAAAAGAATCATTGTTATTTGCATTACCAACGCATTTAACAAAATTCCCTCTGAAGTGCGTGCTTCAAAACCAAGTTCTACTCCTTTTCATACTTACTAAAAAAAAAACAAAAATATGTTTAAATATTAGAGATCATCGATTTCCTATTTGTTATTCAATTTAATAAAACAAAAAAATAAAATTATTTTAAAGTAAAACATAACAATTCAAGCAAAACATCTTAAAAAATAAAAACAATTTGACAAATTGAGCTTTAAGGCAATAGATTTAAGTGCATGTGCATGTAAAATAAATTGTACGTCAAAGAAACGTACATACGTACGTATGTCTGATATATACACATGCATACATTTTACAAGAAAAGCAAAGCTTTTCTAGTTAATCTACTTTTTTTTAAAAAAGTCACTTATTTTTGTCTGCATAAAGTTTCCAGATTTTTTTTTCAAAAAGTATTCTTCCATTTCGTCTAATTCGTGCATAAATTTGTTATCTGGCATAAAAGTCTTACGAAGAACATTAACCGACTTCAAAACATCCAGAACAGAGTAATCTTCTATAGGATCATCAGTTTCCTCTTCTTCACTAGATAAAAGCACTTCGTCATGATTAATATCCGCAATTATTTCTTCATCGGTTAGCTGGCCAAAGCAGGGTAAATCATCATCAAAAGTTAAAAAATGCTCATATTCTTGTGAAGATTCGTAAGTCTCCGGTGCTTCAACTATTTCAATTAGTTCCTCTTGTGGTTCGCTTCGATTGTCAGAACCGTTATCAAACTTGCACTAAAAATAAAATCTTTAATAAAAAAACTGTCAATGACAGTGTCAAAATGTCTTACTTTTCTGAAACAGTTTTGAATGCAACTTGGTTTTACCAGCCACCAAGCACGCTTTATTAAATGCAAGGCTGTCAAAAGAGTAATACTTTTTTTAAAGTCATCAATAGTTTTTCCACCTTCGACTGCCGCCAATTGCCGCCGAATTATATTTTGACGATAATATGCTTTAAATGATCTAATTATTCCTTGGTCAAGAGGCTGTGCTATTGGTGTTGTGTTAGGAGGCAAATATTCCACTAGAACATGAGATAAATCAGTCTGCTTGTGGGGAGCAGCGTTATCAATAAACAAGATTACTTTGCGATTCTTACGAGCCATTTCTTCATTGAACGAAAAAAGGATTTTCTGCAATATTTCTTGTGTCATCCAGGCCTTCGGTTGTGAAAAATATTTGAGTGGCAATGTTTTATTCTTAAAGCAGCGAGGATTTCTTGGTTTCCCTATTACAAACACATTTTTGTATTCACCGGTTGCATTGCAGATAAATGTAATCGTAATTCTTTCTTTAGAGCTTTTAAATCCCTTAATTTGCTGCCTCTTACTGGTAAGAGTTGAAGTTGGCAAAGCTTTAAAAAGCAAACCACACTCGTCAGCATAAAACACATTTTCCGGCTCGTAATTTTTTAAAATATTTGGAAGCAGCTCTTGAAATGCACTAGCTCCAACATCGTCGGCAGAGGAGCCTTCTCCATGTATTTTTTTTAAAGTAATGCCATTACGTTTCTGCTAACGCCATAGCCAGCCTGTATTTGCGGTAAAATTTTGTTTCATTTGAACAGCGAACTGATTTGCCTTTTCCATAACCATGGTACCTGAAACAATTGCGCCCGACTGCCGCATTTGGTTAAACCAAAGAAAAACTGCCTGTTCTATTTCAGGGTAATTGCTTTTGCGATCCCGTTTGGCGCGCACGTTACTTGTTTTACACTTTTCCAACAATACCTTTTCATTTTGAATAATTCGATTTACAGTTGATCGCGAACAGCCGTATTTTTTGCATATTTCGTCTTTAGAAATTTCTTTAATTTCTGCACAAATCTGAATTTTTTGTTTCAACGATAGCTGCACTTTCTTCGTAGACATTGTGATGAAAACTAAATGATTGTAAACAAATATAACATGCTTGCCAAACTTGATGATTTATTTTCATTTTGACGTTTTTTTCGGTTAGTTTATTAATTTTAATATGTGAAATTTTTAAGGAAACAATTTACAAGGTTGTCAATTTTAAATTCAGTTTGTGCATTTAACCGTGAAAGTCTGCATGATAAATAATTTATTTTTATAAAATATACGACCTATATATGAGTGAAACGCAGTAAAGCGGGATTCATTTAACAGAAAAATATTTGCACAAATTAAATAGATCGAGGGAAATGTTAGCTTTGACAACTATTTAAGCGTGAAACCCTCTTAAGCGTGGCGCATTTATCCGTGAAACACTGTATATTAGAACATATCAAATTTCATTAACTATATGTATAACACTTAGCTTTCTCTTAACCAAACAGGAGAATCAAAAATATTACTTTATTAAGTTAATTCAATAACACTATGTTAATTTATATGTTTGATAACAGAGAAATCTTAAAGCATTACATGTATATAAAAAAATAAACAGATAGCTACATACATACAATGGTATGTATGTACATATGCTCGTACATACATATTTATGAACCTTCACGGCACCAATATGCAATAAAATTTCTTTGGTTCAAAATTCAACAGCAAGACCAAAACAAAACAAACAAACCGATTATGAATGAAAAAGTGCCAAAGAAATTATCAATGAAATAGCAAGTACATATTTATGCATACATATATATAAAAAAAATACTATAGTATAAAAACGATGAAAAAAAAATTTGATTATGACTTACAGTAGAGTCTCGATTCCAACGATGCTGAAGGCCTTCTGCTTGTTGTCTTTGGATTCGATTTACAAATCGTTTTAAGGTATAATATTAGTTTTATAATTTGTAAACAAAAAGTTTTAAGGATTTTAAATTTCGGTTGGGTTAATAATATTAGTTATAAAAAAAATTAAATTTTTAAATTTGAATGAGTTAGTTAGTATAAGGTTAGTTATGGGAGACAGAAATTCAGTGAGGTAAATTAATTTTTTCTTTTGATGGTTTGTGGTTAGATTCAATGCTGGTTCTATATATCGTTAACATTTAGTTTCAAGGCGACTTTTAGTAAGTGGGTAAATTGTATTAAGGCTTAGAAGAAAGTATAATCTGGTTAGACAATTTTATCCATTATGATGTTTAAGATTTTCTCTGTCCAATTTATAAAGAAGGCTTAATGCGTGATGTGTTTGGAGTTGTTTAGCTGGTTTATGGGGTCGTAACTGTTTAGGGATGTTGATTGCAGTGTTCTGTTGGGCTGATGATGAGACTTCGTAAACTAATTAAACTATTGTTGACCTGATTCTCTCGATAGCAGGATAATACCACCAAAGGCTTCTAGCCGAGATTTAACCTCACGCCGACTGTCCTTGTATAGACGATTCCCTTTTATTTTAATTTCCTCTTTCCTCGTTTTGCTTAAGCCCAAACAAGGAAAAATACGTGTGCCTCTCGAGGGCCTTGTGGGTCATCAACGTGTTCCCCAACTCTCCTCGCACGAGGTTAATGTCGCTCGATACAACAAGGAATTTCTTTAGCGGAGCTTGCTGTGTATTTTTTTATATTTATACAAAGGTATAATACACACTAGCAAATTTTTTTTTTTTTGGTTTTCTTATTTCCACAAAAAAAACGTTTTATTGTCTAAATGACGACTGAACTGTCTCGCTGCCAAAGTTGAAAAGGATCGTAGCGTGGTCTTTAAACAAAAGGTAAAGCTCACTTTGCAAACTCAGTACTCCATTCAGTTATATCATGTATGCTTATATTTATTTTTGTTGCTTGTTATTGTAAAGCTTTTATTTGTCTCATAGGTAAACGTGAACGCCAAAAGAAAACAACAGTATGAAATCTGTTCAACACTTTATTCGTCATCATGTATATCTATTGATAATAAAGTATACATGATCGAATTTGCTGAATAGAGCAAAGAAGAATAAAACTAGAAACAAAAAAAAATTCTGCGAACTGGTGTAAAAAAAAAACTTAAGTAGTGTCAACTGGAGTAGCGTTGTATTTGTTGGTATCGTAAAGGAAGTATCCTCGCTGTCAAATGCCGTTCTTAAGTGTAGCAGGGATTTGAGACGTGCATAGTCAATGAATTTATAAGAAATTCCAGGAAAAGTCTGAGTAATATGTAACCCATATAAATATATATATACACATACACACACTTATATACATATACATATATATATATATATAGGTGCGTGTGTGTATATGTATGCATTATCCGCATTGGCATATAAAAAAAGGAAATTGTATGAAAAAAAATGTCTCGGAAAAAAAAAGAAAAACTAATTGGCTCATACTATCCGAAGAAGATGTTAAGTACCAATGGGATATACATACTTTATAATAAAAAAAAATTACTGCATATTAATACATTACAAAACAGCTTTTGACGAATTCGTGGTACAATGAGACTAAAGCTGAAGACAAAACCAATAGAAAATAGGCGCTTTCCTTGCCAAGTGTGGACAACTTTTGTTGTTGCAATGAACTGAAGATGTCCGAAAAAAAATCTTATTATGGGGTATATAAGTTTTGGCGCTCGAAGAAAAAAAACTGTGGTAATGTAAAATCACTTGCCCTAACTAGGTGAAAAAATATATTTACGTTTGCAAAAAAAAAAATGTACTAAATAAGCTATCAAAGATTCCGCCGGTTAGGGGAAATGTAGTTTATAATTTATATATTTGAGTACCGGAGTCAACAATAGCATTGACTCAAGAAAAGATAAGTAACTGAATTCGCTACGATCGAATGTCCTTAGCATGAAATTTCCCCAAAGGTTTACCATTAAGGTCTTCCAAATCGTAATTAGACGTACCATGTTTAGCCTTAACTCGTGCCTTTTCAAACTGATTTGCTAATTTACGGTTATAATGTTCAACTGCCTTTGATTGGGAAAAGTTTCTTCTATATACAATTTGTCCGACGTCAAAATTAATAGGCCGTGATCGGAGATTATAATATTTGACTTGTTGTTCATAGGATTTTCGTAGGTTTTCTTTAGCCTTTTCTCTTAATATTTCAAGCTTTTCGTCTGTATTTAACTCTATGGGGGTGTCTAGTAAATGGAGTTTGCGTAAGAGGGAATACGTTTTCCCATGCGTTAACATGTTTTGGCCAAACAAAAGAAAATAGGGGGAAAATCCTGTACTATTATGTATTGAGCTCCGTAGCGCACAGCTTATTGCGGATAACTCCTCATCCCAATTTTTTTGAGACGGCTTTACGTATGCTCTTATCGCTGCTAGTACGGACCTATTCACTCTTTCACTAGCGTTTGCCTGTGGTGCATAAATGGCAGTAAAGTTGTGAAAAACTCCATATGCATCTAAAAATTCTTTGAACAATTTGCACTTAAATTGTACTCCATTATCGGTCGTTATGGACTCAGGGACTCCGAATATATGAAAAATTCGCTTCTCCAAAAATTCAATAATAATATTAGAAGTGAATTTTCTTATGGGCTCTAGAAAATGAAATTTGGATAAATGTAATTGTACTGGACCAATTATTATTCCGATATTTCCAGAAGAAGATCGGGGATATTGTCCCAACAAATCTATGTAAAGTTTTTGAAAAACACGAACGGAAGTATATGGCTATCCCATCGGTGGTCTTAAACATTTGTTTGATGCTTTAGTTTGCTTACAAATTTCGCAGAATGCAACATAATTTGCCGTCTGTGTTGCCATTTTAGGCCAAAAGAAATTTGTTTTAAGACGACGCAATGTTTTGCCAACCCCACCATGTGCACCCAACGGATGATCATGTGCTCTTTTTATTAGGTCATTAGTCATTGAAGTTGGCACCCAGAGTTTCCAGCAAAACTGTTCTTGCAACTCATCACCAGATGCAAACTCAGTCCGCTTATACACAAAATCATCTACAATTTTTACATCGGGCAGATATTGTATTTTGGAATTAAGATTTTTAATCAGCGAATTTGAATTTGAATTCTTCTGCTTGCAAATTTATTTCGACAGAACTATTGATTTCAGATATAAAAACAGACTCTACGTCTCTTACCATAACTTCCTCGTTATTTTCCGAATGTATTCGCGAAAGTGAATCAGGCACTATATTTTGGCTACCTTTTCTATGACGGATTGTAAAGTTAAAGCCTTGCAGTTTTAAGGCCCATCGAGTCAGTCGTCCGTTTAAGTCTGTCTGATTCATGAGGCACTTCAACGAGGCGTGATCTGTTATAATTTCAAATTCGTGACCTTCTACGTAGGCACGATATTTTTTTATAGCCATGATTGCGGCAAGACATTCCTGCTCAGAAACGGTATAGTTTTTCTGTGCAGGTGTTAACTTATGGCTCATAAACGCGATTGGTACTTCGTCCATGTCATCGTTGCGCTGGGATAGAACCGCCCCTATCCCATATTGACTCGCATCGCATTGGATGGAGAACGGACGTGAGAAGTCAGGGTTATGAAGTACCGGTGCCGAAGAAAGAGATTGTTTGAGGTGTTCAAATGCATCTTTTGCTTTTTCGGACCAGTTAAATTTTCTGCTCTTTTTCAACATGTCCGTCAAAGGTGCGGTCAGGGTGGCAAAGTTTCGGACAAAACGGCGATACCAGCCACAAATACCTAAAAAACGTCTGAGCTGTCGTACGGATGTTGGTAAGGGAAATTCTCGGATAGACTGAACTTTGTCCGGGTCTGTTTTAATCGTGCCTTGGCCGATTATGTGTCCTAAATATTTTACCTCCTTAAGGAGGAATTTACTTTTTTCTATATTTATTGTCAATTTGGCTTTTCGGATACAAACTGCAATTTCTTGTAGAAGTACGACATGTTCATCAAAGGTTTCCGTAATAACGAGCAAATCATCTAAATACACAAAGACTTGATGACGCAATTGGGATGGAATCACTTTGTCCATAAGTCGTGACATCGTCTGTGGCGCGTTACACAATCCAAAGAGCATAGTGACGAACTGATACAAGGGTCGACCAGGTACAGTAAAAGCCGTCTTCTCCCTTGACCTGTCATCCAATGGAATTTGCCAGAAGGCGTCCTTTAAGTCCAGACTCGTGATGAATCTTGCTTTTGGGAGCCTGCTAAAAATTCCATCGATGAGAGGCAAGGGATAAGCGTCCTTAACCGTAACGCTGTTGACCTTTCTAGCATCCAGACATAGTCTGACCTTACCAGGTTTCTGCACCAGAGTCACAGGCGATGACCACGGACTATGGGATTCTTCTATGACTACTAGTTGCAGCATTCTGTCAACTTCTGCAAAAAGAAGTTTTTCTACTGCTGGGGATATAGAAAAATGCCTTTGCTTTATTGGTTTATGATCTCCTGTGTCTATGTGGTGACATACCAGAGATGTTCTACCCAATCCTTCTTTTGCATATTTTTTTTTTTTTTATGCATGTTTTTTTATTTATTGTATCTTCATATATGAACTAACAATAAGTATTCAAATCTTAAATCTAACATATAATTAATAGGCCCGACCAATGCCAGACCTAACTAAGTGATAGTTGTAAATAATACATAAGTAGTGATAAGCAAAAAAAAATAAAAAATTTCAAGCAACTTCATTCGGAGTGTTTAGTATTAGAGCCCTTGTATCTCTCTTTTTTAAGCGGATGTGTCCAGTAAAGTTCAAAATATTACGAGCAAGCGGATTAGGATGTGACTCGAGTTTCGTTAGATATTTGCCTGCGTATTTTGCAATTTCTTCAATCACTAGTGGCATATTTAAATCACGATGTATATTTGAATTCTTAATGTACCATGGAGCAGATGTTATTAACCTTAAAATTTTGTTTTGTCTTCGTTGAATTCTCTCTACATTGGAGGCAGAAGCAGTGCCCCATAACTGGATACCATAACACCATATTGGCTTTAAAAGCGACTTGTATATTAAAAGTTTGCAGTCTAGACTGAGTGTTGAATTTCTGCCAATCAGCCAATGTACCTGAGTTAATTTTAGTTTCATTTGAGTTAACTTATAGTCAATGTGATGTTTCCATGTAAGCCGTCGATCGAGGTGTATACCAAGATATGTCACATGTGAATGTTGAGGAACAACTTGATTATTAATCCGAATGGGGGAACAAGTATCTCTTCGTAAGGTAAATATTGTATGGACACACTTTTGCTCATTTACCTTAGTTCTCCATAAATTTAACCATAGTTCCATCTGGCTAATGTGTTCCTGGAGTTTTCGGCATGCCTCATCAGGGTTTTCGTGCATACTAAAGCAGGCGGTATCGTCGGCAAATGTAGAAGTGTGGATACTACTGCTCACAGGCATATCACAAGTATAAATCAAATGTAAAAATGGCCCCAGTAAACTCCCCTGTGTCACACCGGATGAGATAGTTTCAGGCATACTCATAAAGTGTCCTTCCACAACTGTAAATTTTCGTGCAAGAATGTAACTTTCGAAAAGATTTAGAATGTTTATTGGTAAGTATGTATGTCTTCAATTTCAAAATCAGGCCTTCATGCCACACTTTATCAAATGCCTGAGAAACGTCAATAAACAGGGCAGAACAATATTTCTTTTCCTCAAATGTTTTTCTGATAAATTGAACCAATCTATGCGTTTGCTCAATGGTGCTATGCTGGCTTCTAAAACCAAATTGATGGTCCGGGATGCACCCATTATCAGTTAAAATTGAAGACAATTTTGCCATGAGGAGCTTTTCAAAAAGCTTTGACATTGTTGACAGTAAACTTATTGGCCTATATGACTCAGCCTTGGTAAGATCTTTACCTGGCTTTGGAATCATTTTAACCTTGGCAAGCTTCCAGCAGTCTGGATAATACTCCAGTCGTAAAATGGCATTAAAAATTAATAACAGGATTCTAATTGCAGTACGAAGTAACTTAATCAGCATCTGGTTACTAATTCCATCCATACCGGCAGCTTTTATCGGGTTGAGTTCGGCAATTAGTTTTTGTACATCAAACATCTTAAATTTTAAGGGTCGAGGGGGTAGAGCAACTACACTCGGCAAATCAGCAACACCGGTACATGTCTTTGGTGTAAATACGGATTTTAAATGCTCAGCAAATATATAACCTTTTTCAGTATCGCTTTTTGCCCAACCTCCGGTAGATGTGCGCAGAGGTGGCTTAAACTCAACGGGTGTTTTAAGCTTTTTAGCAGCGCGCCACAAAGAGTAATTAGATGCTGGTGTGACATCAAGCCCTTCCAGATAATTTTTAAAAGATGCAGTTTTTTCAGATGCAAGCAACTCTTGGAGTCTTTTAGTGCACTCTTTAAATCTGATTTTGTGTTGAGGTGATCTGTGCTGTTGCCATTCCCTTCTAGCTCTTCTTTTTTCACGTACGAGATGTTCAACGTCTGTAGAATAAATTTTATTGTACACAGTATGCGGATGAGAGGTAGTGGCATGTTCAGAAGCTTGTTTAATATTCTCGTTAAGATTTGCAATGTTCGATTCAATATCATTGGGTGATCTTAGCGTAATATTTTCTGTGCAATGACTACTAAGATATTTTTTGAATCCCAGCCAATTAACACGATTTATCATCTTGACATATGGGTGAGGTAAAGCGCTTCTCAGTGGGCTACAGATTGTAATGATCGTGGGAGAGTGATCGGACGAGAGATCTAGGGAAGCTTCAACGTGGATTAATTCCCTAGAAATACTTTTTATGACGCCGAAATCTATAACATCCGGAATTTTTTGTATGTCCGTAGGCCAGTAAGTAGGCTCCCCACTCGAAATAACATCCAAGCCCATTTTTGAAATTGTGTTGAACAACGCCCTACCTCTAGGCGTAATAAGACGCGAACCGCAGAACGTATGCTTAGCATTGTAGTCGCCAGCTGCTACGAAACAAGGTCCAAGAGATTTGTAGAACTTCTCGTATTGGTCCTCAGTGATTGAAAATCTGGGAGGGGAGTAAATTGAAGATATCACGAAATTTGTACAAAAATTTTCAATGCAGATATTTGTTGCTTGTAGATGTTCTTCACAAATGTTGTCAAGAATATAGTGCTTGAGTCTTGACTTTATTAGAATTGCTGATCCACCGCATGCTCTCCCTCTAGGGTCCTTTGTATCATATAAAGTGTAGCCATTCATTTTAAAGAGGCTTCTAGAAGTCAAATGAGTCTCAGAGACCAACATTATATCAATATTTTTTTCCGTAAGGAAGTGCTCAAGTTCATTTTTATGTTGGCGAATGCCGTTTGCGTTCCAGAAACATATTTTTAACGTGTTCATGGCTTGTTAATTAATGCTTGAAGCAGAGTTTTCTGCATTCTCAGCATTTCTTGCATCATGGTAGTCATATTTGTTGTAAAGTTGTTTATAGTTAGCACCAGATTCTCAATAGTAGCTTCAAGGCGACTAAAGTTAAAGCTTGAATTTGCATTCGTTGAATTATTTGGCGGTGAAATATTTTGTGTGGGGATAGAACTAGCCTTAGCAGCATCGGCATACGATACACGTGAAGTAGCTGGTTGGCTCACTTGAGCAAAAGTGGCGGAGTACGCGTTTAATGGTTGAGCTGGAGCTAATTTAGGTTTTTGCACCATAGCCTGCTTGACGAAAGAGTACACAGGACATCCTCTGTAGTTAGCGGTGTGATTACCTCCACAATTACTGCATTTTTTTTCCGCTTGATCTTTTGGTTTGGTACAACTTGCAGTACCGTGCAATTCACCGCAGATAACACACACTGTAGGTAAATTGCAGTAAGCTTTTGTATGGCCATATTCTTGGCAATTATGACACTGCACGGGACCTGCACGCTTATGTGGCTCTTCAACTGTGATTTTTCTGTATAAAAGGTATTTAAGGCTATAAATAGGATGAGTCTCGTTTTTTTTCAACTGTATATCATTTGGCTCCAGTTCAACACGAAATAGGGGTTGGGGTACTTTTTCTTTGTTAAATATGTTTGATACATTCTTTACCTTAAATCCCTGGAGGACTAGTGCATCTTTAATTTCTTCAGGGACAACATAAGAATCTATGCCCTTCAATACGATCTGCAGGCCTTTAGCGCTCTTAAGCTGGTATGTGTAGAAGCTTGTTTTATTTGTTTCAAATTCAGAAACCATTTTGCGGAAATCCTTTTCGTCATAAATTTGAATTTTCGTTTCATCGGTGTTGCCACGTTTTATTGGGACAATGTGTAATTTATTTTCACCAACGACCGAAATTAATTTTTTAATAAGGGCATTTGAATTTTTCTCTCTCAAGTAGATTGGTGGCGGCTTGAATGTTTTATTCGACGATGCCTCGGGTTTGTCGTTTTCATCTTGCAAAATTTTAAAACGGTTTTGGCGATTAATTGAGGATGCGCTGTTATCCCTAGACATTTTTGGAGCGGATGAAATTTTTGAAGAATTTGGGCTTCGCCCACGCTTTACCACGGTTATATATCTGTCCATACCGACTTGCACCTTTGGTTTTGAAATACTGTTATCTGTAGTGATAACTTTGTTAAGTGACGAATACGAGCCTGAAGGGGATGATATTACTGACTTATATGAAGAAGTACTAGGCAATTGTAATGTTAATGAATCACTACTATTTGGCATTGGACAAAGCGAAGTTGATCGCTGACGAAAAATTGGTTTTGCCGTTAAAAAAACACTTTCATTAGATTTATTATTTCTATTATTTTCATTAAGAGCTTCAGAACTCACAGTAAAATAGGCATTTCTGCCGTTAGAACTCACTTCATATTTTTTTGTATTTGAGGCACTCATACAGAGTATTCCTCAAGGGCACTTTTTGTTTTTTTTTGCTTACGGTTTTTTTTTGCTTTTGTAATTTATGATTGCTTGTCTGTTTTTGAGTTACTCGTATAGAGTATTCCTCAATGTCACTGTTTATATTTTTTTTTGTTTGCTTTTTTGTATTTGTTATTTCCACTATGTAAAAAATATTATCAAAGCAATAAAGCTTATTTATTAAAGTCACTATGTACCTATTACGAATAATATGTACTACGAATATTTTTTTGTATAATTTTTTGTTAGTTTGGTATGTAAGAAAAAATTCCGCTAATCGACTGTTCGCTATGAAGGTACCACGAGAACTCATATGACGGAAAGGAATTGATAGCAGCAGCCAGTCTAATTTTCTGATCCGGAGTTATGGAATGTGAATTCTCTTCCAGATCGACTTCATCAATATTTGCTCTTGAGAAGTTACTAATATTTTCGGTAAATAGATCTCTCGCTAGGCCAAAAGTTTTCACAAAGTCTACTCCTAAATATAAATTTTGTGTCAAGTGTGGAGTTATTAAAAAAGTAAGTGGTTTTGTTTCGTCTCGGAATGTTACTAAAGCGGTTACACTACCTACAGCCGAATGCTTGTTCCCATCAGCAGTTTTCAAAGTAATTTTAAATTTATTAAAAGTTTTATTTTTGTGTTCTAAAAACGCTCTGGCATAATCACCAGCCATACACGAAATGGTTGCCCCAGTGTCTATTAAGCCTAAGATAGATTCATCGTAAATACGCACCATAGTGTATGGACGTATATCATACTGATTTACATTTGAAATAATCGCCGAACAAAAATACTTGCGGCTTTTGAGAATTTTTTTTAAATAGTTTCTCAATCTTTTGGTGCTTCTTTTGACCTTTTTTTCACTGCAACGATTTCTTCAGCAAAAATTTTGGATTTGGCCTGATTATATTCTCTAAGTCTAACGTGGTAGGGTTTTAAATATCTGGGTACGAAAATATTGCTACTTTTGAATTCATCGGTTTGACATCCAAAAGACCTTACATTTGAGTTGAATGCGATTGAAATTGTTTTGGTTTGCTGTGGGTCTGGAAGTTTTTTGAAAATTGGCTGCATTTGACGCAATTGGGTTTAAACACATTTGTTGCCAGCCAGCCATAACAAAAAATCCTTCTGTCACTCAAACAGTCGTCATAACGATGTCCTTTTTCTCGGCAGTTCCAGCATATTATTTCTGTTATTTCGTCTATCTGAACGGATTCTTTTTCTATTAGGCCAGAGTCAATTTCGGATACGAATTTCCGAGGAGTGAAAGTTTTATTTGAGATTCTAATTCCTCATCAAGCATCTCATGCTTGCGTACAAATCCTTTCAGCGGTGATATAGAGACTATATTGAAATGTAATAGTTCTTTGCGCATCTCAGGTTTCAAGTTCCGCTTAACTATTTCGACTAGTTCAAATTCACTTATGGGGTCTTGCAGGCGATCAGTAATTTGTAAGATTGAGTCGTATTAAGAGTCGAATTTTTCACCCAATCTCTGTTTTCTACTACGAATTTAAATGCATATGTCGACATAAAATTTCAAAATCGCCATGTAAACTCTGACTGGTAAGCGCTTGAACTCTATAAATGAAATTATCAACTGATAATCCATCATCATCCTGACCACTTAACTTTATATGCCATCCTGATATAATATTGGTGACTTTTTCTGGAGAAAAATTGAAGTTTTGAGCAAAATTCGTTCTCCTAACGTTTGGACGATTACCAAAGTGTCTATTATCATTGTTATTGAAATTGCGATTATCAAAACTTTGTCTGGCAGTATCTCTATAAGCCATACTATTGTTATTTCTATGTTGTGAATTTTGATTAGTATTAACAGAATTTTCGATACTTGGTCTAATTGTAGAATTCGGGTTTATATTTAAGGATAACAACTGATTTTTTACAGATTCATTGATAAGAAACTCAAGGGTACTATCACTTACATTATGAAAATCACGGTTTGGTTGTGTGTTCTGACCCTGAGATACATTTAGTAAATTGTCTATCCTGATAGGATTATTATTGCGGGTAAAATTTGCGTTTTGTATCATTGTATTGTCTAGCAGACTACGTTTAGATGTTCCGTTTTGGAACGGAGTTTTTGGTATGGCGCCTTGATTGGTGAGAGAGTGGTTATTTGGAGATGGTATAGCAATCGTTTGTTTTTCGAAGTCTGCTAAAATGTTGTGGGACTTTAATTTGGTTTGCCTGCAGGCTTTCCCGCATAAGGGACAACCTTGAGTTTCCTTGAGTACGTTCACAATACATTCCTTGTGGAATACATGATTGCAAGGGGTAGAAACTATAATATCATCAATCTCATAGTCCTTTTTACAAACAGAACACTGCGGAATCTTATTGCTTTCTACCATCGCTGAAATATTTTCGTCACTGTGAACGATAGACATATTAAGAAAATTATAATAAAGTCTATGACTGTAATAACTGTAGAACTATTAGAAATATTGGGTAAGGTAGTGTGAGATGAAATAACCCGTCAAAATGTACGAAGAGAATGGAAATTTTGGAATTTGACGAATAAGGCAGTATAAAATACTATGAATCCCCAAAATAAAAGTGGACGACAGAGAATTATTATCAATTCACCTAAATCGTATATCCTATGCTTTTCTTTAGAACTACACACATATATCACACTGACTCTTAGAGTAAATTCTAAGATAACCTTTCAATTATTGTTGCACTTAACATAAAGGAATGAATATGCACCGTAAACAAAGTGGATTGTATAAGCGTTGTTGGTAATCTAATTACAATATTTCCAACTTTGCGCCAAGGCTATTTCATTCTTGGCTTAACCAAGTATAAATGACACGCACAATGTACAACAATAGCGGAAAGTGAATCTATATTATTATTTTTTGTGATGTGATGGTACGGTAGGGATCCCAAAAACGAGTTAATTGTTTGGTATAATATTAAAAAAAAATTATTGCTCTTAAATTTTTAATGTCTTAGGGCCCCACGTTGGGCGCCATTTTATGTAATGTTCTCGATGGGTTGCTTTTATGAAACTTTAACATTTTTTAAATTGTCAAATTTCCGAACGGAATTTTGGTCACCATATGAAACTGACGCACGTACTGGCTAGCTAACTAGATCGGGAGATAGGGGCAGGAATCGTGTTCCATGGGACTTAACACGAACAAAACAAAAAAAATATTACGTGCTTTTTCTATGCCCTGTAAGAAAAAAAAAATTACCAATATCACTAATAAATCCAGCTCCTCTTATCCATTTCGACGGGGTTAATTAGCCCAGATGTTGAAGGCTACTAAGGCTCATAACCCACCCAACCGTATGTTTTTTTATTCTAAGCCATTTAACGTGCAAAAAAAAAACCCTGTCACACTTTACCTTACCTACGTCCCTACAGTTCTACATTAAAAGAGAGTCACACTATCATTTTTTCCATTTCATATGGATGTATATTAGAACATATCAAATATATATTATATATATATATATATATATATATATATATGGATGTATATTAGAACATATCTCGTTCCTGCAGAATTCGTAGATAAGCAATTTGCTACGTTGGTTACAGGTGTGACCTAAACAGAATTAAAAAATGCCTCAGCTGATGATTCCAAGTCTTTCTTTATTGATTCTAACGACGAAGAACTCACTCATCTAGAAAAATAAACATGTTTAATAGGTAAAGTGGAAAAAATTTAATTTAATTTTATATGCTACAACAATTTGTATCGTTTATCTTTGATAAATTGACTCTACATATTTTAATTATCAACACCCGGTGTATTGAGTACTAATGAATTTTCTATTTTAAATGACAAATACACACAAATGTTCTCTTTAAATACAACTTTTTGAAAATATGAAATAAAAATGTGTATTTAATCTTTCATACGAAAATTAAGAATCAACAATTATTGTATTATAATAGACGATACAACTAGCTTATGAATTAAATATATAATACTTACATCGTTGCAATTGATCACAGGTATCAAATGTACTCTCACTATAGAGGAGTCAACAATTTCATAGCACTGCACTACAGAAGACATTTTTTAAAACAAAGATTTTTCTCGTGAAATTTTGCGTGGTTGTTAAGTTAAATTTCAAAAAGACACTGATCATCCTGCTTTGCAGTTTAAGTTTATATACGTGGGATCTTAAATCGTTTTATTTAATTAAAGTAAGCGATCGCATTCAATTTTACGAATCCTTTCGTAACTGCCATAAAGAGCTCTTAGAGCAATGAGAGCAGTTAGTTATTTTTTTACTAACAGGTAGATGTTACACTAACACAATATTATTTTAATCACTCCCATACTATGTTTAAGTGGCTTATGAAAGAGAAAAAAATTTTCTCCACGTATTCGTTTAACAAAATGTTTCAATTAAAGAAATAACAAGGAGTTTATTAATTTTGAAGGTTGCTACGATAGGCTGATGTATTAGTAGCCAACAACAAAGGTAAAGAAACCATTGGAATCTCTCTTTAAATTTATTGGACGTTTTACTGTGCGTAATGATGGCGTGGCTTACACATTGTCAAGCGAGAGACCTACCTGATTCTGCTTATTTTTTTGAGGTATGGCTCAAACGCAAATAGAGATACATAAGTACGTACCTATCTACTATTTAAACAATTACCGAATTGAGGATCAAATTCCTATACGGTAAAGTCATACTCTCTCGTACATACTTTATTTTTGTGGTTTGCTAAAAGGGTTTTGTAGTTAATTTTTAATTATTTTTGTTCGAACTTCATTTGTTTTTATATTTATGATTTGAACGGGCTACAGTTCGTATAGCTTTTTTTAAGCCAAATAAAATAAAATAGTTTTATGGTCTAAATTAAAAACACACGATTATTTCTTACCTTCTCAAATGGCATCTAATTACCAATTAAAGACCTGCACAAGACCTCTTATAAGAACTTCTGAGAAATGAGGGAAATTTCAGATGCTAAAAGCTAAAGCGAAATCTTCTAAAACAAACGCTCAACAAAACGGTTGGCAATACATTTGTTTAACTTATTGCAGGTATAGGAGTAAAGAAGAAAATAGTTTGTGATTAAAAAAAGTGTGGTTCTTGTGCTTTTTTCTACGGATGGGCGCGTATATAAACATCATAAATGTATATTAGACTGGTCGAATTTAGTTTTTTTCGGAAATTTGATTAATTGCGCTGCTTAAAATATGATGTTTGGTGTAAGAAATCATGTCCTAATTTTTCAGTTCAATCCGGAGGTGCCTAGTCGTGACTAGTAGGGCCGATATTATAAAAAAACATCTATTCAATCACATTTTTACATTTATAATAGTTGAAAGCCGGTTCCATAGATCAACAATCAAAAATCTGGCTTCGTTACAATCCTCCGCAAAGAAAGTACTTTAAGTATGCCAAATTTCAGCTTCCTATGTCATGATATGTTTTTTAATACATGTATTTATTTATTGTATCTTCTAATATGAACTAACAATAACAAATCTTAAATCTAAAAAATTATTAATAGGCCCGACCAGTGTCGGACATAAACTTAGTGATACTTATAAATAATACATAACTGTTGATAATAAAAAAATAAAAAAAAATTTCAAGCAGTCTTATCTGTAGTGTTGAGTATAAGAGCCCTTGTGTCCCCCTTTTTTAGGCGGATGTGTCCAGTAAAGTCCAAAATGTTACGAGCAAGCGTGTAAGGATGTGACTCGAGTTTTGTTAAGTATTTGCCTGCGTATTTTGCAATTTCTTCAATAACTAGTCCAATATTTAAATCACAATGTATATTTGAATTTTTTATGTACCAGGAGCCGTAAAATTTTGTTTTGCCTTCGTTGGATTCTCTCGACATTAAAAGCTGAAGCAGTGCCTCATATCTCAATTCCGTAGCAGCATACTGCCTTCAAAAGCGATTTATATAGTAAAAGTTTGCAATCTAGACTGAGTGTTGAATTTCTACCAATCAGCCAATGTACTTGAGCTAACTTTAGTTTCATTTGTGTTGGGTTTGAGTCAATGGGTAGTATGAATAAAAAAAGTATTTGATTTTTACCTAAAAATTTGTTTTAAAACCCCAAATATGTATGTGTTTTTTGTTTTTTTTAAACAAATTTTTAAGTACAATATAAATACTTTTTTTTATTCATACTACCCAATATGTTGTTTCCATGTCAGTCTTCGATCAAGGTGTATACCAAGATATTTCACATGTAAATGTTGAGGAACAATTTGATTATTGATTCTAATGAGGGAACAATTATCTTTTCGAAAGGTAAATGTTACCTGAGCACACTTCTGTTCGTTTACCTTTATTCTCCATAAGAGAATAAATAAATAGTGCAGAGCAATACTTCGTTTTTTCAAAAGTTCTTCTTATAAATTGAATCAATCTATGAGTTTGTTCAACGAGCTTTGACATTGTTGTCTTTGCTTGACTTTGGAATCATTTTTATCTTGGCAAGTTTCCAGCCGTGTTAACAATACACCAGTCGTAAAATTATATTAAAAATGAATAACAGGATTCTAATATGAGGCAAGTTTATCAGGATAGTGTTACTAATTCCATCAATACCTGGAGCTTTCTTGGGTTGAGTTCAGCAATTAGTTTTTGAGCATCACGCGTCTTATATTTTATGGGTCGATGGGTAGAGCAACTACACTCGGCAAATTAACAACACCAGGGGGGCTACTGCGTATTTCGATTCGAAAGAAATGACTTACGAATTCGAACGAATTGTACTGTGTATTATTATTAAGCATATGTATGTGATTTTGAAATGTTCAAGGAATACTCAAAAAAATGACATACACAAATAAAAAGCAGTATGAAGAAATAGTAAACTATATGTCTCTGCATCCAGATTTTGCGAAAGGATATCTAAATGTTCCAGATGCTATAAACTAATCGCATGATATGTGGCAAAAAATATGCTCAAAGTTAAATGCATTTGGACCCCCTGAGCGTGATGTTAAAGGACCGTAAGTGGAATGAGTGGTACTTTGGAATTTGGTGCGAAAAGTCACGTAAGCACCGCATCATCATCATCTGGATAATGAAAACGTTGCTGACATTAATTCCGACATTTCCACCCAAGAAATTGGTAAAAGATCTACCCCGCATCGTCCCATAAGAACGGTATTTGATAGAGATGTCGTTTTGTAGAGACAGGTTGAAAACCAAATCTCATACCATGAGAATTCATCAGGAATTCTAAAGGAGATGTGCGAAAATGTTTCAGGACTTCAAAAATATTTGAAGAGGAGTTCAGACACTGAAGAACGCCAGTATAAACTGAAGTTAAAAATGTTTGAACTCAAAAAAGAAAAACTTCAGCTGGCAAAAGAAAAGTTCCTCTTAAGAAAAGAAAAATTTTAATTTAAAAGCGGAACGAGCTCGAAAAATTAAAAAGAAAATTGCAGCAGCTAGATAAGAAAAAAACTATTTAAGATATTGAGATAGAAAAAAGAAGTATTTAAAAGCAAGGTTGTATATATAAGTTTTCATTGAGTTTTTGTTTATTTTTTATTCTTTATTATTTTTATTATTCATTATTTTATGTAACTATCTGTGTAGATATGTACATATATATTTTAATAGGTTTCATTTATGTATTATTATGTGTAAATATTTATGTATTTTAATTTCTTTTTTTTTATATGTATGTAAATATTTATGTGAGTAAAGTATTTTAATTTCTGTAAAACATGTTGGTTTTAAAACTTTTTTTACATGGTGCTTTGATTTATTTTTTTTTCACGTGCATATAAGCAAATTGAGTTTCTTAAGTTTTCTGTAAATAAATTAATTTTACTTTTTATAAATTTCTTCTCAAGTTGTTTTTTATTTCATCTCTTATATTTTTGGCTATATTGTTAATGTTATTGTTATCAGCATCAGCGCTGAAGTTTGCAGCTGAAACGGGCACATCTTTTTGAATATTTTCCACAGGGAATTGCTCAACATTATATTGCAAACAAATGTTGTGTAATGCACAGCAAACATTTAGAATTTGTTTTGCTTTTTCTGGAGCATAGTGTAACTCTCTTGCAGCTAAGAGGCAACGAAGTCTTGCTTTCAAGAGTCCAAAAGTTCTTTCTATGATAGAACGTGTGCTTTGGAATGAATGAATTCTGCAGAATTTTCAGCAGCATTTCTGTATGGAGTAAGAATCCAAGGCTCTAGCGGATAACCAGAATCACCTAAGTAAATAATATGCAATATTAATAAATTTTATCATTAATTTCGGAATGTTTCTGGAACGCAAACGGCATTCGCCAGCATAAAAATGAACTTGAGCACTTCCTCATGGAAAAAAATATTGATATAATGTTGGTCTCTGAGACTCATTTGACTTCAAGTAGCTTATTTAAAATAAATGGTTACACTCTATATGATTCAAAGGACCCGAGGGGGAGAGCATGCGGTGGGTCAGCAATTCTAATTAAGTCAAGACTCAAACACTATGTCCTTGATAACATTTCTGAAGAACATCTACAAGCAACAAATATTTGTGTCGAAAATTTTGTTACAAATTTCGTGATATCATCAATTTACTCGCAATTACTGAGGATCAATTCGAGGAATTCTACAAATCTCTTGGCCCTTGTTTTGTAGCAGCTGGGGACTACAATACAAAACATACGTTCTGGGGTTCGCGTCTTATTACACCTAGAGGTCGGGCATTGTTCAACACAATTTCAAAAATGGGCTTGGACGTCATTTCAAGTGGGGAGCCCACTTACTGGCCTACGGACATACAAAAAATTCCGGATGTTATAGATTTTGGAGTAATGAAAAATATCGGTAGGGAATTAATTCATGTTGAAGCTTCTGTAGATCTCTCCTCCGATCACTCTCCCACGATTGTTACAATTTGTAGCCCACTAAGAAGTGATTTCCCTGTCCCATACGTAAAGATGATCAACCGTGTTAATTGGCTGGGGTTCAAAAAATACCTCAGTAGCCATTGTACGGAAAATATTAACATAAGAACACCAGGTGATATTGAATCTAACATTGAAAATCTTAACGAAAATATTAAACAGGCTGCTGAACATGCTACTACTTCCCATCCGCAGACTGGGTTTAATAGGATTTATTCTACAGACATTGAACGTCTTTTACGTGAAAAAAGGACAGCTAGAAGGGAATGGCAACAGCACAGATCACCCCAAAATAAAATTAGAATTAAAGAGTGCACTAGACGACTCCAAGAGCTGCTGGCATATGAAAAAACTGTATGTCTTGAAAATTATCTGGAAAATCTTGATGCCACACCTGCATCTAATTACTCCTTGTGGCGAGCTGCTAGAAAGCTTAAAACACCCGTTGAATATAGACCACCTTTGCGCACTTCTACCGGAGGTTGGGCCAGAAGCGATACTGAAAAAGGTAACATATTTGTTGAGCATTTAAAATCCGTATTTACCCCAAATACATGTACTGGTGTTGTTGATTTACCGAGTGTGGTTGCGCTACCCCCTCGACCCATAAAATTTAAGACGCGTGATGTTCAGAAACTAATTGCTGAAATCAACCCGAAGAAAGCTCCAGGTATTGATGGAATAAGTAACAATATGCTGAAAAACTTGCCCCATATTGCAATTAGAATCCTGTTATTTATTTTTAACGCCATTTTACGACTGGAGTATTATCCACAAAGCTGGAAGCTTGCGAAGGTCAAAATGATTCCAAAGCCGGGCAAAGACCTTACCAAGGCTGAGTCATACAGGCCAATAAGTCTGCTATCAACAATGTCAAAACTCTTCGAAAAGCTGCTCATGACAAAATTGTTCCCAATTTTAACTGATAGTGGGTGCATCCCAGACCATCAATTTGGTTTTAGAAGTCAGCATAGCACCATTGAACAAACTCATAGATTGGTGCAATTTATAAGAAGAACTTTTGAAGAAAAAATGTATTGTTCTGCCCTGTTTATTGACGTTTCTCAGGCCTTTGATAAAGTGTGGCATGAAGGCCTTATTTTAAAATTAAAATCATATTTACCAATAAATTTTCTGAATTTATTAGAAAGCTACAGTTTACGATTGTGGAAGGAGAATTCATGAGTCTGCCCCAATCTATATCATCCGGTGTGAAACAGGGGAGCATACTGGGGCCAGTTTTGTATTTGATTTATACTTGTGATATGCCTGTGAGCAGCAATATCCATACATCTACGTTTGCCGATGATACAGCCTGCCTTAGTATGCACAAAAACCCGCACGAGGCGTCGCGATATCTTCAAGAACATATTACACAGTTAGAAATCTGGTTGAACTTATCGAGAATTAAAGTCAATGAACAAAAGTGTGTCCATACAACGTTTACCCTAAGAAGAGATACTTGTTCCCCCATTCGAATCAACAATCAAAATATTCCTCAGCATTCCCAAGCGAAATACCTTGGTATACACCTTGATCGAAGACTTACATGGAAACATCATATTGACTTTAAGCTAACTCAGATGAAACTTAAGTTATCTCAAATTCATTGGTTGATTGGCAGAAATTCAACACTTAGTCTGGACTGCAAACTTTTAATATACAAGTCGCTTTTGAAGCCAATATGGTGTTACGGTATCCAGTTATGGGGCACTGCTTCAGCTTCCAATGTAGAGAGAATCCAACGAAGGCAAAACAAAATTTTACGGTTAATAACATCTGCTCCATGGTATATTAAGAATTCAAATTTGCATCGTGATTTAAAAATGCCACTAGTGACTGAAGAAATTGCAAGATACGCAGGCAAATACTTAACAAAACTCGAGTCACATCCTAATCCGCTTGCTCGTAATATTTTGAATTTTAATGGTCACATCCGCCTAAAAAAGAGGGACACAAGGGCTCTTATACTCAACAATCTAGATGGGAATGCTTGAAAATACATTTAATTTTCCTTTTTGATTAGCACTACTTTGTATTATTTAAATTATCACTAAGTTTTGGCCGACACTGGTCGGGCTAAATAATTATATTTTAGCTTTAAGATTTGATCACTTATTGTTAGTTCATTTTTGAAGATACAATAAATAAATATATGTATTAAAAAAAAAAAATTAATTTCGGAAAAAAATTATGTATGTGATTACCAAGTATTCTATTTGATCTGTTTCCATTTTCAAACAATTCTTTCAAATACTGCCTCTCGCCTAATAAGGTCCACACATGACAGTCATGGCACCAAAGTGTCCATTTACAGCCCTTATAAACATTTCATACTTGTATATATAGTTACATAGATTTCAGTGAGAGATTTTACCACCATAGCATTTATGATGTGTTTTAATTTTCTATTAAAATACAAATGCTCGCTTTTAACTAGCCTCCTGAGTTGAATATGAGTGCCGTCTGCTGTTCCAATGACTCCTGGAATTCCACTTGTGTTATAAAACTATCTTCTGGCCTTTTTCTGTTTTCTTCACTTGCTTTTAGCACTATATGCTTGAGACAAAGCAATTTTTCAATGGCATTGCATACTTCCGATAAGCAACTGGACATGGATATGAATTAAAACTGGATATGAATTAAAATTTGTTGTTATTAATTTGAAACAAAATTTTTCATATATAAATTTATTATTTTGTCAGGAAATTTAAAAAAAAATCATGCCTTCAGAATTTCAAATAATAATATAACAAATTAATGATTTATTTGAATACAGCTACTGAAATGTTTTTAAATTATATTTCTATAGTTTGAATGAAATTTTACTTTATTTCATTTGAGTTTTTGAAATGCAAATAATTTTTTGTTAATAAGTCAAATTTATATTATTCAACAAAAACTTTATTGATTATTTCAAATTCATTAAAATAGTTTCAAATAGTTTTAAATTGTGAAAAAATATACAAATAAAACAATTTTCTTTTATTATTTGCTCAATTCACAACCTATTGTAAGTGTAGTAGGTCGTCAAGCTGTACAATAGGTGTAAAACGTTTGTAGGTAATTTCCACAGAAAAGTTTGCTACGACACATACAACATTTTTCCCTATGTTAGATAAATGTCGGAGAATGGCATCAAGAATGCATAAGCTTATAAAAGTGCTAATGTTTATTAATTACATTTATCTTAATTTTTCTTTATTAAATTAATAAAAATTAGTGCAATTATATATGCAAATAAATACACACATTCGCGAAATGAAGAAAATTGGCAAAAAGCAACTTTGTTAGGACGCTAAAAACCATGCAAAGCCGCTTTTATTGCGAACTTTGAAATAAAACGCGAAAATTGTCAAAATTTTAAACAAGTCATAATATAGATTAAAACTGTAAGGATTGCAAAAAATTCGGCAAGAATCCCGAAAATTACGTAAATTTGCAAAAACTTATTAACAGCGGGATGATATTTGTTTTAATCGGCAAAACTGCCAAGAATCTGAGGAAATGTAAAAAGTCGCTTTTATCGTTATCTTTGCAAAAAATCACGAGAAGTTGCAAAATTTTAAACAAGCCATAATATTGATTAAAAATCGCCAAAAATGTAAGGAATGCAAAAAATTCAATAAAAATTGCGAAAATTTTAATTTTCTTTATTTTTTAATCACCCGAATCCACCATCAACATTTCTGCAATATATTTTTCGCATAATGCCGAAATACTAAATACCGTAATTCGTAAAAGTTTAATAGAGTGAGATACGATTTATTTAAATAAATGGTTGTTATATATTTGTAAATTGAATAAATATTTTTTTTGTGTTTTAGAAATAATTTCTATTGAAGAATTGATTGAATTATTTTCTTGTCTTTTTTTAAATTAAATTCTGAAAAAACTATTTGATTTTTTTTGTAGTCATATAATATTGAAATGAATTTTATTCAAATTTTAGATATTAAAATTCAAAAAATTTTCCTTTGTTTTAAAAACGCGAACAAAATTTTATTTCGAATATTGTAAATTGATTTTTTACTCAAAACATTAATTTGATTAATGTATAAATTTATAAAAATTTCAATCGTTGTTATATAAATAAATTGTGTTGGATTTTCACATAAATAATAATTGTTTGAATTTTCATTATATCTAATTTAAAAAATAACTATAACTGAAATAAAAATATTTTTATTTTTCAATCTATTAACTTATTACAGCTATGGTACTTACGAATATGTATGTGTGTATGTACATTCACATTTCTTGTAGAAGAGTCAAAAGAAACTACAAGCCATACAATTTTCGTACCTCATATTTCTGCATACATAAGTACGTATCGCGAAACATAACAGGTGCAAGGATAATAAAACAATTGCATTAAATTAATTAAATTTCAAAAGGTTTTCGGAAAAATGTGAAAAAAGTGTGAAAAATGTCATGACCTTTTTTAATCAGGTACAAAGTCAAGTACTACGGATACATTTGTGGAAACAATGTGAGAGCTTATTAAGTAGTTATTTGTAGTACAATAGAAGATTCCCTTTTAGTATTTAAGGTTAAATGGTAAATAATGTTTTACAATACATGTGATTAGTGATTCTTCAGGTATTTGCCACACATTAATTCTGCGACAAAAAGAAAAAGTCGACACAAGTGTTTTTAAGTTAATTACACCCCTGTAATCCTCATATTCAAGAGAGCCTTTAGGAAATTATAATGCAATTAATTGCTGCTTATCTGTCGTTTACTTAAAGTCTTACAGGGAATAGCCCATGTTGTTGTTTGCATATTTTTTATGTAATCCAGAGGTTTAAAGTTTTTTTAAATTTTTTCAAAATGTACTGACGAGATGCCATAATCACCACCGAAATACTCGTATGTACCAACATTAGGGCTGCCATACGTTCTGGTTTTCCAGGATTTGTCCTGGACTAAGACAAATAGTCCTGGTTTTTGTTTGCGCAGGAAAATTTACCAGCAACTACAATAAATTTAAACCAGAGCCACTCTAATTTAATTTTTTCAACTAAGTAAATGCATTTAAATAAATCATTTTATTTTTGTTTATTGTTTTGTATTGTATTTTTTTTTTACCAAATTCTGCAATATATGGTTTATATACATACATATGTATGAAAATAAAAACTTGTTTGAGCTAAACAATTAGTTCTTAGAGTATATGTGCATATCGGTCACTTGCTGCAAGACCGGCATAAGTAAAAAAATCGATTTTGCAGAAAACGCGTTTAAAGTTTTCAATTGACTGCCACCTTACACAGAAAAAATTAAATCATATAATTTTAAAATAAACCAGTTTAGTATAATATATTTAACTTATCCATAAAGTAAAATCAGCACCTTGTAGCCATTTATGGTTTTTTTCCTGAATAAGAACTAACCCTCCTTTGCATTATGACGTTATTGTTCATAAAATAAATTGAATAGAGTGTCTTAAGTTATAATGTGTCGTTATTGTTGAAAAAACCAATAAGTTCGTATTAATACATTTTATTTTCAGTCTTTTGAACTCCAAATATACATATTATGTACTTATGCATATCATAAAAAACATAAAATAAATATAATTCATAGAAACAGTCTTTTGAACTTAAAATATCACGGAACTCTGCAACATCTTTTCATCTTAAGATATAATTCACAAACGAAAAATTTTAATTTTCTTCTTTAAGTAATTAAAAAATAATAACTAAACCAAAATATATTGGTAACGAAACTCTGACTATGAAATGTTTACAAATTATCATAAAATGCTTTATAAAAATTTGGAATGTTTTTTTAATTAACTCATTAATATCGGCTTTCTTTTTTGGTATACCTGGTTTGATATGAAATGCTTTGTTTAAAGAAATCGCTTTTGCTTGCACCTTTTTTTTAATAACAATTGCTTCCTTGAACTTTTCGTCAGCATAAGCGACAGTTTCAAATCTGCCATATTTAACGGACCAATGTCATTTGTCAATATTTTTAAATCTCAGAAATCCTCAAAACATAGCTCGTTAACATTATTTTATCTACGAATTCTTTAATTCCATCTTTTAATTCAGGATCATGTTTTCTTTTGTTTCCCGTGTTTACCTCTTTGGTCGGGTTCTAATATTTGGTTAGCGAGTTTTTGATGCTTATCCAATACGGTTATAATTGAACAATCGGTGATAGCCAGGGTGTTTTAAAAACACTCTGGCCCTCTGGTTTCCCCAATGCGCATGTACCGGTATAGGCTCAATTTTGTGCATACATTTGTCGATATCTTGTCTTTGCTTTTTTATGTCACCAAGGGCCCAATTTAAATTAAAAAAATGTTTTCGTTCGTCATCACTGAACTTTTTGTAACATTCGAGCTTACAAGCCTCAGCACATGGAGTTTTAATTTGCCTTGCAGGTTTAAGTTTTTTATCCGCGTATTTGATTCATACTCCATTCCACTATTTCTTTTTTTTATGATGTTTCTCTTCCATTTTTCTGGCTGTTTTGCTCTTTTTTTCCCTTTTTCAATGGACTCTTTGGAATTATGTACATAGTTTGCTGCACAACTGTACTAGCGGTGTCACGCGGACAATTATCCAAAAGTAGGCGGAATACAGTCGAAGAATTGTCTGATGGATTAAATGTTTCATCATTGCTATCCTCGCTACCACTTTCTTGCTGCGGTGATTTTGGGTAGTATGTTACATCAGCCATGGAGTCGTCACAGTCTTCCGGTAATGAGGATGATCGGGATGAACACGAAGATGAAGTTAACGATGGGTATTTTCTGATAATGGAGTTTGGGATTTCAAAATAAGCTAAAACAACAGCTTTTATCATTTTGATCGTGCGTTTAATTCATGGTGAAATCACTATACAGGAGGCAGCATAACGCCAGCTGATTATGTTTGCTCTGCTCATTTTCTGCATAATCCACGTCCAGCACGTACATATATATTTTGACAAGCATCATCTAGTTTTTTGTTGTATTTGTTTCCCTTATGAGGCCACCTGTATCTAGGTGGCCTGAGATATGGATATCCTGAGATATGGAGATGCAAAAAGTGCATATATTGAGACATACTCACTGACACACTCATAAAATTGATGAAGCACTTCCGCTGTAGCTAGAGAGCTGAAATTTGTTACACGAGTAGATCTAGGTGAGCAACGAACTAGAAAAATCTGAAAACACGGAAATTTTAGCCAGGGGGCGAGTCTACGCCCATAAAATTTAAAATTTGTGCTAGTGATCTCTAGGTTAGCCATAACCAAAAAAAATCTGAAAACTCGAACATTTTAGCCAGGAGGGCGGGGCTACTCCCATAAAGGTCAGAATTAAATAAGCAAATCTAAAGTGCTTAACTGAAGCGATTTCATTGAAATTTGGCACATTAATTGCGATAATTCAAGGATACAAATTTTTTGTTAAAAAAGTGGACGTCGACACGCCCATAAAATTTAAGCCTCATATTTCATGTTCTATGCCTCAGCCTATTCGGATATACAATTTATGTACGTATCCGTATGCAACGAAACTTGACATGGACGATAAGCCCTGGCCGCGAAAAAACTTGAGTTTAAACAAGAGTGCTATATTCGGCTGTGCCGAATCTTATATACCCTTTACCAAAGTGCGTTTATGTAGTATAGAGATACATACATAAGCACAGAGATATTAAGGTACATATTAATTTTGTGAAAAAATGCATACTTTTTTTGTAGTGCAATTTTTAGGTTTTTGGCATTATGTTTATTTTGGTGCTTTTTAAATTTTGGCGATTTATTTTATTTTGCTGATTTTTTTTTATTTTAGGCGATTTTTTTTCATATAGACAATTTTCTTTTTTGGTTTTGGCGATTTTTTTCGGTTTTTGGCCTTTTTTCTAAATTTGACGATTTTTTTCGTTCTGGCGATTTTATTTTATTTTGACGATTTATTTTCATTTGTGTGATTTTTTTATTTTTTTTTGGCACTTTTTTCAGTTTTAACACTTTTTTCTCGTTTTGGCGATTTTTTTTGATTTTGCCGATTTTTTTTCATTGAAGCGACTTTTTTTTTAATTTTTAGCGATTTATTTTCATACAGGCAATTTTTTTTGTTTTGGTGCTTTTTTTCGGTTTTTGGCGTTTTTTTTTAAATTTTGGCGATTTATTTTCGTTTTTGCGATTTTTTTGATTTTGGCGATTTTTTTTTCATTTAGGCGATTTTTTTTAATTTTTGGCGATTTTTGTTCATATAATCATTTTATTTTGTTTTTGCGGTTTTTGTCGTTTTTTGTCATTGTGGGAATTTTTTTTTAACACTTTTTTCTCGTTTTGGTGATTTTTTACGGTTTTTGGCGTTTTTTTTTAATCTTAGCAATTTTTTTCGTTTTGGCGATTTTTTAAAATTTTTGGCGATTTTATAATTTTTTGATTTTTTAGTTTTACCGTTTTTGAAAATTTCAAGACTTTACCTCTTACAGTTTCCAAGATATAGCAATTTGTCAAAATTACATAGTCAAAATTTCATTAACTGATGGACCACCCTTTAATTTAAATTTTTCTAATTTGAGTGTTAATTGTTGTAGCATATATAAAAATACACTAATTTTACAAATTTCAAGTGTCAATATACATATGTACATACATACATACAATTGTATGTATATTACATGGGATTTTAAAATTTTCGTCACTCATTTTGGAACACCCTTTAATTTTTATCTTTTATATATTTGTTGTTGTAGCGACCAAAGTTCTACATACACTGTCCAAATTTCAGACCATTACCTTTTACCGTTCCTGAGAAAATAGCCTTCTTCCTAAAACATGAAATATGTTTAATTATTAGGAAAAAAGTTAAAGTTTTCCAACCCTGGAAAATTTTTTTATTTTGTTAAATTTGAAAAAAAAAATTTTAAATTATAAATACCAATTTTATTCATACCGAAGTAAGTAAAATACGTTCATTTAATAAAAAAGTAATAAAAACTTGTTTTCGGTAGTTATTTTCTATGGGAAAATAGAGTTTGAGCCTTCCAGCTCTGAAACAGTCTGCCCGATTTTGCTGATTTTCAATAGCAAAATTTTTCGGAGAATTTCTGACACACCAGTCCAAGAACGAAGTCTATAGCTCTTCTGGGAGCTTGGGAAAACCGATTTCACGTACAGACAGACAGGCAGACGGACATCGCTTGTTCGTCTTCCCTCTGCATAAGGATCCAGAATATATATACTTTATGTGTCGCTTATTAATATTGTAGAAATTACAAACGGAATGACAAACCTATATACCCTTTTACCTGCCCTGAAAACCCGGAAATTTTAGTGCGAGGGGCGGGGCTACGCCCATAAAAACTAAAAATTAAAATTTGTGCTAATGAGCTAAAATTTGATACACAAGTAGGTCTAGGAGAGTAACCAACTATACAAATCTGAAAACCCAACAAATTTTACCAGAATGGGCGGGGCCACGATAGTACTGTTCGGAATTAGAAACTTTAAATACAGCTTGTAACTCTAACTATTTTAGTGAAACATTGTACACGTTGTACTCATGCAAGACTGTAAACTCTCGCCTTAAAAAGTGGGCGTAATGACTCCCATAAAATGTAAGCCTTATGTTTAATCTTCTTCGGTATATTATATTTTAGAAGAAAATTTGCGTGAATAATAACGCTGTTCACAACAAAATCGATACTTTAAAATAGTGGGCGGGGTAATGCTCATAAAATTTAAAGGTTTAATTCAAGCTAGAGAGGTTTTATAAACAGGTAAGTGTAGATGAGTAAGCGAATGGAAAAATCTTAAAACCAAGAAGTTTTATCCGTTATGGGGCCACGCCCTTAAAACTTATTATTATTATTTTTGTCCTTGTACAATACTTCTTTTCCTCAAATGTTTTTCTGATAAATTGAACCAATCTATGCGTTTGCTCAATGGTGCTATGCTGGCTTCTGAAACCAAATTGATGGTCCGGGATGCACCCATTATCAGTGAAAATTGAAGACAATTTTGTCATGAGTAGCTTTTCAAAAAGCTTTGACATTGTTGACAGTAAACTTATTGGCCTATATGATTCAGCCTTGGTAAGATCTTTACCTGGCTTTGGAATCATTTTAACCTTGGCAAGCTTCCAGCAGTCTGGATAATACTCCAGTCGTAAAATGGCATTAAAAATGAATAATGAATGGCAGATTGTAGTGATATGTTTTGTACAAGAAAGAACTTGGTCAAAATATATATCTCATTACTCTTAATGGCTGAAATTTTGGATAGGAAGTTTGCCTTTTTTCACATTTACGTTTTTGTGAGGATACTTATTTCACCATGATTTTATTCATTTATAGCTATAATTTTTATCAGCAATAGCGTTATATTTTTTGTTAGTGAGAGCTATTTATTGCTACTGTAAATAATGCTATGTTCAACACAGACACATATTGTTTAATAGTCATTCTTTTATAGTTTAATAGTTTTTATATGTTTAATAATCATTCTTTTATATGTTATAACGTCATAACACGAAATACTTAAGTTGACGATAGTATGTTTATCAACAAGAACTTCATATTTTGTAATATACCAAGTTTGAATTAAATCAAACTTTTCAACAACACAGCCGTAATAGTGTTTTCACACTGAAAGTTAAAACCTTCTTTTAACGTTAAAACTATAAACAGCTGATTTTGCATTCACGCTGCAAGTTTGTTAACAAACACACTACGTTTAAACGCACAGCTTATTTGCAAATAAAACTGTAAATTGTTGCCATATTATTGTTTTTATTGCGACTTACTAATTTAGAAAACTATTCACGTTTAACGCACTATTTGCAAATAAAATGCTTGAGGTTGCCACACACACAAATTTTTGCTAATAAAAAACTATAAATTGAAAAAATAATGCACAAAAAACATTGATAGAAGAAAAATTACCATAAACACAAATTTTTTATTTTACACATTTATACAATTTTTTTGCAAACATAAGTAACATTTCCATGGAAGTGCTACCAAGTTTTTATACATTTAAAATGCCGTATAAACAGTGAGTTAATTTATTTGCAAATAGTGCGCGCATAAACGTAGTAACAGACTATTTAATAACTTTGCTCGAAAATAAAATAAATCTCTTGCAAAAATGCGTGTGCTTGTTGTTGTATTTATTTTCTGCTCTTTTTAACAATTATTTAACAAACTGTATAACAACGGTTTCTGTTTGTATAAAAAACTCGAAAATTCTACAATGCGTTGTAAAATGGAAATTATTTTATATTTTGTAAATAAATATTTTAAAATTAAATTCAACTAATTATACAAAGTGAAGAAGTGCTTCGAAATCAATTTATTGTATATAAAAAAATGCACAAATACATTACAAAACGAATCTTTTTTATCGGCAAATCGATGTTAGGAATATCGTCTATTCTCACTTCCTAGAGGTATTTTTGTGGTTTTTCTTCCGAAACACTGCTTTTTTCCATAATTTTTTGATTATTGTTGCTGCTGCATCCATTTTTGAGTTAAAAATTTTTCAAGCGACATCTATTGTTATTCACTGGCATAAACATTATCAGCTGCTTCTGGTAATTTTGACTTGGCAGCCCTGAATTTATCACAGCGAAAACAAGGTTGTATTTCATAAAACCAAATCAAAAATGGTTTTAAGTTGGTTTTAACAACAACAATTTATATGGTAAAACCAGGTTTTAACAGTTGGTTTTAACGTTAAAACCAACTTTTATTAAAACCATGTCAGTGTGAAAAGACTATAACTCAAATTAGCGCTGTGCACTTGAAATAATCTATATTAAAAATACCATTACCTTTTCACGAAGAACTCTACAACAAAATATGCCTCTGTTTGAGCCAAACGAGCGATATGTACATGCTAAAGTTTCTAAGCGGGAAAAAAATCGCGGGAGTTCTAGGGAATTTGACAAATCCCGGGAAATTTTCAACTTAAATTTTCGTAATTTAATATTTACGTTTTTGGAATTTCCTTTTTTACAATTCTAAAAATAAAAATTTGTAAGAAGAAGTAAAGAGGTTTACGAAATTTTTTTAACATAAATGGTCTTTACTGTATCTAGATTGGCAGATGTAGATGGAATTTCGATCCATGCTATAACTCAAAGCAAATGAATTTGTTTGTTTTTGTTTCGATTTTTAAATATTGTTGATCATCAATTGAACGAAAGAAGTTGTTTTGTTTTTAATTTAAAATTGTATGTTTTTTCATAAAATTATGTTTTTTACTGAGGTCATTTTATTAAATTCATATGTCTTTAAAATTTCCGGGAATAAACCATTTTAATTCCCGATTTCCGGGAATAGGAAAAGTGCGGGAAATTAGAAACCCTAGTTCATACATATCGATGGCTTAATATAAAAAGGGGCGTACCTCAATTTGTTTCAAAATCGCGTTTTTAACGTAACGGTATTATGGCAACTTAAGAAATTATTCGAAATAATATATAATATAAATATATTTCGAAATATATCGAAAATTCGAGTTCCGTCTTTCTTATATTAATGCCCGTTTATTTCTACAATAACGTAATCTACCTAAGGTTTTTACCTACAAGTTTTCCTTATAAAATTTTACTTACACAATAGATATCTACACTAATAGATATCTATGGGTAAAAATAACGGGTATAACCCATCGATATGTATATGTATAAGGTTCGTATGTGGTTTGTATGAGTGTCCTGGATGACGGTCTCATACTTCTGGCAGCACTAACCTACATACATACATACATAGATATGCTTCAATCATAACAATGAATAGGTAATAATAATTCAAAGAAAAGCTGCGATGTTTCGCATTTACATTTATGGTAGAAAATTTGCATCAAATACCATTTACACCAAAATTCATACTCGGTTAAGAATGTGTGTACGATGAACTTCTATTTTAAACATACATACATATGTAGTCAAGCCTGGATCACACGATTGGCTATTTGTACCAACTTTCGTCGGCTCACTGCAATAAAGTTATAAGTAATAAGCCAAAATGGCATTATTTTTTAATTAATTCTTGGAAAAGTCTATATGGTTTTATTACTAATGTAGTGTGGTTCAGTTATGTAGTTTTATTTCAATTAGTTGAGATATTAAGAAAATTTACCTTATTACTTAGGACTTTATGAATTTCAGTGAGCCGACGAAAATTGGTACATTGTGCCAATCGTGTGATCCAGGCCTGAGTTTGGGCGACCTTCTGAGGCAGCTATTTGCAATATTTGTTGTAACCGTGAATTCGCAGCAATTGTGCCTCTGTTACTTTTATTTTCATAAAATGGAAGTGCTGCACTTGGCTGACATGTGGTTTCAGTTATATGGTGGCACATGCCACACACCACGCCAGACAATGACCCAATTGAGAGACGAGTTCAGAGAACAGTTTATTTCATGTTTTAGGCTGGTCAATTGGCCGCCTATATTGTGCGATTAAACGCCCTTAGACTATTTTTTGTAGAGCTATGTTAAGGGTCATATCTATAGGAACAAGTCCGCAATGGTTGACGCACTGGAAGTAATTATTGAGGAATTTATTTGTGAGATACCGGTCGATATATTGGCGAGAATATAACAAAATGGGACCCCGTATCGGTCAACAACTACATGATTATTAACCTTGAATTATATATGTAGATCGTTCTACAGTTCGATTGAATATTCATAGAAAGCTGACGTGTTTTTTATCAATAATAAAATTTGAAATAGATATTTAATTGAATTTTAAAATCAAAAAAAAAATAAAAATATTCAATTTTTATATATTTTATATTTTTATACCCTTCACCAAAAATGGTAAAGGGTATACATATATAGGTTTGTCAAAATTTTTGTAACTTCTACAATATTCATTTGCGAACACATAGTTAGTTATTCTGAAGGAGATGAAAAAAAACATGTCTGTCTGTCAGTGTGTCTGTACGGATTTTCTGAAATGCTTTTTTTGAAGCTCCCAAACAAGTTAGAGAGTTCGGGTTTAGACTGAAACGACCGCACTTGTCTTATCACAATTAAATATGAAAATCAGCAAAAATAAATAATCGGTTCACCCGAAATTCTATATATATATAGCTTTATCATACATTTTGAAAATTTCATGGATAAACCGTGCATATAACCACGAATATTAAAACTTCTAACTAACCGCACTAGCTACTCGGCTACCGAGACTTGCTTAGATTTAGTTTACATTTACTGTACTTAAACATTTTCACTAATATGCTTTGTCACGTCTTCATTGTTTTTTAATGATAATTTTGCTTGGCACATTCTTATTCGTGGGCATGCAAACGAATTTGTTTGCATAGAATGTGTAGTGTTATGAAAAAAAATATTTAAGTATACTGTAGTCATTCGTACATACATACATACTTATGCAAGTTAAGGGATTTTTCGTTAATTTCCCATAAAATAAAATAAAATATTTTTTATTTCTTATTTTTTCTTTATTTACCCAACTTTCACTTCGTTACAAAAACAGACTGACTTAAAAACTTAAACTTAAAAATAATAGGTGTGTTTTTTTACTTTTGCAGTAAAATGCAGTAAATGAGTAGTTACTGCAAAAGTTTTAAAATTTACTCTCAAAAAGAGTTGTTGCCGCAAAAAGTACGCGAACGGAAAAATAATAAAAATTAGTAATATTAATGAAACAGCTGAGTGCTACTCCACATAGTGTTGAAAAGTATATAAACTTTTGACTACTCAACTCTTTTTCTTATTGGTATTCGTGGCAATATTTCTTATAACACGAACAATCTAAGAAAAAAAATTTGTAATTTATTTCATGTAATATTTGTAATTAATTTCTTGTTGATTCCTTGTTTTGTTGTTGGTTAAATTAAAAAAAAATTACATTAGAAATTAATGTTTCTGATTACCTTAAAAGCAAGTGCAATACTATGTAAGTAACCAGATACTTTACAGTTTTACAACTCTGAGTAATTAGAATAATTTGCAAAACAAAAAAAGATATTAATATTTAAATAAATGGTATATTTAAATCTGCTGATCCGAAGAACATGAAATAAGAGTCTCAAATTTTATGGTCATGTTAACGCCCACTTTTTTCAATGAATATTTATAACATTGCATTATTGCATCATGCGTGCCAAATTTCAATAAAATCGCATGAGTTATACGCCTGAAATATGTTTTCTTAATTCTGGGTTAAAAGTTTCGGGTTTTCAGATTTTTCTATGTGATATGTGTGTATATTTACAGGAAGCCATTCGAGCTGTTTTACCGTCTCTTCAGTTTGTTCCCCACAATCGTAAAATTATGATATTTAACCCATAATTAGAATTAAATTCATATAACCTCATATGCGAAGTTTGAAAGTTTTACAATGAAAGGTTCCGGAGATATATATGTACAAAAAGTACATATTTTAAGACATACTCACTGACCACTGACACACTCATCAAATTGATGAAGCACTTCCGCTATAGCTAGAAAGCTGAAATTTGTTACACGAGTAGATCTAGGTGAGCAATGAATTAAAATAATCTGAACACCCGAAAATGTTAACCAGGGGGGGGGGGGCGGAGCTACGCCAATAATGTAGAATTCATACATATGTATGTACATATTTACGGAAAAAGTAATCAAAACACAAGATCTTTGTATTAATAGAAAATATATTTTTATATAAACAAATATTCAAATACATTATTGTTACAAGAAACTCTTCAGCAGACATTGGAAAACGTGTTAAATTTTTTTTATACGTTAATTTAAAATTTTTATTAAATTTTAATTATATTTATTTGACCTTTTTAGTTTATTCTGTTATGTTTGTTAAGCTCGAGGTAGTTTTATTTAATTGTAACTAATTTTTTCGATATTTCCTGACGATGTTAACAAACTCTTAACGAAATATCGAACAAATTAATTTTAATTAAATAAATCGACCTCGAGCTTAACAAACAAGAGAATTTTTATTAAATATTAAAAATTATAAAAACATTTTACAGTATAAACTTGTTTTTTGTTTTTAGTAAAAAGAGTAATATCGAAAAAATTTTAATGAAAGTTATCTAAAAATATCTTAAGAATTAAATCACAATCATACAAATTTAAAGTAAAAGTTAATTATAATTAATTATGGAATAATGCGACTCGTCTTAAAAAGAAACCGACTTAGTTTTTATAATTATAGTACATTCCTGCAGAATACGTAGATAAGCAATTTGCTTCCCCTACGTTGGTTACAGGTGTGACCTAAACTGAATTCAAAAATGCCTCAGCTGATGATTCCAAGTCTTTCTTTATTGATTCTAACGACGAAGAACCATTCTCACTACTTAGAGAAGAATTTCTAGAAAGGAGATCCAAAATTTTAATTATATCCGAAGTAGAAGGAGTATTTTGACTACCACTCGCAGCATTTTCAGAGTGACTATCCATATATTTTCTAAGATCAAGAGTAGTCGATTCGTTTAAATCAGATAAATCTGTGCTGCTGAAATGAGTTTCATCAGGTCGCATTGCGGAATCGTCCGAAGAAGGTAATATAGACTGAACTATGCCAACCTGAGCATATTGGTCCATTGACGGTTGCTCGACATTGGTAGACTGGTTCTTTTTATTGGCTCTTCTAATTTTCATGCGACGATTCTGGAACTATAGCTTTATTTGTTTTTCTGGTAGCGATAAGCGAAGTGACATTTTAGCACGTTGCAATCGACAGATGTACATCTCCTGTTTGAACTCTTTTTCCAACTCCTCGAGCTGGAAGTTGGTAAAAACAGTACGGGATCGTTTTTGCTTGCTGAGAGCTGGATCGGGCTGTGGAGCTCTTTCATCAGTGGAACTACACTGGAGTTCAGCTTCATTCTGATTAGGAATAGATTCCTGCACTGTTGTGGAGTATGTTTGCTGATTAAGCGGATAGATCATCTAGAAAAATAAACATGTTTAAAAGTAAAGTGGAAACAATTTAATTTTATTTTATATGCTACAACAATTTGTATCGTTTATCTTTGATAAATTGACTCTACATATTTTAATTATCAACACCCGGTGTATTGAGTACTAATGAATTTTCTATTTTAAATGACAAATATGTTCTCTTTAAATACAACTTTTTGAAAATATGAAATAAAAATGTGTATTTAATCTTTCATACGAAAATTAAGAAACAACAATTATTGTATTATAATAGACGATACAACTAGCTTATGAATTAAATATATAATACTTACATCGTCACTATAGAGGAGTCAACAATTTCATAGCACTGCACTACAGAAGACATTTTTTAAAACAAAGATTTTTCTCGTGAAATTTTGCGTGGTTGTTAAGTTAAATTTCAAAAAGACACTGACCATCCTGCATTGCAGTATAAGTTTATATACGTGGGATTTTAAATCGTTTTATTTAATTAAAGTAAGCGATCGCATTCAATTTTACGAATCCTTTCGTAACTGCCATAAAGAGCTCTTAGAGCAATGAGAGCAGTTAGTTATTTGTTTACTAACAGGTAGATGTTACACTAACACATTATTATTTTAATCACTCCCATGCTATGTTTAAGTGTCTTATGAAAGAGAAAAAAATGTTCTGCATGTATTCGTTTAACAAAATGTTTCAATTAAAGAAATAACAAGGAGTTTATTAATTTTGAAGGTTGCTACGATAGGCTGATGTATTAGTAGCCAACAACAAAGGCAAAGAAACCATTGGAATCTCTCTTTAAATTTATTGGACGTTTTACTGTGCGTAATGATGGCGTGGCTTACACATTGTCAAGCGAGAGACCTACCTGCTTCTGCTTATTTTTTTAGAGGTATGGCTCAAACTCAAATAGAGATACATAAGTACGTACCTATCTACTATTTAAACAATTACCGAATTGAGGATCAAATTCCTATACAGTAAAGTCATATTCTCTCGTACATACTTTATTTTTCTGGTTTGCTAAAAGGGTTTGTAGTTAATTTTTAATTATTTTTGTTCGAACTTCATTTGTTTTTGTATTTATGATTTGAACGGGCTACAGTTCGTATAGCTTTTTTTAAGACAAATAAAATAAAATAGTTTTATGGTCTAAATTAAAAACACACGATTATTTCTTACCTTCTCAAATGGCATCTAATTACCAATTAAAGACCTGCACAAGACCTCTTATAAGAACTTCTAGGACATGAGGGAAATTTCAGATGCTTTACTAAAGCGAAATCTTCTAAAACAAACGGTCAACAAAACGGTTGGCAATACATTTGTTTAACTTATTGCAGGTATAGGAGTAAAGAAGAAAATAGTTTGTGATTAAAAAAAGTGTGGTTCTTGTGCTTTTTTCTACGGATTGGCGCGTATATAAACATCATACATGTATATTAGACTGGTCGAATTTAGTTTTTTTTTTGGAAATTTGATTAATTGCGCTGCTTAAAACATGATGTTTGGTGTAAGAAATCATGTCCTAATTTTTCAGTTCAATCAGGAGGTGCCTAGTCATGACTAGTAGGGCCGAGAGTTCCCCATATTATAAAAAAACATCTATTCAATCAGATTTTTACATTTATACTAGTCGAAAGGCCGGTTCCATAGACCAACAATCAAAAATATGGCTTCGTTACAATCTTCCGCAAAGAAAGTACTTTAAGTATGCCTAATTTCACCTTCCTATGTCATGATATTTTTTCTAATACATGTATTTATATATTGTATCTTCAAATATGAACTAACACTAACAAATATTAAATCTAAAAATTATTAATAGGCTCAATGGTGCTATGCTGACTTCTAAAACCAAATTTATGCTGCGGGATGCACCCATTATCAGTTAGAATTGGGGACAATTTTATCATGAGTAACTTTTCAACAAGCTTTGACATTGTTGTCTTTGCTTGACTTTGAAATCATTTTTATCTTGGCAAGTTTCCAGCTGTGTTGACAATTCACCAGTCGTAAAATTATATTAAAAATTAATAACAGGATTCTAATATGAGGCAAGTTTATCAGGATATTGTTACTAATTCCATCAATACCTGGAGCTTTCTTGGGTTGAGTTCAGCAATTAGTTTTTGAGCATCACGCGTCTTATATTTTATGGCTCGATGGGTAGAGCAACTACACTCGGCAAATTAACAACACCAGGAGGGCTACTGCGTATTTCGATTCGAAAGAAATGACTTACGAATTCGAACGAATTGTACTGTGTATTATTATTAAGCATATGTATGTGATTTTGAAATTTTCAAGGAATACTCAAAAAAAATTACATACACAAATAAAAAGCAGTATGAAGAAATAGTAAACTATATGTCTCTGCATCCAGATTTTGTCGTCGATGTCTAGTAATGGGTTGTGTGGTAACAAAACGGAATGGAACCATATTGGACGTGGTGGTTGCCAGATGATCGCCCGTGCTGGCATGCTGGCGTATTCCCGCAAATAGAATATCGAATTTCAGAAGAAATTGTAGAAACAATGACAAAGAAAAATTTATACTAGATATATACGAAAAAACAGAGAAAATATTAAAAGAAAATAACAATACAATCATAGTTATTACAGCTGACAAAGGTAATAAGACAGTGGTTATTTATAAAGACGAATATAAAAATAAAATGAAGGAACTACTAGAGGACAAATCTACTTACAAAATTATCAGAAAAGATCCTACACCACAACTGCAAAGAACAAATAACAATATAATAACAGATCTTCTGAAAGGGAACCATATTACTAAGTAGGAAAAAATTTGAATGACATCACATGCAGCTATGGCACCGGAACTCTATGGTTTACCAAAAATACATAAAGAAAACATACCACTAAGGCCAATTTCATCATCTCTGAAAGTGCCATGTTATCATCTATCGAAATATGTGGGTACAATATTAAAAAATCTCATTTCTCAAACTTATAACATCAGAAACTCTATGCAACTGAAACAAAAACTCTGTGATATAATTTTAGACGAGAATGACATCATAACATCATTTGACGTGGTATCATTATTTACTAATAATTTACTAATTCTACACATTTAGCTATTAAGATATACTTGAGAAATGGGAAACCCTTAAGGAACACACTACTATTAGTAGGAGACAATTTCTAAAAATACTCCAATTCTGCATAACGGATAACAACTATTTTACATACGACGGACAGTATTACCATCAAACATATGGTATGCCAATGGGAAAACCATTATCCCCGACGATAGCGGATATTGTTTTGGACACACTGTTGGACTACGTTATTGAAGAATTGAAGACTAAAAACATACACATAAAATTTATATCTAAATATGTTGACGATTTATTTGCGGTTATAAAGAAAAACGACTTGGAAATTATATGGAAAACATTAAATTCATTCCATAAGAATCTGCAATTTACAGTTGAAGTTGAAGAAAACGATGAAATACCTTATTTGGACATGAAAATAATAAAGGACAGCAATAAATTAATAACAAACTGGTATGCCAAGAAAACCGCATCTGGAAGATTAATTAATTACCACTCTACCCAGCCAATGAACACGAAAATAAACACGGCAATGAATCTCATTACCAAAATTCTCAACATAAGTGACAAACGATTTAGAAATAGCAACATCAGCAAAATAAGAAATATAATGACGAAAAACAAACTTCCCAATATACATCACGAACAACTTAATAAATAAATACTTAAGTAATAAAAAACAAACTGGTAACACTCCTAATAAAGAAGTGGAAAAAGTTTTTTACAGTGTACCATATACCAACAAAACACTGAGGCATCTATTTACGCGGGAAAGAACAAAATTGGACAAACTAGAAACAGACAACGTTGTATATGAGATCACTTGTCAAGGAAATGAAGTGGAAAGGTGTAACAAAGTATATGTAGGAACAACAAAACGGAAACTTGGGACTAGAATATCCGAACATGAAGCAGATATAAATAAAGGAAAGGAGACAACAGCTCTAGCCCAACACGCGAAAGAAACGAAACATAAAATAGATTTTAAAGGAGTGAAAATACTAGACAGAGAAAAGAAAACGAACAAAAGGTATACACTAGAAAGCCTACGGATACAACCATGATACAATTATACTAGGTACATGCAGAACTACAACAAAATTGCAACACCAAAAAACACATGTATTTTGTTGGTATAAACAAACCCCAAATTGTCGGAAACAACTGTCTTTTGTTTATAAAAATAACAATTACAGAGTAACTAAAGTACAATTGCAGACGCGGCATTCCTGCATGATTATAACTTTTCAGTGTTGCCAATCTGTGTGTAGTTAGGGAGTGTGTAATTTCTACTCACATGTGTAGGCGATGTAATTGAATTCTTGTATAATATGTGTGTAATTCTACTTTGGGTTCTATTTTTATTTATTATTGTTTTAATTTTAACCTACACAAAAGATGTGTAGTGTAATTTTCTTCAATGTGTAATTGGAGACACAGCCATGTGTAAATTCATTGGCAACACTGTAATCATTTTGTTTACACACATACATTAACATTTTTGCAGCTTGTAAACAAAGTTTGACAACTAGGTGCAATGTATACAGTGACAGGCTGGGCTTGTGCATGTACCTAGTGTAATTGTATCATGGATACAACAACGCATAAAAAAATCTATAAACACCAAAGAAGACAAAGACAACACTAAACTACAATATGCCATTTCAATAACCTGACAAGTTAAGTTCTGTGATATTAGTTTTTAAGTTCGCCTGTGATATTTTCTTTTATTTATTATTATTTAAATTATACACTTAATTGTTCGTGATGTCCAGCTTTATAATTTATTTAGTAATGTAACTGAAGAATCGTGAGTACAGCATAAAAACTAATAAAACATATGTACATAAAACTATAAATAACAAACATTTTGTAATTTGTTGATAGAGCTTAATAAAAACATTCTCCTGAAGACGTCGGAAAAAAGCCGACGAAACGTTGAGAAAAACGATGAAATAAATTGGTTTTATTTGCATCATAAGAATCAAGAAATCTGACCATAAATAGCCAACGTGAAACACAATAAAAAACATAAAGTTCTTAATTAGATTTTTCTAAACGCCAATGGTCTGTCACACACGAGACTAATTTTTATGCCGGTACAATTTTTGTTCTTTGTAGAACACAAGAGATTAATTCATATGGCATAAAAATACATATATATGTACGTACACACAGCTTTGTGTGGACTAGTGTTTTTTGTTTTCTTTTAACATTTGCTGTTTTTTAAGTTGTATGTGTATTGATTTTGTGCTGCTGATGCGGTGTTGTGCCTGGTTGAAAAATTGTTCCAACCACAAAACCCTTCTCTTTGCCTCTCTCACCCACAAACTGGCATGCTATGCCAGCACAATTGTTCTCGTGTGTGATAGCACATTGATATTAAAATTTAAATTTTAAGTTTTTTAATTGTTGAACGTAAAATTAACATTGCACAGCCTTTTTTGAATTGGCATTTTTTTATTAAAACATCATTAGTAGCACCAATTGTTTGAAATATTACACCTTTGTTTCCATTGAGTTTTGTAACTAACATTAGCGACTAAGGCCGGATTTACACCTGTATGCCAAATGCCACAAAATCGTAAAAAAAGCTTAACCAACTAATTACTAATGAAAAACTGTTTGATTCAGACATGTATTTATTAAGTTTAACAGTTTAATACATAATTAATAGACAATTTTAGAGAATCCAAATGTTTGCAAACTATTTAAATCAATAAATACATGTCTGAATCAGTTTTTTCATTAGTAATTAGTTGGTTACGTTTTTTGGGCAAATGACACACAAGAAATTAGAGCTGCAAAACTATCGATAGTGGCTCCATTCGATAGTTTCGATAGTATTTTTTGATGCCATCGATAGTTTTTGATTCTTAAAAACTTTTCAAATGTTTACTTTTCGAATATAAAATCTTAAATTTTTTAATCATTCCTTAAAGTAAAAAGGAAGTTATTTAAAAATATTTTTCTTTCAATGTTTTTAATATACATATGTATGTACAATGTACATGCATATATGTAGATACGTATTAAAATTTAACGAAAAACAAACTAAACATATATACATAAATTAAAAGGAATAAAAAGTATAGAAATTCTTTTATCATTACTTAAACTATTGCAGTTATCTAAAAAGTATTAATTTAAGATAACTCTACGTCTCCACCCGGCATGAAATTTTGTTGTAAATTGATGTTATAACTGAGTTGAATCAACAATTGCACTAACCATAATATTATAACTTGAAAAAGGCATAAACTTTAGCAGTCTATATATAACAATAACTTGAAGTTAATGTTAAAGTTAGTCATTTCATGTCAGGTGGAGACCGCAAGTAGGGAGAATCAAATTATTTAGCGTCACCGTTTATTTAAAAGTAAAGAGTCAAATAGCCGTCAAATTGAGCCGCTGCCAAATTTATGCAAGTGTCAAAGCCGTTGGTGCATAATAATTGTATTTTTTATGCAAATTGCTTTTAGTAGTTACAAACTGACACCTTATGTTGAATCAAGTGCAAAACTAATTAAGATATTTCCACATTTATATATGTAATGATGACCATTATTATAAAGGTTTACAAGTAATTTTGAATGTTGTATTTTTTATTCCACAGTCGCCGTCATACCATTTTTATTTACATTATTTTTTACTTTTGTAGTAGCGTATTTTTGTCGATAGTTTAGATATCGGAAAAAAAATATCGATAGTCTACTTAAAATTTTGCAGCTCTACAAGAAATGTCGGATGTAAACTCAGCCTAACGCTATAAGAAAAATGAGAGCAAAAAACATAGAGAAAATGTTTTAAATTGAAAATAAAATCGCGAGTAAAAAATTAATTTTTAATTTTTAACTAAAATTAAAGCATCGCATTGACACATTTTCATAAAACAAGTTTTATCAACAACAAATAACAAAAATACAATGAGTAGTATGAACAAATAAATTCAGTAAAGTGCGACTTTGACCCGAGCACAAAGGGTTCCGTACGGAAACGAGATATGTAATTAAATACGAACTGTACTAGCCTATACAAAATATAGTCTTGGCATTTTCGTTTATGAAGTTTTTTTAATTTTGGCGATTTTTTTTTTAATTTTGGCGATTGTTTTTGGTTTGGTGATTTTTTAGGTTTTTGGATTTTTTTCCATTTTGGGACTTTTGTTTTAGTTTTGACATTTTTTTTCTCGTTTTGGCGATTTTTTTCGGTTTTTGAGTTTTTTTTTATTTTTTTTGGCGATTTTTTTGTTTTGGCGATTTTTTAATTTTGGCGAATTTTGGTTTTTGGCGTTTCTTCATTTTGGCGACTTTATTCATTTAGGCGCTTTTTTGTAGTTTTGACACTTATTTTTCTCAATTTGGCGAATTTTCAATTTGGCGATTTTTTTAATTTTGGCGATTTTTTTCATTTTGGCGATTTTTTTTCATTATAACAATTATTTTGTTACTGGAGCCTTTTTCGCGTTTGGCGATTTTTGCGGTTTTCGATGCTTCTTTCATTTTGACGATTTTTTAGTGTTAGAAATTTTTTTTTAATTTCGGCGATTTTTTTCGTTTTAGCGATTTTTTTTTAATTTTTGGCGATATTTTTGTGTTTGGCGATTTTATAATTTTCAGATTTTTTAGTTTTACCGTTTTTGAAAATTTCAAGAGTTTACGTCTTACGGTCAAAGATATAGCAATTTATCAAAATTACATAGTCAAAATTGCATTAACTGATGGACCACCCTTTAATTAAAATGTTTTTTAAATTTTAGTGTTAATTGTTTTAGTCTATAAAAAAATACACTAATTTTACAAATTTCAAGTGTCAATATACACATGATCATACAATTGTATGTATATTACATGAGATTTTAACATTTTTCGTCGTTCGTTTTGGAGCACCCTTTAATTTCTAATTCTTATGTATTTGTTGTGTTAGTGGCCAAGGTTCTACATACTCTGTCCAAATTTCAGGTCCGTAGCTCTTACGGTTCCTGAGGAAATACCGTGTGACGGACAGTTATTTTATTTCCTTACATTGTAAATATTTTATGCTGTTAGAATCGTATACCTATGGCATATTAGTCGATTCGTACGCAATTGTATAAGTTCTATATTCCAATGGGTATTCCTTTATTCCTTATTTCAATTTTTTTTAATTTCAAACATCTGTACTGACAAATTCTACAATAGCTTTAAATTTTACAAATCTTATTTTTCCTATTTTCTTATTTTTATCTAATATCTTTTTCACTTATTACCTGTTCAAGGATATCACTCACTTTCGTTCGCAAGCATTTTAAACGACAAACAGCTGTTTTGCGTTCCACTAAAAGCCTTTAGCACGACAAGTCGAACGAAAATGAATGCGAACGATAACGTAAGCATTTCAATACAAATTTGCGCCCGAATAAAATTTTTTCCAGTCATTTGTACGAACTCAAATGTCAAAACCAGGCACTTGTATTTTTATTGTCGACTGAGACAAAATGAATTAAATTATTTTTAATAAATATAATATTTTAATAAAATATTTTTCTTTGCTAATGAGCAAATATAATACCGGCTTCGATGGAAATGGGTTTGTTGCGTAACCCGTCGTTGGCGGTCTCCTCACGCCTGAGCTTATAAGTAAGCGGTTTTGCGTCCTTTGACTGGTCCTTGTGATACTATTCTCAAGGTATGTACATATGTGTTCGATGAATAAAGATTTTCTGCTCAGCACCACTTCCGCTAGTTATAATGAAAGTTGGTAAGAAACTATAGTTCTTATGTATAAGAACAAACGGTGAAGAAGTTAGCATAAATTACGCTGGGCCTTAATAGTGGGTTAAAACATTATGCGCCGATTAATATCAAATTGTATGGAGGAACTCAGTAGCACGTAGGGCAATGTTACTTACTTTGCGCCAGTTTTTTCTTATACATCAGGCCGTATTTATTCATCTAAGCAGTTGTTTCACATACACAGAGGTGAAAATCCTTAAGCCATCCGGCTATGCAAAAACCTCTTCTAAATGGAGCCGGTATTCGGTGTATTATACATACATAAATGCAAAAATAATGTATGCATGTACATATGTATATGTATTTACATACATGTGTCCATACCTAGAGAAGAGAGTCCTTAGGATCGGACGAAGGTCAGCTATACAAAAAAAATATAATTCTACTCTACGAAGTCGCCGTTGCGCATACATACATACATGTGTATGCATGTATGCACAGATGAAAATTATTGCACCTGTCCAAAGGCCGGCAAGATAGAAAAATTTTTCTGGGTCTGTTGGTATTTTTAGAAGACCTAAAGATAATGACAATCACCCAAATGACAAAGACCTAAATAAATGGGCTGTTGGTAATTTTTCCATTTGGGTGATTGATTCTTCACAAAATTTTACATAGCTTGTGGTTTTTCTGTCCTTGTTTTGCATAAATAAAAACCCTTGAGTAATTCTGAAAACTTTTTATCATTAACAAAAATTGTTTTTTAAGTTTATTTTAATTTATTTTTGAGTGCCACTTGTAGATTAAATTAAATCAGAGTTTTATTTTTTAAAGCACAATTCACACATTTGAAAGATTTTTTTTTCCCATTTGACGATGAATGTGTGAAATTGTTGATGTGGCAATATGGATATTTGACAACGGGTATACGGCGTACGTTAGAAACGTAAAGCCAATCGAACGATAATTCGAAATATAGTGGAACACTTTTATAGAAGAAAATGGGTTACTTACTTTCTCTTAAGTTTTTTTTCGACATCGTGGGGCAGGCAGTAAGTATATTTTCCTCTTGGTTATTTTTGTTATCTTTTTTATAATTTGTTATTAGTTTACTATTTTATTTATTATCCTTTCTTATATGAGATTTGTGTACAATTTTTCCGGATTCTGTGAGAATTGTTCCTCCTATGTCTTCTTTTACTACCTCCTCTTTATATCTAGGAGTCAATTTGTTACCTAATCTTTTATTTAATTTTACGTATACGATGTCATTTGGGTTATAATTAGGGAAAGGTGTTCTTTTTTATTATGAAACTCATAGTCTTTATTTTGTTTGTCTATAAGTTTACTCACATTGTCTATCCTGTGCTTTGCTATCTGTTCTGGGTCAGTACTCACAGTTCGTCCAAAAAATGCTTCTATTGGTTTCTTCTTAATTGTCGAGTGTATTGAATTGTTATATTTGTATATTGATGTAAAGAGTAATTCCTCAAAATTTCTATGAGTCTTTTTAGCTCTTACGCATCGCATGATTTCAGACAGAGTGGAATGGAAGCGTTCTACTTGTCCGTTAATGGTACTACTTGTGTATGGGGTTGTTCCAAATATTTCAATTCCGTATTGGTTTTCAAGCATAAACGTTATAGAAGCCGAATTCAAGGATTTCTCGTTGTCTATCACAACTTTTTTTAGGGATGTCAAAGGATATTAATAATTCTTGTAAAGGTAGCGTTACGTCTTCTATTGCTCTGGAGTTTAAGAGTTTTGCTTATGCGTATTTCGCAAATTTGTCTATGGCGGTCAATATAACTTTATTGTTGGTATGGTTAATGTCAATATGTACAATATGTCCCGGATACTCAGGAATCGGAGTAGCGCGGAGAACAGGTGTTATTGGGTGTCTTTCATATTTATTTGTTTGACATATTTTATATTGTTTTAATATTTTCCTAACTTTAGCGTTCGTTTGGGGAAAGTAGTATTTTTCTAACAGCTGTGCTCTATTTTCATTTGCAGTTCTATGGGCTCTATTGTGTTCTTGAATTATTTTAGCTTCTTCTTGTGATTCTTCCGTTAAGTCTTCCACAACTCTCCTAATGTACCGTGTCCTGTAGTGGGTAAAGTTTAAAGGATATACGGAATGAATTTTTCCTAAGATAGGATCGTCAGTAAAAATTCCATTTGTTACCGAAGGGTTTAGGTATCGCTGTAAGATATTTGCAAGATTTTCTTCATAAAATTGTGGCTCGATTATAATGTGTCTATGATAGATAGGAAAAATAATTTTGAACTGATAGGAGGCTGTATTTCCAATTGAAAGAAAGAGTTGATTTTTGAATACGTTAACTGGTACGTCTGTATATGGTATTAGGTTTTGTGAAGAACTTTCGTCGCTATATTGTGTTGCTGTCAGTGAGTGTACCTGTTGTTTGCTTGGTGGAATACTAGACAAGGTGTCTGCTTCAATGTTCGTCCTACCCGGTTTGTATTTTAGTTCGTAGTTATATTCCTCCAGTATGGCTTTCCATCTTTTTACTTTGCTATTGCATTTCCTATTTCTTCGACACTTGTTGTTTTATTGGAACCCTAATTTTGTTCTTTGTCTGACGTAAATATGACTGCTTTTAGCTGTTTTAAACTATCATTGCCAATAAAAGCGTCAAAAGATTTAAGTATCGGTAGAATAAAAAATTTAAGTCTTCTGTCCCTAAGTCCGAAGAGATTGAGTTCGGTATGATGTGAAACCTTAGTTTTGCCACCTATTGAATCTGCGAAGAAAATGTCCTGGTTAGGTTTGGGGTGTTTTGCCAGTGAAGGCTGTATATAATTTTTGTTGGAACCGGTGTATATGAGGAATTTTAGTATTTTTCCATCACCTGTCCTACATTAAAAATAGGGAAGTGATGAAGCGTTTAATCTAAAAAATGGATGTCGACGAACTGGTTAGGGTCATACTCAGGATAATATTTTTCTTGACTTTCATATTCTTGTGAATATTCTTGCCAAGATTGTTCATGATTCGTTTCCTCTTGCTAAAATTTGTCATTATTGTCCGTTTTATAATTCGGGCTAATGTTTGTGTCTTGAGAGATGCGATTAACTCTCTGATACTTATTTGGGTAACTTTGTATAATCTGGTTTGATGGTGGCGGTGGTCGCTTTCCTGAGAATGTGTTGAAATTCGGTCGGTCAGTTTATGTAATTAACGCCTCTTGTTGTGAACTCCAAATAAGTAATTTTTTACTACAAACGTTGGATACCGATTTTGTAAGTGCGCTTAAAAAAATAATAATATATCTTTTTTAATTAAAAAAAACGTGTATGCAAAAATTCAATGCATTTGTTGCGTGAACTTTTTTTCACGATCGTGATAAAGGGAAATCGCAGTTTTTAGTTTTTTTCATACCATACACGGTTTTGCAACTGGACATTACAATGTATATCTATAAAAACAAAACAAAAAGTAAATTATATTCTAATATAATAATAATAATAATAATATTATAACTAATAAGCTATTTATGTAAATTTTTCCATAAGTATTTATTCCATAAGTATTTAAGTTTAAAGGTTGAACTCGCACTCTTCGTTCATACTTTTTCAGTAACTCTTCTTCACAGGCAGCAACTGTGTTTTCGTCACTTATAAAACTTTTCTGCGAGTCCCGTATGGAAAATCGTGTACATATTTTCTTTCCATTTGCAACATTAAAAATGTTTGCTGATGGTACCAAAAGACTATGTAAAAGATAAAAAAACGCCAATACAACGACCATCTGGAAAAATAAATAGCATTAGTTTTATGTTATGGATAAAATATTTTCACCCTTACTTTCACTTATTTTGTTCATTCCATTCATTGTTTGAAATAAAAGTTCGCTTGATTGGTCCTTAATACGCTCTTGAAACACGGAGAAAATTTTTGAGACGAAAGTTTCAAAATTGGCATGAAAGCACTCTGCTGTTGGATACAACTGCGTAAAATCTAAAAAAAGTACAAAAACATGAAATTATTTAAAATTTTATTTTTATTATTAATTATGTGTATTAATGTGTCCATTTGTTTAGTACGTCAGAAATGCATTTCGCATAGAACACTTCGTGGAGCCAGTAATTTTTGGTTGCATCCCAATGGCTCTCAACTTCTGCCCAAGAGAATTTGTCCATAAGAAGCGCTTCAATACTGTCGTCTATATTTTCTTCTTTGACACCTAAAAATATTTGTATATGTATGTGCACATGAGTATGATATGCCAACTTTTGCAAGAAAATTTTGCAGCTTTTACCTATATTTAAAAATCTTTTGTTAGTATCCTGTGAACTTTTCCGGGAATAAGGCATATGTTTAGATTTTATATGTCGCTTAAAAGAGTTAATGGGTAGTATGAAGAAAAAAAGTATTTGCTTTTTACTTAAAAATTTGTTTTAAAACCCCAAATATATGTTTTATTTGCTTTTTACTTAAAACAAATTTTTAAGTTAAAAGCAAATTCTTTTTTTATTCATACTACCCAATACCACTAAATAATTGTGAGCACTATTCTTCGCAACACTGAAATGTACTATGTGAGGAAAGTGAATGATAAATTTTTAAATACACAATTAAACTTTTAATTGAAGACAATATTTTTTTACATATGTGTACAACACTTCATATTTATAATATTATGAAATACATATGTATAGTACAGTATTTACCGCTTATATGCACGCCGTTTATAAGCATTTATCGTTTATATGCAGCCGAACTTGAACAATATTTCTTTTGTATATAAAATACACGCAATATTTTTTAATATATGCATTTCGCTTATATGCATTTCTCGTTTTTATGCACCAAAATTATATAGGATTTTGAGAAATTGCATGTAAAAAATTCTCATATATACACTCCCAGCTGAAAAATATGTATGGAGCATATATGATATCCCATATATGGTTTGGATCCGAAAAATGAGGGTATATGGGCATATATGATTATATATATTCATACATTTTCATGCATGTATGTGTAAATTCCCTAAACAGTATGCAAAGTTCATATTCATACACTCTTCATTCACAAAAGGCACTGCTGTGCAATAAATTAAATTATTAAAATTAAATTTTTTAGACTTGAGAGAGAGGTTGTATTTAATGAAACATTTGTTTGGACAAATAATTCAAAACGAATAAAAGTAATTTCTATCATCAAAAGGTGAATCAATTATTTTAAAAACACATATGTAAATCATATTCGTACATAACATTTAGCTTAAGAAATCAGTTTAAAAACTAATGCAATTAATTATAAAAGAAAAAATAATCCGTCTAACAATAGTTTTCAATACAGTAATATGAACTTTGTTTCTTATCTAGAGAATTTTGTTATTTTCTATAAAATTAATGACTGGATTATCCTTTTGATTATTTGATATATTAAATGGGGCCACAATGTATAAAATCACACAAAAATGTTTTTTTTTTAACAAAAAGCTTTTCTATTTTAAACGTTGAGGGTACGCATATAAACTTTGCATACCATATGTATTTTCTAATGGATTTCCAATTCAACAGTGATAAAATTCCAAACTTTTTTGACTGCAAAAACGATCTCATGTGAGATATCATGTAGGTATACATTCTTATATGGCTCCATATATAAAAATTTATATTTATATATGGATCTACATATGAAGAGCTTCATAATTAAATGTTCATATATGAGCTCATATGTTATAATAAATTTCATATATTAGTTCATACATATATAATAGTTTTGCCATGTATAATTCCATATATTTCCATACATGAATTCGTACATATTAATATATAGTTATATACATTCATATATTAAAAATATATGGACCATATATAATTTTTTTAGCTGGGTATTTTTATTTTTCAATCCATTCCCTTATTACAGCTATGGTACTTACGAATATGTATGTGTGTATGTACATTCACATTTCTTGTAGAAGAGTCAAAAGAAACTACAAGCCATAAAATTTTCGTACCTCATATTTCTGCATACATCGTATCGCGAAACATAACAGGTGCAAGGGTAATAAAACAATTGCAGTAACTTTGCTGCAAAAAAATATTAAATTTCAAAAGGTTTTCCGAAAATCTGTTTATTGCATGGAAAAACTTCCTTGTGTGAAAAATGTCATGACCTTTTTTAATCAGGTACAAAGTCAAGTACTACGGATACATTTGTGGAAACAATGTGAGAGCTTATTAAGTAGTTATTTGTAGTAGAATAGAAGATTCCCTTTTAGTATTTAAGGTTAAATGGTAAATAATGTTTTACAATACATGTGATTAGTGCTTCTTCAGGTATTTGCCAAACATTAATTCTGCGACAAAAAGAAAAAGTCGACACAATGTGTTTTTAAGTTAATTACACCCCTGTAATCCTCATATTCAAGAGAGCCTTTAGGAAAACCCGCAATTATTTTGTGCGATTTTTGAGGAAATTATAATGCAATTAATTGCTGCTTATCTGTCGTTTACTTAAAGTCTTAATCCAGAGGTTTAAAGTTTTTTTTAATTTTGTTCAAAATGTACTGACGAGATGCCATAATCACCACCGAAATACTCGTATGTACCTACATTAGGGCTGCCATACGTCCTGGTTTTCCAGGATTTGTCCTGGACTTAGACAAATTGTCCTGGTTTTTGTTGGCACAGGAAAATTTACCAGCAACTACAATAAATTTAAACCAGAGCCACTGTAATTAAATTTTTTCAACTAAGTAAATGCATTTAAATAAATCATTTTATTTTTGTTTATTGTTTTGTATTGTATTTTGTTTTTTACTTAATTCTGCAATATATGGTTTATATACATACATATGTATCAAAATAAAAACTTGTTTGAGCTAAACAATTAGTTCCTAGAGTATATGCACATATCGGTCATTTGTTTCAAGACCGGCATAAGTAAAAAAAAAATCGATTTTGCAGAAAACGCGTTTAAAGTTTTCAATTGACTCCCACCTTACACAGAAAAAATTAAATCATATAGTTTCAAAATAAAACAGTTCAGTATAATATATTTAACTTATCCATAAAGTAAAATCAGCACCTTGTAGCCATTTATGGTTTTTTTTCCTGAATAAGAACTAGCCCTCCTTTGCATTATGACGTCATTGTTCATAAAATAAATTGAATAGAGTGTCTTAAGTTATAATGTGTCGTTATTGTTGAAAAAAAACAATAAGTTCGTATTAATACATTTTATTTTCAGTCTTTTGAACTCCAAATATACATATTATGTACTTATGCATATCATAAAAAACATAAAATAAATATAATTCATAGAAACAGTCTTTTGAACTTAAAATATCACGGAACTCTGCAACATCTTTTCATCTTAAGATATAATTCACAAACGAAAAATTTTAATTTTCTTCTTTAAGTAATTAAAAAATAATAACTAAACCAAAATATATTGGTAACGAAACTCTGACTATGAAATGTTTACAAATTATCATAAAATGCTTTATAAAAATTTGGAATGTTTTTTTAATTAACTCATTAATATCGGCTTTCTTTTTTGGTATACCTGGTTTGATATGAAATGCTTTGTTTAAAGAAATCGCTTTTGCTTGCACCTTTTTTTTAATAACAATTGCTTCCTTGAACTTTTCGTCAGCATAAGCGACAGTTTCAAATCTGCCATATTTAACGGACCAATGTCATTTGTCAATATTTTTAAATCTCAGAAATCCTCAAAACATAGCTCGTTAACATTATTTTATCTACGAATTCTTTAATTCCATCTTTTAATTCAGGATCATGTTTTCTTTTGTTTCCCGTGTTTACCTCTTTGGTCGGGTTCTAATATTTGGTTAGCGAGTTTTTGATGCTTATCCAATACGGTTATAATTGAACAATCGGTGATAGCCAGGGTGTTTTAAAAACACTCTGGCCCTCTGGTTTCCCCAATGCGCATGTACCGGTATAGGCTCAATTTTGTGCATACATTTGTCGATATCTTGTCTTTGCTTTTTTATGTCACCAAGGGCCCAATTTAAATTAAAAAAATGTTTTCGTTCGTCATCACTGAACTTTTTGTAACATTCGAGCTTACAAGCCTCAGCACATGGAGTTTTAATTTGCCTTGCAGGTTTAAGTTTTTTATCCGCGTATTTGATTCATACTCCATTCCACTATTTCTTTTTTTTATGATGTTTCTCTTCCATTTTTCTGGCTGTTTTGCTCTTTTTTTCCCTTTTTCAATGGACTCTTTGGAATTATGTACATAGTTTGCTGCACAACTGTACTAGCGGTGTCACGCGGACAATTATCCAAAAGTAGGCGGAATACAGTCGAAGAATTGTCTGATGGATTAAATGTTTCATCATTGCTATCCTCGCTACCACTTTCTTGCTGCGGTGATTTTGGGTAGTATGTTACATCAGCCATGGAGTCGTCACAGTCTTCCGGTAATGAGGATGATCGGGATGAACACGAAGATGAAGTTAACGATGGGTATTTTCTGATAATGGAGTTTGGGATTTCAAAATAAGCTAAAACAACAGCTTTTATCATTTTGATCGTGCGTTTAATTCATGGTGAAATCACTATACAGGAGGCAGCATAACGCCAGCTGATTATGTTTGCTCTGCTCATTTTCTGCATAATCCACGTCCAGCACGTACATATATATTTTGACAAGCATCATCTAGTTTTTTGTTGTATTTGTTTCCCTTATGAGGCCACCTGTATCTAGGTGGCCTGAGATATGGATATCCTGAGATATGGAGATGCAAAAAGTGCATATATTGAGACATACTCACTGACACACCCATAAAATTGATGAAGCACTTCCGCTGTAGCTAGAGAGCTGAAATTTGTTACACGAGTAGATCTAGGTGAGCAACGAACTAGAAAAATCTGAAAACACGGAAATTTTAGCCAGGGGGCGAGTCTACGCCCATAAAATTTAAAATTTGTGCTAGTGATCTCAAATTCGATATACAACTAGATCTAGGTTAGCCATAACCAAAAAAATCTGAAAACTCGAACATTTTAGCCAGAATTAAATAAGCAAATCTAAATTGCTTAACTGAAGCGATTTCATTGAAATTTGGCACATTAATTGCGATAATCCAAGGATACAAATTTTTTGTTAAAAACGTGGGCGTCGACACGCCTATAAAATTTAAGCCTCATATTTCATGTTCTATGGCTCAGCCTATTCGGATATACAATTTATGTACGTATCCGTAAGCAACGAAACTTGACATGGACGATAAGCCCTGGCCGCGAAAAAAACTTGAGTTTAAACAAGTAAGAGTGCTATATTCGGCTGTGCCGAATCTTATATACCCTTTACCAAAGTGCGTTTATGTAGCACAGAGATATGTAGGTACGTATTAATTTTGTGAAAAAATTCATACTTTTTTTCTAGTGAAATTTTTAGGTTTTTGGCATTATGTTTATTTTGGTGCTTTTTAAATTTTGGCGATTTATTTTATTTTGCTGATTTTTTTTATTTTAGGCGATTTTTTTCATATAGGGAATTTTCTTTTTTGGTTTTGGCGATTTTTTTCGGTTTTTGGCGTTTTTTCTAAATTTGACGATTTTTTTTCGTTCTGGCGATTTTATTTTATTTTGACGATTTATTTTCATTTGTGTGATTTTTTTATTTTTTTTTTGCACTTTTTTCAGTTTTAACACTTTTTTTCTCGTTTTGGCGATTTTTTTTTCGTTTTGGCGATTTTTTTTGATTTTGCCGATTTTTTTTCATTGAAGCGATTTTTTTTTAATTTTTTGCGATTTATTTTCATACAGGCAATTTTTTTTTGTTTTGGTAATTTTTTTCGGTTTTTGGCATTTTTTTTTAATTTCGGCGATTTATTTTCGGTTTGGCGATTTTTTTGATTTTGGCTATTTTTTTTTTTCATATAAGCGATTTTTTTAATTTTTGGCGATTTTTTTTCATATAAACAATTTTTTTTTTTGTTTTGGCGATTTTTTTCGGTTTTTGGCGTTTTTTTTAATTTTGGCGATTTATTTTCGTTTTGGAAATTTTTTTTAATTTTTGGCGATTTTTGTTCATATAATCATTTTATTTTGTTTTTGCGGTTTTTGGCGTTTTTTGTCATTGTGGGAATTGTTTTTTGAGTTTTAACACTTTTTTCTCGTTTTGGTGATTTTTTACGGTTTTTGGCGTTTATTTTTAATCTTAGCAATTTTTTTCATTTTGGCGATTTTTTAAAATTTTTGGCGATTTTATAATTTTTTGATTTTTTAGTTTTACCGTTTTTGAAAATTTCAAGACTTTACCTCTTACAGTTTCCAAGATATAGCAATTTGTCAAAATTACATAGTCAAAATTTCATTAACTGATGGACCACCCTTTAATTTAAATTTTTCTAATTTGAGTGTCAATTGTTGTAGCCTATATAAAAATACACTAATTTTACAAATTTCAAGTGTCAATATACATATGTACATACATACATACAATTGTATGTATATTACATGGGATTTTAAAAGTTTTCGTCACTCATTTTGGAACACCCTTTAATTTTTAGCTTTTATATATTTGTTGTTGTAGCAACCAAAGTTCTACATACACTGTCCAAATTTCAGACCCGTACCTTTTACCGTTCCTGAGAAAATAGCCTTCTTCCTAAAACATGAAATATGTTTAATTATGAGGAAAAAAGTTAAAGTTTTCCAACCCTGGAAACGTTTTTTTATTTTGTTAAATTTTTAAAAATTTTTTTAAATTATAAATACCAATTTTATTCATACCGAAGTATAAAATAAGTTAATTTAATAAAAAAGTAATAAAAACTTGTTTTCGGTAGTTATTTTCTATGGGAAAATAGAGTTTGAAACCGAGCTCTGAAACCGTCTGCCCGATTTTGCTGATTTTCAATAGCAAAATTTTTCGGAAAATTTCTGACACACCAGTCTAAGAACGAAGTCTCTAGCTGTTCTGGGAGCTTGGGAAACCCGATTTCACGTACAGACAGACGGACATCGCTTGTTCGTCTTCCCTATGCATAAGGATCCAGAATATATATACTTTATGTGTCGCTTATTAATATTGTAGAAATTACAAACGGAATGACAAACCTATATATACCCTTTTACCTGCCCTGAAAACCCCGAAATTTTAGTGCGAGGGGCGGGGCTACGCCCATAAAAACTAAAAATTAAAATTTGTGCTAATGAGCTAAAATTTGATACACAAGTAGGTCTAGGAGAGTAACCAACTATACAAATCTGAAAACCCAACAAATTTTACCAGAATGGGCGGGGCCACGCTAATACTGTTCGGAATTAGAAACTTTAAATACAGCTTGTAACTCTAACTATTTTAGTGAAACATTGTAAACGTTGTACTTATGCAAGACTGTAAACCCTCGCCTTAAAAAGTGGGCGTAATGACTCCCATAAAATGTAAGCCTTATGTTCAATCTTCTTCGGTCTATTATATTTTAGAAGAAAATTTGCGTAAATAATAACGCTGTTCACAACAAGATCGATACTTTAAAATAGTGGGCGGGGTAATGCTCATAAAATTTAAAGGTTTAACTCAAGCTAGAGAAGTTTTATAAACAGGTAAGTGTAGATGAGTAAGCGAATGGAAAAATCTTAAAACCAAGAAGTTTTATCCGTTATGGGGGCCACGCCCTTAAAACTTATTATTATTATTTTTGTCCTTGTAATACAAAAGATAATAGCGGATATTTATTTACTTATTTGCATGGGGAAAAATTATGTCAAGTAAGCAGGTTGCCTGGATATAATTTCATATTGACGATTTCATATTTATAAAATGCATGGCAGATTGTTTTTTTTATGCATGTTTTTTTATTTATTGTATCTTCATTTATGAACTAACAATAAGTATTTAAATCTTAAATCTAACATATAATTAATAGGCCCGACCAATGCCAGACAAACTAAGTGATAGTTGTAAATAATACATAAGTAGTGATGTGTATTAGTAGTAGTGTTTAGTATTAGAGCCCTTGTATCTCTCTTTTTTAAGCGGATGTGTCCAGTAAAGTTTAAAATATTGCGAGCAAGCGGATTAGGACGTGACTCGAGTTTTGTTAGATATTTGCCTGCGTATTTTGCAATTTCTTCAGTCACTAGTGGCATATTTGAATTCTTAATGTACCATGGAGCAGATGTTATTAACCTTAAAATTTTGTTTTGTTTTCGTTGAATTCTCTCTACATTGGAAGCAGAAGCAGTGCCCCATAACTGAATACCGTAACACCATATTGGCTTTAAAAGCGACTTTTATATTAAAAGTTTGCAGTCTAGGCTGAGTGTTGAATTTCTGCCAATCAGCCAATGTACCTGAGTTAATTTTATTTTCATTTGAGATAACTTATAGTCAATGTGATATTTCCATGTAAGCCGTCGATCGAGGTGTATACCAAGATATTTTACATGTGAATGTTGAGGAACAACTTGATTATTAATCCGAATGGGGGAACAAGTGTCTCTTCGTAAGGTAAATGTTACTTGAACACACTTTTGTTCATTTACCTTAATTATCCATAAGTTTAACCATAGTTCCATCTGGCTAATGTGTTCCTGGAGTTTTCGGGATGCCTCATCAGGGTTTTCGTGCTCACAGGCATATCACAAGTATAAATCAAATATAAAAATGGCCCCAGTATACTCCCCTGTGGCACACCGGATGAGATAGTTACAGGCATACTCATAAAGTGTCCTTCCACAACTGTAAATTTTCGTGCAAGAATGTAACTTTCCAAAAGATTTAGAATGTTTATTGGTAAGTATGTCTTCAATTTCAAAATCAGGCCTTCATGCCAAACTTTATCAAATGCCTGAGAAACATCAATAAACAGTGCAGAACAATACTTCTTTTCCTCAAATGTTTTTCTGATAAATTTGCTCAATGGTGCTATGCTGGCTTCTAAAACCAAATTGATGGTCCGGGATGCACCCATTATCAGTTAAAATTGAAGACAATTTTGTCATGAGTAGCTTTTCAAAAAGCTTTGACATTGTTGACAGTAAACTTATTGGCCTATATGATTCAGCCTTGGTAAGATCTTTACCTGGCTTTGGAATCATTTTAACCTTGGCAAGCTTCCAGCAGTCTGGATAATACTCCAGTCGTAAAATGGCATTAAAAATGAATAATGAATGGCAGATTGTAGTGATATTTTTTGTGCAAGAATGAACTTGGTCAAAATATGTATGTATATATCTCACTACTTTTAATGGCCGAAATTTTGGATAGGAAGTTTGCCTTTTTTCACATTTACGTTTTTGTGAGGATACTTATTTCACCATGATTTTATTCATTTATAGCTATAATTTTTATCAGCAATAGCGTTATATTTTTTGTTAGTGAGAGCTATTTATTGCTACTGTAAATAATGCTATGTTCAACACAGACACATATTGTTTAATAGTCATTCTTTTATAGTTTAATAGTTTTTATATGTTTAATAATCATTCTTTTATATGTTATAACGTCATAACACGAAATACTTAAGTTGACGATAGTATGTTTATCAACAAGAACTTCATATTTTGTAATATACCAAGTTTGAATTAAATCAAACTTTTCAACAACACAGCCGTAATAGTGTTTTCACACTGAAAGTTAAAACCTTCTTTTAACGTTAAAACTATAAACAGCTGATTTTGCATTCACGCTGCAAGTTTGTTAACAAACACACTACGTTTATACGCACAGCTTATTTGCAAATAAAACTGTAAATTGTTGCCATATTATTGTTTTTATTGCGAATTACTAATTTAGAAAACTATTCACGTTTAACGCACTATTTGCAAATAAAATGCTTGAGGTTGCCACACACACAAATTTTTGCTAATAAAAAACTATAAATTGAAAAAATAATGCACAAAAAACATTGATAGAAGAAAAATTACCATAAACACAAATTTTTTATTTTACACATTTATACAATTTTTTTGCAAACATAAGTAACATTTCCATGGAAGTGCTACTAAGTTTTTATACATTTAAAATGCCGTATAAACAGTGAGTTAATTTATTTGCAAATAGTGCGCGCATAAACGTAGTAACAGACTATTTAATAACTTTGCTCGAAAATAAAATAAATCTCTTGCAAAAATGCGTGTGCTTGTTGTTGTATTTATTTTCTGCTCTTTTTAACAATTATTTAACAAACTGTATAACAACGGTTTCTGTTTGTATAAAAAACTCGAAAATTCTACAATGCGTTGTAAAATGGAAATTATTTTATATTTTGTAAATAAATATTTTAAAATTAAATTCAACTAATTATACAAAGTGAAGAAGTGCTTCGAAATCAATTTATTGTATATAAAGAAATGCACAAATACATTACAAAACGAATCTTTTTTATCGGCAAATCGATGTTAGGAATATCGTCTATTCTCACTTCCTATATGTCAATGAAAGTATTTTCGTGGTTTTTCTTCCAAAACACTGCTTTTTTCCATAATTTTTTTATTATTGTTGCTGCTGCATCCATTTTTGAGTTAAAAATTTTTCAAGCGACATCTATTGTTATTCACTGGCATAAACATTATCAGCTGCTTCTGGTAATTTTGACTTGGCAGCCCTGAATTTATCACAGCGAAAACAAGGTTGTATTTCATAAAACCAAATCAAAAATGGTTTTAAGTTGGTTTTAACAACAACAATTTATATGGTAAAACCAGGTTTTAACAGTTGGTTTTAACGTTAAAACCAACTTTTATTAAAACCATGTCAGTGTGAAAAGACTATAACTCAAATTAGCGCTGTGCACTTGAAATAATCTATATTAAAAATACCATTACCTTTTCACGAAGAACTCTACAACAAAATATGCCTCTGTTTGAGCCAAACGAGCGATATGTACATGCTAAAGTTTCTAAGCGGGAAAAAAATCGCGGGAGTTCTAGGGAATTTGACAAATCCCGGGAAATTTTCAACTTAAATTTTCGTAATTTAATATTTACGTTTTTGGAATTTCCTTTTTTACAATTCTAAAAATAAAAATTTGTAAGAAGAAGTAAAGAGGTTTACGAAATTTTTTTAACATAAATGGTCTTTACGGTATCTAGATTGGCAGATGTAGATGGAATTTCGATCAATGCTATAACTCAAAGCAAATGAATTTGTTTGTTTTTGTTTCGATTTTTAAATATTGTTGATCATCAATTGAACGAAAGAAGTTGTTTTGTTTTTAATTTAAAATTGTATGTTTTTTCATAAAATTATGTTTTTTACTGAGGTCATTTTATTAAATTCATATGTCTTTAAAATTCCCGGGAATAAACCATTTTAATTCCCGATTTCCGGGAATAGGAAAAGTGCGGGAAATTAGAAACCCTAGTTCATACATATCGATGGCTTAATATAAAAAGGGGCGTACCTCAATTTGTTTCAAAATCGCGTTTTTAACGTAACGGTATTATGGCAACTTAAGAAATTATTCGAAATAATATATAATATAAATATATTTCGAAATATATCGAAAATTCGAGTTCCGCCTTTCTTATATTAATGCCCGTTTATTTCTACAAACAGGTAATCTACCTAAGGTTTTTACCTACAAGTTTTCCTTATAAAATTTTACTTACACAATAGATATCTACAATAATAGATATCTATGGGTAGAAATAACGGGTATAACCCATCGATATGTATATGTATAAGGTTCGTATGTGGTTTGTATGAGTGTCCTGGATGACGGTCTCATACTTCTGGCAGCACTAACCTACATACATACATACATAGATATGCTTCAATCATAACAATGAATAGGTAATAATAATTCAAAGAAAAGCTGCGATATTTCGCATTTACATTTATGGTAGAAAATTTGCATCAAATACCATTTACACCAAAATTCATACTCGGTTAAGAATGTGTGTACGATGAACTTCTATTTTAAACATACATACATATGTAGTCAAGCCTGGATCACACGATTGGCTATTTGTACCAACTTTCGTCGGCTCACTGCAATAAAGTTATAAGTAATAAGCCAAAATGGCATTATTTTTTAATTAATTCTTGGAAAAGTCTATATGGTTTTATTACTAATGTAGTGTGGTTCAGTTATGTAGTTTTATTTCAATTAGTTGAGATATTAAGAAAATTTACCTTATTACTTAGGACTTTATGAATTTCAGTGAGCCGACGAAAATTGGTACATTGTGCCAATCGTGTGATCCAGGCCTGAGTTTGGGCGACCTTCTGAGGCAGCTATTTGCAATATTTGTTGTAACCGTGAATTCGCAGCAATTGTGCCTCTGTTACTTTTATTTTCATAAAATGGAAGTGCTGCACTTGGCTGACATGTGGTTTCAGTTATATGGTGGCACATGCCACACACCACGCCAGACAATGACCCAATTGAGAGACGAGTTCAGAGAACAGTTTATTTCATGTTTTAGGCTGGTCAATTGGCCGCCTATATTGTGCGATTAAACGCCCTTAGACTATTTTTTGTAGAGCTATGTTAAGGGTCATATCTATAGGAACAAGTCCGCAATGGTTGACGCACTGGAAGTAATTATTGAGGAATTTATTTGTGAGATACCGGTCGATATACTGGCGAGAATATAACAAAATGGGACCCGTATCGGTCAACAACTACATGATTATTAACCTTGAATTATATATGTAGATCGTTCTACAGTTCGATTGAATATTCATAGAAAGCTGACGTGTTTTTTTTTTTATCAATAATAAAAATTGAAATAGATATTTAATTGAATTTTAAAATCAACAAAAAATAAAAAAATACAATTTTTATATATTTTATACCCTTCACCAAAAATGGTAAAGGGTATACATATATAGGTTTGTCAAAATTTTTGTAACTTCTACAATATTCATTTGCGAACACATAGTTAGTTATTCTGAAGGAGATGAAAAAAAACATGTCCGTCTGTCAGTGTGTCTGTACGGATTCTCTGAAATGCTTTTTTTGAAGCTCCCAAACAAGTTAGAGAGTTCGGATTTAGACTGAAACGACCGCACTTGTCTTATCACAATTAAATATGAAAATCAGCAAAAATAAATAATCGGTTCACCCGAAATTCTATATATATATAGCTTTATCATACATTTTGAAAATTTCATGAATAAACCGTGCATATAACCACGAATATTAAAACTTCTAATTTACCGCACTAGCTACTCGGCTACCGAGACTTGCTTAGATTTAGTTTACATTTAATGTACTTAAACATTTTCAAACGAATTTGTTTGCATAGAATGTGTAGTGTTATGAAAAAAAAATATTTAAGTTACTGTAGCCATTCGTACATACATATACATACTTATGCAAGTTAAGGGATTTTTCGTTTATATTTCTTATTTTTTCTTTATTTACCCAACTTTCAAATCATTACAAAAACAGACTGACTTAAAAACTTAAACTTAAAAATAATAGGTGTGTTTTTTTACTTTTGCAGTAAAATGCAGTAAATGAGTAGTTACTGCAAAAGTTTTAAAATTTACTCTCAAAAAGAGTTGTTGCCGCAAAAAGTACGCGAACGGAAAAATAGTAAAAATTAGTAAGATTAAAGAAACAGCTGAGTGCTACTCCACATAGTGTTGAAAAATATATAAACTTTTGACTACTCAACTCTTTTTCTTATTGGTACTCGTGGCAAATTTTGTAATTTATTTCATGTAATATTTGTAATTAATTTCTTGTTGATTTCTTGTTTTGTTGTTAGTTAAACTAAAAAAAATTACATTACAAATTAATGTTTCTGATTACCTTAAAAGCAAGTGCAATACTAAGTAACCAGATACTTTACAGTTTTACAACTCTGAGTAATTAGAATAATTTGCAAAACAAACAAAGATATTAATATTTATATAAATGGTATATTTAAATCTGCTGATCCGAAGGACATGAAGTATGAGGTTTAAATTGTATGGGCGTTTCAACACCTTTTTTCAACAAAAATTTATAGCCTTGTATTATTGAAACATGTGTGCCAAATTTCAATAAAATCGCATGAGTTATACGCCTGAAATATGTTTTCTTAATTCTTGGTTAAAATTTTCGGGTTTTCAGATTTTTCTATGTGATTACTTACTTATGTAGTTCTATTTGTGTACAAAATTTCAGCTCAAAAGCTCAAAGCTTAATTTTTATGGGCGTAGCAGCTCCCCCCCCCCACCCATAGGATAAAATTTTTGGGTTTTCAGACTTTACTGTTTAATTGCTCACCTAGGTTTACTTGTGTACCAAATTTCAGTTCTCTAGCAATAGCGGAAGCACTTCATTTATTTGATGAGTGATCAGTGAGTCAGTTAGTATGTCTTAAGATATGCACTTTTTGCACCTTCATATCTCAGGAAACTTTTGTTTTAAAACTTTCAAACTTGGTATATGAGGTCACATGAATTAATTCTAATTATGAATTAAATTTAGAATTTTACGTCGGTAAAATTGAAAACACCAGGTAAAATTGAAAACACTTCAACAACTTACAATCTAGGCTCACGGTAGTGAGCTGAAATTTGTTACACGAGTATATCTAGGTGAGCAATGAATTAAAACAATCTGAAAACCCGAAAATTTTAACCAGCGGGGGGCGGAGCTACGCCAATAATGTAGAATTCATACATATGTATGTAAATATTTACGGAAAAAGTAATCAAAACACAAGATCTTTGTATTAATAGAAAATATATTTTTATTTAAACAAATATTCAAAATTGTTACAAGAAACTCTTCAGCAGCCATTGGAAAACGAGTTAAATTTTTTTTATACGTTAATTTAAAATTTTTATTAAATTTTAATTATATTTATTTGACCTTTTTAGTTTATTCTGTTATGTTTGTTAAGCTCGAGGTAGTTTTATTTAATTGTAATTAATTTTTTCGATATTTCCTGACGATGTTAACAAACTCTTAACGAAATATCGAACAAATTAATTACAATTAAATAAATCGACCTCGAGCTTAACAAACATAAGAGAATTTTTATTAAATATTAAAAATTACAAAAACATTTTACAGTATAAACTTGTTTTTAGTAAAAAGAGTAATATCGAAGAAATTTTAATGAAAGTTATCTAAAAATATCTTAAGAATTAAATCACAATCATACAAATTTAAAGTAAAAGTTAATTATAATGAATTATCGAATAATGCGACTCGTCTTAAAAAGAAACTGACTTAGTTTTTCAGAATTCGTAGATAAGCAATTTGCTTCCCCTACGTTGGTTACAGGTGTGACCTAAACAGAATTAAAAAATGCCTCAGCTGATGATTCCAAGTCTTTCTTTATTGATTCTAACGACGAAGAACCATTCTCACTACTTAGAGAAGAATTTCTCGAAAGGAGATCCAAAATTTCAATTATATCCGAAGTGGCTATCCATATAATTCCTAAGGTCAAGAGTAGTCGATTCGTTTAAATCGCTACACACATTATTACGTGGTACTTCTTCGGAAGGAACAGCTTCTAAGCGGCGGCAAATATTGGAAGCCTCAGGTAAATCCGTGCGGCTGAAATGAATTTCATCAGCTCGCATTGCGGGATCCTCCGTAGAAGGTAATATAGTCTGAAGTACGCCAATCTGGGCATATTGGTCCGTTGAAGGTTGCTCGACATTCGAAGGTAATTCATTTCTATACCCTCTTTTATTTTTCATGCGACGATTCTGGAACCATAGCATTATTGTTTTTTCTGGTAGCGATAAGCGACTGGCGATCGCTATACGTTGCAATCGAGTCAAGTACATCTCCCGTTTGATGAATTCTTTTTCCAACTCCACGAGCTGGAAGTTGGTAAAAACAGTACGGGATCGTTTTTTCTTGCTGAGAGCTGGATCGGGCTGTGGAGCTCTTTCATCAGGGGAACTACACTGGAGTTCAGCTTCATTCTGAATAGGAATAGATTCCTGCATTGTTGTGGAGTATGTTTGCTGATTAAGCGGATAGATCATCTAGAAAAATAAACATGTTTAAAAGTAAAGTGGAAAAAATTTAATTTTATTTTATATGCTACAACAATTTGTATCGTTTATCTTTGATAAATTGACTCTACATATTTTAATTATCAGCACCCGGTGTATTGAGTACTAATGAATTTTCTATTTTAAATGACAAATACACACAAATGTTCTCTTTAAATACAACTTTTTGAAAATATGAAATAAAAATGTGTATTTAATCTTTCATACGAAAATTAAGAAACAACAATTATTGTATTGTAATAGACGATACAACTAGCTTATGAATTAAATATATAATACTTACATCGTTGCAATTGATTACAGGTATCGAATGTACTCTCACTATAGAGGAGTCAACAATTTCATAGCACTGCACTACAGAAGACATTTTTTAAAACAAAGATTTTTCTCGTGAAATTTTGCGTGGTTATTAAGTTAAATTTCAAAAAGACACTGACCATCCTGCATTGCAGTATAAGTTTATATACGTGGGATTTTAAATCGTTTTATTTAATTAAAGTAAATGATCGCATTCAATTTTACGAATCCTTTCGTAACTGCCATAAAGAGCTCTTAGAGCAATGAGAGCAGTTAGTTATTTGTTTACTATTATTTGTGTTACACTAACACAATATTATTTTAATCACTCCCATACTATGTTTAAGTGTCTTATGAAAGAGAAAAAAATTTTCTGCATGTATTCGTTTAACAAAATGTTTCAATTAAAGAAATAACAAGGAGTTTATTAATTTTGAAGGTTGCTACGATAGGCTGATGTATTAGTAGCCAACAACAAAGGCAAAGAAACCATTGGAATCTCTCTTTAAATTTATTGGACGTTTTACTGTGCGTAATGATGGCGTGGCTTACACATTGTCAAGCGAGAGACCTACCTGCTTCTGCTTATTTTTTTAGAGGTATGGCTCAAACGCAAATAGAGATACATAAGTACGTACCTATCTACTATTTAAACAATTACCGAATTGAGGATCAAATTCCTATACAGTAAAGTCATATTCTCTCGTACATACTTTATTTTTCTGGTTTGCTAAAAGGGTTTTGTAGTTAATTTTTAATTATTTTTGTTCGAACTTCATTTGTTTTTGTATTTATGATTTGAACGGGCTACAGTTCGTATAGCTTTTTTTAAGACAAATAAATTAAATAGTTTTATGGTCTAAATTAAAAACACACGATTATTTCTTACCTTCTTAAATGGCATCTAATTACCAATTAAAGACCTGTACAAGACCTCTTATAAGAACTTCTGAGAAATGAGGGAAATTTCAGATGCTTTACTAAAGCGAAATCTTCTAAAACAAACGCTCAACAAAACGGTTGGCAATACATTTGTTTAACTTATTGCAGGTATAGGAGTAAAGAAGAAAATAGTTTGTGATTAAAAAAAGTGTGGTTCTTGTGCTTTTTTCTACGGATTGGCGCGTATAAAAACATCATACATGTATATTAGACTGGTAGAATTTAGTTTTTTTTTGGAAATTTGATTAATTGCGCTGCTTAAAATATGATGTTTGGTGTAAGAAATCATGTCCTATTTTTTCAGTTCAATCCGGAGGTGCCTAGTCGTGACTAGTAGGGCCGATATTATAAAAAAACATCTATTCAATCAGATTTTTACATTTATACTAGTTGAAAGGCCGGTTCTATAGACCAACAATCAAAAATATGGCTTCGTAACAATCTTCCGCAAAGAAAGTACTTTAAGTATGCCAAATTTCAGCTTCCTATGTCATGATATGTTTTTTAATACATGTATTTATTTATTGTATCTTCAAATATGACAATAATAACAATAACAAATCTTAAATCTAAAAAATTATTAATAATTCCGACCAGTGTCGGACATAAACTTAGTGATACTTATAAATAATACATAACTATTGATAATAAAAAAATAAAAAAAAATTTCAAGCAGTCTTATCTGGAGTGTTGAGTATAAGAGCCCTTGTGTCCTCCTTTTTTAGGCGGATGTGTCCAGTAAAGTCCAAAATGTTACGAGCAAGAGTGTAAGGATGTGACACGAGTTTTGTTAAGTATTTGCCTGCGTATTTTGCAATTTCTTCAATAACTAGTGCAATATTTAAATCACAATGTATATTTGAATTTTTTATGTAACAGGAGCCGTAAAATTTTGTTTTGCCTTCGTTGGATTCTCTCGACATTAAAAGCTGAAGCAGTGCCTCATATCTCAATTCCGTAGCAGCATACTGCCTTCAAAAGCGATTTGTATAGTAAAAGTTTGCAATCTAGACTGAGTGTTGAATTTCTACCAATCAGCCAATGTAGTATGAATAAAAAAAAATATTTGATTTTTACCTAAAAATTTGTTTTAAAACCCCAAATATGTATGTATGTGTTTTTTGCTTTTTTTAAACAAATTTTTAAGTACAAAATAAATACTTTTTTTTATTCATACTACCCAATATGTTGTTTCCATGTCAGTCTTCGATCAAGGTGTATACCAAGATATTTCACATGTAAATGTTGAGGAACAATTTGATTATTGATTCTAATGAGGGAACAATTATCTTTTCGAAAGGTAAATGTTACCTGAGCACACTTCTGTTCGTTTACCTTTATTCTCCATAAGAGAATAAATAAATAGTGCAGAGCAAAAAAAAAATTGAATCAATCTATGAGTTTGTTCAACGAGCTTTGACATTGTTGTCTTTGCTTGACTTTGGAATCATTTTTATCTTGGCAAGTTTCCAGCCGTGTTAACAATACACCAGTCGTAAAATTATATTAAAAATGAATAACAGGATTCTAATATGAGGCAAGTTTATCAGGATATTGTTACTAATTCCATCAATACCTGGAGCTTTCTTGGGTTGAGTTCAGCAATTAGTTTTTGAGCATCACGCGTCTTATAGTTTATGGGTCGATGGGTAGAGAACCTACACTCGGCAAATTAACAACACCAGGGGGGCTACTGCGTATTTCGATTCGAAAGAAATGACTTACGAATTCGAACGAATTGTACTGTGTATTATTATTAAGCATATGTATGTGATTTTGAAATTTTCAAGGAATACTCAAAAAAAATGACATACATAAATAAAAAGCAGTATGAAGAAATAGTAAACTATCTGTCTCTGCATCCAGATTTTGCGAAAGGGCATCTAAATGTTCCAGATGCTAAAAACTAATCGCATGATATGTGGAAAAAATTGTGCTCAAAGTTAAATGCATTTGGACCCCCTGAGCGTGATGTTAAAGGACCGTAAGTGGAATGAGTGGTACTTTGGAATTTGGTGCGAAAAGTCACGTAAGCACCGCACCATCATCATCTGAATAATGAAAACGTTGCTGACATTAATTCCGACATTTCCTCCCAAGAAATTGGTAAAAGATCTACCCCGCATCGTCCCATAAGAACGGTATTTGATAGAGATGTCGTTTTGTAGAGACATGTTGAAAACCAAATCTCATACCATGAGAATTCATCAGGAATTCTAAAGGAGATGTGCGAAAATGTTTCAGGACTTCAAAAATATTTGAAGAGGAGTTCAGACACTGAAGAACGCCAGTATAAACTGAAGTTAAAAATGTTTGAACTCAAAAAAGAAAAACTTCAGCTGGCAAAACAAAAGTTCCTCTTAAAAAAAGAAAAATTTTAATTTAAAAAGCGGAACGAGCTCGAAAGATCAAAAAGAAAATTGCTGCAGCTAGATATGAAAAAAATTATTTAAGATATTGAGATAGAAAAAAGAAGTATTTAAAAGCAAGGTTGCATATATAATTTTTCATTGAGTTTTTGTTTATTTTTTATTCTTTATTATTTTTATTATTCATTATTTTATGTAACTATCTGTGTAGATATGTATATATTTTAATAGGTTTCATTTATGTATTATTATGTGTAAATATTTATGTATTTTAATTTCATTTTTTTTTATATGTATGTAAATATTTATGTGAGTAAAGTATTTTAATTTCTGTAAAACATTTTGGTTTTAAAACTTTCTTTACATGGTGCTTTGATTTTTTTTTCACGTGCATATAAGCAAATTGAGTTTCTTAAGTTTTCTGTAAATAAATTAATTTAACTTTTTATAAATTTTTTCTCAAGTTGTTTTTTATTTCATCTCTTATATTTTTGGCTATATTGTTAATGTTATTGTTATCAGCATCAGCGCTGAAGTTTGCAGCTGAAACGGGCACATCTTTTTGAATATTTTCCACAGGGAATTGCTCAACATTATATTGCAAACAAATGTTGTGTAATGCACAGCAAACATTTAGAATTTGGTTTGCTTTTTCTGGAGCATAGTGTAACTCTCTTGCAGCTAAGAGGCAACGAAGTCTTGCTTTCAAGAGTCCAAAAGTTCTTTCTATGATAGAACGTGTGCTTTGGACTGTTTTTCATTAAAATACGATTCTGCAGAATTTTCAGCAGCATTTCTGTATGGAGTAAGAATCCAAGGCTCTAGGGGATAACCAGAATCACCTAAGTAAATAATATGCAATATTAATAAATTTTATCATTAATTTCGGAAAAAAATTATGTATGTGATTACCAAGTATTCTAGTTGATCTGTTTCCATTTTCAAACAATTCTTTCAAATACTGCCTCTCGCCTAATAAGGTCCACACATGACAGTCATGGCCCCAAAGTGTCCATTTACAGCCCTTATAAACATTTCGTGATCGCATATCTATAAATTCATAGAAGCATTACATACTTGTATATATAGTTACATAGATTTCAGTGAGAGATTTTACCACCATAGCATTAATGATGTGTTTTAATTTTCTATTAAAATACAAATGCTCGCTTTTAACTAGCCTCCTGAGTTGAATATGAGTGCCGTCTACTGTTCCAATGACTCCTGGAATTCCACTTGTGTTATAAAACTATCTTCTGGCCTTTTTCTGTTTTCTTCACTTGCTTTTAGCACTATATGCTTGAGACAAAGCAATTTTTCAATGGCATTGCATACTTCAGATAAGCAACTGGACATGGATATGAATTAAAACTGGATATGAATTAAAAGTTGTTGTTATTAATTTGAAACAAAATTTTTCATATATAAATTTATTATTTTGTCAGGAAATTTAAAAAAAAATTATGCCTTCAGAATTTCAAATAATAATATAACAAATTAATGATTTATTTGAATACAGCTACTGAAATGTTTTTAAATTATATTTCTATAGTTTGAATGAAATTTTACTTCATTTCATTTGAGTTTTTGAAATTCAAATAATTTTTTGTTAATAAGTCAAATTTATATTATTCAACAAAAACTTTATTGATTATTTCAAATTCATTAAAATAGTTTTAAATTGTGAAAAAATATACAAATAAAACAATTTTCTTTTATTATTTGCTCAATTCACAACCTATTGTAAGTGTAGTAGGTCGTCAAGCTGTACAATAGGTGTAAAACGTTTGTAGGTAATTTCCACAGAAAAGTTTGCTACGACACATACAACATTTTTCCCTATGTTAGATAAATGTCGGAGAATGGCATCAAGAATGCATAAGCTTATAAAAGTGCTAATGTTTATTAATTACATTTATCTTAATTTTTCTTTATTAAATTAATAAAAATTAGTGCAATTATATATGCAAATAAATACACACATTCGCGAAATGAAGAAAATTGGCAAAAAGCAACTTTGTTAGGACGCTAAAAACCATGCAAAGCCGCTTTTATTGCGAACTTTGAAATAAAACGCGAAAATTGTCAAAATTTTAAACAAGTCATAATATATGTAGATAAAAAATCCTTAAAACTGTAAGGATTGCAAAAAATTCGGCAAGAATCCCGAAAATTACGTAAATTTGCAAAAACTTATTAACAGCGGGATGATATTTGTTTTAATCGGCAAAACTGACAAGAATCTGAGGACATGTAAAAAGTCGCTTTTATCGTTATCTTTGCAAAAAATCACGAGAAGTTGCAAAATTTTAAACAAGCCATAATATTGATTAAAAATCGCCACAAATGTAAGGAATGCAAAAAATTCAATAAAAATTACGAAAATTCGCATAAAGCTACTAACAGCGGAATGATAACAGTCTAATAATTTTTTAAAAATCGGCAGAACTGTTAAGAAACTGAAGGCATGCAAAAGTCGCTTTTATCGCGAAGTGTGCACAAATTTGCGAGGAGTTGCAAAACCGGAAGCAACCTGGAATAAGAGTGATTGTCTTTTTCAGAATCGCCTGAAATATTTTGATTTTTTATGAAATTTTCTTTATTTTTTAATCACCCGAATCCAGCATCAACATTTCTGCAATATATTTTTCGCATAATGCCGAAAAACTAAATACCGTAATTCGTAAAAGTTTAATAGAGTGAGATACGATTTATTTAAATAAATGGTTGTTATATATTTTTAAATTGAGTAAACATTTTTGTTTTGTGTTTTAGAAATAATTTCTATTGAAGAAATAACAGACTGATTGAATTAATTTCTTGTCTCTTTTTAAATGAAATTCTGAAAAAAACTATTTGATTTTTTTGTAGTCATATAATATTGAAATGAATTTTATTCAAATTTTAGATATTAAAATTCAAAAAATTTTCTTTTGTTTTAAAAACGCGAACAAAATTTTATTTCGAATATTGTAAATTGATTTTTACTCAAAACATTAATTTGAGCAATGTATAAATTTATAAAAATTCAAAAATCAATCGTTGTTATATAAATAAATTGTGTTGGATTTTCACATAAATAATAATTGTTTGAATTTTCATTATTTCTAATTTAAAAAATAACTATAACTAAAATAAAAATATTTTTATTTTTCAATCTATTAACTTATGACAGCTATGGTACTTACGAATATGTATGTATGTGTGTATATACATTCACATTTCTTGTAGAAGAGTCAAAAGAAACTACAAGCCATAAAATTTTCGTACCTCATATTTCTGCATACATAAGTACGTATCGCGAAACATAACACGTGCAAGGGTAATAAAACAATTGCAGTAAATTAATTAAATTTCAAAAGGTTTTCGGAAAATCTGTTTATTGCATGGAAAAACTTCCTTGTGTGAAAAATGTCATGACCTTTTTTAATCAGGTACAAAGTCAAGTACTACGGATACATTTTTGGAAACAATGTGAGAGCTTATTAAGTAGTTATTTGTAGTACAATAGAAGATTCCCTTTTAGTATTTAAGGTTAAATGGTAAATAATGTTTTACAATACATGTGATTAGTGATTCTTCAGGTATTTGCCAAACATTAATTCTGCGACAAAAAGAAAAAGTCGACACAAGTGTTTTTAAGTTAATTACACCCCTGTAATCCTCATATTCAAGAGAGCCTTTAGGAAAACCCGCAATTATTTTGTGCGATTTTTGAGGAAATTATAATGCAATTAATTGCTGCTTATCTGTCGTTTACTTAAAGTCTTACATGGAATAGCCCATGTAGTTGTTTGCACATTTTTTATATAATCCAGAGGTTTAAAGTTTTTTTAATTTTTTTCAAAATGTACTGACGAGATGCCATAATCACCACCGAAATACTCGTATGTACCTACATTAGGGCTGCCATACGTTCTGGTTTTCCAGGATTTGTCCTGGACTAAGACAAATTGGCCTGGTTTTTGTTTGCACAGGAAAAGTTACCACCAACTACAATAAATTTAAACCAGAGCCACTCTAATTTAATTTTTTCAACTAAGTAAATGCATTTAAATAAATCATTTTATTTTTGTTTATTGTTTTTTTCTACATACGTAGTAATTTTTTTACCAAATTCTGCAATATATGGTTGATATACATACATATGTATGTAGCAAAATAAAAACTTTTTTGAGCTAAACAATTAGTTCTTAGAGTATATGCACATATCGGTCATTTGTTTCAAGACCGGCATAAGTAAAAAAAAATCGATTTTGCAGAAAACGCGTTTAAAAATTTCAATTGACTCCCACCTTACACAGAAAAAATTAAATCATATAGTTTCAAAATAAACCAGTTCAGTATAATATATTTAACTTATCCATAAAGTAAAATCAGCACCAAGTAGCCATTTATGGTTTTTTCCTGAAAAGAACTAACCCTCCTTTGCATTATGACGTTATTGTTCATAGAATAAATTGAATAGAGTGTCTTAAGTTATAATGTGTGGTTATTGTTGAAAAAACCAATACGTTCGTATTAATACATTTTATTTTCAGTCTTTTGAACTCCAAATATACATATTATGTACTTATGCATATCATAAAAAACATAAAATAAATATAATTCATAGAAACAGTCTTTTGAACTTAAAATATCACGGAATTCTGCAACGTCTTTTCATCTTACACAAATTATCTTCCGTCTCGTGTCATCTCTGTATATCATCTTTGAATTGAACGAAAGAAGTTGTTTTGTTTTTAATTTAAAATTGTATGTTTTTTCATAAAATTATGTTTTTTACTGAGGTCATTTTATTAAATTCATATGTCTTTAAAATTCCCGGGAATAAACCATTTTAATTCCCGATTTCCGGGAATAGGAAAAGTGCGGGAAATTAGAAACCCTAGTTCATACATATCGATGGCTTAATATAAAAAGGGGCGTACCTCAATTTTTTCAAAATCGCGTTTTTAACGTAACGGTATTATGGCAACTTAAGAAATTATTCGAAATAATATATAATATAAATATATTTCGAAATATATCGAAAATTCGAGTTCCGCCTTTCTTATATTAATGCCCGTTTATTTCTACAATAACGTAATCTACCTAAGGTTTTTACCTACAAGTTTTCCTTATAAAATTTTACTTACACAATAGATATCTACACTAATAGATATCTATGGGTAAAAATAACGGGTATAACCCATCGATATGTATATGTATAAGGTTCGTATGTGGTTTGTATGAGTGTCCTGGATGACGGTCTCATACTTCTGGCAGCACTAACCTACATACATACATACATAGATATGCTTCAATCATAACAATGAATAGGTAATAATAATTCAAAGAAAAGCTGCGATATTTCGCATTTACATTTATGGTAGAAAATTTGCATCAAATACCATTTACACCAAAATTCATACTCGGTTAAGAATGTGTGTACGATGAACTTCTATTTTAAACATACATATGTAGTCAAGCCTGGATCACACGATTGGCTATTTGTACCAACTTTCGTCGGCTCACTGCAATAAACTTATAAGTAATAAGCCAAAATGGCATTATTTTTTAATTAATTCTTGGAAAAGTCTATATGGTTTTATTACTAATGTAGCGTGGTTCAGTTACATATGTAGTTTTATTTCAATTAGTTGAGATATTAGGAAAATTTACCTTATTACTTAGGACTTTATGTATTTCAGTGAGCCGACTAAAATTGGTACATTGTGCCAATCGTGTGATCCAGGCCTGAGTTTGGGCGACCTTCTGAGGCAGCTATTTGCAATATTTGTTGTAACCGTGAATTCGCAGCAATTGTGCCTATGTTACTTTTATTTTCATAAAATGGAAGTGCTGCACTTGGCTGACATGTGGTTTCAGTTATATGGTGGCACATGCCACACACCACGCCAGACAATGACCCAATTGAGAGACGAGTTCAGAGAACAGTTTATTTCATGTTTTAGGCTGGTCAATTGGCCGCCTATATTGTGCGATTAAACGCCCTTAGACTATTTTTTGTAGAGCTATGTTAAGGGTCATATCTATAGGAACAAGTCCGCAATGGTTGACGCACTGGAAGTAATTATTGAGGAATTTATTTGTGAGATACCGGTCGATATATTGGCGGGAATACAACAAAATGGGACCCCGTATCGGTCAACAACTACATGATTATTAACCTTGAATTATATACATATGTAGATCGTTCTACAGTTCGATTGAATATTCATAGAAAGCTGACGTGTTTTTTTATCAATAATAAAATTTGAAATATATATTTAATTGAATTTTAAAATCAACAAAAAATAAAAAAATACAATTTTTATATATTTTTATACCCTTTACCAAAAATGGTAAAGGGTATACATATATAGGTTTGTCAAAATTTTTGTAACTTCTACAATATTCATTTGCGAACACATAGTTAGTTATTCTGAAGGAGATGAAAAAAAACATGTCCGTCTGTCAGTGTGTCTGTACGGATTTTCTGAAATGCTTTTTTTGAAGCTCCCAAACAAGTTAGAGAGTTCGGATTTAGACTGAAACGACCGCACTTGTCTTATCACAATTAAATATGAAAATCAGCAAAAATAAATAATCGGTTCACCCGAAATTCTATATATATATAGCTTTATCATACATTTTGAAAATTTCATGAATAAACCGTGCATATAACCACGAATATTAAAACTTCTAATTTACCGCACTAGCTACTCGGCTACCGAGACTTGCTTAGATTTAGTTTACATTTAATGTACTTAAACATTTTCACTAATATGCTTTGTCACGTCTTCATTGTTTTTTAATGATAATTTTGCTTGGCACATTCTTATTCGTGGGCATGCAAACGAATTTGTTTGCATAGAATGTGTAGTGTTATGAAAAAAAAATATTTAAGAATACTGTAGTCATTCGTACATACATACATACTTATGCAAGTTAAGGGATTTTTCGTTAATTTCCCATAAAATAAAATAAAATATTTTTTATTTCTTATTTTTTCTTTATTTACCCAACTTTCACTTCGTTACAAAAACAGACTGACTTAAAAACTTAAACTTAAAAATAATAGGTGTGTTTTTTTACTTTTGCAGTAAAATGCAGTAAATGAGTAGTTACTGCAAAAGTTTTTAAAATTTACTCTCAAAAAGAGTTGTTGCCGCAAAAAGTACGCGAACGGAAAAATAGTAAAAATTAGTAAGATTAAAGAAACAGCTGAGTGCTACTCCATATAGTGTTGAAAAATATATAAACTTTTGACTACTCAACTCTTTTTCTTATTGGTACTCGTGGCAATATTTCTTATAACACGAACAATCTAAGAAAAAATTTTGTAATTTATTTCATGTAATATTTGTAATTAATTTCTTGTTGATTTCTTGTTTTGTTGTTAGTTAAACTAAAAAAAAAAATACATTACAAATTAATGTTTCTGATTACCTTAAAAGCAAGTGCAATACTAAGTAACCAGATACTTTACAGTTTTACAACTCTGAGTAATTAGAATAATTTGCAAAACAAACAAAGATATTAATATTTATATAAATGGTATATTTAAATCTGCTGATCCGAAGGACATGAAATAAGAGTCTCAAATTTTATGGCCATGTTAACGCCCACTTTTTTCAATGAAAATTTATAACATTGCATTATTGCATCATGCGTGCCAAATTTCAATAAAATCGCTTGGGGTAAACTCCTGAGATTTGTTTTTAAAATTCTTAGCCTAGGTAAAATTTTTGGGTTTCAGATTTTTCTAGTAATTAACTACTAAATTATCAAATTGCAGCTCACTAGCGCAAGTTTAAATTTTCTATTCTTATGGGCGTGTTCCCGCCTATTTTTTGCAACCCAAGATTTTTTGGCTAGTGATTAATTTTCCTGTTTAGTTTCTTTGGAAACGGATAATAGTAAATACATAAATAGTACATTTAAATGTGCTGACCCGAAGGACATGAAGTATGAGGTTTAAATTGTATGGGCGTTTCAACAGCTTTTTTCAACAAAAATTTATAGCCTTGTATTATTGCAACATGTGTGCCAAATTTCAATAAAATCGCATGAGTTATACGCCTGAAATAAGTTTTCTTAATTCTTGGTTAAAATTTTCGGGTTTTCAGATTTTTCTATGTGATTACTTACTTATGTAGTTCTATTTGTGTACAAAATTTCAGCTCAAAAGCGCAAAGCTTAATTTTTATAGGCGTAGCAGCTCCCCCCCCCCCCCCCACAGGATAAAATTTTTGGGTTTTCAGACTTTTCTGTTTAATTGCTCACCTAGGTCTACTTGTTTTTTTTTACTTGCTTGCTTTTACTGTTACTTGCACTTTTTGCACCTTCATATCTCAGGAACCTTTTGTTTTAAAACTTGGTATATGAGGTCACATGAATTAATTCTAATTATGAATTAAATTTAGAATTTTACGACGGTAAAATTGAAAACACCAGGTAAAATTGAAAACACTTCAACAACTTACAATCTAGGCGCACGGCAGTGCGCCATCCCAACTTCCGGCCAATGAACGCAGTGTGTATATTTACAGGAAGCCATTCGAGCTGTTTTACCCCCTCTTAAGTTTGTTCCCCACAATCGTAAAATTATGATATTTAACCCATAATTAGAATTAAATTCATATAACCTCATATGCGAAGTTTGAAAGTTTTACAATGAAAGGTTCCGGGGATATAGATGTACAAAAAGTACATATTTTAAGACATACTCACTGACCACTGACACACTCATCAAATTGATGAAGCACTTCCGCTATAGCTAGAAAGCTGAAATTTGTTACACGAGTAGATCTAGGTGAGCAATGAATTAAAATAATCTGAACACGCGAAAATGTTAACCAGGGGCGGGGCGGAGCTACGCCAATAATGTAGAATTCATACATATGTATGTAAATATTTACGGAAAAAGTAATCAAAACACAAGATCTTTGTATTAATAGAAAATATATTTTTATTTAAACAAATATTCAAAATTGTTACAAGAAACTCTTCAGCAGCCATTGGAAAACGAGTTAAATTTTTTTTATACGTTAATTTAAAATTTTTATTAAATTTTAATTATATTTATTTGACCTTTTTAGTTTATTCTGTTATGTTTGTTAAGCTCGAGGTAGTTTTATTTAATTGTAATTAATTTATTCGATATTTCCTGACGATGTTAACAAACTCTTAACGAAATATCGAACAAATTAATTTTAATTAAATAAATCGACCTCGAGCTTAACAAACATAAGAGAATTTTTATTAAATATTAAAAATTATAAAAACATTTTACAGTATAAACTTGTTTTTTGTAAAAAGAAATTTTAATGAAAGTTATCTAAAAATATCTTAAGAATTAAATCACAATCATACAAATTTAAAGTAAAAGTTAATTATAATTAATTATCGAATAATGCGACTCGTCTTAAAAAGAAACTGACTTAGTTTTTCAATTATAGTACGTTCCTGCAGAATTCGTAGATAAGCAATTTGCTTCCCCTACGTTGGTTACAGGTGTGACCTAAACAGAATTAAAAAATGCCTCAGCTGATGATTCCAAGTCTTTCTTTATTGATTCTAACTACGAAGAACCATTCTCACTACTTAGAGAAGAATTTCTCGAAAGGAGATCCAAAAGTTCAATTATATCCGAAGTAGAAGGAGTTTTTTGACTACCACTCGCAGCATTTTCAGAGTGACTATCCATATAATTTCTAAGGTCAAGAGTAGTCGATTCGTTTAAATCGCTACACACATTATTACGTGGTATTTCTTCGGAAGGAACAGCTTCTAAGCGGCGGCAAATATTGGAAGCCTCAGGTAAATCCGTGCGGCTAAAATGAATTTCATCAGCTCGCATTGCGGGATCCTCCGTAGAAGGTAATATAGTCTGAAGTACGCCAATCTGGGCATATTGGTCCGTTGAAGGTTGCTCGACATTCGAAGGTAATGCGTTTCTATACTCTCTTCTATTTTTCATGCGACGATTCTGGAACCAAAGCTTTATTTGTTTTTCTGGTAGCGATAAGCGACTGGCGATCGCTATACGTTGCATTCGAGTCAGGTACATCTCCTGTTTGAATTCTTTTTCCAACTCCACGAGCTGGAAGTTGGTAAAAACAGTACGGGATCGTTTTTTCTTGCTGAGAGCTGGATCGGGCTGTGGAGCTCCTTCATCAGGGGAACTACACTGGAGTTCAGCTTCATTCTGAATAGGAATAGATTCCTGCACTGTTGTGGAGTATGTTTGCTGATTAAGCGGATAGATCATCTAGAAAAATAAACATGTTTAAAAGTAAAGTGGAAAAAATTTAATTTTATTTTATATGCTACAACAATTTGTATCGTTTATCTTTGATAAATTGACTCTACATATTTTAATTATCAACACCCGGTGTATTGAGTACTAATGAATTTTCTATTTTAAATGACAAATACACACAAATATTTTCTTTAAATACAACTTTTTGAAAATATGAAATAAAAATGTGTATTTAATCTTTCATACGAAAATTAAGAAACAACAATTGTTGTATTATAATAGACGATACAACTAGCTTATGAATTAAATATATAATACTTACATCGTTGCAATTGATCACAGGTATCAAATGTACTCTCACTATAGAGGAGTCAACAATTTCATAGCACTGCACTACAGAAGACATTTTTTAAAACAAAGATTTTTCTCGTGAAATTTTGCGTGGTTATTAAGTTAAATTTCAAAAAGACACTGACCATCCTGCATTGCAGTATAAGTTTATATACGTGGGATTTTAAATCGTTTTATTTAATTAAAGTAAATGATCGCATTCAATTTTACGAATCCTTTCGTAACTGCCATAAAGAGCTCTTAGAGCAATGAGAGCAGTTAGTTATTTGTTTACTAACAGGTAGATGTTACACTAACACAATATTATTTTAATCACTCCCATACTAAGAGAAAAAAATTTTCTGCATGTATTCGTTTAACAAAATGTTTCAATTAAAGAAATAACAAGGAGTTTATTAATTTTGAAGGTTGCTACGATAGGCTGATGTATTAGTAGCCAACAACAAAGGTAAACAAACCATTGGAATCTCTCTTTAAATTTATTGGACGTTTTACTGTGCGTAATGATGGCGTGGCTTACACATTGTCAAGCGAGAGACCTACCTGCTTCTGCTTATTTTTTTTAGAGGTATGGCTCAAACGCAAATAGAGATACATAAGTACGTACCTATCTACTATTTAAACAATTACCGAATTGAGAATCAAATTCCTATACAGTAAAGTCATATTCTCTCGTACATACTTTATTTTTTTGGTTTGTTAAAAGGGTTTTGAAGTTAATTTTTAATTATTTTTGTTCGAACTTCATTTGTTTTTGTATTTATGATTTGAACGGGCTACAGTTCGTATAGCTTTTTTTAAGACAAATAAAATAAAATAGTTTTATGGTCTAAATTAAAAACACACGATTATTTCTTACCTTCTCAAATGGCATCTAATTACCAATCAAAGACCTGCACAAGACCTCTTATAAGAACTTCTAGGACATGAGGGAAATTTCAGATGCTTTACTAAAGCGAAATCTTCTAAAACAAACGCTCAACAAAACGGTTGGCAATACATTTGTTTAACTTATTGCAGGTATAGGAGTAAAGAAGAAAATAGTTTATGATTAAAAAAAGTGTGGTGCTTGTGCTTTTTCCTACGGATTGGCGCGTATATAAACATCATACATGTATATTAGACTGGTCGAATTTAGTTTTTTTCGGAAATTTGATTAATTGCGCTGCTTAAAATATGATGTTTGGTGTAAGAAATCATGTCCTAATTTTTCAGTTCAATCCGGAGGTGATTAGTAGGGCCGATATTATAAAAAAACATCTATTTAATCACATTTTTACATTTATACTAGTTGAAAGGCCGGTTCCATAGACCAACAATCAAATGGCGATGGCGATTTTTTTCGTTTTTGCGATTTATTTTAATTTTGGCGATTTTTTTCGTTTTGGCGATTTTTTAAAATTTTTGGCGATTTTATAATTTTCGGATTTTTTAGTTTTACCGGTTTTGAAAATTTCAAGAGTTTCCAAGATATAGCAATTTGTCAAAATTTCATTAACTGATGGACGACCCTTTAGTTTAAATTTTTCTAATTTTAGTGTTAATTGTTGTAACCTATATAAAAATACACTAATTTTACAAATTTCAAGTGTCAATATACAAATGTACATACAATTGTATGTATATTACATGGGATTTTAAAATTTTCGTCACTCATTTTGGAACACCCTTTAATTTTTATCTTTTATATATTTGTTGTTGTAGCGACCAAAGTTCTACATACACTGTCCAAATTTCAGACCCCTACCTTTTACCGTTCCTGAGAAAATAGCCTTCTTCCTAAAACATGAAATATGTTTAATTATGAGGAAAAAAGTTAAAGTTTTCCAACCCTGGAAACGTTTTTTTATTTTGTTAAATTTTTAAAAATTTTTTTAAATTATAAATACCAATTTTATTCATACCGAAGTATAAAATAAGTTAATTTAATAAAAAAGTAATAAAACTTGTTTTCGGTAGTTATTTTCTATGGGAAAATAGAGTTTGAGCCTTCCAGCTCTGAAACCGTCTGCCCGATTTTGCTGATTTTCAATAGCAAAATTTTTCGGAAAATTTCTGACACACCAGTCTAAGAACGAAATCTCTAGCTGTTCTGGGAGCTTAGGAAAACCGATTTCACGTACAGACAGACGGACAGACGGACATCGCTTGTTCGTCTTCCCTCTGCATAAGGATCCGGAATATATATACTTTATGTGTCGCTTATTAATATTGTAGAAATTACAAACGGAATGACAAACCTATATATACCCTTTTACCTGCCCTGAAAACCCCGAAATTTTAGTGCGAGGGGCGGGGCTACGCCCATAAAAACTAAAAATTAAAATTTGTGCTAATGAGCTAAAATTTGATACACAAGTAGGTCTAGGAGAGTAACCAACTATACAAATCTGAAAACCCAACAAATTTTACCAGAATGGGCGGGGCCACGCTAATACTGTTCGGAATTAGAAACTTTAAATACAACTTGTAACTCTAACTATTTTAGTGAAACATTGTACACGTTGTACTTATGCAAGACTGTAAACAATCACCTTAAAAAGTGGGTGTAATGACTCCCATAAAATGCAAGCCTAACGTTTAATCTTCTTCGGTCTATTATATTGTAGAAGAAAATTTGCGTGAATAATAACGCTGTTCACAACAAAATCGATACTTTAAAGTAGTGGGCGGGGTAATGCTCATAAAATTTAAACGTTTAACTCAAGCTAGAGAAGTTTTATAAACAGGTAAGTGTAGATGAGTAAGCGAATGGAAAAATCTTAAAACCAAGACGTTTTATCCGCTAGGGGCCACGCCCTTAAAACTTATTATTATTATTTTTGTCCTTGTAATACAAAAGATAATAGCGGATATTTATTTACTTATTTGCATGGGGAAAACTTATGTCAAGTAAGCAGCTTGCCTAGATATAATATGAAACCCTGACGATTTCATATTTATAAAATGCATGGCAGATTGTTTTTTTATGCATGTTTTTTATTTATTGTATCTTCATATATGAACTAACAATAAGTATTCAAATCTTAAATCTAACATATAATTAATAGGCCCGACCAATGCCAGACATAACTAAGTGATAGTTGTAAATAATACATAAGTAGTGATGAGCAAAAAAAAAATTTTTTCAAGCAACTTCATTCGGAGTGTTTAGTATTAGAGCCCTTGTATCTCTCTTTTTTAAGCGGATGTGTCCAGTAAAGTTTAAAATATTACAAGCAAGCGGATTAGGATGTGACTCGAGTTTTGTTAGATATTTGGCTGCGTATTTTGCAATTTCTTCAATCACTAGTGGCATATTTAAATTACGATGTATATTTGAATTCTTAATGTACCATGGAGCAGATGTTATTAACCTTAAAATTTTGTTTTGTCTTCGTTGAATGCTCTACATTAGAAGCAGAAGCAGTGCCCCATAACTGGATACCATAACACCATATTGGCTTTAAAAGCGACTTGTATATTAAAAGTTTGCAGTCTAGGCTGAGTGTTGAATTTCTGCCAATCAGCCAATGTACCTGAGTTAATTTTAGTTTCATTTGAGTTAACTTATAGTCAATGTTAACTTATAGTCCGCGGCGGCCACATGCCCGAAATCATATTTAAACATTAATGGCATAAAACTATCCTTCCAATAAAGCCAAATTGATGGACATTAAAACGATTTTCTTGTGTTTTATTTCAATTCGAAGCTATATACCTCTAAAAAAAACACCCTGTATTTTTAAAAATGTAACTTTAAAGAGTTTTGTTAACCGTTTATTTTTATTACAGGAAAAGTGGAAGTTGTGCCTCCAAATCTGAGGAAATCCTGTGGGATGGAGTTACATTAACAAGGTTAGTATGCGCATGTGATTATGGTGTCTAAAGTACTATATAACATGTTATGTACAACAAAAAAAACACATACTATTACTATAGTATATACCGGTAACTCCGACGCCGTCACGGGAAATTTTACCGCCGTGCCGCCGCGACAATATTTTTTTCCCCTCGACGCGTAGACAAAAACGGGTGTCACGATAGTTAACCGCTTTATAACCGATTTATTTTAATTTTTATTCTAGAGTCTAGAAAAATTCATAAAAAAAATAAAGAGCAAAAAAAATAAAAAAATGTAAATACCAATTAAGGTGCTTAGGAAGATTGAAAAACTGAAATTCGAGTGTACGGTTAAACGGCTGTTTTACCTTAGTAATCAAGACTCGCGAAATGATTATTGTATTATAAAATATAATTTAATAAATGAATAACAAACCGTTAAGAAAAACTAGATAAACCCTTAATTGAATAAAAAATTAATTGAGAATTCCTGTAATAAAACTGCAACTCATATAAATTTCTAATTACAGATTCGACGTTAATCACGACGGTCGGCGAAACACCAAAGTTCCAAGGAAAAAGGTAAGAAAAAGAAACCAATTTGCATTATGTTTTATCCTGTCGTTCCCTTACTAACGATTTCTATTTATGCTTGTGTAGGTATAAGTAGCGAAAGTTTCTGATGAAACGTTACAACAAATTCGGCCGGAGTCAATTTGTGTCAAGCCCATAAATACATATGTATACAAATATGACTGCGCGTTGGAGCAACTCTCGAGCATGTTTTTGATAAGTCTTACAGTTTTAAGATATTTTTGTTTGTAAACATTTATGTGCTTGTTTGTAACTACTGCGCGTTAAACTAGGGTCGCTTCTTCTCAAGCCATTTTAAAACGCTTTTCCTTTTTTTTTCTTTCGCGAAGAATAAAAAAAACCATGTATATTGTGTAGATTTACACGAAAACTTTTTCTTGTTAATATTACAAAAAAAAAATGAATTACTTTGTATTTGTACTCGATTTTAAAAAAAATTTGCGGGCAAAATTTTGTTCAAAATACGTATAATTTACCTTATACGCATTTTGCTTTTCTTTATGCAAGACTTACTTAATCCGGTACCAGTTTGTTGAGTTATAATTTAATAGAATATATATAAAAAGGTAGATAATGTTATTGCCAACAAATTGAATTTAATTGTCGCGATGAACTATCAATGTTTGTTCACAATCATTGGTTTCTAAAATTGACAAATTTTGCTTCAACTCGCCGTAAGATCGGTCTCAGACGAATGTTATCGCTCCAGGTGACTAACAGCTTTTAGCTCTTAATAGCATAGTTCTCCAGAGTGATCATTGGGCTGCACCAATGGAGCGATGACGATTACACTAAGTAATCAACTTAGAAACGTAGGCTTAAGTTAAACGAAATTTAGTTAATTTATTCATTGTGTACGATAATTATTCGCCTGTTGGCAAACAAACAAACCTAAATAAATATATCAAATACATAACTATGTATACGAAGAAATACAAACTGGTATCGTTTAAGTTGTCTTTACATTATGCCTTTCACATTCGAATCCGATGTTAGATTTATTAAGAGTTTATTTTTGATGATAATAGCCCGCTGTGAACATTACTTACAAAAAAAAAAGGTAACAAAAATTGACAAAGGTAAACATACATTACTACAACTTGCTGTAATATCGGACTCAGAAAAATGTTATCATAGTAGGTGTTTAACAGTTCCCAGTCCTTAATGGCATAGTTCCCCAGGACGCTATTACGGAATTGCACTATTTGTATGATGACAAGTTATACATATAACTAGCTTAGAAACGTAAGCTATCTGGTTGTACAAACGATGTTACTCTTGTTCATTTAGTTAAAAAAAGGTATGCAAGTACCAATTAACTTGGAAAAATTTTTAAGTTAAAAAAAAATAAAGTAAGTTATATCAACAGTAGTGCTATTAAAACCAAAAAAATTAACTTTTACGTGTTTCGTGTTTGATACCGATCGTAATATAACAAGTTTACAAAAAAAATAATTGAAAATTCTGCTTATCTAAAACCACTTTGGCGACAGAAAAATTTCCCAAAAAAAAAATAAAAAAATAAAAGAAAGGAAAAGAAAATCTTACTTACTAAAGGTAGGCAGACACACAAGGGCTAAGTCCACCAAGCATCACTGATGTTTGGCGGGAAATACCCACTTGGTTTCTACAGAAAAAATAAAATATGCAAAAAAAATAATTTTTTTTTCTAATTTATGAGAAATTACTCAAAAAACCCTGAAACTTTCTAAAAGTGTTGTAAAAATATTCAATGGAAACACTTCAAGTATTTGTCACCCTTTAGAAGGCTTCACTTAGTTTTGAGTGCCTCTTTAAAGGCTTTGTTTACTTATTCTAATAAATTTATGTATAATTCATACAGGTACAATAAATTCAAGGATACCTGACTGATGCATAAAAAAATAGATGAGGACGAGCACCCAAAAAAAAAATTCAGTATATGAGTGGGTCCTCAACCCGAATAAAACTTAATAAACTAATCATATATAAACAAAAGGTTTGAGTAAAAACTAAAGTCATTTTACTTGCTTTACAGGTTGACAACGGATCAATTTGATTTTCTCCACAATATGACTGATATGCGTCGTGGGAATCAACAAACGAAAAGAATGGTAAGTGAACTATTTTAGATTACTTAGAATACAATGTTAGAAAATAAGTATGAAAATCGACTGACGTAGTATAGGAGATAATTACGGACAAGCTTACCCGAATTTATGTTCTTACGACCTGATTGCTGCAAATGTTTTGACGATGGCTCAGAAAATGCTGGGACTAGAACCACCAAAGATATTAAAGCTATTGATTCAAATCTTTGGAGTGAAATACCCCCAGCGATTTTCCTTGAAGATCTTCTATTTCGTACAGGATGTTTCCAATGGGTTTTCTGACGCGACATTTCAAAAATTTCCGAGCAAGTTTTGCATTAAATCCGCTTTTGAAAACGCTTTGTTGAAAATTTCGCCTGTATATTTCTTGTCCCGGGACAAATTTAACATCGCGACATCTCGTGTTGTATGTTGTTTTGTTACGTAGGTAGGCTTTGTGTATCGTTTCGCGTATCTTTTGTCTCACTAGTGACATTTTCTCTGATTTTGTTGCAATATTGAGCTCGGGGTCATTTAAACTCTCTAGCCTTCTGGCGAGTTAATACATACTATCGTGTCCAATAGCGTTCATCCCAAATAATGCATTGTACGGCGTAACACCAATCGAAGTCTGCATTGACGATCTGAGGGAAAACTCAATTTCTGACAAGTGTTTGTCCCATTCAGCTTGATCATCCTGTTGGTATGAACGTATGGCAGCCAAAATCGATTGATTCGTTCGCTCAGACGCGTTAGCTTGCGGAGAGTGAATCGCGGTACGTACGTGTTGAACGCCAAAATTTTTCACGAGCTCTGCGAATTCTCTGCTGACAAATTGTTGGCCATTATCAGAGACAACAGTCTCTGGCGTTCCAAACTTATGGAACACTTCAGCTATTAAAAATTTTATTATGTTTTTTGTATTTGCCTTTGGAAGAGCTTTCAGCAGAACGAACTTTGTCAAATGGTCTAAAACTATAAAAATAAAACTGTTAACGTTCTTTGAACGCGGATACGGACCTAGGAAATCTACGAAGATTCTTTGAAACGGACGCTCGCTAGTAATTTCTGCTCCCATTGGTGGTCGTAGAGTTTTGTTGCTTGGCTTAGTTTCCTTGCAAATTTCACAATTTGCAACGAATTCTCGAACTTGAACGTTTTGATTTGGCCAGTGAAAATACTCTTTGACTCGTCGAAGAGTTTTTCCAACGCCTCCGTGACAAGCCAGTGTTGAATTGTGTGACTTTTCTATGATGGACGTAGTTAATTCATGAGGGACCCATAGTTTCCATGAGAAGTCTTCATTCATTACTACTCCATCATAAGGTCGTGCTCTTTTGTAAACAAATCCCTCAACTACTTTTAAATCAGGCAACTGATCAGAATTTTTTTCTATATTAGAAATTAATTCTAAATAGTCACTGGATTTAAAAGCGCTTGAGTTGAGATCGACCAGCCCTTCTACATCTGCGAGACTTCATCCATTTCGTAACGCGATAGGGTATCGGGTACTACATTTTGTTTCCCCTGCCTATGCTCTATTGTGAAATCATACGATTGGAGATGTAAGCTCCACCTAGCTAAACGTAAAGTGAGATCTTTATGTGACATAAGCCACTTAAGACTACTGTGATCGGTTATCACGGAGAAAGGCATAAGTTCTATGTAGGGCCTAAACTTCTTAATCGCCAGGACTACCGCCAAGCATTCACGTTCAGTCACCGAATAATTCTTCTGCGCCGATGTCAATTTGTGTGAAAAATAGGCAATGGGGTGTTCTTCGCCAGAATCGTCTTTCTGAAAAAGAACAGTTTCAGCCCCCACATCTGACGCGTCACACTGAACGTAAAAATGCCGGGAGAAATCGGGGTGATTGAGAAGTGGGCTCGAAATCAGAGCATTCTTGAGGCAGCTTTGGCTTCCTCGGAAAACTTGAATTGCTTCCCCTTCTTTAGCGTGTTAAAGATTGGAGCTGCAATGGTGGCATAGTCTGGTATAAATTGTCTATACCAGCCTGTTGCGCCCATGAAGCTCCGCACCTGCTTAGCCGTTTTAGGGTAGGCAAAACGAGTAATCGTTTCCACCTTCGCCGGATCAGGCTTAAGTTTACCCCCTCCTACTATATAACCCAGATATCTTAACTCTTTAAAGCAGAATTTAGATTTTGCCACATTTATGGTCAATCCTGCTTTTGTCAGACTATTAGCCACGAGAGACAACAACTCCAAGTGTGTCGCAAAATCTGAAGACACCACCAGAAGGTCATCTAAGTAGACAAAAACTCTATCCCGAAGTGCCGCGGGGATCACCTTATCCATTAAACGGCATAACCTTTGAGCTGCGTTACACAACCCAAAAGGCATGACCGTAAAATGGTAAAGTGGTCGCCCAGGTACCGTGAAAGCAGTTTTTTCCTTACTAGACTGATCCAGTGGGATCTGCCAGAATGCGTCTTTCAGGTCGACACTAGAAATAAAAATCGTGTCTCCCAAGCGGCTGAGCAAACCCTCAATGTGGGGCAGAGGATAGGCATCCTTGACCGTCAGTGCATTGAGCTTTCGAGCGTCCAGACACAATCTGTTCTTTTCGCCCTTACGGACTAGTCACTGGATAGCTCCAAGGACTCTCGCTAAGCTCAATGACACCAAGACCAATCATCCTATCGAGCTCTGCGTACATTAGTTTTTGTACTGCCGGGGAAACAGGATAGTGCCGGTCCTTCACTGGGGTTGCGTCTCGCGTGTCTATATTATGTTTTTCTAAATGCGTCTTACCGAGACCTTTTTTGCTGAAGCAGGGGAACAACGATATGACTGAATCTAATTTCTGTTGTTGTTCATCTGTCAACTTATGAGTCACTACATCTACGTCACTTTCTGACTCAAAGTAGGCACTAAATAAAACGTTATGACCTGCGTTGTCTGGCCAAACGTAACTTGTGCCCGCACGCGGCCTACTATTTTATGCGCGGTACCGTTAGCTGTTTTTATAATATTCGCGAAATCGTGTATTTTCAGTCCTGCTTTCTTTACGAAATCTAGACAATTGAGGCCTAAGCACGATACTGTTGCCCCACTGTCTAGAAGACCTTCTACTTCACAACCACCTAAAGCAATTTTGGTGTAAAGACGCGAATCCGTACCTTCATACAGCGAATCTATAGAAATTTCACGCCTCACTTTTCTACGTAGCTTGTACCTCGAGCGCGCCTTTTTTATTTTGTTTGAGACATTTCCAAAAATTCTACTTTTTGCCTCATTATACTCGCGTATTCTGATGTGAAGAGGTTTTATTTCTCTCAATTTGACGTCGCGATTAAAATTGTTAACTCCTTTATCCTTATTTTCTAAAATCCTAACACTACTTACCACTTTTTCAGTTTGTTGATTCGAAACTGGACTTAAACTTCGGTCGAACGCGCCTCGCCAGTTCGGGACGTGTTCTGATTGCGGTTTCCCTGACATTTCGGACAGTTAGGAGCCACCACATTATCCTTACCACATCTAAAACAAAAAATACGTGTGACTGGCTCAGGACAGTCCACAAAGCTATGGCCCACCACCCTACAGTTGCAGCAGGTATAATTATTTGTAGAGCGTAGTGCGTCGACTTCTAAATCTATTAGAGGAAACGTTTCATCCTCATATACGATTTCATTCACTCTTGGCTGGAAATTAGCACGCTGCTGATAGAGTTGCCTCTGATTCGCAATCAAATTTTCAGCACGCCTCACCTCTCGACAGAATTCTGACAACGTTCTTAAATTCACTGAGAACATCATTTGTGCTAGAGATGGTTTTAGATTGCCCCTCATAATTTCCACCAACTGCTCCTCCTCGTAAGGATTTTCCTGCTGATTGCGTAATTTTATGACGGCGTTATAAAAATCGTCAAACGCTTCATTCAGGATTTTCATTTGTACTTGATATTCTTTTTCAAAACACCTATATTTTGCCAGCAAGGCCTTCTCTAACTCCTCCCACGTATTAATAAGACTATTTTCCTATGGTCCCAGTACCAATCGAGCGAGGGACCTTCCAGCAACAAGTGGAAATTCCTGAGAATTTCATTATCAGGACAATCATAGTCTCTAGTCAACGCTCCCACTCGAAAAATGAACTCCTGGACATTCATGGTCCTACTGGTGCCATCAAACTTTAACCCCCATTTCGCTAATTTATACCTATCTAGAGGTTCGTGACTTTGTCTCGAAAATGCTAGCGGATATTGCTGCGGTTGTTGCTGGTAATAGGTTGGCGCAGCCCAAGCCCCCTGTGGATGGCTTGGCTGTGCGTTAATCACCGTTGGACGCTGCAAAGAAGGTTGACGAGGCGGAGGATATTGCCCATATTGTTGCTGCATATATACTGGCGGTGCGTTGGTTGTCAAAATGCTTTGCTGGTGTCTCACCTGTTGAGCTGTACTCATCTGTGGTTGTTGCCGTAAATCGTGAGTCGTGAACTGTGCATATGTTGCCTGTGTCACCGAGGGTGGATGAGCAATCGACCGTGGTGTTACTGCTTCGCCTGGTACACTTTGCATAACTCTAGGTGGCTCTGTATATTGTGGAAAGAGACTTTAAGAGTATGCCTTTAACTATCTCATCCGGGCCAGTTTTGTATTTGATATTTACTTGTGATATGCCTGTTATCAGTAATACATTTGCCGATGATACAGCCTACCTTAGTATGAACGAAACCCCTCACGAGGTATCCCGATATCTTCTCTTATGGAGAATAAAGGTAAACGAACAGAAGTGTGCTCAGGTAACATTTACCTTTCGAAAAGATAATTGTTCCCTCATTAGAATCAATAATCAAATTATTCCTCAACATTTACATGTGAAATATCTTGGTATACACCTTGATCGAAGACTGACATGGAAACAACATATTGGGTAGTATGAATAAAAAAAAGTATTTACTTTTTACTTAAAAATTTGTTCAAAAAAAGCAAAAAACACATACATATTTGGGGTTTTAAAACAAATTTTTAGGTAAAAATCAAATACTTTTTTATTCATACTACCCATTGACTCAAACCTAACACAAATGAAACTAAAGTTAGCTCAAGTACATTGGCTGATTGGTAGAAATTCAACACTCAGTCTAGATTGCAAACTTTTACTATACAAATCGCTTTTGAAGGCAGTATGCTGCTACGGAATTGAGATATGAGGCACTGCTTCAGCTTTTAATGTCGAGAGAATCCAACGAAGGCAAAACAAAATTTTACGGCTCCTGTTACATAAAAAATTCAAATATACATTGTGATTTAAATATTGCACTAGTTATTGAAGAAATTGCAAAATACGCAGGCAAATACTTAACAAAACTCGAGTCACATCCTTACACGCTTGCTCGTAACATTTTGGACTTTACTGGACACATCCGCCTAAAAAAGGGGGACACAAGGGCTCTTATACTCAACACTCCAGATAAGACTGCTTGAAATTTTTTTTTTATTTTTTTATTATCAATAGTTATGTATTATTTATAAGTATCACTAAGTTTATGTCCGACACTGGTCGGGCCTATTAATAATTTTTTAGATTTAAGATTTGTTATTGTTATTATTGTCATATTTGAAGATACAATAAATAAATACATGTATTAAAAAACATATCATGACATAGGAAGCTGAAATTTGGCATACTTAAAGTACTTTCTTTGCGGAAGATTGTAACGAAGCCAGATTTTTGATTGTTGGTCTATGGAACCGGCCTTTCAACTAGTATAAATGTAAAAATCTGATTGAATAGATGTTTTTTTATAATATCGGCCCTACTAGTCACGACTAGGCACCTCCGGATTGAACTGAAAAATTAGGACATGATTTCTTACACCAAACATCATATTTTAAGCAGCGCAATTAATCAAATTTCAAAAAAAAAACTAAATTCGACCAGTCTAATATACATGTATGATGTTTATATACGCGCCAATCCGTAGAAAAAAGCACAAGAACCACACTTTTTTTAATCACAAACTATTTTCTTCTTTACTCCTATACCTGCAATAAGTTAAACAAATGTATTGCCAACCGTTTTGTTGAGCGTTTGTTTTAGAAGATTTCGCTTTAGTAAAGCATCTGAAATTTCCCTCATTTCTCAGAAGTTCTTATAAGAGGTCTTGTGCAGGTCTTTAATTGGTAAATAGATGCCATTTGAGAAGGTAAGAAATAATCACATTTACGACCCTTTTCACAATGTACAACTAAAAGCTAACAGGGACTTTAACGGCACGTTTTGTATGAAGACCTGTCAGTTAAAGTTCACGTTAACTCTTGCGTACCTTTTAACTGACGGTTCTTCATACAAAACTTGCCGTTAAAGTCTCTGTTATCTTTTAACCATACATTGTGAAAAGGTACGTTAATCATACATTGTGCAAAGGGACAAAGATGTTAAAAATCGTGTGTTTTTAATTTAGACCATAAAACTATTTTATTTTATTTGGTTAAAAAAAAGCTATACGAACTGTAGCCCGTTCAAATCATAAATATAAAAACAAATGAAGTTCGAACAAAAATAATTTAAAATTAACTTCAAAACCCTTTTAACAAACCAGAAAAATAAAGTATGTACGAGAGAATATGACTTTACTGTATAGGAATTTGATCCTCAATTCGGTAATTGTTTAAATAGTAGATAGGTACGTACTTATGTATCTCTATTTGCGTTTGAGCCATACCTCTAAAAAAATAAGCAGAAGCAGGTAGGTCTCTCGCTTGACAATGTGTAAGCCACGCCATCATTACGCACAGTAAAACGTCCAATAAATTTAAAGAGAGATTCCAATGGTTTCTTTACCTTTGTTGTTGGCTACTAATACATCAGCCTATCGTAGCAACCTTCAAAATTAATAAACTCCTTGTTATTTCTTTAATTGAAACATTTTGTTAAACGAATACATGCAGAAAATTTTTTTCTCTTTCATAAGACACTTAAACATAGTATGGGAGTGATTAAAATAATATTGTGTTAGTGTAACATCTACCTGTTAGTAAACAAATAACTAACTGCTCTCATTGCTCTTTATGGCAGTTACGAAAGGATTCGTAAAATTGAATGCGATCGCTTACTTTAATTAAATAAAACGATTTAAAATCCCACGTATATAAACTTATACTGCAATGCAGGATGGTCAGTGTCTTTTTGAAATTTAACTTAACAACCACGCAAAATTTCACGAGAAAAATCTTTGTTTTAAAAAATGTCTTCTGTAGTGCAGTGCTATGAAATTGTTGACTCCTCTATAGTGAGAGTACATTCGATACCTGTGATCAATTGCAACGATGTAAGTATTATATATTTAATTCATAAGCTAGTTGTATCGTCTATTATAATACAATAATTGTTGTTTCTTAATTTTCGTATGAAAGATTAAATACACATTTTTATTTCATATTTTCAAAAAGTTGTATTTAAAGAAAATATTTGTGTGTATTTGTCATTTAAAATAGAAAATTCATTAGTACTCAATACACCGGGTGTTGATAATTAAAATATGTAGAGTCAATTTATCAAAGATAAACGATACAAATTGTTGTAGCATATAAAATAAAATTAAATTTTTTCCACTTTACTTTTAAACATGTTTATTTTTCTAGATGATCTATCCGCTTAATCAGCAAACATACTCCACAACAGTGCAGGAATCTATTCCTATTCAGAATGAAGCTGAACTCCAGTGTAGTTCCCCTGATGAAGGAGCTCCACAGCCCGATTCAGCTCTCAGCAAGAAAAAACGATCCCGTACTGTTTTTACCAACTTCCAGCTCGTGGAGTTGGAAAAAGAATTCAAACAGGAGATGTACCTGACTCGAATGCAACGTATAGCGATCGCCAGTCGCTTATCGCTACCAGAAAAACAAATAAAGCTTTGGTTCCAGAATCGTCGCATGAAAAATAGAAGAGAGTATAGAAACGCATTACCTTCGAATGTCGAGCAACCTTCAACGGACCAATATGCCCAGATTGGCGTACTTCAGACTATATTACCTTCTACGGAGGATCCCGCAATGCGAGCTGATGAAATTCATTTCAGCCGCACGGATTTACCTGAGGCTTCCAATATTTGCCGCCGCTTAGAAGCTGTTCCTTCCGAAGAAATACCACGTAATAATGTGTGTAGCGATTTAAACGAATCGACTACTCTTGACCTTAGAAATTATATGGATAGTCACTCTGAAAATGCTGCGAGTGGTAGTCAAAAAACTCCTTCTACTTCGGATATAATTGAACTTTTGGATCTCCTTTCGAGAAATTCTTCTCTAAGTAGTGAGAATGGTTCTTCGTCGTTAGAATCAATAAAGAAAGACTTGGAATCATCAACTGAGGCATTTTTTAATTCTGTTTAGGTCACACCTGTAACCAACGTAAGGGAAGCAAATTGCTTATCTACGAATTCTGCAGGAACGTAGTATAATTGAAAAACTAAGTCAGTTTCTTTTTAAGACGAGTCGCATTATTCGATAATTAATTATAATTAACTTTTACTTTAAATTTGTATGATTGTGATTTAATTCTTAAGATATTTTTAGATAACTTTCATTAAAATTTCTTTTTACAAAAAACAAGTTTATACTGTAAAATGTTTTTATAATTTTTAATATTTAATAAAAATTCTCTTATGTTTGTTAAGCTCCAGGTCGATTTATTTAATTGTAATTAATTTGTTCGATATTTCGTTAAGAGTTTGTTAACATCGTCAGGAAATATCGAAAAAATTAATTACAATTAAATAAAACTACCTCGAGCTTAACAAACATAACAGAATAAACTAAAAAGGTCAAATAAATATAATTAAAATTTAATAAAAATTTTAAATTAACGTATAAAAAAATTTAATTCGTTTTCCAATGGCTGCTGAAGAGTTTCTTGTAACAATTTTGAATATTTGTTTAAATAAAAATATATTTTCTATTAATACAAAGATCTTGTGTTTCCGTAAATATTTACACACATATGTATGAATTCTACATTATTGGCGTAGCTCCGCCCCCCCGCTGGTTAAAATTTTCGGGTTTTCGGATTGTTTTAATTCATTGCTCACCTAGATCTACTCGTGTAAAAAATTTCAGCTTTCTAGCTATAGCTAGAATATGCCACTAGTGACTGAAGAAATTGCAAAATACGCAGGCAAATATCTAACAAAACTCGAGTCACATCCTAATCCGCTTGCTCGTAATATTTTAAACTTTACTGGACACATCCGCTTAAAAAAGAGATACAAGGGCTCTAATACTAAACACTCCGAATGAAGTTGCTTGATCACTACTTATGTATTATTTACAACTATCACTTAGTTATGTCTGGCATTGGTCGGGCCTATTAATTATATGTTAGATTTAAGATTTGAATACTTATTGTTAGTTCATAAATAAAGATACAGTAAATAAAAAAACATGCATAAAAAAACAATCTGCCATGCATTTCATAAATATGAAATCGTCAATATGAAATTATATTCAGGCAACCTGCTTACTTGACATAATTTTTCCCCATGCAAATAAGTAAATAAATATCTGCTATTATCTTTTGTATTACATGGACAAAAATAATAATAATAAGTTTTAAGGGCGTGGCCCCCATAACGGATAAAACTTCTTGGTTTTAAGATTTTTCCATTCGCGTACTCATCTACACTTACCTGTTTATAAAACTTCTCTAGCTTGAGTTAAACCTTTAAATTTTATGAGCATTACCCCGCCCACTATTTTAAAGTATCGATTTTGTTGTGAACAGCGTTTATTATTCACGCAAATTTTCTTCTAAAATATAAGAAGAAGATTAAACATAAGGCTTACATTTTATGGGAGTCATTACGCCCACTTTTTAAGGTGAGAGTTTACAGTCTTGGATAAGTACAACGTGTACAATGTTTCACTAAAATAGTTTGAGTTACAAGCTGTATTTAAAGTTTCTAATTCCGAACAGTATTAGCGTGGCCCCGCTCATTCTGGTAAAATTTGTTGGGTTTTCAGATTTGTATAGTTGGTTACTCTCTTAGACCTACTTGTGTATCAAATTTCAGCTCATTAGCGCAAATTTTAGTTTTTATGGGCGTAGCCCCGCCCCTCGCACAAAAATTTCCGGGTTTTCAGGGCTTTTTAGTTTTTTTCTCACCTAGACCTATTTCAATATCCGATTTCATCTCCTTAACACAACTTTTAATTTAAAAATTTTATGGGCGTAGCCCACTTTTTATACCCTTTACCAAAAAATGGTAAAAGGGTATATAAAGGTTTGTCATTCCGTTTGTAATTTCTACAATATTAATAAGCGACACATAAAGTATATATATTCTGGATCCTTATGCATAGGGAAGACGAACAAGCGATGTCCGTCTGTCCGTCTGTCTGTACGTGAAATCGGTTTTCCTAAGCTCCCAGAACAGCTAGAGACTTCGTTCTTAGACTGGTGTGTCAGAAATTTTCCGAAAAATTTTGCTATTGAAAATCAGCAAAATCGGGCAGACGGTTTCAGAGCTGGAAGGCTCAAACTCTATTTTCCCATAGAAAATAACTACCGAAAACAAGTTTTTATTACTTTTTTATTAAATTAACTTATTTTATACTTCGGTATGAATAAAATTGGTATTTATAATTTAAAAAAATTTTTAAAAATTTAACAAAATAAAAAAACGTTTCCAGGGTTGGAAAACTTTAACTTTTTTCCTCATAATTAAACATATTTCATGTTTTAGGAAGAAGGCTATTTTCTCAGGAACGGTAAAAGGTAGGGGTCTGAAATTTGGACAGTGTATGTAGAACTTTGGTTGCTACAACAACAAATATATAAAAGATAAAAATTAAAGGGTGTTCCAAAATGAGTGACGAAAATTTTAAAATCCCATGTAATATACATACAATTGTATGTACATTTGTATATTGACACTTGAAATTTGTAAAATTAGTGTATTTTTATATAGGCTACAACAATTAACACTAAAATTAGAAAAATTTAAACTAAAGGGTCGTCCATCAGTTAATGAAATTTTGACAAATTGCTATATCTTGGAAACTGTAAGAGGTAAACTCTTGAAATTTTCAAAAACGGTAAAACTAAAAAATCCGAAAATTATAAAGTCGCCAAAAATTTTAAAAAATCGCCAAAACGAAAAAAATCGCCAAAAACCGAAAAAAGTCACCAAAACCAGAAAAACGTGTTAAAACTCAAAATAAATTCCCACAATGACAAAAAACCGCCAAATCGCCAAAACAAAAAAAATGCTTATATGAACAAAAATCGCCAAATATTAAAAAAAATTGCCAAAACGAAAATAAATCGCCAAAATTAAAAAAAGTCGGCAAAATCAAAAAAATCGCCAAAACGAAAATAAATCGCCAACTAAAAAAAAACGCCAAAAACCAAAAAAAAATCACCAAAACAAAAAAAATTGCCTATATGAAAATTAATCGCTAAAAATTAAAAAAATCGCTTAAATGAAAAAAATCGGCAAAATCAAAAAAATCGCCAAAACGAAAAAAAATCGCCAAAATTAAAAAAACAACACCAAAGGCCGAAAAAAATTGCCAAAACGAGAAAAAAAGTGTTAAAACTGAAAAAATTGCCACAAAAAAATAAAAAAATCACACAAATGAAAAAAAATCGTCAAAATAAAATAAAATCGCCAGAACGAAAACAAATCGCCAAATTTAGAAAAAACGCCAAAAACCGAAATAAATCGCCAAAACAAAAAAAAAAAAATTGCCTATATAAAAAAGAATTGCCTAAAATAAAAAAAAAATCAGCAAAATAAAATAAATCGCCAAAATTTAAAAAGCAGGAACGGTAAAAGGTAGGGGTCTGAAATTTGGACAGTGTATGTAGAACTTTGGTCGCTACAACAACAAATATATAACAGAAAAATTAAAGGGTGTTCCAAAATGAGTGACGAAAATTTTAAAATCCCATGTAATATACATACAATTGTATGTACATTTGTATATTGACACTTGAAATTTGTAAAATTAGTGTATTTTTATATAGGCTACAACAATTAACACTAAAATTAGAAAAATTTAAACTAAAGGGTGGCCCATCAGTTGCTATATCTTGGAAACTGTAAGAGGTAAACTCTTGAAATTTTCAAAAACGGTAAAACTGAAAAATCCGAAAATTATAAAATCGCCAAAACGAAAAAAATTGCCAAAATGAAAATAAATCGCCAAAAAGGAAAACAAATTGCTAAGATTAAAAAAAAACGCCAAAAACCGAAAAAATCATCAAAACCAGAAAAACGTGTTAAAACTCAAAATAAATTTCCACAATGACAAAAAACGCCAAAAACCGCAAAATCGCCAAACAAAAAAAAAATGCTTATGTGAACAAAAATCGCCAAAAATTAAAATAAATTGCCAAAACGAAAATAAACCGCCAAAATTAGAAAAAAACGCCAAAAACCGAAAAAATCGCCAAAACAAAAAAAATTGCTTAAATGAAAAAAAATCGCCAAAAATTAAAAAAATCGCTTATATGAAAAAAATCGGCAAAATCAAAAAAATAGCCAAAACGAAAATAAATCGCCAAAATTAAAAAAAAACGCTAATACCGAAAAAAAATCATCAAAACAAAAAAATTGCCTATATGAAAATAAATCGCTAATAATTAAAAAAAATCGCTTAAATGAAAAAAAATCGACAAAATCAAAAAAATCGCCAAAATTAAAATAAACACCAAAGACCGAAAAAAATTGCCAAAACGAGAAGAAAAGTGTTAAAACTGAAAAAATTGCCACAAAAAAATAAAAAAATCACACAAATGAAAATAAATCGTCAAAATAAAATAAAATCGCCAGAAAGAAAAAAATCGCCAAATTTAGAAAAAACGCCAAAAACCGAAAAAAATCGCCAAAACCAAAAAAAAATTGCCTATATAAAAAAAAATCGCCTAAAATAAAAAAAAAATCAGCAAAATAAAATAAATCGCCAAAATTTAAAAAGCACCAAAATAAACATAATGCCAAAAACCTAAAAATTGCACTAGAAAAAAAGTATGAATTTTTTAACAAAATTAATATGTACCTACATATCTCTGTGCTTATGTATGTATCTCTATACTACATAAACGCACTTTGGTAAAGGGTATATAAGATTCGGCACAGCCGAATATAGCACTCTTACTTGTTTAAACTCAAGTTTTTTCGCGGCCAGGGCTTATCATCCATGTCAAGTTTCGTTGCTTACGGATACGTACATAAATTGTATATCCGAATAGGCTGAGCCATAGAACATGAAATATGAGGCTTAAATTTTATGGGCGTGTCGACGTCCACTTTTTTAACAAAAAATTTGTATCCTTGGATTATCGCAATTAATGTGGCAAATTTCAATGAAATCGCTTCAGTTAAGCACTTTAGATTTGCTTATTTAATTCTGACCTTTATGGGCGTAGCCCCGCCCTCCTGGCTAAAATGTTCGAGTTTTCAGATTTTTTTGGTTATGGCTAACCTAGATCTAGTTGTATATCGAATTTGAGATCACTATCACAAATTTTAAATTTTATGGGCGTAGACTCGCACACCTGGCTAAAATTTCCGTGTTTTCAGATTTTTCTAGTTCGTTGCTCACCTAGATCTACTCGTGTAACAAATTTTAGCTCTCTAGCTACAGCGGAAGTGCTTCATCAATTTTATGAGTGTGTCAGTGAGTATGTCTCAAAATATGCACTTTTTGCACCTCCATATCTCAGGATATCCATATCTCAGGCCACCTAGATACAGGTGGCCTCATAAGGGAAACAAATACAGCAAAAAACTAGATGATGCTTGTCAAAATATATACGTGCTGGACGTAGATTATGCAGAAAATTAGCAGAGCAAACATAATCAGCTGGCGTTATGCTGCCTCCTGTATAGTTATTTCACCCTTAAGGAACACACTACTATTAGTAAGAGACAATTTCTAATAATACTCCAATTCTGCATAACGGATAACAACTATTTTACATACGACGGACAGTATTACCATCAAACATATGGTATGCCAATGGGAAATCCATTATCCCCGACGATAGCGGATATTGTTTTGGACACACTGTTGGACTACGTTATTGAAGAATTGAAGACTAAAAACATACACATAAAATTTATATCTAAATACGTTGACGATTTATTTGCGGTTATAAAGAAAAACGACTTGGAAATTATATTGAAAACATTAAACTCATACCATAAGAATCTGCAATTTACAGTTGAAGTTGAAGAAAACTATGAAATACCTTATTTGGACATGAAAATAATAAAGGACAGCAATAAATTAATAACAAACTGGTATGCCAAGAAAACCGCATCTGGAAGATTAATTAATTACCACTCTACCCAGCCAATGAACACGAAAATAAACACGGCAATGAATCTCATTACCAAAATTCTCAACATAAGTGACAAACGATTTAGAAAAAGCAACATCAGCAAAATAAGAAATATAATGACGAAAAACAACTTCCCAATATACATCACGAACAACTTAATAAATAAATACTTAAGTAATAAAAAACAAACTGGTAACACTCCTAATAAAGAAGTGTAAAAAGTTTTTTACAGTGTACCATATGTTCCTAAGTTGACTGAAAACAAAACATTAAAACATATGGTAAATGACGCAACAACAACAGTCACACACAGATCCAACAAAACACTGAGTCATCTATTTACGCGGGAAAGAACAAAATTGGACAAACTAGAAACAGACAACGTTGTATATGAGATCACTTGTCAAGGAAATGAAGTGGAAAGGTGTAACAAAGTATATGTAGGAACAACAAAACGGAAACTTGGGACTAGAATATCCGAACATGAAGCAGATATAAATAAAGGAAAGGAGACAACAGCTCTAGCCCAACACGCGAAAGAAACGAAACATAAAATAGATTTTAAAGGAGTGAATATACCAGACAGAGAAAAGAAAACGAACAAAAGGTATACACTAGAAAGCCTACGGATACAACAACGCATAAAAAAATCTATAAACACCAAAGAAGACAAAGACAACACTAAACTACAATATGCCATTTCAATAACCTGACAAGTTAAGTTCTGTGATATTAGTTTTTAAGTTCGCCTGTGATATTTTCTTTTATTTATTATTATTTAAATTATACACTTAATTGTTCGTGATGTCCAGTTTTATAATTTATTTAGTAATGTAACTGAAGAATCGTGAGTACAGCATAAAAACTAATATAACATACATAAAACTATAAATAACAAACATTTTGTAATTTGTTGATAGAGCTTAATAAAAACATTCTCCTGAAGACGTCGGAAAAAAACCGACGAAACGTTGAGAAAAACGATGAAATAAATTGGTTTTATTTGCATCATAAGAATCAAGAAATCTGACCATAAATAGCCAACGTGAAACACAATAAAAAACATAAAGTTCTTAATTAGATTTTTCTAAACGCCAATGGTCTGTCACACACGAGACTAATTTTTATGCCGGTACAATTTTTGTTCTTTGTAGAACACAAGAGATTAATTCATAAGGCATAAAAATATATATGTACGTACACACAGCTTTGTGTGGACTAGTGTTTTTTGTTTTCTTTTAACATTTGCTGTTTTTTAAGTTGTATGTGTATTGATTTTGTGCTGCTGATGCGGTGTTGTGCCTGGTTGAAAAATTGTTCCAACCACAAAACCCTTCTCTTTGCCTCTCTCACCTACAAACTGGCATGTTATGCCACCACAATTGTTCTAGTGTGTGATAGCACATTGATATTAAAATTTAAATTTTAAGTTTTTTAATTGTTGAATTTTGAATTGGCATTTTTTTCTTAAAACATCATTAGTAGCATCAATTGTTTGAAATATTACACCTTTGTTTCCATTGAGTTTTGTAACTAACATTAGCGACTAAGGTCGGGTTTACACCTGTATGCCAAATGCCACAAAATCTTAAAAAAAGCATAACCAACTAATTACTAATGAAAAACTGTTTGATTCAGACATGTATTTATTAAGTTTAACAGTTTAATTAATAGACAATTTTAGAGAATCCAAAATGTTTGCAAACTATTTAAACCAATAAATACATGTCTGAATCAAACAGTTTTTTCATTAGTAATTAGTTGGTTACGTTTTTTGGGCAAATGACACACAAGAAATTAGAGCTGCAAAACTATCGATAGTGTCTCCATTCGATAGTTTCGATAGTATTTTTTGATGCCATCGATAGTTTTTATTCTTAAAAACTTTTCAAATGTTTACTTTTCGAATATAAAATCTTAAATTTTTTAATCATTCCTTAAAGTAAAAAGGAAGTTATTTAAAAAAATTTTTCTTTCAATGTTTTTAATATACATATGTATGTACAATGTACATGCATATTTGTAGATACGTATTAAAATTTAACGAAAAACAAACTAAACATATATACATAAATTAAAAGGAATAAAAAGTATAGAAATTCTTTTATCATTACTTAAACTATTGCAGTTATCTAAAAAGTATTAATTTAAGATAACTCTACGTCTCCACCCGGCATGAAATTTTGTTGTAAATTGATGTTATAACTGAGTTGAATGAACAATTGCACTAACCATAATATTATAACTTGAAAAAGGCATAAGCTTTAGCAGTCTATATATAACAATAACTTGAAGTTAATGTTAAAGTTAGTCATTTCATGTCAGGTGGAGACCGCAAGTAGGGAGAATCAAATTATTTAGCGTCACCGTTTATTTAAAAGTGAAGAGTCAAATAGCCGTCAAATTGAGCCGCCGCCAAATTTATGCAAGTGTCAAAGCCGTTGGTGCATAATAATTGTATTTTTTATGCAAATTGCTTTTAGTAGTTACAAACTGACACCTTATGTTGAAACAAATGCAAAACTAATTAAGATATTTCCACATTTATATATGTAATGATGACCATTATTATAAAGGTTTACAAGTAATTTTGAATGTTGCATTTTTTATTCCACAGTCGCCGTCATACCATTTTTATTTACATTATTTCTTACTTTTGTAGTAGCGTATTTTTGTCGATAGTATAGATATCGGAAAAAAAATATCGATAGTCTACTTAAAATTTTGCAGCTCTACAAGAAATGTCGGATGTAAACTCAGCCTAACGCTATAAGAAAAATGAGAGCAAAACACATAGAGAAAATGTTTTAAATTGAAAATAAAATCGCGAGTAAAAAATAAATTTTTAATTTTTAATTAAAATTAAAGCATCGCATTGACACATTTTCATAAAACAAGTTTTATCAACAACAAATAACAAAAATACAATGAGTAGTATGAATAAATAAATTCGGTAAACTGCGACTTTGACCCGAGCACAAAGGGTTCCGTACGGAAACGAGATATGTAATTAAATACGAACTGTACTAGCCTATACAAAACTTGGTTTGGCATTTTTTTCGTTTATGAAGTTTTTTTAATTTTGGCGATTGTTTTTGGTTTGGTGATTTTTTAGGTTTTTAGATTTTTTTTCCATTTTGGGAATTTTTTTTTAGTTTTGACATTTTTTTCTCGGTTTGGCGATTTTTTTCGGTTTTTGAGTTTTTTTTTATTTTTCGGCGATTTTTTTTGTTTTGCCGATTTTTTTAATTTTGGCGAATTTCGGTTTTTGGCGTTTCTTCATTTTGGCGACTTTATTCATTTAGGCGCTTTTTTGTAGTTTTGACACTTATTTTTCTCATTTTGACGATTTTTTCGGTTTTTGGCGATTTTTCAATTTGGCGATTTTTTTAATTTTGGCGATTTTTTAAATTTTGACGATTTTTTTTCATTATAACAATTATTTTGTTACTGGAGCCTTTTTCGCGTTTGGCGATTTTTTCGGTTTTCGATGCTTCTTTCATTTGACGATTTTTTAGTGTTAGAAATTTTTTTTTATTTCGGCGATTTTTTTCGTTTTAGCGATTTTTTTTATAATTTTTGGCGATATTTTTTTGTTTGGCGATTTTTTAATTTTCAGATTTTTTAGTTTTACCGTTTTTGAAAATTTCAAGAGTTTACGTCTTACGGTCTCCAAGATATAGCAATTTGTCAAAATTACATAGTCAAAATTGCATTAACTGATGGACCACCCTTTAATTAAAATGTTTTTTAAATTTTAGTGTTAATTGTTTTAGTCTATAAAAAAATACACAAATTTTACAAATTTCAAGTGTCAATATACACATGGTCATACAATTGTATGTATATTACATGAGATTTTAACATTTTTCGTCGCTCGTTTTGGAGCACCCTTTAATTTCTAATTCTCATGTATTTGTTGTGTTAGTGGCCAAGGTTCTACATACTCTGTCCAAATTTCAGGTCCGTAGCTCTTACGGTTCCTGAGGAAATACCGTGTGACGGACAGATATTTTATTTCCTTACATTGTATTTTATGCGGTTAGAATCGTATACCTATGGTATATTAGTCGATTCGTACGCAATTGTATAAGTTCTATATTCCAATGGGTATTCCTTTATTCCTTATTTCTATTTTTTTAATTTCAAACATCTGTACTGACAAATTCTACAATAGCTTTAAATTTTACAAATCTTATTTTTCCTATTTTCTTATTTTTATCTAATATCTTTTTCACTTATTACCTGTTCCAGGATATCACTCACTTTCGTTCGCAAGCATTTTAAACGACAAACAGCTGTTTTGCGTTCCACTAAAAGCCTTTAGCACGACAAGTCGAACGAAAATGAATGCGAACGATAACGTAAGCATTTCAATACAAATTTGCGCCCGAATAAAATTTTTTCCAGTCATTTGTACGAACTCCAATGTCAAAACCAGGCACTTGTATTTTTATTGTCGACTGAGACAAAATGAATTAAATTATTTTTAATAAATAAAAATTTGTCTATGGCGGTCAATATAACTTTATTGTTGGTATGGTTAATGTCAATATGTACAATATGTCCCGGATACTCAGGAATCGGAGTAGCGCGGAGAACAGGTGTTATTGGGTGTCTTTCATATTCATTTGTTTGACATATTTTATATTGTTTTACTATTTTCCTAACCTTATCGTTCGTTTGGGGAAAGTAGTATTTTTCTAACAGCTGTGCTCTATTTTCATTTGCAGTTCTATGGGCTCTCTTGTGTTCTTGAATTATTTTAGCTTCTTCTTGTGATTCTTCCGTTAAGTCTTCCACAACTCTCCTAATGTACCGTGTCCTGTAGTGGGTAAAGTGTAAAGGATATACGGAATGAATTTTTCCTAAGATATGATCGTCAGTAAAAATTCCATTTGTTACCGAAGGGTTTAGGTATCGCTGTACGATATTTGCAAGATTTTCTTCATAAAATTGAGGCTCGATTATAATGTGTCTATGATAGATAGGAAAAATAATTTTGAACTGATAGGAGGCTGTATTTCCAATTGAAAGAAAGAGTTGATTTTTGAATACGTTAACTGGTACGTCTGTATATGGTATTAGGTTTTGTGAAGAACTTTCGTCGCTATATTGTGTTGCTGTCAGTGAGTGTACCTGTTGTTTGCTTGGTGGAATACTAGACAAGGTGTCTGCTACAATGTTCATCCTACCCGGTTTGTATTTTAGTTCGTAGTTATATTCCTCCAGTATGGCTTTCCATCTTTTTACTTTGCTATTGCATTTCCTATTTCTTCGACACTTGTTGTTTTATTGGAACCCTAATTTTGTTCTCTATTAGCATATAGGCGTCTGACGTAAATATGACTGCTTTTAGCTGTTTTAAACTATCATTGCCAATAAAAGCGTCAAAAAATTTAAGTGTCGGTAGAATAAAAAAATTTAAGTCTTCTGTCCCTAAGTCCGAAAAAGATTGAGTTCGGTATAATGTGAAACCTTAGTTTTGCCACCTATTGAATCTGCGAAGAAAATGTCCTGGTTAGGTTTGGGGTGTTTTGCCAGTGAAGGCTGTATATAATTTTTGTTGGAACCGGTGTCTATGAGGAATTTTAGTATTTTTCCATCACCTGTCCTACATTAAAAATAGGGAAGTGATGAAGCGTTTAATCTAAAAAATGGATGTCGATGAACTGGTTAGGGTCATACTCACCCAGCTAAAAAAAATATATATGGTCCATATATTTTTAATATGTGAATGTACTGAAGTATACACTAAACCAAATGTCGTGTAAGTTTCCCAACCCTAAAATCATCCTTTTTGTATTTTCTGATTTCTTACATCAATTTCTTCTCAAAATATAAGATATGTTTAATATATAGAAAAAAAAAAGAAAAATTTGTTTAGTAAGTTACTTTTGTATACACTGAACCAAATGTCGTAGGTAATATTAACGAAAAAATTTAGTAGACCCTTAACGACAAAAATCGTTAAATATACTGGCTTTTTATTCAAATCTAAAGAAAATTTATTAATATAAACCAATTTTCATAAAAAGTGTTGTACATATATGTAAAAAAATATTGTCTTCAATTGAAAGTTTAATTGTGCATTTAAAAATTTATCATTCACTTTCCTCACATAGTACATTTCAGTGTTGCGAAGAATAGTGCTCACAATTATTTAGTGGTATTGGGTAGTATGCATAAAAAAAGAATTTGCTTTTAACTTAAAAATTTGTTTTAAGTAAAAAGCAAATAAAACATATATTTGGGGTTTTAAAACAAATTTTTAAGTAAAAAGCAAATACTTTTTTCTTCATACTACCCATAGGAAATATCTTAATTAGTTTTGCATTATTTCAACATTTGTGCCAAATTTCAGTAATGTATCTTGAGATAAAAATTTTAAATTTGCTCTTTTAAAAAAGCAACTATGTAGGTACATACATACGTATGTACATATGTATGTACTTATGTAGAAGGAAGCATGAACAACGTGGCCAACCATTTTAATTGTTCTTAATTAGTTGTGTTTATGTTTTGTGACCAATTTCGTTTGTTTATGTTTTTTATTGTGTTTCACGTTGGCTATTTATGGTCAGATTTCTTGATTCTTATGATGCAAATAAAACCAATTTATTTCATCGTTTTTCTCAACGTTTTGTCGGCTTTTTTCCGACGTCTTCAGGAGAATGTTTTTATTAAGCTCTATCAACAAATTACAAAATGTTTGTTATTTATAGTTTTATGTATGTTATATTAGTTTTTATGCTGTACTCACGATTCTTCAGTTACATTACTAAATAAATTATAAAACTGGACATCACGAACAATTAAATGTATAATTAAAATAATAATAAATAAAAGAAAATATCACAGGCGAACTTAAAAACTAATATCACAGAACTTAACTTGTTAGGTTATTGCAATGGCATATTGTAGTTTAGTGTTGTCTTTGTCTTCTTTGGTGTTTATAGATTTTTTTATGCGTTGTTGTATCCGTAGGATTTCTAGTGTATACCTTTTGTTCGTTTTCTTTTCTCTGTCTAGTATTTTCACTCCTTTAAAATCTATTTTATGTTTCGTTTCTTTCGCGTGTTGGGCTAGAGCTGTTGTCTCCTTTCCTTTATTTATATCTGCTTCATGTTCGGATATTCTAGTCCCAAGTTTCCGTTTTGTTGTTCCTACATATACTGTGTTACACCTTTCCACTTCATTTCCTTGACAAGTGATCTCATATAGAACGTTGTCTTTTTCTAGTTTGTCCAATTTTGTTCTTTCCCGCGTAAATAGATGCCTCAGTGTTTTGTTGGATCTGTGTGTGACTGTTGTTGTTTCGTCATTTACCATATGTTTTAATGTTTTGTTTTCAGTCAACTTAGGAACATATGGTACACTGTAAAAAACTTTTTCCACTTCTTTATTAGGAGTGTAACCAGTTTGTTTTTTATTACTTAAGTATTTATTTATTAAGTTGTTCGTGATGTATATTGGGAAGTTGTTTTTCGTCATTATATTTCTTATTTTGCTGATGTTGCTACTTCTAAATCGTTTGTCACTTATGTTGAGAATTTTGGCAATGAGATTCATTGCCGTGTTTATTTTCGTGTTCATTGGCTGGGTAGAGTGGTAATTAATTAATCTTCCAGATGTGGTTTTCTTGGCATACCAGTTTGTTATTAATTTATTGCTGTCCTTTATTATTTTCATGTCCAAATAAGGTATTTCATAGTTTTCTTCAACTTCAACTGTAAATTGCAGATTCTTATGGTATGAATTTAATGTTTTCAATATAATTTAATAAGTCGTTTTTCTTTATAACCGCAAATAAATAATAATAATACTTTTAAAATCCCATGTAATATATGTACATACAATTGTATTATGTATGTACATATGCATATTGACACTTGAAATTTGTAAAATTAGTGTATTTTTATATATGCTATAACAATGAACACTGAAATTAAAAAAATTTAAATTAAAGGATGGTCCATCAGTTAATGCAATTTTGATTATGTAATTTTAACAAATTGCTATATCTTGGACACCGTAAGAGCTGAACTGTTCAAATTTTCAAAAACAGTAAAACTAGAAAAACCAAAAATTATAAGATCGCCAAAAATTTAAAAAAATCGCCAAAACGAAAAAAATCGCCAAAGTGAAAAAAAAACGCTAAATTAAAAAAACGCCAAAAACCGAAAAAAATCGCCAAAACGAGAAAAACGTGTTAAAACTAAAAATAAATTTCCACAATGACAAAAAAACGCCAAAAACCGCAAAAATCGCCAAAACAAGAAAAAATGCTTATATGAACAAAAATCGCCAAAAATTAAAAAAAATCGCCTAAATGAAAAAAAATCGCCAAAATAAAAATAAATCGCCAAAACGAAAATAAAACGCCAAAATTAAAAAAAAACCGCCAAACACTGAAAAAAATCGCCAAAACAAAAAAAAATTGTCTATGTCAAAAAAAATCGCCAAAAATTAAAAAACTCGCTTATATGAAAAAAATCGGCAAAATCAAAAGAAATGTCAAAACGAAAAAAAATCGCCAAAATTAAAAAAGCGCAAAAAACCGAAAAAAATCGCCAAAACGAAAAAAAAAGACTCAAAACAAAAAAAAATCTCACAATGAAAAAAATCCGCAAAAATCGCCATAACAAAAAAAATTCTTATATAAACAAAAATCGCCGAAAATGAAAAAAATCGCTTATATGAAAAAAAATCGGCAAAATCAAAAGAAATGCCAAAACGAAAAAAAATCGCCAAAATTAAAAAAACGCTAAAAACCGAAAAAAATCGCCAAAACAAAAAAAAATTGCCCATATGAAAAAAAATCGCCAAAAATTAAACAAATAGCTTATATGAAAAAAAAATCTGCAAAATCAAATAAATCGCCAAAACGAAAAAAATCGCAAAAAACCGAAAAAAATCGCCAAAACGAGAAAAAAGTTTCAAAACTAAAAATAAATTTCTACAATGACAAAAAAAAACGCCAAAAACCGCAAAAATCGCCGAAACAAAAATAAATGCTTATATGAACAAAAATTGCCAAAATTTAAAAAAAAATCGCCTAAATTAAAAAAAATCGCCAAAAACAAAAAAATTGCCATAACGAAAATAAATGTCTAAAATTAAAAAAAAAACGCCAAAAACCAAAAAAATGGCCAAACCAAAAAAATTGCCTATATGAAAAAAATCGCCAAAAATTAAAAAAATCTCTTAAATGAAAAAAATCGTCAAAATTAAAAAACGCCAAAAACCAAAAAAAAAATCGTCAAAACGAGAAAAAAAGTGTCAAAACTAAAAAAATTGCCACAAAAAAATAAAACATAATAAATAAAAAAATCGCTTAAATGAAAAAAAATCGTCAAAATCAAAAAAATCGCCAGAACGAAAAAAATCGCCAAAATTAAAAAAAACGCTAAAATTAAAAAAAACGTCAAAAACCGAAAAAATCGCCAAAACCAAACAAAAAATGCCTATATGAAAAAAATCGCAAAAAAAAAATCAAATTAAATATAATGCCTACAACCTAAAAATTGCACAAAAAGTATGAATTTTTTCACAAAATTAAGATGTACCTACATATCTCTCTGCTTATGTATGTATCTCTATACTACATAAACGCACTTTGGTAAAGGGTATATAAGATTCGGCACAGCCGAATATAGCATTCTTACTTGTTTAAGTTGAATGTGTATTGATTTTGTGCTGCTGATGCGGTGTTGTGCCTGGTTGAAAAATTGTTCCAACCACGAAACCCCTCTCTTTGCCTCTCTCACCTACAAACTGGCATGTTATGCCAGCACAATTTATCTCGTGTGTGATAGCACATTGATATTAAAATTTAAATTTTAAGTTTTTTAATTGTTGAACGTAAAATTAACATTGCACAGCCTTTTTTCAATTGGTATTTTTTTCTTAAAACATCATTAATAGCATCAATTGTTTGAAATATTACACCTGTGTTTCCATTGAGTTTTGTAACTAACATTAGCGACTAAGGCCGGATTTACACCTGTATGCCAAATGCCACAAATCGTAAAAAAAGCTTAAACGACTAATTACTAATGAAAAACTGTTTGATTCAGACATGTATTTATTAAGTTTAACAGTTTACATAATTAATAGACAATTTTAGAGAATCCAAAATGTTTGCAAACTATTTAAATCAATAAATACATGTCTGAATCAGTTTTTTCATTAGTAATTAGTTGGTTACGTTTTTTGGGCAAATGACACACAAGAAATTAGAGCTGCAAAACTATCGATAGTGGCTCCATTCGATAGTTTCGATAGTATTTTTTGATGCCATCGATAGTTTTTGAATCTTAAAAACTTTTCAAATGTTTACTTTTCGAATATAAAATCTTAAATTTTTTAATCATTCCTTAAAGTAAAAAGGAAGTTATTTAAAAAAATTTTTCTTTCAATGTTTTTAATATACATATGTATGTACAATGTACATGCATATATGTAGATACGTATTAAAATTTAACGAAAAACAAACTAAACATATATACATAAATTAAATGGAATAAAAAGTATAGAAATTCTTTTATCATTACTTAAACTATTGCAGTTATCTAAAAAGTATTAATTTAAGATAACTCTACGTCTCCACCCGGCATGAAATTTTGTTGTAAATTGATGTTATAACTGAGTTGAATGAACAATTGCACTAACCATAATATTATAACTTGAAAAAGGCATAAACTTTAACAGTATATATATAACAATAACTTGAAGTTAATGTTAAAGTTAGTCATTTCATGTCAGGTGGACCGCAAGTAGGGAGAATCAAATTATTTAGCGTCACCGTTTATTTAAAAGTAAAGAGCAGGAACAGTCAAATAGTCGTCCAATTGATCCGCCGCTAAATTTATGCAAGTGTCAAAGCCGTTGGTGCATAATAATTGTATTTTTTATGCAAATTGCTTTTAGTAGTTACAAACTGACACCTTATGTTGAAACAAATGCAAAACTAATTAAGATATTTCCACATTTATATATGTAATGATGACCATTATTATAAAGGTTTACAAGTAGTTTTGAATGTTGCATTTTTTATTCCACAGTCGCCGTCATACCATTTTTATTGACATTATTTTTTACTTTTGTAGCAGCGTATTTTTCTCGATAGTAGAGCTATCGGAAAAAAATATCGATAGTCTACTTAAAATTTTGCAGCTCTACAAGAAATGTCGGATGTAAACTCAGCCTAACGCTATAAGAAAAACGAGAGCAAACCACATAGAGAAAATGTTTTAAATCAAAAATAAAATCGCGAGTAAAAAATTAATTTTTAATATTATTTCTGCGTACATATGTACATAAGTACGTATCGCTAAACATAACAGGTGCAAGGGTAATAAAACAATTGCAGTAACGTTGCTGCAAAAAAATATTAAATTTCAAAAGGTTTTCGGAAAATCTGTTTATTGCATGGAAAAACTTCCTTGTGTGAAAAATGTCATGACCTTTTTTAATCAGGTACAAAGTCAAGTACTACGGATACATTTGTGGAAACAATGTGAGAGCTTATTAAGTAGTTATTTGTAGTACAATAGAAGATTCCCTTTTAGTATTTAAGGTTAAATGGTAAATAATGTTTTACAATACATGTGATTAGTGATTCTTCAGGTATTTGCCAAACATTAATTCTGCGACAAAAAGAAAAAGTCGACACAAGTGTTTTTAAGTTAATTACACCCCTGTAATCCTCATATTCAAGAGAGCCTTTAGGAAAACCCGCAATTATTTTGTGCGATTTTTGAGGAAATTATAATGCAATTAATTGCTGCTTAGTCTTACATGGAATAGCCCATGTAGTTGTTTGCACATTTTTTATATAATCCAGAGGTTTAAAGTTTTTTTAATTTTTTTCAAAATGTACTGACTAGATGCCATAATCACCACCGAAATACTCGTATGTACCTACATTAGGGCTGCCATACGTCCTGGTTTTCCAGGATTTGTCCTGGACTTAGACAAATTGTCCTGGTTTTTGTTTGTTCATTAAAATTTACCGGCAACTACAATAAATTTAAACCAGTGCCACTCTGATTTAATTTTTTCAACTAAGTGAATGCATTTAAATAAATCATTTTATTTTTGTTTATTGTTTTGTATCTACGTATAGTAATTTTTTACTTAATTCTGCAATATATGGTTTATATACATACATATGTATCAAAATAAAAACTTGTTTGAGCTAAATAATTAGTTCTTAGAGTATATGTACATATCGGTCACTTTCTGCCAGACCGGCATAAGTAAAAAAAAATCGATTTTGCAGAAAACGCGTTTAAAGTTTTCAATTGACTCCCACCTTACACAGAAAAAATTAAATCATATAGTTTCAAAATAAACCAGTTCAGTATAATATATTTAACTTATCCATTAAGTAAAATCAGCACCAAGTAGCCATTTATGGTTTTTTCCTGAAAAGAACTAACCCTCCTTTGCATTATGACGTTATTGTTCATAAAATAAATTGAATAGAGTGTCTTAAGTTATAATGTGTCGTTATTGTTGAAAAACAAACAATAAGTTCGTATTAATACATTTTATTTTCAGTCTTTTGAACTCCAAATATACATATTATGTACTTATGCATATCATAAAAAACATAAAATAAATATAATTCATAGAAACAGTCTTTTGAACTTAAAATATCACGGAACTCTGCAACATCTTTTCATCTTAATATAGAATTCACAAACGAAAAATTTTAATTTTCTTCTTTGAGTAATTAAAAAATAATAACTAAACCAAAATATATTGGTAACGAAACTCTGACTATGAAATGTTCACAAATTATCATAAAATGCCTTATAGAAATTTGGAATGTTTTTTTAATTAACTCATTAATATCGGATTCTTTTTTGGTATACCTTGTTTGATATGAAAAGCTTTGTTTAAAGAAATCGCTTTTCCTTGCACTTTTTTTTTTAATAACAATTGCTTCCTTGAACTTTTCGTCAGCGTAAGCGACAGTTTCAAATCTGCCATATTTAATGGACCGATGTCATTTGTCAATATTTTTAAATCTAAAAAATCCTCAAAACATAGCTCGTTAACATTATTTTATCTACGAATTCTTTAATTCCATCTTTTAATTCAGGATCATGTTTTCTTTTGTTTCCCGTGTTTGCCTCTTTGGTCGGGTTCTAATATGTATTTGGTTAGTGAGTTTTTGATGCTTATCCAATACGGTTATAATTGAACAATCAGTGATAGCCAGGGTGTTTTAAAAACACTCTGGCCCTCTGGTTCCCCCAATGCGAATGTACCGGTATATAGGCTCAATTTTTTGCATACATTTGTCGATATCTTGTCTTTGCTTTTTTATGTCACCAAGGGCCCAATATAAGTTAAAAAAATGTTTTCGTTCGTCATCACTGAACTTTTTGTAACATCCGAGCTTACAAGCCTCAGCACATGGAGTTTTCATTTGCCTTGTAGGTTTAACTTTTTTATCCGCGTATGTGATTCATACTCCATTCCACTATTTCTTTTTTTTATGATGTTTCTCTTCCATTTTTCTGGCTGTTTTGCTTTTTTTCCCCCTTTTTCAATGGACTCTTTGGAATTATGTACATAAGTTTGCTGCACAACTGTACTAGCGGTGTCACGCGGACAATTATCCAAAAGTAGGCGGAATACAGTCGAAAAATTGTCTGATGGATTAAATGTTTCATCATTGCTATCCTCGCTACCACTTTCTTGCTGCCGTGATTTTGGGTAGTATGTTACATCAGCCATGGAGTCGTCACAGTCTTCCGGTAATGAGGATGATCGGGATGAACACGAAGATGAAGTTAACGATGGGTATTTTCTGATAATGCAGTTTGAGATTTTAAAATAAGCTACATAAAACAACAGCTTTTATCATTGTGATCGTGCGTTTAATTCATGGTGAAATAACTATACAGGAGGCAGCATAACGCCAGCAGATTATGTTTGCTCTGCTAATTTTCTGCATAATCCACGTCCAGCACGTATATATTTTGACAAGCATCATCTAGTTTTTTGTTGTATTTGTTTCCCTTATGAGGCCACCTGTATCTAGGTGGCCTGAGATATGGATATCCTGAGATATGGAGATGCAAAAAGTGCATATTTTGAGACATACTCACTGACACACTCATAAAATTGATGAAGCACTTCCGCTGTAGCTAGAGAGCTGAAATTTGTTACACGAGTAGATCTAGGTGAGCAACGAACTAGAAAAATCTGAAAACACGGAAATTTCAGCCAGGGGGCGAGTCTACGTCCATAAAATTTAAAATTTGTGCTAGTGATCTCTAGGTTAGCCATAACCAAAAAAATCTGAAAACTCGAACATTTTAGCCAGGAGGGCGGGGCTACGCCCATAAAGGTCAGAATTAAATAAGCAAATCTAAAGTGCTTAACTGAAGCGATTTCATTGAAATTTGGCACATTAATTGCGATAATTCAAGGATACAAATTTTTTGTTAAAAAAGTGGACGTCGACACGCCCATAAAATTTAAGCCTCATATTTCATGTTCTATGCCTCAGCCTATTCGGATATACAATTTATGTACGTATCCGTATGCAACGAAACTTGACATGGACGATAAGCCCTGGCCGCGAAAAAACTTGAGTTTAAACAAGTAAGAGTGCTATATTCGGCTGTGCCGAATCTTATATACCCTTTACCAAAGTGCGTTTATGTAGTATAGAGATACATACATAAGCACAGAGATATGTAGGTACATATTAATTTTGTGAAAAAATTCATACTTTTTTTCTAGTGCAATTTTTAGGTTTTTGGCATTATGTTTATTTTGGTGCTTTTTAAATTTTGGCGATTTATTTTATTTTGCTGATTTTTTTTATTTTAGGCGATTTTTTTTCATATAGGGAATTTTCTTTTTTGGTTTTGGCGATTTTTTTCGGTTTTTGGCGTTTTTTTCTAAATTTGGCGATTTTTTTTCGTTCTGGCGATTTTTTTTTATTTTGACGATTTTTTTTCATTTGATTAATTTTTTAATTTTTTTTGGCACTTTTTTCAGTTTTAACACTTTTTTTTCTCGTTTTGGCGATTTTTTTCGGTCTTTGGTGTTTTTTTTTAATTTTGGCGATTTTTTTTTCGTTTTTGGCGATTTTTTTTGATTTTGCCGATTTTTTTTTAATTTTTAGCGATTTATTTTCATATAGGCAATTTTTTTTGTTTTGGTGATTTTTTTCGGTTTTTGGCGTTTTTTTTTTAATTTTGGCGATTTATTTTCGTTTTGGCGATTTTTTTGATTTTGCCGATTTTTTTTCATATAAGCGATTTTTTTAATTTTTGGCAATTTTTTTTCATATAAGCAATTTTTTTTGTTTTGGCGATTTTTTTCATTTTGGCGATTTATTTTCGTTTTGGCAATTTTTTCTCGTTTTGATGATTTTTTTCGGTTTTTGGCGTTTTTTTTAATCTTAGCAATTTTTTTCATTTTGGCGATTTTTTAAAATTTTTGGCGATTTTATAATTTTCGGATTTTTTAGTTTTACCGTTTTTGAAAATTTCAAGAGTTTACCTCTTACAGTTTCCAAGATATAGCAATTTGTCAAAATTATAGTCAAAATTTCATTAACTGATGGGCCACCCTTTAATTTAAATTTTTCTAATTTGAGTGTCAATTGTTGTAGCCTATATAAAAATACATTAATTTTACAAATTTCAAGTGTCAATATACATATGTACATAAATACATACAATTGTATGTATATTACATGGGATTTTAAAAGTTTTCGTCACTCATTTTGGAACACCCTTTAATTTTTAGCTTTTATATATTTGTAGTTGAAGCGACCAAAGTTCTACATACACTGTCCAAATTTCAGACCCGTACCTTTTACCGTTCCTGAGAAAATAGCCTTCTTCCTAAAACATGAAATATGTTTAATTATTAGGAAAAAAGTTAAAGTTTTCCAACCCTGGAAACTTTTTTATTTTGTTAAGTTTTTAAATTTTTTTTAATTATAAATACTAATTTTATTCATACCAAAGTATAAAATAAGTTAATTTAATATAAACGTAATAAAAACTTGTTTTCGGTAGTTATTTTCTATGGGTAAATTGAGTTTGAGTTTTCCAGCTCTGAAACCGTCTGCTCGATTTTGCTGATTTTCAATAGCAAAATTTTTCGGAAAATTTCTGACACACCAGTCCAAGAACGAAGTCTCTAGCTCTTCTGGGACCTTGGGAAAACCGATTTCACGTACAGACAGACGGACATCGCTTGTTCGTCTTCCCTCTGCATAAGGATCCAGAATATATATACTTTATGTGTCGCTTATTAATATTGTAGAAATTACAAACTGAATGACAAACCTATATATACCCTTTTACCTGCCCTGAAAATCCGGAAATTTTAGTGCGAGGGGCTGGGTTACGCCCATAAAAACTAAAAATTAAAATTTGTGCTAATGAGCTGAAATTTGATACACAAGTAGGTGTAGGAGAGTAACCAACTATACAAATCTGAAAACCCTACAAATTTTACCAGAATGGGCGGGGCCACGCTAATACTGTTCTGAATTAGAAACTTTAAATACAGCTTGTAACTCTAACTATTTTAGTGAAACATTGTACACGTTGTACTTATGCAAGACTGTAAACTCTCGCCTTAAAAAGTGGGCGTAATGACTCCCATAAAATGTAAGCCTTATGTTTAATCTTCTTCGGTCTATTATATTTTAGAAGAAAATTTGCGTAAATAATAACGCTGTTCACAACAAAATCGATACTTTAAAATAGTGGGCGGGGTAATGCTCATAAAATTTAAAGGTTTAACTCAAGCTAGAGAGGTTTTATAAACAGGTAAGTGTAGATGAGTAAGCGAATGGAAAAATCTTAAAACCAAGAAGTTTTATCCGTTATGGGGGCCACGCCCTTAAAACTTATTATTATTATTTTTGTCCTTGTAATACAAAAGATAATAGCGGATATTTATTTACTTATTTGCATGGGGAAAAATTATGTCAAGTAAGCAGGTTGCCTAGATATAATATGAAACCCTGACGATTTCATATTTATAAAATGTATGGCAGATTGTTTTTTTTTTTCTATGCATGTTTTTTTATTTATTGTATCTTCATATATGAACTAACAATGGGCACATTCATAAGAAGTTGAGCTCAACAGTTGTGAAACTGCTGGCAACTGTTGGCCCCAGCAGCTACTTTTTAGAAACGGCTTGATGTATATAATGTAGTTGTATATCTTTATTTCGTTACTTCATCGCATTTTTAATGTAAAACTTAACAAATATTTGGTGCTGCCACCTAACAAAGCATATCAAAGAAATAGCTTTATTTGAACAGCTTTTCAGGCTGAGCACAACGTGTTACTATAGGTAGCGAAAAAATTTTATGATGGAAAATTACTCAACTGTTGAGTGGAGCGGAGATACTCAACTATGCGTTTCTAAGACAAGCACTCAACGGTTGCGCAACTGTTACGTCTTATGAATGCGACCAATAAGTATTCAAATCTTAAATCTAACATATCATTAATAGGCCCGACCAATGCCAGACAAACTAAGTCATAGTTGTAAATAATACATCAGTAGTATTAGAGCCCTTGTATCTCTCTTTTTTAAGCGGATGTGTCCAGTAAAGTTTAAAATATTACGAGCAAGCGGATTAGGATGTGACTCGAGTTTTGTTAGATATTTGCCTGCGTATTTTGCAATTTCTCCAGTCACTAGTGGCATATTTAAATCACGATGTATATTTGAATTCTTAATGTACCATGGAGCAGATGTTATTAACCTTAAAATTTTGTTTTGTTTTCGTTGAATTCTCTCTACATTGGAAGCAGAAGCAGTGCCCCATAACTGAATACCGTAACACCATATTGGCTTTAAAGTTTGCAGTCTAGGCTGAGTGTTGAATTTCTGCCAATCAGACAATGTACCTGAGTTAATTTGAGTTTCATTTGAGTTAACTTATAGTCAATGTGATGTTTCCATGTAAGCCGTCGATCGAGGTGTATACCAAGATATTTTACATGTGAATGTTGAGGAACAACTTGATTATTAATCCGAATGGGGGAACAAGTATCTCTTCGTAAGGTAAATGTTACTTGAACACACTTTTGTTCATTTACCTTAATTCTCCATAAGTTTAACCATAGTTCCATCTGGCTAATGTGTTCCTGGAGTTTTCGGGATGCCTCATCAGGGTTTTCGTGCTTACTAAGGGAGGCGGTATCGTCGGCAAATGTAGAAGTGTGGATACTACTGCTCACAGGCATATCACAAGTATAAATCAAATATAAAAATGGCCCAGTATACTCCCCTGTGGCACACCGGATGAGATAATTTCAGGCATACTCATAAAGTGTCCTTCCACAACTGTAAATTTTCGTGCAAGAATGTAACTTTCCAAAAGATTTAGAATGCTTATTGGTAAGTATGTCTTCAATTTCAAAATCAGGCCTTCATGTTACACTTTATCAAATGCCTGAGAAACATCAATAAACAGGGCAGAACAATACTTATTTTCCTCAAATGTTTTTCTGATAAATTGAACCAATCTATGCGTTTGCTCAATGGTGCTATGCTGGCTTCTGAAACCAAATTGATGGTCCGGGATGCACCCATTATCAGTGAAAATTGAAGACAATTTTGTCATGAGTAGCTTTTCAAAAAGCTTTGACATTGTTGACAGTGAACTTATTGGCCTATATGACTCAGCCTTGGTAAGATCTTTACCTGGCTTTGGAATCATTTTAACCTTGGCAAGCTTCCAGCAGTCTGGATAATACTCCAGTCGTAAAGTGGCATTAAAAATGAATAATGAATGGCAGATTGTAGTGATATGTTTTGTGCAAGAAAGAACTTGGTCAAAATATATATATCTCACTACTTTTAATGGCCGAAATTTTGGATAGGAAGTTTGCCTTTTTTCACATTTATGTTTTTGTGAGGATACTTATTTCACCATGATTTTATTCATTTATAGCTATAATTTTTATCAGCAATAGCGTTATATTTTTTGTTAGTGAGAGCTATTTATTGCTACTGTAAATAATGCTATGTTCAACACAGACACATATTGTTATAATGTAAAAAGCAGACTGTCATTCTTTTATATATAATAACGTCATAACACGAAATACTTAAGTTGACGATAGTATGTTTATCAACAAGAACGTAATATTTTGTAATACACCAAGTTTGAATTAAATCAAACTTTTCAACAACATAGTCGTAATAGTAATTTCACACTGAGAGTTAAAACCTGCTTTTAACGTTAAAACTATAAACAGCTGATTTTGCATTCACGCTGCAAGTTTGTTAACACACACACTACGTTTATACGCACAGCTTATTTGCAAATAAAACTGTAAATTATTGTTTTTATTGCGACTTACTAATTTAGAAAACTATTCACGTTTAACGCACTATTTGCAAATAAAATGCTTGAGGTTGCCACACTTACAAATTTTTGCTAATAAAAAACTATAAATTGAGAAAATAATGCACAAAAAACAATGATAGAAGAAAAATTACCATAAACACAAATTATTATTTTTTATTTTACACATTTACACAATTTTTTTGCAAACATAAGTAACATTTCCATGGAAGTGCTACCAAGTTTTTATACATTTAAAATGCGGTATATACATAAACGTAGTAACAGACTATTTAATAACTTTGCTCGAAAATAAAATAAATCTCCTGCAAAAATGCGTGTGATTGTTGTTGTATTTCTTTTCTGCTCTTTATAACAATTATTTGACAAACTGTATAACAACGGTTTCTGTTTGTATAAAAAACTCGAAAATTCTACAATGCGTTGTAAAATGGAAATTATTTTATATTTTGTAAATAAATATTTTAAAATTAAATTCAACTAATTATACAAAGTGAAGAAGTGCTTCGAAATCAATTTATTGTATATAAAAAAAAGCACAAATACATTACAAAACGAATCTTTTTTATCGGCAAATCGATGTTAGGAATATCGTCTATTCTCACTTCCTATATGTCAATGAAAGTATTTTCGTGGTTTTTCTTCCAAAACACTGCTTTTTTCCATAATTTTTTTATTATTGTTGCTGCTGCATCCATTTTTGAGTTAAAAATTTTTCAAGCGACATCTATTGTTATTCACTGGCATAAACATTATCAGCTGCTTCTGGTAAGTTTGACTTGGCAGCACTGAATTTATCACAGCGAAAACATTCTAAAAATAAAAATTTGTAAGCAGAAGTAAAGAGGTTTACGAATTTTTTTTAACATAAATTGTCTTTACGGTATCTAGATTGGCAGATGTAGATGGAATTTCGATCAATGCTATAACTCAAAGCAAACGAATTTGTTTGTTTTTGTTTCGATTTTTAAATATTGTTGATCATCAATTGAACCACAAAGTAGACCAGAGTTGTAATAACTGACGTATGCAAAAAGCTAAAATCATTTGTGGTGCAGTCACTGCGAGAAAGGGACAACTGTAGTATATTTGTTATTAAGATGTTAACAAAATAATAAAAACAAACAAAAGAAAATGTGTACTTTGTGAAACGAACACGTGGACATACATAAATACATATACATTTATAAAACTTAATTAAAGAATTTGTTGAATTGAATTAAAACAAGTCAGAGTGCTATATTCGGCTGTGCCGAATCTTATATACCCTTTACCAAAGTGCGTTTATGTAGTATAGAGATACAAACATAAGCACAGAGATATGTAGCTGCATATTCATTTCGTGAAAAAATTCATACTTTTTTTCTAGTGCAATTTTTAATTTTTTGGCATTATGTTTAATTTGGTGCTTTTTAAATTTTGGCGATTTGTTTCATATAGGCAATTTTTTTTGGTTTTTGGCGATTTTTTTCGGTCTTTGGCTTTTTTTTAATTTTGGCGATTTTTTTCGTGCTGGCGATTTTTTTGATTTTGACGATTTTTTCATTTAGGGGATTTTTTTATATATTTAATTTTTTTTTGTGGCAATTTTTTTAGTTTTGACACTTTTTTCTCGTTTTGGAAATTTTTTCGGTTTTTTACGTTTTTTTTTTATTTTGGCGATTTTTTTTCGTTCTGGCAATTTTTGTGATTTTGAAAATTTTTTTCATTTAGGCGATTTTTTTATTTTTTTGGCGATTTTTTTTCATATAGGCAATTTGTTTTTTGTTTTGGTGATTTTTTCCGGTTTTTGGCGTTTTATTTTTTAATTTTGGCGATTTTTTTTTCATTAAGGCGATTTTTTTTAATTTTTGGCGATTTTTGTAGATTTTTGTCATTGTGGGAATTTTTTTTTTTTTTTTGTTTTGACACTTTTTTCTCGTTTTGGCGATTTTTTCGGTTTTTGGCGTTTTTTTAATTTTGGCGATTTTTTTTTCGTTTTGGCGATTTTTTTGATTTTGCCGATTTTTTTTCAAATGATCGATTTTTTTAATTTTTTGCGATTTTTTTTCATATAGGCAATTTTTTTTTGATTTGGCGATTTTATTTCGGTTTATGGCGTTTTTTTTAATTTTTGCCGATTTATTTTCGTTTTGGCGGTTTTTTTTTGGATTTTGGCGATTTTTTTTCATTTAGGAGATTTTTTTTTAATTTTTGGCGATTTTTGTTCACTTAAGCTTTTTTTTGTTTTGGCGAATTCTTTCGGTTTTTGACGTTTTTTTTTTAATTTTAGCGTTTTTTTTTCATTTTGGCGATTTTTTTAAATTTTTGGCGATTTTATAATTTTCGGATTTTTTAGTTTGACAGTTTTTGAAAATTTCAAGAGTTTAACTCTTACAGTTTCCAAGATATAGCAATTTGTCAAAATTACATAGTCAAAATTTCATTAACTGATGGACCACCCTTTAATTAAATTTTTTTTAATTTTAGTGTTAATTGTTGTAGCCTATATAAAAATACACTAATTTTACAAATTTCAAGTGTCAATATACATATGTACACACAAACATACAATTGTATGTATATTACATAGGATTTTAAAAGTTTTCGTTGCTCATTTTGGAACACCCTTTAATTTTGAGCTTTTATATATTTGTTGTTGTAGCGACCAAAGTTCTACATACACTGTCCAAATTTCAGACCCGTAGCTTTTACAGTTCCTGAGAAAATTGCCTTCTTCCTAAAACATGAAATATGTTTAATTATTAGGAAAAAAGTTAAAGTTTTCCAACCCTGGAAACGTTTTTTAATCTGTTAAGTTTTTAAAATTTTTTTTTAATTATAAATACCAATTTTATTCATACCGAAGTATAAAATAAGTTAATTTAATAAAAAAGTAATAAAAACTTGTTTTCGGTAGTTATTTTCTATGGGTAAATTGAGTTTGAGTTTTCCAGCTCTGAAACCGTCTGCTCGATTTTGCTGAATTTCAATAGCAAAATTTTTCGGAAAATTTCTGACACACCAGTCCAAGAACGAAGTCGCTAGCTCTTCTGGGAGCTTGGGAAAACCGATTTCACGTACAGACAGACGGACAGACGGACATCGCTTGTTCGTCTTCCCTATGCATAAGGATCCAGAATATATATACTTTATGTGTCGCTTATTAATATTGTAGAAATTACAAACGGAATGACAAACCTATATATACCCTTTTACCATTTTTTGGTAAAGGGTATAAAAATTAAATGTAAAATAGATTATTGGTATTAAAAAGTGATTTAAATTTGTTTACAAATGATTACTGATTTAACTTTAAGCATTTTCATTGAACAATTTTAATTGTTACCTTTTGTTTACAAAAATCACACAGCAAATGAGATCACAAAGCATAAACTGAAAATACATTTGACAAGTAAACGAAGTACACAATTTTACAAAATTAAATGAAAGAATTAGTTGTGTTGAATCAAAAAACAAAGTGCCAAATAGCTTATTACTATTAAAAAAGCAATTAAAAAATTTTTTAAAATGATTGCATATCTTATTTGAAGCATTTTCATTTAAAAATATAAATTTTTACCATTTATTTGCAAAAATCGCCAAGCGAATGAGCTTACAAAGCGTAAAATGAAATTAAGCTAAAAAATGCAACCACGAAAGAAGGTTTACAGAATGCGCAGTGACTGCGAGAACGAGACCTCTGAAAACACAAATTATCTTCCGTCTCGTGTCATCTCTGTATATCCTCTTTGAATTGAACGAAAGAAGTTGTTTTGTTTTTAATTTAAAATTGCATGTTTTTTCATAAAATTATGTTTTTTACTGAGGTCATTTTATTAAATTCATATGTCTTTAAAATTCCCGGGAATAAACCATTTTAATTCCCGATTTCCGGGAATAGGAAAAGTGCGGGAAATTAGAAACCCTAGTTCATACATATCGACGGCTTAATATAAAAAGGGGCGTACCTCAATTTGTTTCAAAATCGCGTTTTTAACGGAACGGTATTATGGCAACTTAAGAAATTATTCGAAATAATATAAATATATTTCGAAATATATCGAAAATTCGAGTTCCGCCTTTCTTATATTAATGCCCGTTTATTTCTACAATAAGGTAATCTACCTAAGGTTTTTACCTACAAGTTTTCCTTATAAAATTTTACTTACACAATAGATATCTACACTAATAGATATCTATGGGTAGAAATAACGGGTATAACCCATCGATATGTATATGTAAAAGGTTCGTATGTGGTTGGTATGAGTGTCCTGGATGACGGTCTCATACTTCTGGCAGCCCTAACCTACATACATACATACATAGATATGCTTCAATCATAACAATGAATAGGTAATAATAATTCAAAGAAAAGCTGCGATATTTCGCATTTACATTTATGGTAGAAAATTTGCATCAAAAACCATTTACACCAAAATTCATACTCGGTTAAGAATGTGTGTACGATGAACTTCTATTTTAAACATACATATGTAGTCAAGCCTGGATCACACGATTGGCTATTTGTACCAAATTTCGTCGGCTCACTGCAATAAAGTTATAAGTAATAAGCCAAAATGGCATTATTTTTTAATTAATTCTTGGAAAAGTCTATATGGTTTTATTACTAATGTAGTGTGTTTCAGTTACATATGTAGTTTTATTTCAATTAGTTGAGATATTAGGAAAATTTACCTTATTACTTAGGACTTTATGTATTTCAGTGAGCCGACGAAAATTGGTACATTGTGCCAATCGTGTGATCCAGGCCTGAGTTTGGGCGACCTTCTGAGGCAGCTATTTGCAATATTTGTTGTAACTGTGAATTCGGAGAAATTGTGCCTCTGTTACTTTTATTTTCATAAATGCACTTGGCTGACATGTGGTTTCAGTTATATGGTGGCACATGCCACACACCACGCCAGACAATGACCCAATTGAGAGACGAGTTCAGAGAACAGTTTATTTCATGTTTTAGGCTGGTCAATTGGCCGCCTATATTGTGCGATTAAACGCCCTTAGACTATTTTTTGTAGAGCTATGTTAAGGGTCATATCTATAGGAACAAGTCCGCAATGGTTGACGCACTGGAAGTAATTATTGAGGAATTTATTTGTGAGATACCGGTCGATATATTGGCGAGAATATAACAAAATGGGACCCCGTATCGGTCAACAACTACATGATTATTAACCTTGAATTATATATGTAGATCGTGCTACAGTTCGATTGAATATTCATAGAAAGCTGACGTGTTTTTTTTATCAATAATAAAATTTGAAATAGATATTTAGCTGAATTTTAAAATCAACAAAAAATAAAAAAATACAATTTTTATATATTTTATATTTTTATACCCTTCACCAAAAATGGTAAAGGGTATACATATATAGGTTTGTCTAAATTTTGGTAACTTCTACAATATTCATTTGCGAACACATAGTTAGTTATTCTGAAGGAGATGAAAAAAAACATGTCCGTCTGTCAGTGTGTCTGTACGGATTCTCTGAAATGCTTTTTTTGAAGCTCCCAAACAAGTTAGAGAGTTCGGATTTAGACTGAAACGACCGCACTTGTCTTATCACAATTAAATATGAAAATCAGCAAAAATAAATAATCGGTTCACCCGAAATTCTATATATATATAGCTTTATCATACATTTTGAAAATTTCATGGAAAAACCGTGCATATAACCACGAATATTAAAACTTCTAACTAACCGCACTAGCTACTCGGCTACCGAGACTTGCTTAGATTTAGTTTACATTTACTGTTCTTAAACATTTTCAAACAAATTTGTTTGCATAGAATGTGTAGTGTTATGAAAAAAAAATATTTAAGTATACTGTAGCCATTCCTACATACATATACATACTTATGCAAGTTAAGGGATTTTTCGTTTATATTTCTTATTTTTTCTTTATTTACCCAACTTTCAAATCATTACAAAAACAGACTGACTTAAAAACTAAAACTTAATAATAGGTGTGTTTTTTTACTTTTGCAGTAAAATGCAGTAAATGAGTAGTTTTACTGCAAAAGTTTTAAAATTTACTCTCAAAAAGAGTTGTTGCCGGCAAAAGTACGCGAACGGAAAAATAGTAAAAAATTAGTAAGATTAAAGAAACAGCTGAGTGCTACTCCATATAGTGTTGAAAAATATATAAACTTTTGACTACTTAACTCTTTTTCTTATTGGTATTCGTGGCAATATTTCTTATAACACGAACAATCTAAGAAAAAATTTTGTAATTTATTTCATGTAATATTTGTAATTAATTTCTTGTTGATTTCTTGTTTTGTTGTTAGTTAAACTAAAAAAAAATTACATTACAAATTAATGTTTCTGATTACCTTAAAAGCAAGTGCAATACTAAGTAACCAGATACTTTACAGTTTTACAACTCTGAGTAATTAGAATAATTTGCAAAACAAAAAAAAGATATTAATATTTAAATAAATGGTATATTTAAATCTGCTGATCCGAAGGACATGAAGTATGAGGCGTTTCAACACCTTTTTTCAACAAAAATTTATAGCCTTGTATTATTGAAACATGTGTGCCAAATTTCAATAAAATCGCATGAGTTATACGCCTGAAATATGTTTTCTTAATTCTTGGTTAAAATTGTCGGGTTTTCAGATTTTTCTATGTGATTACTTACTTATGTAGTTCTATTTGTGTACAAAATTTCAGCTCAAAAGCGCAAAGCTTAATTTTTATAGGCGTAGCAGCTCCCCCCCACCCCCACAGGATCAAATTTTTGGGTTTTCAGACTTTTCTGTTTAATTGCTCACCTAGGTCTACATGTGTACCAAATTACAGTTCTCTAGCAATAGCGGAAGCACTTCATCTATTTGATGAGTGATCAGTGAGTCAGTTAGTATGTCTTAAGATATGCACTTTTTGCACCTTCATATCTCAGGAACCTTTTGTTTTAAAACTTGGTATATGAGGTCACATGAATTAATTCTAATTATGAATTAAATTTAGAATTTTACGACGGTAAACTTGAAAACACCAGGTAAAATTGAAAACACTTCAACAATCTAGGCGCTCGGTAGTGAGCTGAAATTTGTTACACGAGTAGATCTAGGTGAGCAATGAATTAAAACAATCTGAAAACCCGAAAATTTTAACCAGCGGGGGGCGGAGCTACGCCAATAATGTAGAATTCATACATATGTACATATGTAAATATTTACGGAAAAAGTAATCAAAACACAAGATCTTTGTATTAATAGAAAATATATTTTTATTTAAACAAATATTCAAAATTGTTACAAGAAACTCTTCAGCAGCCATTGGAAAACGTGTTAAATTTTTTTATACGTTAATTTAAAATTTTTATTAAATTTTAATTATATTTATTTGACCTTTTTAGTTTATTCTTTTATGTTTGTTAAGCTCGAGGTAGTTTTATTTAATTGTAATTAATTTTTTCGATATTTCCTGACGATGTTAACAAACTCTTAACGAAATATCGAACAAATTAATTTTAATTAAATAAATCGACCTCGAGCTTAACAAACATAAGAGAATTTTTATTAAATATTAAAAATTATAAAAACATTTTACAGAATAAACTTGTTTTTAGTAAAAAGAGTAATATCGAAGAAATTTTAATGAAAGTTATCTAAAAATATCTTAAGAATTAAATCACAATCATAAAAATTTAAAGTAAAAGTTAATTATAATTAATTATCGAATAATGCGACTCGTCTTAAAAAGAAACTGACTTAGTTTTTCAATTATAGTACGTTCCTGCAGAATTCGTAGATAAGCAATTTGCTTCCCCTACGTTGGTTACAGGTGTGACCTAAACAGAATCAAAAAATGCCTCAGCTGATGATTCCAAGTCTTTCTTTATTGATTCTAACGACGAAGAACCATTCTCACTACTTAGAGAAGAATTTCTCGAAAGGAGATCCAAAAGTTCAATTATATCCGAAGTAGAAGGAGTTTTTTGACTACCACTCGCAGCATTTTCAGAGTGACTATCCATATAATTCCTAAGGTCAAGAGTAGTCGATTCGTTTAAATCGCTACACACATTATTACGTGGTATTTTTTCGGAAGGAACAGCTTCTAAGCGGCGGCAAATATTGGAAGCCTCAGGTAAATCCGTGCGGCTGAAATGAATTTCATCAGCTCGCATTGCGGGATCCTCCGTAGAAGGTAATATAGTCTGAAGTACGCCAATCTGGGCATATTGGTCCGTTGAAGGTTGCTCGACATTCGAAGGTAATTCCTTTCTATACCCTCTTCTATTTTTCATTCGACGATTCTGGAACCATAGCATTATTGTTTTTTCTGGTAGCGATAAGCGACTGGCGATCTCTATACGTTGCAATCGAGTCAAGTACATCTCCCGTTTGATGAATTCTTTTTCCAACTCCACGAGCTGGAAGTTGGTAAAAACAGTACGGGATCGTTTTTTCTTGCTGAGAGCTGGATCGGGCTGTGGAGCTCTTTCATAAGGGGAACTACACTGGAGTTCAGCTTCATTCTGAATAGGAATAGATTCCTGCATTGTTGTGGAATATGTTTGCTGATTAAGCGGATAGATCATCTAGAAAAATAAACATGTTTAATAAGTAAAGTGGAAAAAATTTAATTTTATTTTATATGCTACAACAATTTGTATCGTTTATCTTTGATAAATTGACTCTACATATAATTATCAACACCCGGTGTATTGAGTACTAATGAATTTTCTATTTTAAATGACAAATACACACAAATGTTCTCTTTAAATACAACTTTTTGAAAATATGAAATAAAAATGTGTATTTAATCTTTCATACGAAAATTAAGAAACAACAATTATTGTATTATAATAGACGATACAACTACCCAGGCAGAAAAAGGCAATCAGCACGACGTTGCTACGATTGTCTGCAGGTACAACTAACATCAGTACAACATTCGCTTACCAAAATTTTAATGTACTCATAACATTAAAATGATAACGCCGAATGACCGTCCTCCGACTCTACTTTTCAATGTTGTCACAATACTCTAAATACAAATTTATAAGGTCGTTACAATGTAAATTTCCCAACTTAAGTAAAATTTTTGTATTTAAGCTGTTGAAGCGGTATAGAATTATTGTAAACGGGGTATTTGGGGAACTAAAGTAAAATTTTTGTATTTACGGTGTTGTAGCGGTATAGAATTATTGTAAACGGGGTATTGGGAAACTAACGTCGGATTTTTGTAAATACAGTGTTGTAGTGGTATATCATTACTAAGGACGCGGTATTTGTAAACGTTAAGTCATATTTTTGTGTTTACAGCACTGTGGTGGTACAAAAATTTTGGAAGAGTCGTATTTTTTTATTTACAGTGTTGTGGTGATACATATTTTTTGGGCAAAGTCACAATTTCTGCCTGGGTAGCTTATGAATTAAATATATAATACTTACATCGTTGCAATTGATCACAGGTATCGAATGTACTCTCACTATAGAGGAGTCAACAATTTCATAGCACTGCACTACAGAAGACATTTTTTAAAACAAAGATTTTTCTCGTGAAATTTTGCGTGGTTGTTAAGTTAAATTTCAAAAAGACACTGACCATCCTGCATTGCAGTATAAGTTTATATACGTGGGATTTTAAATCGTTTTATTTAACTAAAGTAAGCGATCGCATTCAATTTTACGAATCCTTTCGTAACTGCCATAAAGAGCTCTTAGAGCAGTTAGTTATTTGTTTACTAACAGGTAGATGTTACACTAACACAATATTATTTTAATCACTCCCATACTATGTTTAAGTGTCTTATGAAAGAGAAAAAAATTTTCTGCATGTATTCGTTTAACAAAATGTTTCAATTAAAGAAATAACAAGGAGTTTATTAATTTTGAAGGTTGCTACGATAGGCTGATGTATTAGTAGCCAACAACAAAGGCAAAGAAACCATTGGAATCTCTCTTTAAATTTATTGGACGTTTTACTGTGCGTAATGATGGCGTGGCTTACACATTGTCAAGCGAGAGACCTACCTGCTTCTGCTTATTTTTTTAGAGGTATGGCTCAAACGCAAATAGAGATACATAAGTACGTACCTATCTACTATTTAAACAATTACCGAATTGAGGATCAAATTCCTATACGGTAAAGTCATACTCTCTCGTACATACTTTATTTTTCTGGTTTGCTAAAAGGGTTTTGTAGTTAATTTTTAATTATTTTTGTTCGAACTTCATTTGTTTTTATATTTATGATTTGAACGGGCTACAGTTCGTATAGCTTTTTTTAAGCCAAATAAAATAAAATAGTTTTATGGTCTAAATTAAAAACACACGATTATTTCTTACCTTCTCAAATGGCATCTAATTACCAATTAAAGACCTGCACAAGACCTCTTATAAGAACTTCTAGGACATGAGGGAAATTTCAGATGCTTTACTAAAGCGAAATCTTCTAAAACAAACGCTCAACAAAACGGTTGGCAATACATTTGTTTAACTTATTGCAGGTATAGGAGTAAAGAAGAAAATAGTTTGTGATTAAAAAAAGTGTGGTTCTTGTGCTTTTTTCTACGGATTGGCGCGTATATAAACATCATACATGTATATTAGACTGGTCGAATTTCGTTTTTTTTTTTGGAAATTTCATTAATTGCGCTGCTTAAAATATGATGTTTGGTGTAAGAAATCATGTCCTAATTTTTCAGTTCAATCCGGAGGTGCCTAGTCGTGACTAGTAGGGCCGATATTATAAAAAAACATCTATTCAATCAGATTTTTACATTTATACTAGTTGAAAGGCCGGTTCCATAGACCAACAATCAAAAATCTGGCTTCGTTACAATCTGCCGCAAAGAAAGTACTTTAAGTATGCCAAATTTCAGCTTCCTATGTCATGATATGTTTTTTAATACATGTATTTATTTATTGTATATTCAAATATGACAATAATAACAATAACAAATCTTAAATCTAAAAAATTATTAATAGGCCCGACCAGTGTCGGACATAAACTTAGTGACACCTATAAATAATACATAACTATTGATAATAAAAAAATAAAAAAATTTCAAGCAGTCTTATCTGGAGTGTTGAGTATAAGAGCCCTTGTGTCCCCCTTTTTTAGGCGGATGTGTCCAGTAAAGTCCAAAATGTTACGAGCAAGCGTGTAAGGATGTGACTCGAGTTTTGTTAAGTATTTGCCTGCGTATTTTGCAATTTCTTCAATAACTAGTGCAATATTTAAATCACAATGTATATTTGAATTTTTTATGTAACAGGAGCCGAAAAATTTTGTTTTGCCTTCGTTGGATTCTCTCGACATTAAAAGCTGAAGCTGTCCCTCATATCTCAATTCCGTAGCAGCATACTGCCTTCAAAAGCGATTTGTATAGTAAAAGTTTGCAATCTAGACTGAGTGTTGAATTTCTACCAATCAGCCAATGTACTTGAGCTAACTTTAGTTTCATTTGTGTTGGGTTTGAGTCAATGGGTAGTATGAACAAAAAAAGTATTTGATTTTTACCTAAAAATTTGTTTTAAAACCCCAAATATGTATGTGTTTTTGGCTTTTTTTAAACAAATTTTTAAGTAAAATGTAAATTCTTTTTTTTTATTCATACTACCCAATATGTTGTTTCCATGTCAGTCTTCGATCAATGTGTATACCAAGATATTTCACATGTAAATGTTGAGGAACAATTTGATTATTGATTCTAATGAGGGAACAATTATCTTTTCGAAAGGTAAATGTTACCTGAGCACACTTCTGTTCGTTTACCTTTATTCTGCATAAGAGAATCAATAAATAGTGCAGAGCAATACTTCGTTTTTTTCAAAAGTTCTTCTTATAAATTGAATCAATCTATGAGTTTGTTCAACGAGCTTTGACATTGTTGTCTTTGCTTGACTTTGGAATCATTTTTATCTTGGCAAGTTTCCAGCCGTGTTAACAATACACCAGTCGTAAAATTATATTAAAAATGAATAACAGGATTCTAATATGAGGCAATTTTATCAGGATATTGTTACTAATTCCATCAATACCTGGAGCTTTCTTGGGTTGAGTTCAGCAATTAGTTTTTGAGCATCACGCGTCTTATATTTTATGGGTCGATGGGTAGAGCAACTACACTCGGCAAATTAACAACACCAGGGGGGCTACGGCGTATTTCGATTCGAAAGAAATGACTTACGAATTCGAACGAATTGTACTGTGTATTATTATTAAGCATATGTATGTGATTTTGAAATTTTCAAAGAATACTCAAAAAAAATGACATACACAAATAAAAAGCAGTATGAAGAAATAGTAAACTATGTGTCTCTGCATCCAGATTTTGCGAAAGGGTATCTAAATGTTCCAGATGCTATAAACTAATCGCATGATATGCGGAAAAAATTGTGCTCAAAGTTAAATGCATTTGGACCCCCTTAGCGTGATGTTAAAGGACCGTAAGTGGAATGAGTGGTACTTTGGAATTTGGTGCGAAAAGTCACGTAAGGACCGCATCATCATCATCTGAATAATGAAAACGTTGCTGACATTAATTCCGACATTTCCACCCAAGAAAATGGTAAAAGATCTACCCCGCATCGTCCCATAAGAACGGTATTTGATAGAGATGTCGTTTTGTAGAGACAGGTTGAAAACCAAATCTCATACCATGAGAATTCATCAGGAATTCTAAAGGAGATGTGCGAAAATGTTTCAGGACTTCAAAAATATTTGAAGAGGAGTTCAGACACTGAAGAACGCCAGTATAAACTGAAGTTAAAAATGTTTGAACTCAAAAAAGAAAAACTTCAGCTGGCAAAAGAAAAGTTCCTCTTAAAAAAAGAAAAATTTTAATTTAAAAAGCGGAACGAGCTCGAAAGATCAAAAAGAAAATTGCAGCAGCTAGATATGAAAAAAAATATTTAAGATATTGAGATAGGAAAAAGAAGTATTTAAAAGCAGGGTTGCACATATAAGTTTTTGTTTATTTTTTATTCTTTATTATTTTTATTATTCATTATTTTATGTAACTCTTTGTGTAGATATGTATGTATATATTTTAATAGGTTTCATTTATGTATTATTATGTGTAAATATTTATGTATTTTAATTTCTTTTTTTTTATATGTATGTAAATATTTATGTGAGTAAAGTATTTTAATTTCTGTAAAACATTTTGGTTTTAAAACTTTTTTTACATGGTGCTTTGATTTATTTTTTTTTTCACGTGCATATAAGCAAATTGAGTTTCTTAAGTTTTCTGTAAATAAATTAATTTTACTTTTTATAAATTTCTTCTCAAGTTGTTTTTTATTTCATCTCTTATATTTTTGGCTATATTGTTAATGTTATTGTTATCAGCATCAGCGCTGAAGTTTGCAGCTGAAACGGGCTCATCTTTTTGAATATTTTCCACAGGGAATTGCTCAACATTATATTGCAAACAAATGTTGTGTAATGCACAGCAAACATTTAGAATTTGTTTTGCTTTTTCTGGAGTATAGTGTAACTCTCTTGCAGCTAAGAGGCAACGAAGTCTTGCTTTCAAGAGTCCAAAAGTTCTTTCTATGATAGAACGTGTGCTTTGGAATGTTTTTCATTAAAATACGATTCTGCAGAATTTTCAGCAGCATTTCTGTATGGAGTAAGAATCCAAGGCTCTAGGGGATAACCAGAATCACCTAAGTAAATAATATGCAATATTAATAAATTTTATCATTAATTTCGGAAAAAAATTATGTATGTGATTACCAAGTATTCTAGTTGATCTGTTTTCATTTTCAAACAATTCTTTCAAATACTGCCTCTCGCCTAATAAGGTCCACACATGACAGTCATGGCACCAAAGTGTGCATTTACAGCCCTTATAAACATTTCGTGATCGCAAATCTATAAATTCATAGAAGCATTACATACTTGTATATATAGTTACATAGATTTCAGTGAGAGATTTTACCACCATAGCATTAATGATGTGTTTTAATTTTCTATTAAAATACAAATGCTCGCTTTTAACTAGCCTCCTGAGTTGAATATGAGTGCCGTCTACTGTTCCAATGACTCCTGGAATTCCACTTGTGTTATAAAACTATCTTCTGGCCTTTTTCTGTTTTCTTCCCTTGCTTTTAGCACTATATGCTTGAGACAAAGCAATTTTTCAATGGCATTGCATACTTCCGATAAGCAACTGGACATGGATATGAATTAAAACTGGATATGAATTAAAATTTGTTGTTATTAATTTCAAACAAAATTTTTCATATATAAATTTATTATTTTGTCAGGAAATTTAAAAAAAATTATGCCTTCAGAATTTCAAATAATAATATAACAAATTAATGATTTATTTGAATACAGCTACTGAAATGTTTTTAAATTATATTTCTATAGTTTGAATGAAATTTTACTTTATTTCATTTGAGTTTTTCAAAATTCAAATAATTTTTTGTTAATAAGTCAAATTTATATTATTCAACAAAAACTTTATTGATTATTTCAAATTCATTAAAATAGTTTCAAATAGTTTTAAATTATGAAAAAATATACAAATAAAACAATTTTCTTTTATTATTTGCTCAATTCACAACTTATTGTATGTGTAGTAGGTCGTCAAGCTGTACAATAGGTGTAAAACGTTTGTAGGTAATTTCCACAGAAAAGTTTGCTACGACACATACAACATTTTTCCCTATGTTAGATAAATGTCGGAGAATGGCATCAAGAATGCATAAGCTTATAAAAGTGCTAATGTTTATTAATTACATTTATCTTAATTTTTCTTTATTAAATTAATAAAAATTAGTGCAATTATATGTATGTGCAAATAAATACACACATTCGCGAAATGAAGAAAATTGGCAAAAAGCAACTTTGTTAGGACGCTAAAAACCATGCAAAGCCGCTTTTATTGCGAACTTTGAAATAAAACGCGAAAATTGTCAAAATTTTAAACAAGTCATAATATAGATTAAAACTGTAAGGATTGCAAAAAATTCGGCAAGAATCCCGAAAATTACGTAAATTTGCAAAAACTTATTAACAGCGGGATGATATTTGTTTTAATCGGCAAAACTGCCAAGAATCTGAGGACATGTAAAAAGTCGCTTTTATCGTTATCTTTGCAAAAAATCACGAGAAGTTGCAAAATTTTAAAAAAGCCATAATATTGATTAAAAATCGCCACAAATGTAAGGAATGCAAAAAATTCAATAAAAATTGCGAAAATTCGCATAAAGCTACTAACAGCCGAATGATAACAAAGTCTAATATTTTTTTTGGAATAAGAGTGATTGTCTTTTTCAGAATCGCCTGAAATATTTTGATTTTTTATGAAATTGGAATTTTCTTTATTTTTTAATCACCCGAATCCACCATCAACATTTCTGCAATATATTTTTCGCATAATGCCGTAAAACTAAATACCGTAATTCGTAAAAGTTTAATAGAGTGAGATACGATTTATTTAAATAAATGGTTGTTATATATTTTTAAATTGAATAAATATTTTTTTTTGTGTTTTGGAAATAATTTCTATTGAAGAATTGATTGAATTATTTTCTTGTCTTTTTTTAAATTAAATTCTGAAAAAAACTATTTGATTTTTTTTGTAGTCATATAATATTGAAATGAATTTTATTCAAATTTTAGATATTAAAATTCAAAAAATTTTCCTTTGTTTTAAAAACGCGAACAAAATTTTATTTCGAATATTGTAAATTGATTTTTTACTCAAAACATTAATTTGAGCAATGTATAAATTTATAAAAATTTCAATCGTTGTTATATAAATAAATTGTGTTGGATTTTCACATAAATAATAATTGTTTGAATTTTCATTATATCTAATTTAAAAAATAACTATAACTGAAATAAAAATATTTTTATTTTTCAATCTATTAACTTATTACAGCTATGGTACTTACGAATATGTATGTGTGTATGTACATTCACATTTCTTGTAGAATAGTCAAAAGAAACTACAAGCCATACAATTTTCGTACCTCATATTTCGGCATACATAAGTACGTATCGCGAAACATAACAGGTCCAAGGATAATAAAACAATTGCAGTAAATTAATTAAATTTCAAAAGGTTTTCGGAAAAAAGTGTGAAAAATGTCATGACCTGTTTTAATCAGGTACAAAGTCAAGTACTACGGATACATTTGTGGAAACAATGTGAGAGCATATTAAGTAGTTATTTGTAGTACAATAGAAGATTCCCTTTTAGTATTTAAGGTTAAATGGTAAATAATGTTTTACAATACATGTGATTAGTGATTCTTCAGGTATTTGCCAAACATTAATTCTGCGACAAAAAGAAAAAGTCGACACAATGTGTTTTTAAGTTAATTACACCCCTCTAATCCTCATATTCAAGAGAGCCTTTAGGAAAACCCGCAATTATTTTGTGCGATTTTTGAGGAAATTATAATGCAATTAATTGCTGCTTATCTGTCGTTTACTTAAAGTCTTACATGGAATAGCCCATGTAGTTGTTTGCACATTTTTTATATAATCCAGAGGTTTTAATTTTTTTCAAAATGTACTGACGAGATGCCATAATCACCACCGAAATACTCGTATGCACCTACATTAGGGGCGCCATACGTTCTGGTTTTCCAGGATTTGTCCTGGACTAAGACAAATTGTCCTGGTTTTTGTTTGCACAGGAAAAGTTACCCAGCAACTACAATAAATTTAAACCAGAGCCACTCTAATTTAATTTTTTCAACTAAGTAAATGCATTTAAATAAATCATTTTATTTTTGTTTATTGTTTTGTATTGTATTTTTTTTTTTTCCAAATTCTGCAATATATGGTTGATATGCATACATATGTATCAAAATAAAAACTTGTTTGAGCTAAACAATTAGTTCTTAGAGTATATGCACATATCGGTCATTTCTTTCAAGACCGGCATAAGTAAAAAAAAATCGATTTTGCAGAAAACGCGTTTAAAGTTTTCAATTGACTCCCACCTTACACAGAAAAAATTAAATCATATAGTTTCAAAATAAACCAGTTCAGTATAATATATTTAACTTATCCATAAAGTAAAATCAGCACCAAGTAGCCATTTATGATTTTTTCCTGAAAAGAACTAACCCTCCTTTGCATTATGACGTTATTGTTCATAAAATAAATTGAATAGAGTGTCTTAAGTTATAATGTGTCGTTATTGTTGAAAAAACCAATAAGTTCGTATTAATACATTTTATTTTCAGTCTTTTGAACTCCAAATATACATATTATGTACTTATGCATATCATAAAAAACATAAAATAAATATAATTCATAGAAACAGTCTTTTGAACTTAAAATATCACGGAACTCTGCAACATCTTTTCATCTTAAGATAGAATTCACAAACGAAAAATTTTAATTTTCTTCTTTGAGTAATTAAAAAATAATAACTAAACCAAAATATATTGGTAACGAAACTCTGACTATGAAATGTTTACAAATTATCATAAAATGCTTTATAAAAATTTGGAATGTTTTTTTAATTAACTCATTAATATCGGCTCTCTTTTTTGGTATACCTGGTTTGATATGAAATGCTTTGTTTAAGGAAATCGCTTTTGCTTGCACCTTTTTTTTAATAACAATTGTTTCCTTGAACTTTTCGTCAGCGTAAGCGACAGTTTCAAATCTGCCATATTTAACGGACCGATGTCATTTGCAAATATTTTTAAATCTAAAAAATCTTCAAAACATAGCTCGTTAACATTATTTTATCTACGAATTCTTTAATTCCATCTTTTAATTCAGGATCATGTTTTCTTTTGTTTCCCGTGTTTACCTCTTTGGTCAGGTTCTAATATTTGGTTAGCGAGTTTCTGATGCTTATCCAGTGCGGTTATAATTGAACATTCGGTGATAGCCAGGGTGTTTTAAAAACACTCTGGCCCTCTGGTTCCCCCAATGCGCATGTATATAGGCCCAATTTTTTGCATACATTTGTTGATATCTTGTCATTGCTTTTTTATGTCACCAAGGGCCCAATATAAGTTTAAAAAAATGTTTTCGTTCGTCATCACTGAACTTTTTGTAACATGCGAGCTTACAAGCCTCAGCACATGGAGTTTTCATTTGCCTTGCAGGTTTAACTTTTTTATCCGCGTATGTGATTCATACTCCATTCCACTATTTCTTTTTTTTGATGATGTTTCTCTTCCATTTTTCTGGCTGTTTTGCTCTTTTTTTCCCCTTTTTCAATGGACTCTTTGGAATTATGTACATAAGTTTGCTGCACAACTGTACTAGCGGTGTCACGCGGACAATTATCCAGTCGAAGAATTGTCTGATGGATTAAATGTTTCATCATTGCTATCCTCGCTACCACTTTCTTGCTGCGGTGATTTTGGGTAGTATGTTACATCAGCCATGGAGTCGTCACAGTCTTCCGGTAATGAGGATGATCGGGATGAACACGAAGATGAAGTTAACGATGGGTATTTTCTGATAATGGAGTTTGGGATTTCAAAATAAGCTAAAACAACAGCTTTTATCATTTTGATCGTGCGTTTAATTCATGGTGAAATAACTATACAGGAGGCAGCATAACGCCAGCTGATTATGTTTGCTCTGCTCATTTTCTGCATAATCCACACCCAGCACGTATATATTTTGACAAGCATCATCTAGTTTTTTGTTGTATTTGTTTCCCTTATGAGGCCACCTGTATCTAGGTGGCCTGAGATATGGATATCCTGAGATATGGAGCTGCAAAAAGTGCATATTTTGAGACATACTCACTGACACACTCATAAAATTGATGAAGCACTTCCGCTGTAGCTAGAGAGCTGAAATTTGTTACACGAGTAGATCTAGGTGAGCAACGAACTAGAAAAATCTGAAAAAACGGAAATTTTAGCCAGGGGGCGAGTCTACGCCCATAACATTTAAAATTTGTGCTAGTGATCTCAAATTCGATATACAACTAGGTCTAGGTTAGCCATAACCAAAAAAATCTGAAAACTCGAACATTTTAGCCAGGAGGGCGGGGCTACGCCCATAAAGGTCAGAATTAAATAAGCAAATCTAAAGTGCTTAACTGAAGCGATTTCATTGAAATTTGGCACATTAATTGCGATAATCCAAGGATAAAAATTTTTTGTTAAAAAAGTGGGCGTCGACACGCTCATAAAATTTAAGCCTCATATTTCATGTTCTATGACTCAGCCTATTCGGATATACAATTTATGTACGTATCCGTATGCAACGAAACTTGACATGGACGATAAGCCCTGGCCGCGAAAAAACTTGAGTTTAAAAAAGTTGCGCTAAGGAGATGAAATTGGATATTGAAATAGGTATAGGTGAGAAAAAAAACTAAGAAGCACTGAAAAACCGGAAATTTTAGTGCGAGGGGCGGGGCTACACCCATAAAAACTAAAAATTAAAATTTGCGCTAATGAGCTGAAATTTGATACCCAAGTAGGTCTAGGAGAGTAACCAACTATACAAATCTGAAAACCCAACAAATTTTACCAGCATGGGTGGGGCCACGCTAATACTGTTCGGAATTAGAAATTTAAATACAGCTTGTAACTCAAACTATTTTAGTGAAACATTGTACACGTTGTACTTATGCAAGACTGTAAACAATCACCTTAAAAAGTGGGCGTAATGACTCCCATAAAATGTAAGCCTAACGTTTAATTTTCTTCGGTCTATTATATTTTAGAAGAAAATTTGCGTGAATAATAACGCTGTTCACAACAAAATCGATACTTTAAAATAGTGGGCGGGGTAATGCTCATAAAATTTAAAGGTTTAACTCAAGCTAGAGAGGTTTTATAAACAGGTAAGTGTAGATGAGTAAGCGAATGGAAAAATCTTAAAACCAAGAAGTTTTATCCGTTATGGGGGCTACGCCCTTAAAACTTATTATTATTATTTTTGTCCTTGTAATACAAAAGATAATAGCGGATATTTATTTACTTATTTGCATGGGGAAAAATTATGTCAAGTAAGCAGGTTGCCTGGATATAATTTCATATTGACGATTTCATATTTATAAAATGCATGGCAGATTGTTTTTTTTATGCATGTTTTTTTATTTATTGTATCTTCATTTATGAACTAACAATAAGTATTCAAATCTTAAATCTAACATACAATTAATAGGCCCGACCAATGCCAGACATAACTAGGGATGAAACGATACCACTAAGGTATCGATACTTTTACTTTATACGGCATCGGTTCAGAAGTATCGATACATACTCAGTATCGAATAAAAAGCATCGATACTTACTTCTATCGGTCAAGCTTTTCACATGATTTAAAGTAGTGAAAACAAAACTAAATATCCACCAAATCAACTGCTCCTAATTCGTAAAGAATTCTTAACGACTAGTCGACAAAATCTTCCGATTTCCGAAGCGATTAATATAAGAAAAAACTAATTGTTTAAATTTCTTGCAGAATTTATTTATGAAAATACTCTTTCAACAAACTAATTTTCCTGCATTCCAAAAATTTTTAAGTTCAATTTTGTTAAAAACATAGCCATAATAATCACCAATAAATTCATTTCTCGCCAACAAAATCGACATGTCGCCAAATCAAAAACTTAGTCGCCAAATAAAGTAGAAAAATCGCCACTTTTGGGCGGGACTGGAGCAGAAGATACAGTCGAGATGACATTTTAAAAGTTTGTGCAAATTCGTTTTGTTCCCGCAATAACGCACGCTTTTAAAAAAAAATTTCAGCTCGCAATTTTATCGTCTTTTTTATAAAATATTTGATTTGGGAGGTCCCATTTTTACGAACTTACTCTAATATATATTCTAGATATAAATTTATATTTAACACGAACAAATAAAATGGTGTTAAGCTGGCGACATGTTCAACTTTTTTGTAGCCAATAAGAAATTAGTATATTTGACCGATATGAGTACTTTTTACCGATACCTTCTTGTTACTAGGTAGTAGAGTATCGATACCAAAAGTACTTGGTTTCTAAGAAAAAGTATCGAGTATTTACTTGTATTTACTCGTATCGTTTCATCCCTAGACATAACTAAGTGATAGTTGTAAATAATACATAAGTAGTGATAAGCAAAAAAAAAAATTTCAAGCAACTTCAACTTAGTGAAATTTACAAGGGAGTTTTAGAAAATTAATAGAAATAATTTGTAGTATTGAACTAAAAAACAGATTGTGAAAAAGATTGTTAAGATTAAAAAAGCAATTATAATTTTTCTTAAACTGATTACGGATTTCATTTTAAAAATTTCAAAACATTAATTTTTTCCTTTTACTTACTAAAAGCATACCTACAACAAATAAGACTACAAAACACAAATGAAAATACGTCTAAGCAAGGAACATTTTTACTCAATTAAATTAATTTGTTGTGTTAAAAATCAGTATTAAAAAAGTGATTAAAATTTGTTTTCAAATGATCAAACTTCATTTAAAATATTTTCCAATAAAAAAACTTAATTAAATAAGGTTATTAAGAATGAAATGAAATTAATTTAGAATAATAACACACGAATAAAACATTGAAGAGGATTCAATGACTGTATAATCTCTGTTTTGTTTTTCACTGAACAACTGACCGAAAAGAACAACTGAACGAAAAGAACGAACTAGTTCTTTTTGTTGTTGGGATCAAAAAGAACAATCCGCAAAAGGAACAACTATGCCCAACTCTAATTAGAAGCAGAAGCAGTGCCCCATAACTGGATACCATAACACCATATTGGCTTTAAAAGCGACTTGTATATTAAAAGTTTGCAGTCTAGGCTGAGTGTTGAATTTCTGCCAATCAGCCAATGTACCTGAGTTAATTTTAGTTTAATTTGAGTTAACTTATAGTCAATGTGATGTTTCCAGGTAAGCCGTCGATCGAGGTGTATACCAAGATATGTCACATGTGAATGTTGAGGAACAACTTGATTATTAATCCGAATGGGGGAACAAGTATGTGTATGTAATAACGTCATAACACGAAATACTTAAGTTGACGATAGTATGTTTATCAACAAGAACTTCATATTTTGTAATATACCAAGTTTGAATTAAATCAAACTTTTCAACAACATGTCATAATAGTGTTTTCACACTGAAAGTCAAAACCTGCTTTTAACGTTAAACTATAAACAGCTGCTTTTGCATTCACGCTACAAGTTTGTTAACACACACACTACGTTTATACGCACGGCTTATTTGCAAATAAAACTGTAAATTGTTGCCATATTATTGTTTTTATTGCGACTTACTAATATAGAAAACTATTCACGTTTAACGCACTATTTGCAAATAAAATGCTTGAGGTTGCCACACTTACAATTTTTTTGCTAATAAAAAACTATAAATTGAGAAAATAATGCACAAAAAACATTGATAGAAGAAAAATTACCATAAATACAAATTTTTTATTTTACACATTTATAAAATTTTTTTGCAAACATAAGTAACATTTCCATGGAAGTGCTACCAAGTTTTTATACATTTTAAATGCCGTATAAACAGTGAGTTAATTTGCTTGCAAATAGTGCGCGCATAAACGTAGTAACAGACTATTTAATAACTTTGCTCGAAAATAAAATAAATCTCCTGCAAAAATGCGTGCTTGTTATTGTATTTCTTTTCTGCTCTTTATAACAATTATTTAACAAACTGTATAACAACGGTTTCTGTTTGTATAAAAAACTCGAAAATTCTACAATGCGTTGTAAAATGGAAATTATTTTATATTTTGTAAATAAATATTTTAAAATTAAATTCAACTAATTATACAAAGTGAAGAAGTGCTTCGAAATCAATTTATTGTATATAAAGAAATGCACAAATACATTACAAAACGAATCTTTTTTATCGGCAAATCGATGTTAGGAATATCGTCTATTCTCACTTCCTATATGTCAATGAAAGTATTTTCGTGGTTTTTCTTCCAAAACACTGCTTTTTTCCATAATTTTTTGATTATTGTTGCTGCTGCATCCATTTTTGAGTTAAAATTTTTTCAAGCGACATCTATTGTTATTCACTGGCATAAACATTATCAGCTGCTTCTGGTAATTTTGACTTGGCAGCACTGAATTTATCACAGCGAAAACAAGGTTGCATTTCATAAAACCAACTTAAAACCAAATCAAAAATGGTTTTAAGTTGGTTTTAACAACAACAATTTGTATGGTAAAACCAGGTTTTAACAGTTGGTTTTAACGTTAAAACCAACTTTTATTAAAACCATGTCAGTGTGAAAAGACTATAACTCAAATTAGCGCTGTGCACTTGAAATAATCTATATTAAAAATACCATTACCTTTTCACGAAGAACTCTATAACACAAAATATGCCTCTGTTTGAGCCAAATGAGCGATATGTACATGCTAAAGTTTCTAAGTGGGAAAAAAAATCCCGGGAGTTCTAGGGAATTTGACAAATCCCGGGAAATTTTCAACTTAAATTTTTGTAATTTAATATTTACGTTTTTGAAATTTCCTTTTTTACAATTCTAAAAATAAAAATTTGTAAGCAGAAGTAAAGAGGTTTACGAAATTTTTTTAACATAAATGGTCTTTACGGTATCTAGATTGGCAGATGTAGATGAAATTTCGATCAATGCTATAACGCAAAGCAAATGAATTTGATTGTTTTTGTTTCGATTTTTAAATATTGTTGATCATCAATTGAACGAAAGAAGTTGTTTTGTTTTTAATTTAAAATTGTATGTTTTTACATAAAATTGTTTTTTACTGAGGTCATTTTATTATATTCATATGTCTTTAAAATTCCCGGGAATAAACCATTTTAATTCTCGATTTCCGGGAATAGGAAAAGTGCGGGAAATTAGAAACCCTAGTTCAATTGGTCTCAAAATCGCGTTTTTAACGTAAGGGTATTATGGCAACTTAAAAAATTATTCGAAATAATATATAATATAAATATATTTCGAAATATATCGAAAATTCGAGTTCCGCCTTTCTTATATTAATGCCCGTTTATTTATCTACAAGTTTTACCTACAAGTTTTCCTTATAAAATTTTACTTACACAATAGATATCTACACTAATAGATAATTATGGGTAAAAATAACGGGCATAACCCATCGATATGTATATGTAAAAGGTTCGTATGTGGTTGGTATGAGTGTCCTGGATGACGGTCTCATACTTCTGGCAGCCCTAACCTACATACATACATACATAGATATGCTTCAATCATAACAATGAATAGGTAATAATAATTCAAAGAAAAGCTGCGATATTTCGCATTTACATTTATGGTAGAAAATTTGCATCAAATACCATTTACACCAAAATTCATACTCGGTTAAGAATGTGTGTACGATGAACTTCTATTTTAAACATACATATGTAGTCAAGCCTGGATCACACGATTGGCTATTTGTACCAACTTTCGTCGGCTCACTGCAATAAAGTTATAAGTAATAAGCCAAAATGGCATTATTTTTTAATTAATTCTTGGAAAAGTCTATATGGTTTTATTACTAATGTAGTGTGGTTCAGTTACATATGTAGTTTTATTTCAATTAGTTGAGATATTAGGAAAATTTACCTTATTACTTAGGACTTTATGTATTTCAGTGAGCCGACGAAAATTGGTACATTGTGCCAATCGTGTGATCCAGGCCTGAGTTTGGGCGACCTTCTGAGGCAGCTATTTGCAGTATTTGTTGTAACCGTGAATTCGCAGCAATTGTGCCTCTGTTACTTTTATTTTCATAAAATGGAAGTGCTGCACTTGGCTGACATGTCGTTTCAGTTATATGGTGGCACATGCCACACACCACGCCAGACAATGACCCAATTGAGAGACGAGTTCAGAGAACAGTTTATTTCATGTTTTAGGCTGGTCAATTGGCCGCCTATATTGTGCGATTAAACGCCCTTAGACTATTTTTTGTAGAGCTATGTTAAGGGTCATATCTATAGGAACAAGCCCGCAATGGTTGACGCACTGGAAGTAATTATTGAGGAATTTATTTGTGAGATACCGGTCGATATATTGGCGAGAATGTAACAAAATGGGACCCCGTATCGGTCAACAACTACATGATTATTAACCTTGAATTATATATGTAGATCGTGCTACAGTTCGATTGAATATTCATAGAAAGCTGACGTGTTTTTTATCAATAATAAAATTTGAAATAGATATTTAATTAAATTTTAAAATCAAAAAATTTTTATATATTTCATATTTTTATAACCTTCACCAAAAATGGTAAAGGGTATATATAGGTTTGTCAAAATTTTTGTAACTTCTACAATATTCATTTGCGAACACATAGTTAGTTATTCTGAAGGAGATGGAAAAAAACATGTCCGTCTGTCAGTGTGTCTGTACGGATTCTCTGAAATGCTTTTTTTGAAGCTCCCAAACAAGTTAGAGAGTTCGGATTTAGACTGAAACGACCGCACTTGTCTTATCACAATTAAATATGAAAATCAGCAAAAATAAATAATCGGTTCACCCGAAATTCTATATATACATATATAGCTTTATCATACATTTTGAAAATTTCATGGAAAAACCGTGCATATAACCACGAATATTAAAACTTCTAACTAACCGCACTAGCTACTCGGCAACCGAGACTTGCTTAGATTTAGTTTACATTTACTGTACTTAAACATTTTCACTAATATGCTTTGTCACGTCTTCATTGTTTTTTAATGATAATTTTGCTTGGCACATTCTTATTCGTGGGCATGCAAACGAATTTGTTTGCATAGAATGTGTAGTGTTATGAAAAAAAATATTTAAGAATACTGTAGCCATTCGTACATACATACATACAAGGGATTAAGGGATTTTTCGTTAATTTCCCATAAAATAAAATAAAATATTTTTTATTTCCTATTTTTTCTTTATTTACCCAACTTTCAAATCATTACAAAAACAGACTGACTTAAAAACTAAAACTTAATAATAGGTGTGTTTTTTTACTTTTGCAGTAAAATGCAGTAAATGAGTAGTTACTGCAAAAGTTTTAAAATTTACTCTCAAAAAGAGTTGTTGCCGCAAAAAGTACGCGAACGGAAAAATAGTAAAAATTAGTAAGATTAAAGAAACAGCTGAGTGCTACTCCACATAGTGTTGAAAAATATATAAACTTTTGACTACTCAACTCTTTTTCTTATTGGTACTCGTGGCAATATTTCTTATAACACGAACAATCTAAGAAAAAATTTTGTAATTTATTTCATGTAATATTTGTAATTAATTTCTTGTTGATTTCTTGTTTTGTTGTTAGTTAAACTAAAAAAAAATTACATTACAAATTAATGTTTCTGATTACCTTAAAAGCAAGTGCAATACTAAGTAACCAGATACTTTACAGTTTTACAACTCTGAGTAATTAGAATAATTTGCAAAACAAAAAAAAGATATTAATATTTAAATAAATGGTATATTTAAATCTGCTGATCCGAAGGACATGAAGTATGAGGCGTTTCAACACCTTTTTTCAACAAAAATTTATAGCCTTGTATTATTGAAACATATGTGCCAAATTTCAATAAAATCGCATGAGTTATACGCCTGAAATATGTTTTCTTAATTCTTGGTTAAAATTGTCGGGTTTTCAGATTTTTCTATGTGATTACTTACTTATGTAGTTCTATTTGTGTACAAAATTTCAGCTCAAAAGCGCAAAGCTTAATTTTTATAGGCGTAGCAGCTCCCCCTCCACAGGATCAAATTTTTGGGTTTTCAGACTTTTCTGTTTAATTGCTCACCTAGGTCTACTTGTGTACCAAATTTCAGTTCTCTAGCAATAGCGGAAGCACTTCATCTATTTGATGAGTGATCAGTGAGTCAGTTAGTATGTCTTAAGATATGCACTTTTTGCACCTTCATATCTCAGGAACCTTTTGTTTTAAAACTTTCAAACTTGGTATATGAGGTCACATGAATTAATTCTAATTATGAATTAAATTTAGAATTTTACGACGGTAAAATTGAAAACACGTCAACAACTTACAATCTAGGCGCACGGTAGTGAGCTGAAATTTGTTACACCAGTAGATCTAGGTAAGCAATGAATTAAAATAATCTGAACACCCGAAAATGTTAACCAGGGGGGGGGCGGAGCTACGCCAATAATGTAGAATTCATACATATGTATGTACATATTTACGGAAAAAGTAATCAAAACACAAGATCTTTGTATTAATAGAAAATATATTTTTATTTAAACAAATATTCAAATACATTATTGTTACAAGAAACTCTTCAGCAGACATTGGAAAACGAGTTAAATTTTTTTTATACGTTAATTTAAAATTTTTATTAAATTTTAATTATATTTATTTGACCTTTTTAGTTTATTCTGTTATGTTTGTTAAGCTCGAGGTAGTTTTATTTAATTGTAATTAATTTTTTCGATATTTCCTGACGATGTTAACAAACTCTTAACGAAATATCGAACAAATTAATTACAATTAAATAAATCGACCTCGAGCTTAACAAACATAAGAGAATTTTTATTAAATATTAAAAATTATAAAAACATTTTACAGTATAAACTTGTTTTTTGTAAAAAGAAATTTTAATGAAAGTTATCTAAAAATATCTTAAGAATTAAATCACAATCATACAAATTTAAAGTAAAAGTTAATTATAATTAATTATCGAATAATGCGACTCGCCTTAAAAAGAAACTGACTTAGTTTTTCAATTATAGTACGTTCCTGCAGAATTCGTAGATAAGCAATTTGCTTCCCCTACCTTGGTTACAGGTGTGACCTAAACAGAAGTAAAAAATGCCTCAGCTGATGATTCCAAGTCTTTCTTTATTGATTCTAACGACGAAGAACCATTCTCAGTACTTAGAGAAGAATTTCTCGAAAGGAGATCCAAAATTTCAATTATATCCGAAGTAGAAGGAGTTTTTTGACTACCAATCGCAGCATTTTCAGAGTGACTATCCATATAATTCCTAAGGTCAAGAGTAGTCGATTCGTTTAAATCGATACACACATTATTACGTGGTATTTCTTCGGAAGGAACAGCTTCTAAGCGGCGGCAAATATTGGAAGCCTCAGGTAAATCCGTGCGGCTGAAATGAATTTCATTAGCTCGCAGTGCGGGATCCTCCGTAGAAGGTAATATAGTCTGAAGTACGCCAATCTGGGCATATTGGTCCGTTGAAGGTTGCTCGACATTCGAAGGTAATTCCTTTCTATACCCTCTTCTACTTTTCATGCGACGATTCTGGAACCATAGCATTATTGTTTTTTCTGGTAGCGATAAGCGACTGGCGATCGCTATACGTTGCATTCGAGTCAGGTACATCTCCTGTTTGAATTCTTTTTCCAACTCCACGAGCTGGAAGTTGGTAAAAACAGTACGGGATCGTTTTTTCTTGCTGAGAGCTGGATCGGGCTGTGGAGCTCTTTCATCAGGGGAACTACACTGGAGTTCAGCTTCATTCTGAATAGGAATAGATTCCTGCACTGTTGTGGAGTATGTTTGCTGATTAAGCGGATAGATCATCTAGAAAAATAAACATGTTTAAAAGTAAAGTGGAAAAAATTTTATTTTATTTTATATGCTACAACAATTTGTATCGTTTATCTTTGATAAATTGACTCTACATATTTTAATTATCAACACCCGGTGTATTGAGTACTAATGAATTTTCTATTTTAAATGACAAATACACACAAATATTTTCTTTAAATACAACTTTTTGAAAATATGAAATAAAAATGTGTATTTAATCTTTCATACGAAAATTAAGAAACAACAATTATTGTATTATAATAGACGATACAACTAGCTTATGAATTAAATATATAATACTTACATCGTTGCAATTGATCACAGGTATCAAATGTACTCTCACTATAGAGGAGTCAACAATTTCATAGCACTGCACTACAGAAGACATTTTTTAAAACAAAGATTTTTCTAGTGAAATTTTGCGTGGTTGTTAAGTTAAATTTCAAAAAGACACTGACCATCCTGCATTGCAGTATAAGTTTATATACGTGGGATTTTAAATCGTTTTATTTAACTAAAGTAAGCGATCGCATTCAATTTTACGAATCCTTTCGTAACTGCCATAAAGAGCTCTTAGAGCAGTTAGTTATTTGTTTACTAACAGGTAGATGTTACACTAACACAATATTATTTTAATCACTCCCATACTATGTTTAAGTGTCTTATGAAAGAGAAAAAATTTTTCTGCATGTATTCGTTTAACAAAATGTTTCAATTAAAGAAATAACATGGTGTTTATTAATTTTGAAGGTTGTTACGATAGGCTGATTAGTATTAGTAGCCAACAACAAAGGTAAAGAAACCTTTGGAATCTCTCTTTAAATTTATTGGACGTTTTAATGTGCGTAATGATGGCGTGGCTTACACATTGTCAAGCGAGAGACCTAGCTGCTTCTGCTTATTTTTTAGAGGTATGGCTCAAACGCAAATAGAGATACATAAGTACGTACCTATCTACTATTTAAACAATTACCGAATTGAGGATCAAATTCCTATACGGTAAAGTCATACTCTCTCGTACATACTTTATTTTTCTGGTTTGTTAAAAGGGTTTTGTAGTTAATTTTTAATTATTTTTGTTCGAACTTCATTTGTTTTTATATTTATGATTTGAACGGGCTACAGTTCGTATAGCTTTTTTTAAGCCAAATAAAATAAAATAGTTTTATGGTCTAAATTAAAAACACACGATTTTTAACATCTTTGTCCCTTTGCACAATGTATGATTAAGAGTTAACGTGAACTTTAACTAACAGGTCTTCATACAAAACTTGCCGTTAAAGTCCCTGTTAACTTTTAATTGTACATTGTGAAAAGGGCCGTAAATGTGATTATTTCTTACCTTTTCAAATGGCATCTAATTACCAATTAAAGACCTGCACAAGACCTCTTATAAGAACTTTTAAGACATGAGGGAAATTTCAAATGCTTTACTAAAGCGAAATCTTCTAAAACAAACGCTCAACTAAACGGTTGGCAATACATTTGTTTAACTTATTGCAGGTATAGGAGTAAAGAAGAAAATAGTTTGTGATTAAAAAAAGTGTGGTTCTTGTGCTTTTTTCTACAGATTGGCGCCTATATATACTGGTCGAATGTACTTTTTTTTGGGAAATTTGATTAATTGCGCTGCTTAAATGTTTGGTGTAAGAAATCATGTCCTAATTTTTCAGTTCAATCAGGAGGTGCCTAGTCATGACTAGTAGGGCCGAAAGTTCCCCATATTATAAAAAAACATCTATTCAATCAGATTTTTACATTTATACTAGTCGAAAGGCCGGTTCCATAGACCAACAATCAAAAATATGGCTTCGTTACAATCTTCCGCAAAGGAAGTACTTTAAGTATGCCTAATTTCACCTTCCTATGTCATGATATGTTTTTTAATACATGTATTTATTTATTGTATTTTCAAATATGAACTAACAATAACAAATCTTAAATCTAAAAATTATTAATAGGCCCGACCAGTATCGGACATAAACTTAGTGATACTTATAAGTAATACATAAGTATTGATAATAAAAAAATAAAAAAAAATTCAAGCAGTCTTATCTGGAGTGTTGAGTATAAAAACCCTTGTGTCCCCCTTTTGTAGGCGGATGTGTCCAGTAAAGTCCAAAATGTTACGCGCAATCGGATAAGGATGTGACTCGAGTTTTGTTAAGTATTTGCCTGCGTATTTTGCAATTTCTTCAATAACTAGTGCAATATTTAAATCACAATGTATATTTGAATTTTTTATGTACCAGGAGCCGTAAAATTTTGTTTTGCCTTCGTTGGATTCTATCGACATTAAACGCTGAAGCAGTGCCTCACATCTCAATTCCGTAGCAGCATACTGCCTTCAAAAGCGATTTGTATAGTAAAAGTTTGCAATCTAGACTGAGTGTTGAATTTCTACCAATCAGCCAGTGTACTTGAGCTAACTTTAGTTTCATTTGTGTTGGGTTTGAGTCAATGGGTAGTATGAATAAAAAAAAGTATTTGATTCTTACCTAAAAATTTGTTTTAAAACCCCAAATATGTATGTGTTTTTTGCTTTTTTTAAACAAATTTTTAAGTAAAAAGTAAATACTTTTTTTTATTCATACTACCCAATATGTTGTTTCCATGTCAGTCTTCGATCAAGGTGTATACCAAGATATTTCACATGTAAATGTTGAGGAACAATTTGATTATTGATTCTAATGAGGGAACAATTATCTTTTCGAAAGGTAAATGTTACCTGAGCACACTTCTGTTCGTTTACCTTTATTCTCCATAAGAGAATAAAGGTTACAGCTGGGTAATATGTTCTTGAAGATATCGGGATACCTCGTGAGGGGTTTCGTTCATACTAAGGTAGACTGTATCATCGGCAAATGTATTACTGATAACAGGCATATCACAAGTAAATATCAAATACAAAACTGGCCCGGATGAGATAGTTAAAGGCATACTCTTAAAGTCTCTTTCCACAACAGTAAACTTCCGGGTAATAATGTAAGTTTCCAAAAGATTTAGGATGTGTGTTGGTAGGTAAGTCTTCAATTTTAAAACCAGGCCTTCATGCCACACTTTATCAAATGCCTGAGAAACGTATATAAACAGTGCAGAGCAATACTTCGTTTTTTTTCAAAAGTTTTTTTATAAATTGAATCAATCTATGAGTTTGTTCAACGAGCTTTGACATTGTTGTCTTTGCTTGACTTTGAAATCATTTTTATCTTGGCAAGTTTCCAGCCGTGTTGACAATACACCAGTCGTAAAATTATATTAAAAATTAATAACAGGATTCTAATATGATGCAAGTTTATCAGGATATTGTTACTAATTCCATCAATACCTGGAGCTTTCTTTGGTTGAGTTCAGCAATTAGTTTTTGAGCATCACGCGTCTCATATTTTATGGATCGATGGGTAGAGCAACTACACTCGGCAAATTAACAACACCAGGGGGGCTACTGCGTATTTCGATTCGAAAGAAATGACTTACGAATTCGAACGAATTGTACTGTGTATTATTATTAAGCATATGTATGTGGTTTTGAAATTTTCAAGGAATACTCAAAAAAAATGACATACACAAATAAAAAGCAGTATGAAGAAATAGTAAACTATGTGTCTCTGCATCCAGATTTTGCGAAAGGGTATCTAAATGTTCCAGATGCTATAAACTAATCGCATGATATGTGGCAAAAATTGTGCTCAAAGTTAAATGCATTTGGACCCTCTGAGCGTGATGTTAAAGGACCGTAAGTGGAATGAGTGGTACTTTGGAATTTGGTGCGAAAAGTCACGTAAGCACCGCATCATCATCATCTGGATGATGAAAACGTTGCTGACATTAATTCCGACATTTCCACCCAAGAAATTGATAAAAGATCTACCCCGCATCGTCCCATAAGAACGGTATTTGATAGAGATGTCGTTTTGTAGAGACATGTTGAAAACCAAATCTCATACCATGAGAATTCATCAGGAATTCTAAAGGAGATGTGCGAAAATGTTTCAGGACTTCAAAAATATTTGAAGAGGAGTTCAGACACTGAAGAACGCCAGTATAAACTGAAGTTAAAAATGTTTGAACTCAAAAAAGAAAAACTTCAGCTGGCAAAAGAAAAGTTCCTCTTAAAAAAAGAAAAATTTTAATTTAAAAAGCGGAACGAGCTCGAAAGATCAAAAAGAAAATTGCTGCAGCTAGATATGAAAAAAATTATTTAAGATATTGAGATAGAAAAAAGAAGTATTTAAAAGCAAGGTTGCATATATAATTTTTCATTGAGTTTTTGTTTATTTTTTATTCTTTATTATTTTTATTATTCATTATTTTATGTAACTATCTGTATAGATATGTATATATATTAATAGGTTTCATTTATGTATTATTATGTGTAAATATTTATGTATTTTAATTTCTTTTTTTTATATGTATGTAAATATTTATGTGAGTAAAGTATTTTAATTTCTGTAAAACATTTTGGTTTTAAAACTTTTTTTACATGGTGCTTTGATTTATTTTTTTTTCACGTGCATATAAGCAAATTGAGTTTCTTAAGTTTTCTGTAAATAAATTAATTTTACTTTTTATAAATTTCTTCTCAAGTTGTTTTTTATTTCATCTCTTATATTTTTGGCTATATTGTTAATGTTATTGTTATCAGCATCAGCGCTGAAGTTTGCAGCTGAAACGGGCACATCTTTTTGAATATTTTCCACAGGGAATTGCTCAACATTATATTGCAAACAAATGTTGTGTAATGCACAGCAAACATTTAGAATTTGTTTTGCTTTTTCTGGAGCATAGTGTAACTCTCTTGCAGCTAAGAGGCAACGAAGTCTTGCTTTCAAGAGTCCAAAAGTTCTTTCTATGATAGAACGTGTGCTTTGGAATGTTTTTCATTAAAATACGATTCTGCAGAATTTTCAGCAGCATTTCTGTATGGAGTAAGAATCCAAGGCTCTAGGGGATAAACAGAATCACCTAAGTAAATAATATGCAATATTAATAAATTTTATCATTAATTTCGGAAAAAAATTATGTATGTGATTACCAAGTATTCTAGTTGATCTGTTTCCATTTTCAAACAATTCTTTCAAATACTGCCTCTCGCCTAATAAGGTCCACACATGACAGTCATGGCACCAAAGTGTCCATTTACAGCCCTTATAAACATTTCGTGATCGCATATCTATAAATTCATAGAAGCATTACATACTTGTATATATAGTTACATAGATTTCAGTGAGAGATTTTACCACCATAGCATTAATGGTGTGTTTTAATTTTCTATTAAAATACAAATGCTCCCCTTTAACTAGCCTCCTGAGTTGAATATGAGTGCCGTCTACTGTGTAGGACTATATGCTTGAGACAAAGCAATTTTTCAATGGCATTGCATACTTCCGAGAAGCAACTGGACATTGACTGCTGAGAAATCCCCAAATGTCGATCTTGCCCGATTTTATGTTGGTATCCTCCTCGTACTAAAAATTTCAGAGTGGCTGCCAACTTCAATACAGTTGAAATGGTGGATTTTAATTCACCTGCTATGCTAGTAAGAACATTCGTAAATGCGTCTTTGCTGAGTCAAACCTTTTATCATTAAGATTCATAATATTTGATTAATCCCTTACTATTTTTCTTTGAACTATTTCTGGAATGGTATCATCCTCGTCCAACCATAGAAAAACACAATCCATTATAAAAATTACAAAAAGCTCTTATTTTTTTACACAAAATACTTATAATATTAACTTTTTTTCCAGGACAAAGATTGTTTTGTTATGGGATATTTTTTCCATTTTGGTATTTAACAGCAATGCTTTCAACTTTTCATATAATATCCCATTTGTTTCGTAAAATTTTACTTTTCGAATCGGAATACGCGGTAGCCCCCAGTACATGTGTTTGCGGTAAATACGGATTTTAAATGCACATTAAATGTTACCTTTTTCTGGCCCTACCTTCGGTAGATATTCAAAGAGGTGGTTCAAACTAAACGGGTGTTTTAAGCTTTCTAGCAGCGCGCTACAAAGATTAATTAGAAGCTGGTGTGACACCCAGACTTTCCTGACAATTTTTAAGAGATGCAGTTTTTCCAGTTTTTTTTATAGCACTCTTTAAGTCTGATTTTATGTTGGGGAGACCTGCGTTGTTGACATTAGCTTCTAGCTCTTCTTTTTTCACCTACGATACGTTCAATATCCATAGAATAAATTCTATTAAAACCAGTCTGCGAATGGGAGGTAACAGCATGTTCATTCGCCTGTCTAATATTTTCATTAAGGTTGGCAATATATACAAGTTTTATTTAAGCTTTAGGTCCTTTTGTAAATAATTGATAACAATATTTATTATTTTGTCGATATTTCGCTACAACGTTGTGAAGCTACACATACACATACAATATCGATAAAATAATAAATATTGTTATCAATTATTTACAAAAGGACCTAAAGCTTAAATAAAACTTGCACACATTAAACTTAAAGGTCGAATAAATTATTATAATACTAAGGTTGGCAATATTAGATTCAATAAAAAAACCATTAATAATCTAAATTTATATTTGAAGCACATTATTCAATATAACTATAAATATCTGACTGAATAGATGTTTTTTTATCATATGGAGAACTTTGGGCCCCACTAGTCACGACTATACACCGTTGAATTGAGCTGAAAAATTAAGACATAATTTCTTACACCAAACCAGCGTTGTCAACTCGGTGCTTTTCGTACCGTTTCTAGTGCTTTTTGAAATTTTCGACGCGAGAAATTTTGAAGTTAGTGCTCAGTGCTTTTTAAATTAACTTTTAGTGCTTTTTGTTTCGTGGCGGTGGCACTAGACCCAGAATTCAAAAATAAATGTCCATATCTATTTTTTTTTTTCGAGGAAGGCTATCGTTAAAAAAGCAGAACATTTCAAAAAATTCGAATAAGGCTGTACAATGCTTGGTTGCGGAAATACCCTCAAACTTTAACATTTTAAGCATAATTAATGTAAAGAAGACATTAAGCAAAAAGGTACCCAAATATAGTTTAATAGCATTTTGTCTACTTACTATAACAATGGATGGAGAATGGAGAAACTTTGAGTCCAATGTCGAGTTTTGAGCAGAAGTAAAATATAAAAAGTTTATGTTATGTTAATGGATATAAACTCGTTTGAGGCATTATAAAAAACTGCATTTCCATCAATCTTTTGTCACTTCAATGTTTAAGCGCGCAGAAGTAGATTTTTTACATCTACGCCTTTATTTAAATCTAACAAACGTAACAATATATCCTTACACGTTGTTATAACTTCGCTTCATAATAAAAAAGTCTGAAACGAGAAAATTGAATTGTGAATATACTTTTTTATACACTAAAGGGAAAAACGTGCTAAAATCAAGATTTTACGCTCAAAACTCAAATTATTTTAATATTTATAGTCTTGATTCAAGAATAAAATGTTGATTTATTAAGATCAAATTCAAGATTTTTTTCTTAATAAAAATCTTAAATTAAGATCATATTCTTAACAATTTGAGGATATAATCTTAATATTAATATTACGTTATTGATTTTAAGACTGCGCTATTAAAGTTTAAGACCACGTTTTGGATTTCAAGAATTCATTCTATAAATTAAGAATTTATGTTAAATTTGAGAACGTCAATCTTACTGACCAAATTTCAAGATTGAAATATTAAGATCTCTGCAACCTAAATTGAAGAATTTTGTTCTTAAATTTAGATCGTTTTATTCTCTTAGGCCTAAATTCACAGTCAATAAGTTAGCTAATAGCAATAGTTTAACCAATAATATTTGATTCATAGCTTTTGGTTTAACATTAGTTAAACCGCCAAACGTCATTGGTTAAGAAATAGTTTTATACAACAGCTACTTCGTTGTAAACTTTATCAGTATTGATGTTTTGTGAACAATATAATATCCTAACAACATAATAATACATTTCATACATATGTACGTTGTAAAGCATCTTCTTTGTGTTTAGCTGTAATACATTCTTTTTTAGGGTTCCGTACACCAAAGGTGAAAAAGGAACCCTATTGTTTTCGCTACGCTGTCCGTCACACGGTATTTTCTCAGGAACCATAAGAGCTACGGACCTGAAATTTGGACAGAGTATGTAGAACCTTGACCACTACAACAACAAATACATGAGAATTAGAAATTAAAGGGTGCTCCAAAACGAGCGACGAAAAATGTTAAAATCTCATGTAATATACATACAATTGTATGTACATACATATGTATATTGACACTTGAAATTTGTAAAGTTAGTGTATTTTTATATAGACTACAACAATAAACATTAAAATATTAAAAAATTTAAATTAAAGGGTGGTCCATCAGTTAATGAAATTTTGACTATGTAATTCTGACAAATTGCTGTATCTTGGAGACCGTAAGAGGTAAGCTCTTGAAATTTTCAAAAACGGTAAAACTAAAAAATCCGAAAATTATAAAATCGCCAAACTGAAAAAAATCGCCAAAAATTAAAAAAAAATCGCGAAATCGAAAAAAATCGCCAAAACGAAAAAAATCGCCAAAATTTTATATAAACGCCAAAAACAGAAAAAAAAATCCTCAAAACGAAAAGAAAGTGCCAAAACTAAAAAATCGCCAAAACCAAAAAAAAGTCACCTAAATGAAAAAAACGCCAAAATTAAAAAATTCTCCAAAATAAAAAAATCGCCAAAATAAAAAATAAAAACGCCAAAATAATAAAAACTGCCAAAATTAAAAAAAACTTCAAAAACCAAAATAAAATCGCCAAAACGTGAAAAAAGTGCCAAAACTCAGAAAGCGCCAATAAATTCAAAAAACCCCCAAACTAAAATAAATGCTTAAAACCCAAAAACGAAAAAAATGCCAAAACTATAGTTTATATTGTTCGTATTGAATTACATATCTTGTGCCTGTACGGAACCCTTAGTGCGCGGGTCAAAGTCGCACTTCACTGAATTTTTTTATTTTCTATTATGATTTGGTTTTCCCGAACCAATTTCTGCACTAAGTTAATATCATTCACGATAAACTTAGATGAGCGAGCACTTATTTTTATAAATTTTTAAGAAAGAATATAATAAATGTAATCAAAAATATTAGTTAAACAATAGTTATCATTTTATTTATTTAATTAGAATTAAAACGTGTATCGGATGCCTCAAATTTGAAGTTTTAGGTATAAAATGCAAGGTCAAGCGATCCCTATATATCTTATATACATATTTATGCATAACAATTTTTTTAATATAAAAAAATAATTAAATTTAGTGCTTTTTTACTTAAATTACGCATTTTTTTAATAGTTTCAGTGCTTTTTGAAATTTAAAAGTAGACAACACTGCACCAAATCCCATATTTTAAGCAGCGTAAGCAATTAAATTAAAAATAAATAAAAAATCCTATACAAGATGCGGCAGTCTAAAGGCCCAACTATAATATGAATAAGCTGGCTTAAGCTAATTCCAGAATTGAACGATAAGTCTGTCAAATACTTAAACAATTCAGATGTGATTTTTAGGTGGCCACAATGTACTTACATGCACTTAATTATTCTTTAGCCACAGTTGCACAAATGGGTATTGTTCAAATTTTTTTAGTAATCTTGTTTCTTCTTATAACTAGTAAATGAATGCAATTCAATCAAATTAACTTGTTGGAATGTTCTAATCTATTAAAAATTCACGTGTAATTATATCCACCACTTTATTACTTGTTATATTTGTTTTGCCTACCAAAAAGTACAACAGTGAACATACATAAATAATCTCAAGTGTATGTGTGTATATGTGTATTGTAAAAAAAGAATGAAAATAAAATTTTTGCTTTTTTTCTGTGTTTAAAATAAGAAAATAAAAAAATATTTAAAATCAATGAATATTTTCTGCTGCTGTTTGCTTGAGTTTAAAAAAAAATTAAAAAACAGTGTTTTTCGTACGGAATGTGCGTTCAGTTTGGCACTTAACTTAAGCAAATTACATTTGACGAAACTTGACGAAAAGTTCCATAAGTACATTATAGTTTGCCACATACGTTTTATATGTAACCGCACAGTAGCTTAAGTTCGCTTATTCCTATTATAGTTGGGCCTTAATGTACATACCTACATAATTTGTATATGCTCTCTTAGTTTTCTGCGCACATACAAACGCACACATGCATTTACATGAGTTGTGTGCGCTTCTTTAAAAAATCTCCCTTTAACACATAATAGCTTACCATCTACATCTTACACACACCCAAACGTACAATATGTATTATAGTACGACAGCATTTATTTTTGGCTTAGAATAATACATGCCAGGAGAATGCATTTAAAAAACATGACGTATTTACATTTCAAGACTGCTTCCGCAGGAATCTAATACATACATATCGTACCCTTTTTAAAACGATAGCTTTTAGTTAAAGGTTCAGTACAAAATTATCGTCGCCCCTGCCACTCCTGGTTCAAATATTTGGGTTTTTAGATTTTTCTATTTGGTTTCTCATCTTGACCTACATACTTGCGTATCAAATTTCAGCTCTCTAGCGCAAATTAAATTATTAAATTTGTATGGGCGTATTCCCGCCCACTTTTTTAAATAAATTTTTTTGCCAGTGCCAATCATACTTGTCAAGTTTCGTTGAAAGCGGATATTAATATTTAAATAAATAGTATATTTAAATCTGCTTATCCGAATTACATGGAGACCGCAAGTAGGGAGAATCAAATTATTTAGCGTCACCGTTTATTTAAAAGTAAAGAGCAGGAACATGATACAATTATACTAGGTACATGCACAACTACAACAAAATTACAACACCAAAAAACACATGTATTTTGTTGGTATAAACAAACCCCAAATTGTCGGAAACAACTGTCTTTTGTTTATAAAAATAACAATTACAGGGTAACTAAAGTACAATTGCAGACGCGGCATTCCTGCATGATTATAGTTATTCAGTGTTGCCAATATGGGTGTAGTTAGACAGTGTGTAATTTCTACTCACATGTGTAGGCGATGTAATTGAATTCTTGTATAATATGTGTGTAATTCTACTTTGGGTTCTATTTTTATTTATTATTGTTTTAATTTTAACCTACACAAAAGATGTGTAGAGTAATTTTCTTCAATGTGTAATTGGAGACACAGCCATGTGTAAATTCATTGGCAACACTGTAATCATTTTGCTTACACACATACATTAACATTTTTGCAGCTTGTAAACAAAGTTTGACAACTAGGTGCAATGTATACAGTGACAGGCTGGGCTTGTGCATGTACCTAGTATAATTGTATCATGAGCAGGAACAGTCAAATAGTCGTCCAATTGAGCCGCCGCCAAATTTATGCAAGTGTCAAAGCCGTTGGTGCATAATAATTGTATTTTTTATGAAAATTGCTTTTAGTAGTTACAAACTGACACCTTATGTTGAAACAAATGCAAAACTAATTAAGATATTTCCACATTTATATATGTAATGACGACCATTATTATAAAGGTTTACAAGTAATTTTGAATGTTGCATTTTTTATTCCACAGTCGCCGTCATACCATTTTTATTGACATTATTTTTTACTTTTGTAGTAGCGTATTTTTGTCGATAGTAGAGCTATCGGAAAAAAATATCGATAGTCTACTTAAAATTTTGCAGCTCTACAAGAAATGTCGGATGTAAACTCAGCCTAACGCTATAAGAAAAATGAGAGCATGAGTCATGACCTTTTTTAATCAGGTACAAAGTCAAGTACTACGGATACATTTTTGGAAACAATGTGAGAGCTTATTAAGTAGTTATTTGTAGTACAATAGAAGATTCCCTTTTAGTATTTAAGGTTAAATGGTAAATAATGTTTTACAATACATGTGATTAGTGATTCTTCAGGTATTTGCCAAACATTAATTCTGCGACAAAAAGAAAAAGTCGACACAAATGTTTTTAAGTTAATTACACCCCTGTAATGCTCATATTCAAGAGAGCCTTTAGGAAAACCCGCAATTATTTTGTGCGATTTTTGAGGAAATTATAATGCAATTAATTGCTGCTTATCTGTCGTTTACTTAAAGTCTTACATGGAATATCCCATGTAGTTGTTTGCACATTTTTTATGTAATCCAGAGGTTTAAAGTTTTTTTAATTTTGTTCAAAATGTACTGACGAGATGCCATAATCACCACCGAAATACTCGTATGTACCTACATTAGGGCTGCGTCCTGGCTTTCCAGGATTTGTCCTGGACTTAGACAAATTGTCCTGGTTTTTTGTTTGTTCATTAAAATTTACCAGCAACTACAATAAATTTAAACCAGTGCCACTCTGATTTAATTTTTTCAACTAAGTGAATGCCATTAAATAAATCATTTTATTTTTGGTTATTGTTTTGTATCTACGTATAGTAATTTTTTTACTTAATTCTGCAATATATGGTTTATATACATACATATGTATCAAAATAAAAACTTGTTTGAGCTAAACAATTAGTTCTTAGAGTATATGCACATATCGGTCATTTGTTTCAAGACCGGCATAAGTAAAAAAAATCGATTTTGCAGAAAACGCGTTTAAAGTTTTCAATTGACTCCCACCTTACACAGAAAAAATTAAATCATATAGTTTCAAAATAAACCAGTTCAGTATAATATATTTAACTTATCCATAAAGTAAAATCAGCACCAAGTAGCCATTTATGGTTTTTTTCCTGAAAAGAACTAACCCTCCTTTGCATTATGACGTTATTGTTCATAAAATAAATTGATTAGAGTGTCTTAAGTTATAATGTGTCGTTATTGTTGAAAAACAAACAATAAGTTGGTATTAATACATTTTATTGTCAGTCTTTTAAACTCCAAATATACATATTATGTACTTATGCATATCATAAAAAACATAAAATAAATATAATTCATAGAAACAGTCTTTTGAACTTAAAATATCACGGAACTCTGCAACATCTTTTCATCTTAATATAGAATTCACAAACGAAAAATTTTAATTTTCTTCTTTGAGTAATTAAAAAATAATAACTAAACCAAAATATATTGGTAACGAAACTCTGACTATGAAATGTTTACAAATTATCATAAAATGCTTTATAAAAATTTGGAATGTTTTTTTTAATTAACTCATTAATATCGGCTTTCTTTTTTGGTATACCTGGTTTGATATGAAAAGCTTTGTCTAAAGAAATCGCTTTTGCTTGCACCTTTTTTTTTAATAACAATTGCTTCCTTGAACTTTTCGTCAGCGTAAGCGACAGTTTCAAATCTGCCATATTTAACGGACCGATGTCATTTGCAAATATTTTTAAATCTAAAAAATCTTCAAAACATAGCTCGTTAACATTATTTTATCTACGAATTCTTTAATTCCATCTTTTAATTCAGGATCATGTTTTCTTTTGTTTCCCGTGTTTACGTCTTTGGTCAGGTTCTAATATTTGGTTAGCGAGTTTCTGATGCTTATCCAATGCGGTTATAATTGAAGAATCGGTGATAGCCAGGGTGTTTTAAAAACACTCTGGCCCTCTGGTTCCCCCAGCGCGCATGTACCGGTATATAGGCCCAATTTTTTGCATACATTTGTCGATATCTTGTCATTGCTTTTTTATGTCACCAAGGGCCCAATATAAGTTAAAAAAATGTTTTCGTTCGTCATCACTGAACTTTTTGTAATATTCGAGCTTACAAGCCTCAGCACATGGAGTTTTAATTTGCCTTGCAGGTTTAAGTTTTTTATCCGCGTATGTGATTCATACTCCATTCTACTATTTCTTTTTTTTATGATGTTTCTCTTCCATTTTTCTGGCTGTTTTGCTTTTTTCCCCTTTTTCAATGGACTCTTTGGAATTATGTACATAAGTTTGCTGCACAACTGTACTAGCGGTGTCACGCGGACAATTATCCAAAAGTAGGCGGAATACAGTCGAAGAATTGTCTGATGGATTAAATGTTTCATCATTGCTATCCTCGCTACCACTTTCTTGCTGCGGTGATTTTGGGTAGTATGTTACATCAGCCATGGGGTCGTCTAATGAGGATGATCGGGATGAACACGAAGATGAAGTTAACGATGGGTATTTTCTGATAATGGAGTTTGAGATTTTGAAATAAGCTAAAACAACAGCTTTTATCATTGTGATCGTGCGTTTAATTCATGGTGAAATAACTATACAGGAGGCAGCATAACGGCAGCTGATTATGTTTGCTCTGCTCATTTTCTGCATAATTCACGTCCAGCACGTATATATTTTGACAAGCATCATCTAGTTTTTTGTTGTATTTGTTTCCCTTATGAGGCCACCTGTATCTAGGTGGCCTGAGATATGGAGATGCAAAAAGTGCATATTTTGAGACATACTCACTGACACACTCATAAAATTGATGAAGCACTTCCGCTGTAGCTAGAGAGCTAAAATTTGTTACACGAGTAGATCTAGGTGAGCAACGAACTAGAAAAATCTGAAAACACGGAAATTTTAGCCAGGTGTGCGAGTCTACGCCCATAAAATTTTAAATTTGTGCTAGTGATCTCAAATTCGATATACAACTAGATCTAGGTTAGCCATAACCAAAAAAAATCTGAAAACTAGCCAGGAGGGCGGGGCTACGCCCATAAAGGTCAGAATTAAATAAGCAAATCTAAATTGCTTAACTGAAGCGATTTCATTGAAATTTGGCACATTAATTGCGATAATTCAAGGATACAAATTTTTTGTTAAAAAAGTGGACGTCGACACGCCCATAAAATTTAAGCCTCATATTTCATGTTCTATGCCTCAGCCTATTCGGATATACAATTTATGTACGTATCCGTATGCAACGAAACTTGACATGGACGATAAGCCCTGGCCGCGAAAAAACTTGAGTTTAAACAAGTAAGAGTGCTATATTCGGCTGTGCCGAATCTTATATACCCTTTACCAAAGTGCGTTTATGTAGTATAGAGATACATACATAAGCATAATTTTGTGAAAAAATGCATACTTTTTTTCTAGTGCAATTTTTAGGTTTTTGGCATTATGTTTATTTTGGTGCTTTTTAAATTTTGGCGATTTATTTTATTTTGCTGAATTTTTTTTATTTTAGGCGATTTTTTTTCATTTAGGCTATTATTTTTGTTTAGGCGATTTTTTTCGGTTTTTGGCGTTTTTTCTAAATTTGGCGATTTTTTTTCGTTCTGGCGATTTTTTTTTCATTTGTGTGATTTTTTTGTGGCAATTTTTTCAGTTTTAACACTTTTTTTTTCTCGTTTTGGCAATTTTTTTCGGTCTTTGAAGTCTTTTTTTTTTAATTTGGCGATTTTTTTTCGTTTTGGCGACTTTTTTGATGTTGCCGATTTTTTTTCATTAAAGCGATTTTTTTTTAATTTTTAGCGATTTATTTTCATTTAGGCAATTATTTTTGTTTTGGTGATTTTTTTCGGTTTTTGGCGTTTTTTTTTAATTTTTGATGATTTATTTTCGTTTTGGGAATTTTTTTTAATTTTTGGCGATTTTTTTGATTTTGCCGATTTTTTTTCTTATAGGCGATTTTTTTAATTTTTGGCGATTTTTTTTCATATAAGCAATGTTTTTTGTTTTGGCGATTTATTTCGGTTTTTGGCGTTTTTTTTTAATTTTGACGATTTATTTTCGTTTTGGGAATTTTTTTTAATTTTTGGCGATTTTTGTTTATATAAGCATTTGTTTTTGTTTTGGCGATTTTTGCGTTTTTTGTCATTGAGGGATTTTTTTTTGAGTTTTAACACGTTTTTCTCGTTTTTTTAATTTTTTTCGGTTTTTGGCGTTTTTTTTTAATCTTATATAAAATACACTAATTTTACAAATTTCAAGTGTCAATATACATATGTACATACAATTGTATGTATGTTACATGGGATTTTAAAAGTTTTCGTCACTCATTTTGGAACACCCTTTAATTTTTAGCTTTTATATATTTGTTGTTGTAGCGACCAAGGTTCTACATACACTGTCCAAATTTCAGACCCGTACCTTTTACCGTTCCTGAGAAAATAGCCTTCTTCCTAAAACATGAAATATGTTTAATTATTAGGAAAAAAGTTAAAGTTTTCCAACCCTGGAAACGTTTTTTTATTTTGTTAAATTTGAAAAAAAAATTTTAAATTATAAATACCAATTTTATTCATACCGAAGTAAGTAAAATACGTTCATTTAATAAAAAAGTAATAAAAACTTGTTTTCGGTAGTTATTTTCTATGGGAAAATATAGTTTGAGCCTTCCAGCTCTGAAACCGTCTGCCCGATTTTGCTGATTTTCAATAGCAAAATTTTTCGGAAAATTTCTGACACACCAGCATAAGGATCCAGAATATATATACTTTATGAGTCGCTTATTAATATTGTAGAAATTACAAACGGAATGACAAACCTATATATACCCTTTTACCATTTTTTGGTAAAGGGTATAAAAAGTGGGCTACGCCCATAAAATTTTTAAATTAAAAGTTGCGCTGAGATGAAATTGGATATTAAAATAGGTCAAGGTGAGAAAAAAACTAAGAAGCCCTGAAAACCCGGAAATTTTAGTGCAAGGGGCTGGGCTACGCCCATAAAAACTAAAAATTAAAATTTGTGCTAATGAGCTGAAATTTGATACACAAGTAGTTGTAGGAGAGTAACCAACTATACAAATCTGAAAACCCTACAAATTTTACCAGAATGGGCGCTAATACTGTTCGGAATTAGAAACTTTAAATACAGCTTGTAACTATAACTATTTTAGTGAAACATTGTACACGTTGTACTTATGCAAGACTGTAAACTCTCGCCTTAAAAATTGGGCGTAATGACTCCCATAAAATGTAAGCCTTATGTTTAATCTTCTTCGGTCTATTATATTTTAGAAGAAAATTTGCGTAAATAATAACGCTGTTCACAACAAAATCGATACTTTAAAATAGTGGGCGGGGTAATGCTCATATAATTTAAAGGTTTAACTCAAGCTAGAGAGGTTTTATAAACAGGTAAGTGTAGATGAGTAAGCGAATGGAAAAATCTTAAAACCAAGAAGTTTTATCCGTTATGGGGGCTACGCCCTTAAAACTTATTATTATTATTTTTGTCCTTGTAATACAAAAGATAATAGCGGATATTTATTTACTTATTTGCATGGGGAAAACTTATGTCAAGTAAGCAGGTTGCCTAGTTATAATATGAAACCCTGACGATTTCATATTTATAAAATGTATGGCAGATTGTTTTTTTTTTTTCTATGCATGTTTTTTTATTTATTGTATCTTCATATATGAACTAACAATGGGCACATTCATAAGAAGTTGAGCTCAACAGATGTGAAACTGCTGGCAACTGTTGGCCCCAGGAGCTACTTTTTAGAAACGGCTTGATGTATATAATGTAGTTGTATATCTTTATTTCGTTACTTCATCGCATTTTTAATGTAAAACTTAACAAATATTTGTTGCTGCCACCTAACAAAGCATATCAAAGAAATAGCTTTATTTGAACAGCTTTTCAGGCTGAGCACAACGTGTTGACTATAGGTAGCGAAAAAATTTTATGATGGAAAATTACTCAACTGTTGAGTGGAGCGGAGATACTCAACTATGCGTTTCTAAGACAAGCACTCAACGGTTGCGCAACTGTTACGTCTTATGAATGCGACCAATAAGTATTCAAATCTTAAATCTAACATATAATTAATAGGCCCGACCAATGCCAGACAAACTAAGTCATAGTTGTAAATAATACATCAGTAGTATTAGAGCCCTTGTATCTCTCTTCTTTAAAATATTACGAGCAAGCGGATTAGGATGTGACTCGAGTTTTGTTAGATATTTGCCTGCGTATTTTGCAATTTCTTCAGTCACTAGTGGCATATTTAAATCACGATGTATATTTGAATTCTTAATGTACCATGGAGCAGATGTTATTAACCTTAAAATTTTGTTTTGTTTTCGTTGAATTCTCTCTACATTGGAAGCAGAAGCAGTGCCCCATAACTGAATACCGTAACACCATATTGGCTTTAAAAGCGACTTGTATATTCAAAGTTTGCAGTCTAGGCCTAGTGTTGAATTTCTGCCAATCAGCCAATGTACCTGAGTTAATTTTAGTTTCATTTGAGTTAACTTATAGTCAATGTGATGTTTCCATGTAAGCCGTCGATCGAGGTGTATACCGAGATATTTTACATGTGAATGTTGAGGAACAACTTGATTATTAATCCGAATGGGGAACAAGTGTCCCTTCGTAAGGTAAATGTTACTTGAACACACTTTTGTTCATTTACCTTGATTCTCCATAAGTTTAACCATAGTTCCATCTGGCTAATGTGTTCCTGGAGTTTTCGGGATGCCTCATCAGGGTTTTCGTGCATACTAAAGCAGGCGGTATCGTCGGCAAATGTAGAAGTGTGGATACTACTGCTTACAGGCATATCACAAGTATAAATCAAATATAAAAATGACCCCAGTATACTCCCCTGTGGCACACCGGATGAGATAGTTTCAGGCATACTCATAAAGTGTCCTTCCACAACTGTAAATTTTCGTGCAAGAAGGTAACTTTCGAAAAGATTTAGAATGTTTATTGGTAAGTATGTCTTCAATTTCAAAATCAGGCCTCCATGCCACACTTTATCAAATGCCTGAGAAACATCAATAAACAGGGCAGAACAATACTTCTTTTCCTCAAATGTTTTTCTGATAAATTGAACTAATCTATGCGTTTGCTCAATGGTGCTATGCTGGCTTCTGAAACCAAATTGATGGTCCGGGATGCGCCCATTATCAGTTAAAATTGAAGACAATTTTGTCATGAGTAGCTTTTCAAAAAGCTTTGACATTGTTGACAGTAAACTTACTAGCCTATATGGCTCAGCCTTGGTAAGATCTTTACCTGGCTTTGGAATCATTTTAACCTTGGCAAGCTTCCAGCAGTCTGGATAATACTCCAGTCGTAAAATGGCATTAAAAATGAATAATGAATGGCAGATTGTAGTGATATGTTTTGTGCAAGAAAGAACTTGGTCAAAATATATATCTCACTACTTTTAATGGCCGAAATTTTGTATAGGAAGTTTGCCTTTTTTCACATTTATGTTTTTGTGAGGATACTTATTTCACCATGATTTTATTCATTTATAGCTATAATTTTTATCAGCAATAGCGTTATATTTTTTGTTAGTGAGAGCTATTTATTGCTACTGTAAATAATGATATGTTCAACACAGACACATATTGTTATAATGTAAAAAGCAGACTATTTAATAGTCATTCTTTTATATGTAATAACGTCATAACACGAAATACTTAAGTTGACGATAGTATGTTTATCAACAAGAACGTAATATTTTGTAATATACCAAGTTTGAATTAAATCAAACTTTTCAACAACATAGTCGTAATAGTGTTTTCACACTGAAAGTTAAAACCTGCTTTTAACGTTAAAACTATAAACAGCTGATTTTGCATTCACGCTGCAAGTTTGTTAACAAACACACTACGTTTATACGCACAGCTTATTTGCAAATAAAACTGTAAATTGTGGCCATATTATTGTTTTTATTGCGACTTACTAATTTAGAAAACTATTCACGTTTAACGCACTATTTGCAAATAAAATGCTTGAGGTTGCCACACTTACAAATTTTTGCTAATAAAAAACTATAAATTGAGAAAATAATGCACAAAAAAAACATTGATAGAAGAAAAATTACCATAAACACAAATTATTATTTTTTATTTTACACATTTATACAATTTTTTTTGCAAACATAAGTAACATTTCCATGGAAGTGCTACCAAGTTTTTATACATTTAAAATGCCGTATAAACATAAACGTAGTAACAGACTATTTAATAACTTTGCTCGAAAATAAAATAAATCTCTTGCAAAAATGCGTGTGCTTGTTGTTGTATTTATTTTCTGCTCTTTATAACAATTATTTTACAAACTGTATAACAACGGTTTCGGTTTGTATAAAAAACTCGAAAATTCTACAATGCGTTGTAAAATGGAAATTATTTTATATTTTGTAAATAAATATTTTAAAATTAAATTCAACTAATTATACAAAGTGAAGAAGTGCTTCGAAATCAATTTATTGTATATAAAAAATGCACGAATACATTACAAAACGAATCTTTTTTATCGGTAAATCGATGTTAGGAATATCGTCTATTCTCACTTCCTATATGTCAATGAAAGTATTTTCGTGGTTTTTCTTCTAAAACACTGCTTTTTGATTATTGTTGCTGCTGCATCCATTTTTGAGTTAACAATTTTTCAAGCGACATCTATTGTTATTCACTGGCATAAACATTATGAGCTGCTTCTGGTAAGTTTGACTTGGCAGCACTGAATTTATCACAGCAAAAACATTCTAAAAATAAAAATCTTTAAGCAGAAGTAAAGAGGTTTACGAAATTTTTTTAACATAAATTGTCTTTACAGTATCTAGATTGGCAGATGTAGAGGGAACTTCGATCAATGCTATAACTCAAAGCAAACGAATTTGTTTGTTTTTGTTTCGATTTTTAAATATTGTTGATCATCAATTGAACCACAAAGTAGACCAGAGTTGTAATAACTGACGTATGCAAAAAGCTAAAATCATTTGTGGTGCAGTCACTGCGAGAAAGGGACAACTGTAGAAAATTTGTTATTAAGATGTTAACAAAATAATAAAAACAAACAAGAGAAAATGTGTACTTTGTGAAACGAACACGTGGACATACATACATACATATACATTTATAAAACTTAATTAAAGAATTTGTTGAATTGAATTAAAAAAATGAAATGTAAAATAGATTATTGGTATTAAAAAGTGATTTAAATTTGTTTACAAATGATTACTGATTTAACTTTAAGCATTTTCATTGAACAATTTTAATTTTTACCTTTTGTTTACAAAAATCACACAGCAAATGAGATCACAAACTGAAAATACATTTGACAAGTAAACGAAGTACACAATTTTACAAAATTAAATGAAAGAATTAGTTGTGTTGAATCAAAAAACAAAGTGCCAAATAGCTTATTACTATTAAAAAAGCAATTAAAAAATGTTTTAAAATGATTGCATATCTTATTTGAAGCATTTTCATTTAAAAATATAAATTTTTACCATTTATTTGCAAAAATAGCCAAGCGAATGAGCTTACAAAGCGTAAAATGAAATTAAGCTAAAAAATGCAACCACGAAAGAAGGTTTAAAGAATGCGCAGTGACTGCGAGAACGAGACCTCTGAAAACACAAATTATCTTCCGTCTCGTGTCATCTCTGTATATCCTCTTTGAATTGAACGAAAGAAGTTGTTTTGTTTTTAATTTAAAATTGTATGTTTTTTCATAAAATTATGTTTTTTACTGAGGTCATTTATTAAATTCATATGTCTTTAAAATTCCCGGGAATAAACCATTTTAATTCCCGATTTCCGGGAATAGGAAAAGTGCGGGAAATTAAAAACCCTAGTTCATACATATCGACGGCTTAATATAAAAAGGGGCGTACCTCAATTTGTTTCAAAATCGCGTTTTTAACGGAACGGTATTATGGCAACTTAAGAAATTATTCGAAATAATATAAATATATTTCGAAATATATCGAAAATTCGAGTTCCGCCTTTCTTATATTAATGCCCGTTTATTTCTACAATAAGGTAATCTACCTAAGGTTTTTACCTACAAGTTTTCCTTATAAAATTTTACTTACACAATAGATATCTACACTAATAGATATCTATGGGTAGAAATAACGGGCATAACCCATCGATATGTATATGTATAAGGTTCGTATGTGGTTTGTATGAGTGTCCTGGATGACGGTCTCATTCTTCTGGCAGCCCTAACCTACATACAGACATAGATATGCTTCAATCATAACAATGAATAGGTAATAATAATTCAAAGAAAAGCTGCGATATTTCGCATTTACATTTATGGTAGAAAATTTGCATCAAATACCATTTACACCAAAATTCATACTCGGTTAAGAATGTGTGTACGATGAACTTCTATTTTAAACATACATATGTATGTAGTCAAGCCTGGATCACACGATTGGTTATTTGTACCAACTTTCGTCGGCTCACTGCAATAAAGTTATAAGTAATAAGCCAAAATGGCATTATTTTTTAATTAATTCTTGGAAAAGTCTATATGGTTTTATTACTAATGTAGTGTGGTTCAGTTATGTAGTTTTATTTCAATTAGTTGAGATATTAGGAAAATTTACCTTATTACTTAGGACTTTATGTATTTCAGTGAGCCGACGAAAATTGGTACATTGTGCCAATCGTGTGATCCAGGCCTGAGTTTGGGCGACCTTCTGAGGCAGCTATTTGCAATATTTGTTGTAACCGTGAATTCGCAGCAATTGTGCCTCTGTTACTTTTATTTTCATAAAATGGAAGTGCTGCACTTGGCTGACATGTGGTTTCAGTTATATGGTGGCACATGCCACACACCACGCCAGACAATGACCCAATTGAGAGACGAGTTCAGAGAACAGTTTATTTCATGTTTTAGGCTGGTCAATTGGCCGCCTATGTTGTGCGCTTAAACGCCCTTAGACTCTTTTTTGTAGAGCTATGTTAAGGGTCATATCTATAGGAACAAGTCCGCAATGGTTGACGCACTGGAAGTAATTATTGAGGAATTTATTTGTGAGATACCGGTCGATATATTGGCGAGAATATAACAAAATGGGACCCCGTGTCGGTCAACAACTACATGATTATTAACCTTGAATTATATATGTAGATCGTGCTACAGTTCGACTGACGTGTTTTTTTATCAATAATAAAATTTGAAATAGATATTTAATTGAATTTTAAAATCAAAAAATTTTTATATATTTTATTTTTTTATAACCTTCACCAAAAATGGTAAAGGGTATATATAGGTTTGTCCAAATTTTTGTAACTTCTACAATATTCATTTGCGAACACATAGTTAGTTATTCTGAAGGAGATGAAAGAAAAACATGTCCGTCTGTCAGTGTGTCTGTACGGATTCTCTGAAATGCTTTTTTTGAAGCTCCCAAACAAGTTAGAGAGTTCGGATTTAGACTGAAACGACCGCACTTGTCTTATCACAATTAAATATGAAAATCAGCAAAACTAAATAATCGGTTCACCCGAAATTCTATATATATATAACTTTATTATACATTTTGAAAATTTCATGAAAAAACCGTGCATATAACCACGAATATTAAAACTTCTAATTTACCGCACTAGCTACTCGGCTACCGAGACTTGCTTAGATTTAGTTTACATTTACTGTACTTAAACATTTTCACTTATATGCTTTGTCACGTCTTCATTGTTTTTAATGATAATTTTGCTTGGCACATTCTTATTCGTGGGCATGCAAAAGAATTTGTTTGCATAGAATGTGTAGTGTTATGAAAAAAAAATATTTAAGTATACTGTAGCCATTCGTGCATACATACATACAAGGGATTAAGGGATTTTTCGTTAATTTCCCATAAAATAAAATAAAATATTTTTTATTTCTTATTTTTTCTCTATTTACCCAACTTTCACTTCGTTACAAAAACAGACTGACTTAAAAACTAAAACTTAAAAATAATAGGTGTGTTTTTTACTTTTGCAGTAAAATGCAGTAAATGAGTAGTTACTGCAAAAATTTTAAAATTTTAAAAAGTACGCGAACGGAAAAATAATAAAAATTAGTAATATTAAAGAAAGAGCTGAGTGCTACTCCACATAGTGTTGAAAAGTATATAAACTTTTGACTACTCAACTCTTTTTCTTATTGGTATTCGTGGCAATATTTCTTATAACACGAACAATCTAAGAAAAATTTTGTAATTTATTTCATGTAATATTTGTAATTAATTTCTTGTTGATTCCTTGTTTTGGTGTTGGTTAAATTAATAAAAATTACATTACAAATTAATGTTTTTGATTACCTTAAAAGCAAGTGCAATACTATGTAAGTAACCAGATACTTTACAGTTTTACAACTCTGAGTAATTAGAATGATTTGCAAAACAAAAAAAGATATTAATATTTAAATAAATTGTATATTTAAATCTGCTGATCCGAAGAACATGAAATAAGAGTCTCAAATTTTATGGCCATGTTAACGACCACTTTTTTCAATGAAAATTTATAACATTGCACATGCGTGCCAAATTTCAATAAAATCGCATGAGTTATACGCCTGAAATATGTTTTCTTAATTCTGGGTTAAAAGTTTCGGGTTTTCAGATTTTTCTATGTGATATGTGTGTATATTTACAGGAAGCCATTCGAGCTGTTTTACCCTCTCTTAAGTTTGTTCCCCACAATCGTAAAATTATGATATTTAACCCATAATTAGAATTAAATTCATATAACCTCATATGCGAAGTTTGAAAGTTTTACAATGAAAGGTTCCGGAGATCTACATCTAGATGTACAAAATGTGCATATTTTAAGACATACTCACTGACCACTGACACACTCATCAAATTGATGAAGCACTTCCGCTATAGCTAGAAAGCTGAAATTTGTTACACGAGTAGATCTAGGTGAGCAATGAATTAAAATAATCTGAACACCCGAAAATGTTAACAAGGGGGGGGGGGGCGGAGCTACGCCAATAATGTAGAATTCATACATATGTATGTACATATTTACGGAAAAAGTAATCAAAACACAAGATCTTTGTATTAATAGAAAATATATTTTTATTTAAACAAATATTCAAATACATTATTGTTACAAGAAACTCTTCAGCAGACATTGGAAAACGTGTTAAATTTTTTTTATGCGTTAATTTAAAATTTTTATTTAATTTTAATTATATTTATTTGACCTTTTTAGTTTATTCTGTTATGTTTGTTAAGCTCGAGGTAGTTTTATTTAATTGTAACTAATTTTTTCGATATTTCCTGACGATGTTAACAAACTCTTAACAAAATATCGAACAAATTAATTTTAATTAAATAAATCGACCTCGAGCTTAACAAACATAAGAGAATTTTTATTAAATATTAAAAATTATAAAAACATTTTACAGTATAAACTTGTTTTTTGTAAAAAGAAATTTTAATGAAAGTTATCTAAAAATATCTTAAGAATTAAATCACAATCATACAAATTTAAAGTAAAAGTTAATTATAATTAATTATCGAATAATGCGACTCGTCTTAAAAAGAAACTGACTTAGTTTTTCAATTATAGTACGTTCCTGCAGAATTCGTAGATAAGCAATTTGCTTCCCCTACGTTGGTTACAGGTGTGACCTAAACAGAATTAAAAAATGCCTCAGCTGATGATTCCAAGTCTTTCTTTATTGATTCTAACGACGAAGAACCATTCTCACTACTTAGAGAAGAATTTCTCGAAAGGAGATCCAAAAGTTCAATTATATCCGAAGTAGAAGGAGTTTTTTGACTACCACTCGCAGCATTTTCAGAGTGACTATCCATATAATTCCTAAGGTCAAGAGTAGTCGAGTCGTTTAAATCGATACACACATTATTACGTGGTATTTCTTCGGAAGGAACAGCTTCTAAGCGGCGGCAAATATTGGAAGCCTCAGGTAAATCCGTGCGGCTGAAATGAATTTCATTAGCTCGCAGTGCGGGATCCTCCGTAGAAGGTAATATAGTCTGAAGTACGCCAATCTGGGCATATTGGTCCGTTGAAGGTTGCTCGACATTCGAAGGTAATTCCTTTCTATACCCTCTTCTACTTTTCATGCGACGATTCTGGAACCATAGCATTATTGTTTTTTCTGGTAGCGATAAGCGACTGGCGATCGCTATACGTTGCATTCGAGTCAGGTACATCTCCTGTTTGAATTCTTTTTCCAACTCCACGAGCTGGAAGTTGGTAAAAACAGTACGGGATCGTTTTTTCTTGCTGAGAGCTGGATCGGGCTGTGGAGCTCTTTCATCAGGGGAACTACACTGGAGTTCAGCTTCATTCTGAATAGATTCCTGCACTGTTGTGGAGTATGTTTGCTGATTAAGCGGATAGATCATCTAGAAAAATAAACATGTTTAATAAGTAAAGTGGAAAAAATTTAATTTTATTTTATATGCTACAACAATTTGTATCGTTTATCTTTGATAAATTGACTCTACATATTTTAATTATCAACACCCGGTGTATTGAGTACTAATGAATTTTCTATTTTAAATGACAAATACACACAAATATTTTCTTTAAATACAACTTTTTGAAAATATGAAATAAAAATGTGTATTTAATCTTTCATACGAAAATTAAGAAACAACAATTGTTGTATTATAATAGACGATACAACTAGCTTATGAATTAAATATATAATACTTACATCGTTGCAATTGATCACAGGTATCGAATGTACTCTCACTATAGAGGAATCAACAATTTCATAGCACTGCACTACAGAAGACATTTTTTAAAACAAAGATTTTTCTAGTGAAATTTTGCGTGGTTGTTAAGTTAAATTTCAAAAAGACACTGACCATCCTGCATTGCAGTATAAGTTTATATACGTGGGATTTTAAATCGTTTTATTTAATTAAAGTAAGCGATCGCATTCAATTTTACGAATCCTTTCGTAACTGCCATAAAGAGCTCTTAGAGCAATGAGAGCAGTTAGTTATTTGTTTACTAACAGGTAGATGTTACACTAACACAATATTATTTTAATCACTCCCATACTATGTTTAAGTGTCTTATGAAAGAGAAAAAAATTTTCTGCATGTATTCGTTTAACAAAATGTTTCAATTAAAGAAATAACAAGGAGTTTATTAATTTTGAAGGTTGCTACGATAGGCTGATGTATTAGTAGCCAACAACAAAGGTAAAGAAACCATTGGAATCTCTCTTTAAATTTATTGGACGTTTAACTGTGCGTAATGATGGCGTGGCTTACACATTGTCAAGCGAGAGACCTACCTGCTTCTGCTTATTTTTTTAGAGGTATGGCTTAAACGCAAATAGAGATACATAAGTACGTACCTATCTACTATTTAAACAATTACCGAATTGAGGATCAAATTCCTATACAGTAAAGTCATATTCTCTCGTACATACTTTATTTTTCTGGTTTGTTAAAAGGGTTTTGAAGTTAATTTTAAATTATTTTTGTTCGAACTTCATTTGTTTTTATATTTATGATTTGAACGGGCTACAGTTCGTATAGCTTTTTTTTAACAAAATAAAATAGTTTTATGGTCTAAATTAAAAACACACGATTTTTAACATCTTTGTCCCTTTGCACAATGTATGATTAACGTACCTTTTCACAATGTATGGTTAAAAGATAACAGAGACTTTAACGGCAAGTTTTGTATGAAGAACCGTCAGTTAAAAGGTACGCAAGAGTTAACGTGAACTTTAACTGACAGGTCTTCATACAAAACTTGCCGTTAAAGTCCCTGCTAGCTTTTAGTGTACATTGTGAAAAGGGTCGTAAATGTGATTATTTCTTACCTTCTCAAATGGCATCTATTTACCAATTAAAGACCTGCACAAGACCTCTTATAAGAACTTCTAGGACATGAGGGAAATTTCAGATGCTTTACTAAAGCGAAATCTTCTAAAACAAACGCTCAACAAAACGGTTGGCAATACATTTGTTTAACTTATTGCAGGTATAGGAGTAAAGAAGAAAATAGTTTGTGATTAAAAAAAGTGTGGTTCTTGTGTTTTTTTCTACGGATTGGCGCGTGTATAAACATCATACATGTATATTAGACTGGTCGAATTTAGTTTTTTTTTGGAAATTTGATTAATTGCGCTGCTTAAAATATGATGTTTGGTGTAAGAAATCATGTCCTAATTTTTCAGTTCAATCCGGAGGTGCCTAGTCGTGACTAGTAGGGCCGATATTATAAAAAAACATCTCTTCAATCAGATTTTTACATTTATACTAGTTGAAAGGCCGGTTCCATAGACCAACAATCAAAAATATGGCTTCGTTACAATCTTCCGCAAAGAAAGTACTTTAAGTATGCCAAATTTCAGCTTTCTATGTCATGATATGTTTTTTAATACATGTATTTATTTATTGTATCTTAAAATATGAACTAACAATAACAAATCTTAAATCTAAAAAATTATTAATAGTGTCGGACATAAACTTAGTGACACCTATAAATAATACATAACTATTGATAATAAAAAAATAAAAAAATTTCAAGCAGTCTTATCTGGAGTGTTGAGTATAAGAGCCCTTGTGTCCCCCTTTTTTAGGCGGATGTGTCCAGTAAAGTCCAAAATGTTACGAGCAAGCGTGTAAGGATGTGACTCGAGTTTTGTTAAGTATTTGCCTGCGTATTTTGCAATTTCTTCAATAACTAGTGCAATATTTAAATCACAATGTATATTTGAATTTTTTATGTAACAGGAGCCGTAAAATTTTGTTTTGCCTTCGTTGGATTCTCTCGACATTAAAAGCTGAAGCTGTGCCTCATATCTCAATTCCGTAGCAGCATACTGCCTTCAAAAGCGATTTGTATAGTAAAAGTTTGCAATCTAGACTGAGTGTTGAATTTCTACCAATCAGCCAATGTACTTAAACTAACTTTAGTTTCATTTGTGTTCGGTTTGAGTCAATGGGTAGTATGAATAAAAAAAAGTATTTGATTTTTACCTAAAAATTTGTTTTAAAACCCCAAATATGTATGTATGTGTTTTTTGCTTTTTTTAAACAAATTTTTAAGTACAATATAAATACTTTTTTTTATTCATACTACCCAATATGTTGTTTCCATGTCAGTCTTCGATCAAGGAACAATTTTATTATTGATTCTAATGAGGGAACAATTATCTTTTCGAAAGGTAAATGTTACCTGAGCACACTTCTGTTCGTTTACCTTTATTCTGCATAAGAGAATAAATAAATAGTGCAGAGCAATACTTCGTTTTTTTCAAAAGTTCTTCTTATAAATTGAATCAATCTATGAGTTTGTTCAACGAGCTTTAACATTGTTGTCTTTGCTTGACTTTGGAATCATTTTTATCTTGGCAAGTTTCCAGCCGTGTTAACAATACACCAGTCGTAAAATTATATTAAAAATGAATAACAGGATTCTAATATGAGGCAAGTTTATCAGGATATTGTTACTAATTCCATCAATACCTGGAGCTTTCTTGGGTTGAGTTCAGCAATTAGTTTTTGAGCATCACGCGTCTTATATTTTATGGGTCGATGGGTAGAGCAACTACACTCGGCAAATTAACAACACCAGGGGGGCTACTGCGTATTTCGATTCGAAAGAAATGACTTACGAATTCGAACGAATTGTACTGTGTATTATTATTAAGCATATGTATGTGATTTTGAAATTTTCAAGGAATACTCAAAAAATATGACATACACAAATAAAAAGCAGTATGAAGAAATAGTAAACTATATGTCTCTGCATCCAGATTTTGCGAAAGGGCATCTAAATGTTCCAGATGCTAAAAACTAATCGCATGATATGTGGCAAAAATTGTGCTCAGTTAAATGCATTTGGACCCCCTGAGCGTGATGTTAAAGGACCGTAAGTGGAATGAGTGGTACTTTGAAATTTGGTGCGAAAAGTCACGTAAGCACCGCACCATCATCATCTGGATAATGAAAACGTTGCTGACATTAATTCCGACATTTCCACCCAAGAAATTGGTAAAAGATCTACCCCGCATCGTCCCATAAGAACGGTATTTGATAGAGATGTCGTTTTGTAGAGACAGGTTGAAAACCAAATCTCATACCATGAGAATTCATCAGGAATTCTAAAGGAGATGTGCGAAAATGTTTCAGGACTTCAAAAATATTTGAAGAGGAGTTCAGACACTGAAGAACGCCAGTATAAACTGAAGTTAAAAATGTTTGAACTCAAAAAAGAAAAACTTCAGCTGGCAAAAGAAAAGTTCCTCTTAAGAAAAGAAAAATTTTAATTTAAAAGCGGAACGAGCTCGAAAAATTAAAAAGAAAATTGCAGCAGCTAGATAAGAAAAAAACTATTTAAGATATTGAGATAGGAAAAAGAAGTATTTAAAAGCAAGGTTGTATATATAAGTTTTCATTGAGTTTTTGTTTATTTTTTATTCTTTATTATTTTTATTATTCATTATTTTATGTAACTATCTGTATAGATATGTATATATTTTAATAGGTTTCATTTATGTATTATTATGTGTAAATATTTATGTATTTTAATTTCTTTTTTTTTATATGTATGTAAATATTTATGTGAGTAAAGTATTTTAATTTCTGTAAAACATGTTGATTTTAAAATTTTTTTTACATGGTGCTTTGATTTATTTTTTTTTCACGTGCATATAAGCAAATTGAGTTTCTTAAGTTTTCTGTAAATAAATTAATTTTACTTTTTATAAATTTCTTCTCAAGTTGTTTTTTATTTAATCTCTTATATTTTTGGCTATATTGTTAATGTTATTGTTATCAGCATCAGCGCTGAAGTTTGCAGCTGAAACGGGCACATCTTTTTGAATATTTTCCACATGGAATTGCTCAACATTATATTGCAAACAAATGTTGTGTAATGCACAGCAAACATTTAGAATTTGTTTTGCTTTTTCTGGAGCATAGTGTAACTCTCTTGCGGCTAAGAGGCAACGAAGTCTTGCTTTCAAGAGTCCAAAAGTTCTTTCTATGATAGAACGTGTGATTTGGAATGTTTTTCATTAAAATACGATTCTGCAGAATTTTCAGCAGCATTTCTGTATGGAGTAAGAATCCAAGGCTCTAGGGGATAACCAGAATCACCTAAGTAAATAATATGCAATATTAAAAAATTTTATCATTAATTTCGGAAAAAAATTATGTATGTGATTACCAAGTATTCTAGTTGATCTGTTTCCATTTTCAAACAATTCTTTCAAATACTGCGTCTCGCCTAATAAGGTCCACACATGACAGTCATGGCACCAAAGTGTCCATTTACAGCCCTTATAAACATTTCGTGATCGCATATCTATAAATTCATAGAAGCATTACATACTTGTATATATAGTTACATAGATTTCAGTGAGAGATTTTACCACCATAGCATTAATGATGTGTTTTAATTTTCTATTAAAATACAAATGCTCGCTTTTAACTAGCCTCCTGAGTTGAATATGAGTGCCGTCTACTGTTCCAATGACTCCTGGAATTCCACTTGTGTTATAAAACTATCTTCTGGCCTCTTTCTGTTTTCTTCACTTGCTTTTAGCACTATATGCTTGAGACAAAGCAATTTTTCAATGGCATTGCATACTTCCGATAAGCAACTGGACATTTATGTGAATTAAAGCTGGATATGAATTAAAATTTGTTGTTATTAATTTGAAACAAAATTTTTCATATATAAATTTATTATTTTGTCAGGAAATTTAAAAAAAAATTATGCCTTCAGAATTTCAAATAATAATATAACAAATTAATGATTTATTTGAATACAGCTACTGAAATGTTTTTAAATTATATTTCTATAGTTTGAATGAAATTTTACTTTATTTCATTTGAGTTTTTGAAATTCAAATAATTTTTTGTTAATAAGTCAAATTTATATTATTCAACAAAAACTTTATTGATTATTTCAAATTCATTAAAATAGTTTCAAATAGTTTTAAATTGTGAAAAAATATACAAATAAAACAATTTTCTTTTATTATTTGCTCAATTCACAACCTATTGTAAGTGTAGTAGGTCGTCAAGCTGTACAATAGGTGTAAAACGTTTGTAGGTAATTTCCACAGAAAAGTTTGCTACGACACATACAACATTTTTCCCTATGTTAGATAAATGTCGGAGAATGGCATCAAGAATGCATAAGCTTATAAAAGTGCTAATGTTTATTAATTACATTTACCTTAATTTTTCTTTATTAAATTAATAAAATTAGTGCAATTATATCTGCAAATAAATACACAAATTCGCGAAATGAAGAAAATTGGCAAAAAGCAACTTTGTTAGGACGCTAAAAACCATGCAAAGCCGCTTTTATTGCGAACTTTGAAATAAAACGCGAAAATTGTCAAAATTTTAAACAAGTCATAATATAGATTAAAACTGTAAGGATTGCAAAAAATTCGGCAAGAATCCCGAAAATTACGTAAATTTGCAAAAACTTATTAACAGCGGGATGATATTTGTTTTAATCGGCAAAACTGCCAAGAATCTGAGGACATGTAAAAAGTCGCTTTTATCGTTATCTTTGCAAAAAATCACGAGAAGTTGCAAAATTTTAAACAAGCCATAATATTGATTAAAAATCGCCACAAATGTAAGGAATGCAAAAAATTCAATTAAAATTGCGTAAATTCGCATCAAGCTACTAACAGCGGAATGATAACAAAGTCTAATATTTTTTAAAAAATCGGCAGAACTGTTAAGAAACTGAAGGCATGCAAAAGTCGCTTTTATCGCGAAGTGTGCACAAATTTGCGAGGAGTTGCAAAACCGGAAGCAACCTGGAATAAGAGTGATTGTCTTTTTCAGAATCGCCTGAAATATTTTGATTTTTTATGAAATTGGAATTTTCTTTATTTTTTAATCACCCGAATCCACCATCAACATTTCTGCAATATATTTTTCGCATAATGCCGAAAAACTAAATACCGTAATTCGTAAAAGTTTAATAGAGTGAGATACGATTTATTTAAATAAATGGTTGTTATATATTTTTAAATTGAATAAATATTTTTTTTTGTGAAAGAAATAATTTCTTTTCAAGAAATATCAGACTGATTGAATTAATTTCTTGTCTTTTCTTAAATTAAATTCTGAAAAAAAACTATTTGATTTTTTTGTAGTCATATAATATTGAAATGAATTTTTTTCAAATTTTAGATATTAAAATTCAAAAAATTTTCCTTTGTTTTAAAAACGCGAACAAAATTTTATTTCGAATATTGTAAATTGATTTTTTACTCAAAACATTAATTTGAGCAATGTATAAATTTATAAAAATTTCAATCGTTGTTATATAAATAAATTGTGTTGGATTTTCACATAAATAATAATTGTTTGAATTTTCATTATATCTAATTTAAAAAATAACTATTACTGAAATAAAAATATTTTAATTTTTCAATCTATTAACTTATTACAGCTATGGTACTTACGAATATGTATGTGTGTGTACATTCACATTTCTTGTAGAAGAGTCAAAAGAAACTACAAGCCATACAATTTTCGTACCTCATATTTCTGCATACATAAGTACGTATCGCGAAACATAACACGTGCAAGGGTAATAAAACAATTGCAGTAAATTAATTAAATTTCAAAAGGTTTTCGGAAAATCTGTTTATTGCATGGAAAAACTTCCTTGTGTGAAAAATGTCATGACCTTTTTTAATCAGGTACAAAGTCAAGTACTACGGATACATTTTTGGAAACAATGTGAGAGCTTATTAAGTAGTTATTTGTAGTACAATAGAAGATTCCCTTTTAGTATTTAAGGTTAAATGGTAAATAATGTTTTACAATACATGTGATTAGTGATTCTTCAGGTATTTGCCAAACATTAATTCTGCGACAAAAAGAAAAAGTCGACACAATGTGTTTTTAAGTTAATTACACCCCTCTAATCCTCATATTCAAGAGAGCCCTTAGGAAAACCCGCAATTATTTTGTGTGATTTTTGAGGAAATTATAATGCAATTAATTGCTGCTTATCTGTCGTTTACTTAAAGTCTTATATGGAATAGCCCATGTAGTTGTTTGCACATTTTTTATATAATCCAGAGGTTTTAATTTTTTTCAAAATGTACTGACGAGATGCCATAATCACCACCGAAATACTCGTATGCACCTACATTAGGGGCGCCATACGTTCTGGTTTTCCAGGATTTGTCCTGGACTAAGACAAATTGTCCTGGTTTTTGTTTGCACAGGAAAAGTTACCCAGCAACTACAATAAATTTAAACCAGAGCCACTCTAATTTAATTTTTTCAACTAAGTAAAGACATTTAAATAAATCATTTTATTTTTGTTTATTGTTTTTTTCTACATACGTAGTATTTTTTTTACCAAATTCTGCAATATATGGTTGATATACATACATATGTATGTATCAAAATAAAAACTTTTTTGAGCTAAACAATTAGTTCTTAGAGTATATGCACATATCGGTCATTTGTTTCAAGACCGGCATAAGTAAAAAAAATCGATTTTGCAGAAAACGCGTTTAAAGTTTTCAATTGACTCCCACCTTACACAGAAAAAATTAAATCATATAATTTCAAAATAAACCAGTTCAGTATAATATATTTAACTTATCCATAAAGTAAAATCAGCACCAAGTAGCCATTTATGGTTTTTTCCTGAAAATAACTAACCCTCCTTTGCATTATGACGTTATTGTTCATAAAATAAATTGAATAGAGTGTCTTAAGTTATAATGTGTCGTTATTGTTGAAAAAACCAATAAGTTCGTATTAATACATTTTATTTTCAGTCTTTTGAACTCCAAATATACATATTATGTACTTATGCATATCATAAAAAACATAAAATAAATATAATTCATAGAAACAGTCTTTTGAACTTAAAATATCACGGAACTCTGCAACATCTTTTCATCTTAAGATAGAATTCACAAACGAAAAATTTTAATTTTCTTCTTTGAGTAATTAAAAAATAATAACTAAACCAAAATATATTGGTAACGAAACTCTGACTATGAAATGTTTACAAATTATCATAAAATGCTTTATAAAAATTTGGAATGTTTTTTAATTAACTCATTAATATCGGCTTTCTTTTTTGGTATACCTGGTTTGATATGAAATGCTTTGTTTAAAGAAATCGCTTTTGCTTGCACCTTTTTTTAATAACAATTGTTTCCTTGAACTTTTCGTCAGCGTAAGCGACAGTTTCAAATCTGCCATATTTAACGGACCGATGTCATTTGTAAATATATTTAAATCTAAAAAATCTTCAAAACATAGCTCGTTAACATTATTTTATATACGAATTCTTTAATTCCATCTTTTAATTCAGGATCATGTTTTCTTTTGTTTCCCGTGTTTACCTCTTTGGTCGGGTTCTAATATTTGGTTAGCGAGTTTTTGATGCTTATCCAATACGGTTATAATTGAACAATCATCTAGTTTTTTGTTGTATTTGTTTCCCTTATGAGGCCACCTGTAAGTAGGTGGCCTGAGATATGGATATCCTGAGATATGGAGATGCAAAAAGTGCATATTTTGAGACATACTCACTGACACACTCATAGAATTGATGAAGCACTTCCGCTGTAGCTAGAGAGCTGAAATTTGTTACACGAGTAGATCTAGGTGAGCAACGAACTAGAAAAATCTGAAAACACGGAAATTTTAGCCAGGGGGCGAGTCTACGCCCATAAAATTTAAAATTTGTGCTAGTGATCTCTAGGTTAGCCATAACCAAAAAAATCTGAAAACTCGAACATTTTAGCCAGGAGGGCGGGGCTACGCCCATAAAGGTCAGAATTAAATAAGCAAATCTAAAGTGCTTAACTGAAGCGATTTCATTGAAATTTATGCAACGAAACTTGACATGGACGATAAGCCCTGGCCGCGAAAAAACTTGAGTTTAAACAAGTAAGAGTGCTATATTCGGCTGTGCCGAATCTTATATACCCTTTACCAAAGTGCGTTTATGTAGTATAGAGATACATACATAAGCACAGAGATATGTAGGTACATATTAATTTTGTGAAAAAATTCATACTTTTTTTCTAGTGCAATTTTTAGGTTTTTGGCATTATGTTTATTTTGGTGCTTTTTAAATTTTGCCGATTTATTTTATTTTGCTGATTTTTTTTATTTTAGGCGATTTTTTTTTCATATAGGCAATTTTCTTTTTTGGTTTTGGCGATTTTTTTCGGTTTTTTCTAAATTTGGCGATTTTTTTCGTTCTGGCGATTTTTTTTATTTTGACAAATTTTTTTCATTTGTGTGATTTTTTTATTTTTTTTGGCACTTTTTTTAGTTTTAACACTTTTTTTCTCGTTTTGGCGATTTTTTTCGGTCTTTGGTGTTTTTTTTTAATTTTGGCGATTTTTTTTTTTCGTTTTGGCGATTTGTTTGATTTTGCCGATTTTTTTTCATTGAAGCGATTTTTTTTAATTTTTAGCGATTTATTTTCATACAGGCAATTTTTTTTTGTGATTTTTTTTCGGTTTTTGGCGTTTTTTTTTTTAATTTTGGCGATTTATTTTTGTTTTGGCGATTTTTTTGATTTTGGCGATTTTTTTCATTTAGGCGATTTTTTTTAATTTTTGGCGACTTTTTTTGTTTGGCGATTTTTTTGATTTTGCTGATTTTTTTGTCATATAAGCGATTTTTTTTATTTTTGGCGATTTTTTTTTTCATATAAACAATTTTTTTTGTTTTGGCGATTTTTTTCGGTTTTTGGCGTTTTTTTTAATTTTGGCGATTTATTTTCGTTTTGGAAATCTTTTTTAATTTTTGGCGATTTTTGTTCATATAATCATTTTATTTTGTTTTTGCGGTTTTTGGCGTTTTTTGTCATTGTAGGATTTTTTTGGAGTTTTAACACTTTTTTCTCGTTTTGGTGATTTTTTTCGGTTTTTGGCGTTTTTTTTTAATCTTAGCAATTTTTTTCATTTTGGCGATTTTATAATTTTCGGATTTTTTAGTTTTACCGTTTTTGAAAATTTCAAGAGATTACCTCTTACAGTTACCAAGATATAGCAATTTGTCAAAATTACATATTCAAAATTTCATTAACTGATGGACCACCCCTTAATTTAAATTTTTCTAATTTGAGTGTTAATTGTTGTAGCCTATATAAAAATACACTAACTTTACAAATTTCAAGTGTCAATATACATATGTACATACATACATACAATTGTATGTATATTACATGGGATTTTAAAAGTTTTCGTCACTCATTTTGGAACACCCTTTAATTTTTAGCTTTTATATATTTGTTGTTGTAGCAACCAAAGTTCTACATACACTGTCCAAATTTCAGACCCGTACCTTTTACCGTTCATGAGAAAATAGCCTTCTTCCTAAAACATGAAATATGTTTAATTATTAGGAAAAAAGTTAAAGTTTTCCAACCCTGGAAACGTTTTTTTATTTTGTTAAATTTGAAAAAAAAATTTTAAATTATAAATACCAATTTTATTCATACCGAAGTAAGTAAAATACGTTCATTTAATAAAAAAGTAATAAAAACTTGTTTTCGGTAGTTATTTTCTATGGGAAAATAGAGTTTGAGCCTTCCAGCTCTGAAACCGTCTGCCCGATTTTGCTGATTTTCAATAGCAAAATTTTTTGGCAAATTTCTGACACACCAGTGTAAGAACGAAGTCTCTAGCTGTTCTGGGCGCTTGGGAAAACCGATTTCACGTACAGACAGACAGACAGACGGACATCGCTTATGCGTCTTCCCTATGCATAAGGATCCAGAATATATATACTTTATGTGTCGCTTATTAATATTGTATAAATTACAAACGGAATGACAAACCTATATATACCCTTTTACCATTTTTTGGTAAAGGGTATAAAAAGTGGGCTACGCCCATACAATTTTTAAATTAAAAGTTGCGCTAAGGAGATGAAATTGGATATTGAAATAGGTCTAGGTGAAAAAAAAACTAAGAAGCCCTGAAAACCCGGAAATTTTAGTGCAAGGGGCTGGGCTACGCCCATAAAAACTAAAAATTAAAATTTGTGCTAATGAGCTGAAATTTGATACACAAGTAGGTGTAGGAGAGTAACCAACTATACAAATCTGAAAACCCTACAAATTTTACCAGAATGGGCGGGGCCACGCTAATACTGTTCGGAATTAGAAACTTTAAATACAGCTTGTAACTCTAACTATTTTAGTGAAACATTGTACACGTTGTACTTATGCAAGACTGTAAACTCTCGCCTTAAAAAGTGGGCGTAATGACTCCCATAAAATGTAAGCCTTATGTTTAATCTTCTTCGGTCTATTATATTTTAGAAGAAAATTTGCGTAAATAATAACGCTGTTCACAACAAAATCGATACTTTAAAATAGTGGGCGGGGTAATGCTCATAAAATTTAAACGTTTAACTCAAGCTAGAGAAGTTTTATAAACAGGTAAGTGTAGATGAGTAAGCGAATGGAAAAATCTTAAAACCAAGAAGTTTTATCCGTTATGGGGGCCACGCCCTTAAAACTTATTATTATTATTTTTGTCCTTGTAATACAAAAGATAATAGCGGATATTTATTTACTTATTTGCATGGGGAAAAATTATGTCAAGTAAGCAGGTTGCCTAGATATAATATGAAACCCTGACGATTTCATATTTATAAAATGTATGGCAGATTGTTTTTTTTATACCCTTTACCAAAAAATGGTAAAAGGGTATATATAGGTTTGTCATTCCGTTTATAATATCTACAATATTAATAAGAGACACATATAGTATATATATTCTGGATCCTTATGCATAGGGAAGACGAACAAGCGATGTCCGTCTGTCCGTCTGTCTGTACGTGAAATCGGTTTTCCCAAGCGCCCAGAAGAGCTAGCGACTTCGTTCTTGGACTGGTGTGTCAGAAATTTTCCGAAAAATTTTGCTATTGAAAATCAGCAAAATCGAGCGGACGGTTTCAGAGCTGGAAAACTCATACTCAATATTCCCATAGAAAATAACTACCGAAAACAAGTTTTCATTACTTTTTTATTAAATTAACTTATTTTATACTTCGGTATGAATAAAATTGGTAATTATAATTAAAAAAAAAAAATTAAAAATTTAACAAATTAAAAAAACGTTTCCAGGGTTGGAAAACTTTAACTTTTTTTCTAATAATTAAACATATTTCATGTTTTAGGAAGAAGGTTATTTTCTCAGAAACTGTAAAAGCTACGGGTCTGAAATTTGGACAGTGTATGTAGAACTTTGGTCGCTACAACAACAAATATATAAAAGCTAAAAATTAAAGGGTGTTCCAAAATGAGTGACGAAAACTTTTAAAATCCCATGTAATATACATACAATTGTATTATGTATGTACATATGCATATTGACACATGAAATTTGTAACATTAATGTATTTTTATATATGCTACAACAATTAACACTAAAATTAAAAAAATTTAAATTAAAGGGTGGTTCATCAGTTAATGCAATTTTGAAGAGTTAAACTGTTGAAATTTTCAAAAACGGTAAATCTAAAAAATCCAAAAATTATAAAATCGCCAAAAATTTAAAAAAACATCGCCAAAACGAAAAAAATCGCCAAAATAAAAAAAAACGCCAAAATTAAAATAAACGCTAAAAACCGAAAAATCGCCAAAACGAGAAAAACGTGTCAAAACTAAAAATAAATTTCCACAATGACAAAAAAACGCCAAAAACCGCTAAAATCGCCAAAAACAAAAAAAAATAGTTATATGAACAAAAATCGCCAAAATAAAACAATTTCGCCAAAACGAAAATAAATCGCCAAAATTAAAAAAAACGCCAAACACTAAAAAATCGCCAAAACAAAAAAAATCGCCTAAATGAAAAAAATCGTCTAAATCAAAAAAATCGCCAAACCAAAAAAAAATCGCCAAAATTAAAAAAACGCCAAAAACCGAAAAAAATTAAAAAAAATCGCCTAAATGAAAAAAGTCGACAAAATCAAAACAAAACGCCAAAACGAAAATAAGTCGCCAAAATTAAAAAAAATCGTCAAAAACCGAAAAAAATCACAAAAACGAGAATAAATTGCCTATATGAAAAAAACGCCAGAAATGAAAAAAAATCGCCTAAATGAAAATAAATCGCCAAAATTAAAAAAAAACGTCAAAAACCGAAAAAAATCGCCAAAAGGAGAAAAAATTGTCAAAACTAAAAAAATTGCCAAAAAGAAATCAAAACGCCAAAAAAATCAAACAACTAAAAATTCCCACAATACAAAAATCCGCAAAAATCGCCGAAACAAAAAAAAAATGCTTATATGAACAAAAATCGCCAAAAATGAAAAAAAATCGCCTAAATGGAAAAAATCGCCAAAATCAAAAAAATCGCCAGAATGAAAATTAATCGCCAAAATTAAAAAAAACGTCAAAAACCGAAAAAAATCACAAAAACAAAAAAAAATTGCCTAAATGAAAAAAAAATCGGCAAAATCAAAAAAATCGCCAAAACGAAAATAAATCGCCAAAATTAAAAAAAAAACGTCAAAAACCGAAAAAAATCGCCAAAACGAGAATAAATTGCCTATATGAATAAAAACGCCAAAAATGAAAAAAATCGCCTAAATGAAAATAAATCGCCAAAATTAAAAAAAAACCGAAAAAAATCGCCAAAAGGAGAAAAAAGTGTCAAAACTAAAAAAATTGCCAAAATGAAATAAAAACGCCAAAAAAATCAAACAACTAAAAATTCCCACAATGACAAAAATCCGCAAAAATCGCCGAAACAAAAAAAATGCTTATATTAACAAAAATCGCCAAAAATGAAAAAAAATCGCCTAAATGGAAAAAATCGCCAAAATCAAAAAAAAATCGCCAAAACGAAAATTAATCGCCAAAATTAAAAAAAACGCCAAAAACCGAAAAAAATTGCCAAAACAAAAAAAAATTGTCTATATGAAAAAAAATCGCCAAAATTAAAAAAAAAAACGCCAAACACTGAAAAAAATCGCCAAAACAAAAAAAAAATTGCCTATATGAAAAAAAATCGCCAATATTAAAAAATCGCCAAAAACCGAAAAAAATTGCCAAAACGAGAAAAAAGTGTCAAAACTAAAAAAATTTCCAAAAAGAAATAAAAACGCCAAAAACCGAAAAAATCGCCAAAACAAAACAAAATTTGCCTATATGAAAAAAAAATCGCCAAAAAATAAAAAAATCGCCTAAATGAAAAAAATTTTCAAAATCAAACAAATTGCCAAAAGGAACAAAGTCGCCAAAACCGAAAAAATTGCCAAAACGAGAAAAAAGTGTCAAAACTAAAAAAAATTCCCACAAAAAAATAAAATATATAAAAAATAAAAAAATCGCCTAAATGAAAAAAAATCGTCAAAATCAAAAAAAATCACCAGAACGAAAAAATGCCAAAATTAAAAAAACCGACAAAACCCGAAAAAATCGCCAAAAACAAAAAAATTGTCTATATGAAAAAAAATCGCAAAAAAGCACCAAATTAAACATAATGCCTAAAACCTAAAAATTGCACAAAAAGTATGAATTTTTTCAAAAAAATTAATATGTATCTACATATCTCTGTGCTTATGTTTGTGTCTCTATACTACATAAACGCAGTTTGGTAAAGGGTATATAAGATTCGGCACAGCCGAATATAGCACTCTTACTTGTTTTTTTCTATGCATGTTTTTTTATTTATTGTATCTTCATATATGAACTAACAATGGGCACATTCATAAGAAGTTGAGCTCAACAGTTGTGAAACTGCTGGCTAGCTTTATTTGAACAGCTTTTCAGGCTGAGCACAACGTGTTGACTATAGGTAGCGAAAAAATTTTATGATGGAAAATTACTCAACTGTTGAGTGGAGCGGAGATACTCAACTATGCGTTTCTAAGACAAGCACTCAACGGTTGCGCACCTGTTACGTCTTATGAATGCGACCAATAAGTATTCAAATCTTAAATCTAACATATAATTAATAGGCCCGACCAATGCCAGACAAACTAAGTCATAGTTGTAAATAATACATCAGTAGTATTAGAGCCCTTGTATCTCTCTTTTTTAAGCGAATGTGTCCAGTAAAGTTTAAAATATTACGAGCAAGCGGATTAGAATGTGACTCGATTTTTGTTAGATATTTGCCTGCGTATTTTGCAATTTCTCCAGTCACTAGTGGCATATTTAAATCACGATGTATATTTGAATTCTTAATGTACCATGGAGCAGATGTTATTAACCTTAAAATTTTGTTTTGTTTTAGTTGAATTCTCTCTACATTGGAAGCAGAAGCAGTGCCCCATAACTGAATACCGTAACACCATATTGGCTTTAAAAGCGACTTGTATATTCAAAGTTTGCAGTCTAGGCTGAGTGTTGAATTTCTGCCAATCAGCCAATGTACCTGAGTTAATTTGAGTTTCATTTGAGTTAACTTATAGTCAATGTGATGTTTCCATGTAAGCCGTCGATCGAGGTGTATACCAAGATATTTTACATGTGAATGTTGAGGAACAACTTGATTATTAATCCGAATGGGGGAACAAGTATCTCTTCGTAAGGTAAATGTTACTTGAACACACTTTTGTTCATTTACCTTAATTCTCCATAAGTTTAACCATAGTTCCATCTGGCTAATGTGTTCCTGGAGTTTTCGGGATGCCTCATCAGGGTTTTCGTGCATACTAAAGCAGGCGGTATCGTCGGCAAATGTAGAAGTGTGGATACTACTGCTCACAGGCATATCACAAGTATAAATCAAATATAAAAATGGCCCAGTATACTCCCCTGTGGCACACCGGATGAGATAGTTTCAGGCATACTCATAAAGTGTCCTTCCACAACTGTAAATTTTCGTGCAAGAATGTAACTTTCCAAAAGATTTAGAATGTTTATTGGTAAGTATGTCTTCAATTTCAACATCAGGCCTTCATGCCACACTTTATCAAATGCCTGAGAAACATCAATAAACAGGGCAGAACAATACTTCTTTACCTCAAATGTTTTTCTGATAAATTGAACCAATCTATGCGTTTGCTCAATGGTGCTATGCTGGCTTCTAAAACCAAATTGATGGTCCGGGATGCACCCATTATCAGTGAAAATTGAAGACAATTTTGTCATGAGTAGCTTTTCAAAAAGCTTTGACATTGTTGACAGTAAACTTATTGGCCTATATGACTCAGCCTTGGTAAGATCTTTACCTGGCTTTGGAATCATTTTAACCTTGGCAAGCTTCCAGCAGTCTGGATAATACTCCAGTCGTAAAATGGCATTAAAAATGAATAATGAATGGCAGATTGTAGTGATATGTTTTGTGCAAGAAAGAACTTGGTCAAAATATATATCTCACTACTTTTAATGGCCGAAATTTTGGATAGGAAGTTTGACTTTTTTCACATTTATGTTTTTGTGAGGATACTTATTTCACCATGATTTTATTCATTTATAGCTATAATTTTTATCAGCAATAGCGTTATATTTTTTGTTAGTGAGAGCTATTTATTGCTACTGTAAATAATGCTATGTTCAACACAGACACATATTGTTTAATAGTCATTCTTTTATAGTTTAATAGTTTTTATATGTTTAATAATCATTCTTTTATATGTAATAACGTCATAACACGAAATACTTAAGTTGACGATAGTATGTTTATCAACAAGAACGTCATATTTTGTAATATACCAAGTTTGAATTAAATCAAACTTTTCAACAACATAGTCGTAATAGTGTTTTCACACTGAAAGTTAAAACCTGCTTTTAACGTTAAAACTATAAACAGCTGATTTTGCATTCACGCTGCAAGTTTGTTAACAAACACACAACGTTTATACGCACAGCTTATTTGCAAATAAAACTGTAAATTGTTGCCATATTATTGTTTTTATTGCGACTTACTAATTTAGAAAACTATTCACGTTTAACGCACTATTTGCAAATAAAATGCTTGAGGTTGCCACACTTACAAATTTTTGGTAATAAAAAACTATAAATTGAGAAAATAATGCACAAAAAACATTGATAGAAGAAAAATTACCATAAACACAAATTTTTTATTTTTTATTTTACACATTTATACAATTTTTTTGCAAACATAAGTAACATTTCCATGGAAGTGCTACCAAGTTTTTATACATTTAAAATGCCGTATAAACAGTTAGTTAATTTATTTGCAAATAGTGCGCGCATAAACGTAGTAACAGACTATTTAATAACTTTGCTCGAAAATAAAATAAATCTCCTGCAAAAATGCGTGTGCTTGTTGTTGTATTTCTTTTCTGTTCTTTATAACAATTATTTAACAAACTGTATAACAACGGTTTCTGGAAATGGAAATTATTTTATATTTTGTAAATAAATATTGTAAAATTAAATTCAACTAATTATACAAAGTGAAGAAGTGCTTCGAAATCAATTTATTGTATATAAAAAATGCACAAATACATTACAAAACAAATCTTTTTTATCGGCAAATTGATGTTAGGAATATCGTCTATTCTCACTTCCTAGAGGTATTTTTGTGGTTTTTCTTCCAAAACACTGCTTTTTTCCATAATTTTTTGATTATTGTTGCTGCTGCATCCATTTTTATTCGAAATAATATATAATATAAATATATTTCGAAATATATCGAAAATTCGAGTTCCGCCTTTCTTATATTAATGCCCGTTTATTTCTACAATAAGGTAATCTACCTAAGGTTTTTACCTACAAGTTTTCCTTATAAAATTTTACTTACACAATAGATATCTACACTAATAGATATCTATGGGTAGAAATAACGGGCATAACCTATCGATATGTATATGTATAAGGTTCGTATGTGGTTTGTATGAGTGGCCTGGATGACGGTCTCATACTTCTGGCAGCCCTAACCTACATACATACATACATAGATATGCTTCAATCATAACAATGAATAGGTAATAATAATTCAAAGAAAAGCTGCGATATTTCGCATTTACATTTATGGTAGAAAATTTGCATCAAATACCATTTACACCAAAATTCATACTCGGTTAAGAATGTGTGTACGATGAACTTCTATTTTAAACATACATATGTATGTAGTCAAGCCTGGATCACACGATTGGCTATTTGTACCAAATTTCGTCGGCTCACTGCAATAAAGTTATAAGTAATAAGCCAAAATGGCATTATTTTTTAATTAATTCTTGGAAAAGTCTATATGGTTTTATTACTAATGTAGTGTGGTTCAGTTACATATGTAGTTTTATTTCAATTAGTTGAGATATTAGGAAAATTTACCTTATTACTTAGGACTTTATGTATTTCAGTGAGCCGACGAAAATTGGTACATTGTGCCAATCGTGTGATCCAGGCCTGAGTTTGGGCGACCTTCTGAGGCAATTGTGCATCTGTTACTTTTATTTTCATAAAATGGAAGTGCTGCACTTGGCTGGCATGTGGTTTCAGTTATATGGTGGCACATGCCACACACCACGCCAAACAATGACCCAATTGACAGACGAGTTCAGAGAACAGTTTATTTCATGTTTTAGGCTGGTAAATTGGCCGCCTATATTGTGCGATTAAACGTCCTTAGACTATTTTTTGTAGAGCTATGTTAAGGGTCATATCTATAGGAACAAGCCCGCAATGGTTTACGCACTGGAAGTAATTTCAGTAATCAGGAATTTATTTGTGAGATACCGGTCGATATATTGGCGAGAATGTAACAAAATGGGACCCCGTATCGGTCAACAACTACATGATTATTAACCTTGAATTATATATGTAGATCGTGCTACAGTTCGATTGAATATTCATAGAAAGCTGACATGTTTTTTATCAATAATAAAATTTGAAATAGATATTTAATTGAATTTTAAAATCAAAAAATTTTTATATATTTTATATTTTTATAAACTTCACCAAAAAAGGTAAAGGGTATATATAAGTTTGTCCAAATTTAAGGGATTTTTCGTTAATTTCCCATAAAATAAAATAAAATATTTTTTATTTCTTATTTTTTCTTTATTTACCCAACTTTCACTTCGTTACAAAAACAGACTGACTTAAAAACTAAAACTTAAAAATAATAGGTGTGTTTTTTTACTTTTGCAGTAAAATGCAGTAAATGAGTAGTTACTGCAAAAATTTTAAAATTTACTCTCAAAAAGAGTTGTTGCCGCAACGGAAAAATAGTAAAAATTAGTAAGATTAAAGAAACAGCTGAGTGCTACTCCACATAGTGTTGAAAAATATATCAACTTTTGACTACTCAACTCTTTTTCTTATTGGTATTCGTGGCAATATTTCTTATAACACGAACAATCTAAGAAAAATTTTGTAATTTATTTCATGTAATATTTGTAATTAATTTCTTGTTGATTCCTTGTTTTGTTGTTGGTTAAATTAATAAAACGTACATTACAAATTAATGTTTTTGATTACCTTAAAAGCAAGTGCAATACTAAGTAACCAGATACTTTACAGTTTTACAACTCTGAGTAATTAGAATAATTTGCAAAACAAAAAAAGATATTAATATTTAAATAAATTGTATATTTAAATCTGCTGATCCGAAGAACATGAAATAAGAGTCTCAAATTTTATGGCCATGTTAACGCCCACTTTTTTCAATGAAAATTTATAACATTGCATTATTGCATCAATCGTGCCAAATTTCAATAAAATCGCTTGGGGTAAACTCCTGAGATTTGTTTTTAAAATTCTGAGCCTGGGTAAAATTTTTGGGTGTCAGATTTTTCTAGTAATTAACTACTAAATTATCAAATTGCAGCTCACTAGCGCAAGTTTTAATTTTCTATTCTTATGGGTGTGTTCCCGCCTATTTTTTGCAACCCAAGATTTTTTGGCTAGTGATTAATTTTCCTGTTTAGTTTCTTTGGAAACGGATAATAGTAAATACATAAATAGTACATTTAAATGTGCTGACCCGAAGGACATGAAGTATGAGGTTTAAATTGTATGGGCGTTTCAACACCCTTTTTTCAACAAAATTTATAGCCTTGTATTATTGCAACATGTGTGCCAAATTTCAATAAAATCGCATGAGTTATACGCCTGAAATAAGTTTTCTTAATTCTTGGTTAAAATTTTCGGGTTTTCAGATTTTTCTATGTGATTACTCATTTATGTAGTTCTACTTGTGTACAAAATTTCAGCTCAAAAGCGCAAAGCTTAATTTTTATGGGCGTAGCAGCTCCCCCCCCCACCCACAGGATAAAATTTTTGGGTTTTCAGACTTTTCTGTTTAATTGCTCACCTAGGTCTACTGGTGTACCAAATTTCAGTTCTCTAGCAATAGCGGAAGCACTTCATCTATTTGATGAGTGATCAATGAGTCAGTCAGTTAGTATGTCTTAAGATATGCACTTTTTGCACCTTCATATCTCAGGAACCTTTTATTTTAAAACTTTCAAACTTGGTATATGAGGTCACATGAATTAATTCTAATTATGAATTAAATTTAGAATTTTACGACGGTAAAATTGAAAACACCAATTAAAATTGAAAACACTTCAACAACTTACAATCTAGGCGCACGGCAGTGCGCCAGCCCAAGTTCCGGCCAATGAACGCAGTGTGTATATTTACAGGAAGCCATTCGAGCTGTTTTACCCCCTCTTAAGTTTGTTCCCCACAATCGTAAAATTATGATATTTAAACCATAATTAGAATTAAATTCATATAACCTCATATGCGAAGTTTGAAAATTTTACAATGAAAGGTTCCGGAGATATAGATGTACAAAAAGTGCATATTTTAGGACATACTCACTGACACACTCATCAAATTGATGAAGCACTTCCGCTATAGCTAGAAAGCTGAAATTTGTTACACGAGTAGATCTAGGTAAGCAATGAATTAAAATAATCTGAACACCCGAAAATGTTAACCAGGGGGGGGGGGGCGGAGCTACGCCAATAATGTAGAATTCATACATATGTATGTAAATATTTACGGAAAAAGTAATCAAAACACAAGATCTTTGTATTAATAGAAAATATATTTTTATTTAAACAAATATTCAAAATTGTTACAAGAAACTCTTCAGCAGCCATTGGAAAACGAGTTAAATTTTTTTATACGTTAATTTAAAATTTTTATTTAATTTTAATTATATTTATTTGACCTTTTTAGTTTATTCTGTTATGTTTGTTAAGCTCGAGGTAGTTTTATTTAATTGTAACTAATTTTTTCGATATTTCCTGACGATGTTAACAAACTCTTAACGAAATATCGAACAAATTAATTACAATTAAATAAATCGACCTCGAGCTTAACAAACATAAGAGAATTTTTATTAAATATTAAAAATTATAAAAACATTTTACAGTATAAACTTGTTTTTAGTAAAAAGAGTAATATCGAAGAAATTTTAATGAAAGTTATCTTAAGAATTAAATCACAATCATACAAATTTAAAGTAAAAGTTAATTATAATTAATTATCGAATAATGCGACTCGTCTTAAAAAGAAACTGACTTAGTTTTTCAATTATAGTACGTTCCTGCAGAATTCGTAGATAAGCAATTTGCTTCCCCTACGTTGGTTACAGGTGTGACCTAAACAGAATTAAAAAATGCCTCAGCTGATGATTCCAAGGCTTTCTTTATTGATTCTAACGACGAAGAACCATTCTCACTACTTAGAGAAGAATTTCTCGAAAGGAGATCCAAAAGTTCAATTATATCCGAAGTAGAAGGAGTTTTTTGACTACCACTCGCAGCATTTTCAGAGTGACTATCCATATAATTCCTAAGGTCAAGAGTAGTCGATTCGTTTAAATCGCTACACACATTATTACGTGGTATTTCTTCGGAAGGAACAGCTTCTAAGCGGCGGCAAATATTGGAAGCCTCAGATAAATCTGTGCTGCTGAAATGAGTTTCATCAGGTCGCATTGCGGAATCGTCCGAAGAAGGTAATATAGACTGAACTATGCCAACCTGAGCATATTGGTCCATTGACGGTTGCTCGACATTGGTAGACTGGTTCTTTTTATTGGCTCTTCTAATTTTCATGCGACGGTTCTGGAACCATAGCTTTATTTGTTTTTCTGGTAGCGATAAGCGAAGTGACATTTTAGCACGTTGCAATCGACAGATGTACATCTCCTGTTTGAACTCTTTTTCCAACTCCTCGAGCTGGAAGTTGGTAAAAACAGTACGGGATCGTTTTTTCTTGCTGAGAGCTGGATCGGGCTGTGGAGCTCTTTCATCAGGGGAACTACACTGGAGTTCAGCTTCATTCTGAATAGGAACAGATTCCTGCACTGTTGTGGGCTATGTTTGCTGATTAAGCGGATAGATCATCTAGAAAAATAAACATGTTTAAAAGTAAAGTGGAAAAAATTTAATTTTATTTTATATGCTACAACAATTTGTATCGTTTATCTTTGAGAAATTGACTCTACATATTTTAATTATCAACACCCGGTGTATTGAGTACTAATGAATTTTCTATTTTAAATGACAAATACACACAAATGTTCTCTTTAAACACAACTTTTTGAAAATATGAAATAAAAATGTGTATTTAATCTTTCATACGAAAATTAAGAAACAACAATTATTGTATTATAATAGACGATACAACTAGCTTATGAATTAAATATATAATACTTACATCGTTGCAATTGATCACAGGTATCGAATGTACTCTCACTATAGAGGAGTCAACAATTTCATAGCACTGCACTACAGAAGACATTTTTTAAAACAAAGATTTTTCTCGTGAAATTTTGCGTGGTTGTTAAGTTAAATTTCAAAAAGACACTGACCATCCTGCATTGCAGTATAAGTTTATATACGTGGGATTTTAAATCGTTTTATTTAATTAAAGTAAGCGATCGCATTCAATTTTACGAATCCTTTCGTAACTGCCATAAAGAGCTCTTAGAGCAATGAGAGCAGTTAGTTATTTGTTTACTATCAGGTAGATGTTACACTAACACAATATTATTTTAATCACTCCCATACTATGTTTAAGTGTCTTATGAAAGAGAAAAAAATTTTCTGCATGTATTCGCTTAACAAAATGTTTCAATTAAAGAAATAACATGGTGTTTATTAATTTTGAAGGTTGCTACGATAGGCTGATTAGTATAAGTAGCCAACAACAAAGGTAAAGAAACCATTGGAATCTCTCTTTAAATTTATTGGACGTTTAACTGTGCGTAATGATGGCGTGGCTTACACATTGTCAAGCGAGAGACCTACCTGCTTCTGCTTATTTTTTTAGAGGTATGGCTCAAACGCAAATAGAGATACATAAGTACGTACCTATCTACTATTTAAACAATTACCGAATTGAGGATCAAATTCCTATACAGTAAAGTCATATTCTCTCGTACATACTTTATTTTTCTGGTTTGTTAAAAGGGGTTTGAAGTTAATTTTTAATTATTTTTGTTCGAACTTCATTTGTTTTTGTATTTATGATTTGAACGGGCTACAGTTCGTATAGCCTTTTTTAAGCCAAATAAAATAAAATAGTTTTATGGTCTAAATTAAAAACACACGATTATTTCTTACCTTCTCAAATGGCATCTAATTACCAATTAAAGACCTGCACAAGACCTCTTATAAGAACTTCTAGGACATGAGGGAAATTTCAGATGCTTTACTAAAGCGAAATCTTCTAAAACAAACGCTCAACAAAACGGTTGGCAATACATTTGTTTAACTTATTGCAGGTATAGGAGTAAAGAAGAAAATAGTTTGTGATTAAAAAAAGTGTGGTTCTTGTGCTTTTTTCTACGGATTGGCGCGTATATAAACATCATACATGTATATTAGACTGGTCGAATTTAGTTTTTTTTGGAAATTTGATTAATTGCGCTGCTTAAAATATGATGTTTGGTGTAAGAAATCATGTCCTAATTTTTCAGTTCAATCCGGAGGTGCCTAGTCGTGACTAGTAGTACCGATATTATAAAAAAAAACATCTATTTAATCAGATTTTTACATATATACTAGCTGAAAGGCCGGTTCCATAGACCAACAATCAAAAATCTGGCTTCGTTACAATCTACCGCAAAGAAAGTACTTTAAGTATGCCAAATTTCAGCTTCCTATGTCATGATATGTTTTTTAATACATGTATTTATATATTGTATCTTCAAATATGAACTAACAATAACAAATCTTAAATCTAAAAAATTATTAATAGGCCCGACCAGTGTCGGACATAAACTTAGTGATACTTATAAATAATACATAACTATTGATAATAAAAAAATAAAAAAAAATTTCAAGCAGTCTTATCTGGAGTGTTGAGTATAAGAGCCCTTGTGTCCCCCTTTTTTAGGCGGATGTGTCCAGTAAAGTCCAAAATGTTACGAGCAAGCGTGTAAGGATGTGACTCGAGTTTTGTTAAGTATTTGCCTGCGTATTTTGCAATTTCTTCAATGACTAGTGCAATATTTAAATCACAATGTATATTTGAATTTTTTATGTAACAGGAGCAGAAAAATTTTGTTTTGCCTTCGTTGGATTCTCTCGACATTAAAAGCTGAAGCTGTGCCTCATATCTCAATTCCGTAGCAGCATACTGCCTTCAAAAGCGATTTGTATAGTAAAAGTTTGCAATCTAGACTGAGTGTTGAATTTCTACCAATCAGCCAATGTACTTGAGCTAACTTTAGTTTCATTTGTGTTAGGTTTGAGTCAATGGGTAGTATGAATAAAAAAAGTATTTGATTTTTACCTAAAAATTTGTTTTAAAACCCCAAATATGTATGTGTTTTTTGCTTTTTTTGAACAAATTTTTAAGTAAAAAGTAAATACTTTCTTATACCCTTTACCAAAAAATTGTAAAAGGGTATATATAGGTTTGTAATTTCTACAATATTAATAAGCGACACATAAAGTATATATATTCTGGATCCTTATGCATAGGGAAGACGAACAAGCTATGTCCGTCTGTCTGTACGTGAAATCGGTTTTCCCAAGCTCCCAGAACAGCTAGAGACTTCGTTCTTGGATTGGTGCGTCAGAAATTTTCCGAAAAATTTTGCTATTGAAAATCAGCAAAATCGAGCAGACGGATTCTGAGCTGGAAAACTCATACTCAATATTCCCATAGAAAATAACTACCGAAAACTAGTTTTCATTACTTTTTTATTAAATTAACTTGAAACACTTGAAATTTGTAAAATTAGTGTATTTTTGTATAGACTACAACAATTAACACTAAAATTAAAAAAATTTATACTAAAGGGTGGTCCATCAGTTAATGCAATTTTGACTATGTAATTTTGAAAAATTGCTATATCTTGGAAACCGTAAGAGTTAAAGTCTTGAAATTTTCAAAAACGGTCAAACTAAAAAATTCGTAAATTATAAAATCGCCAAAAATTTAAAAAAATCGCCAAAACGAAAAAATCGCTAAAATTAAAAAAAAACGCCAAAAACCGAAAAAAATCGCAAATAAATTCCAAAGCCTTAAAATTTTAACAGGATAAATGCTTGAGAACCGTTTGTTATACATATTGCGAAAATTGCAAAAATATGCAAATTATTTTCGGATACAGATAGAAGCCGTTGAATACTTTTTTTCATAATTTTGCATATTCGTACCTAATATTACTTTATTTTTGTAAATTTCTTTTCATTTGTTTTGCATCGTCTTGTATATGTTTCAACTAACAGGCAAGAATCCCAAAAATTACGTAAATTTGCAAAAAAAAAAACTTATTAACAGCGGGATGATATTTGTTTTAATCGGCAAAACTGCCAAGAATCTGAGGAAATGTAAAAAGTCGCTTTTATCGTTATCTTTGCAAAAAATCACGAGAAGTTGCAAAATTTTAAACAAGCCATAATATTGATTAAAAATCGCCAAAAATGTAAGGAATGCAAAAAATTCAATAAAAATTGCGAAAATTTCAATTTTCTTTGTTTTTTAATCAGCCGAATCCACCATCAACATTTCTGCAATATATTTTTCGCATAATGCCGAAAAACTAAATACCGTAATTCGTAAAAGTTTAATAGAGTGAGATACGATTTATTTAAATAAATGGTTGTTATATATTTTTAAATTGAATAAATATTTTTTTTTGTGTCTTGGAAATAATTTCTATTGAAGAATTGATTGAATTATTTTCTTGTCTTTTTTTAAATTAAATTCTGAAAAAAACTATTTGATTTTTTTTGTAGTCATATAAGATTGAAATGAATTTTATTCAAATTTTAGATATTAAAATTCAAAAAATTTTCTTTTGTTTTAAAAACGCGAACAAAATTTTATTTCGAATATTGTAAATTGATTTTTTACTCAAAACATTAATTTGAGCAATGTATAAATTTGTAAAAATTTCAATCGTTGTTACATAAATAAATTGTGTTGGATTTTCACATAAATAATAATTGTTTGAATTTTCATTATTTCTAATTTAAAAAATAACTATAACTGAAATAAAAATATTTTTATTTTTCAATCTATTAACTTATTACAGCTATGGTACTTACGAATATGTATGTGTGTATGTACATTCACATTTCTTGTAGAAGAGTCAAAAGAAACTACAAGCCATAAAATTTTCGTACCTCATATTTCTGCATACATCGTATCGCGAAACATAACAGGTGCAAGGGTAATAAAACAATTGCAGTAAATTAATTAAATTTCAAAAGGTTTTCGGAAAATCTGTTTATTGCATGGAAAAACTTCCTTGTGTGAAAAATGTCATGACCTGTTTTAATCAGGTACAAAGTCAAGTACTACGGATACATTTGTGGAAACAATGTGAGAGCTTATTAAGTAGTTATTTGTAGTACAATAGAAGATTCCCTTTTAGTATTCTAGGTTAAATGGTAAATAATGTTTTACAATACATGTGATTAGTGCTTCTTCAGGTATTTGCCACACATTAATTCTGCGACAAAAAGAAAAAGTCGACACAAGTGTTTTTAAGTTAATTACACCCCTGTAATCCTCATATTCAAGAGAGCCCTTAGGAAAACCCGCAATTATTTTGTGTGATTTTTGAGGAAATTATAATGCAATTAATTGCTGCTTATCTGTCGTTTACTTAAAGTCTTAAATGGAATATCCCATGTAGTTATTTGCACATTTTTTATATAATCCAGAGGTTTAAAGTTTTTTTAATTTTTTTTAAAATGTACTGACGAGATGCCATAATCACCACCGAAATACTCGTATGTACCTACATTAGGGCTGCCATACGTTCTGGTTTTCCAGGATTTGTCCTGGACTAAGACAAATTGTCCTGGTTTTTGCTTGCACAAGAAAATTTACCAGCAACTACAATAAATTTAAACCAGAGCCACTCTAATTTAATTTTTTCAACTAAGTAAATGCATTTAAATAAATCATTTTATTTTTGTTTATTGTTTTTTTCTACATACGTAGTAATTTTTTTTACCAAATTCTGCAATATATGGTTGATATACATACATATGTATGTATCAAAATAACAACTTTTTTGAGCTAAACAATTAGTTCTTAGAGTATATGTACATATCGGTCACTTGCTGCAAGACCGGCATAAGTAAAAAAATCGATTTTGCAGAAAACGCGTTTAAAGTTTTCAATTGACTGCCACCTTACACAGAAAAAATTAAATCATATAATTTTAAAATAAACCAGTTTAGTATAATATATTTAACTTATCCATAAAGCAAAATCAGCACCAAGTAGCCATTTATGGTTTTTTTCCTGAATAAGAACTAGCCCTCCTTTGCATTATGACGTCATTGTTCATAAAATAAATTTAATAGAGTGTCTTAAGTTATAATGTGTCGTTATTGTTGAAAAAAAAACAATAAGTTCGTATTAATACATTTTATTTTCAGTCTTTTGAACTCCAAATATACATATTATGTACTTATGCATATCATAAAAAACATAAAATAAATATAATTCATAGAAACAGTCTTTTGAACTTAAAATATCACGGAACTCTGCAACATCTTTTCATCTTAAGATATACATAATTCACAAACGAAAAATTTTAATTTTCTTCTTTAAGTAATTAAAAAATAATAACTAAACCAAAATATGTTGGTAACGAAACTCTGACTATGAAATGTTTACAAATTATCATAAAATGCTTTATAAAAATTTGGAATGTTTTTTTAATTAACTCATTAATATCGGCTCTCTTTTTTGGTATACCTGGTTTGATATGAAATGCTTTGTTTAAAGAAATCGCTTTTGCTTGCACCTTTTTTATACCCTTTACCAAAAAATGGTAAAAGGGTATATATAGGTTTGTCATTCCGTTTATAATATCTACAATATTAATAAGAGACACATATAGTATATATATTCTGGATCCTTATGCTGGTGTGTCAGAAATTTTCCGAAAAATTTTGCTATTGAAAATCAGCAAAATCGAGCGGACGGTTTCAGAGCTGGAAAACTCATACTCAATATTCCCATAGAAAATAATTACCGAAAACAAGTTTTCATTACTTTTTTATTAAATTAACTTATTTTATACTTCGGTATGAATAAAATTGGTATTTATAATTAAAAAAAAAAATTTAAAAATTTAACAAATTAAAAAAACGTTTCCAGGGTTGGAAAACTTTAACTTTTTTCCTAATAATTAAACATATTTCATGTTTTAGGAAGAAGGCAATTTTCTCAGGAACTGTAAAAGCTACGGGTCTGAAATTTGGACAGTGTATGTAGAACTTTGGTCGCTACAACAACAAATATATAAAAGCTCAAAATTAAAGGGTGTTCCAAAATGAGCAACGAAAACTTTTAAAATCCTATGTAATATACATACAATTGTATGTTTGTGTGTACATATGTATATTGACACTTGAAATTTGTAAAATTAGTGTATTTTTATATAGGCTACAACAATTAACACTAAAATTAAAAAAAATTTAATTAAAGGGTGGTCCATCAGTTAATGAAATTTTGACTATGTAATTTTGACAAATTGCTATATCTTGGAAACTGTAAGAGTTAAACTCTTGAAATTTTCAAAAACTGTCAAACTAAAAAATCCGAAAATTATAAAATCGCCAAAAATTTAAAAAAATCGCCAAAATGAAAAAAAAACGCTAAAATTAAAAAAAAAACGTCAAAAACCGAAAGAATTCGCCAAAACAAAAAAAGCTTAAGTGAACAAAAATCGCCAAAAATTAAAAAAAAATCTCCTAAATGAAAAAAAATCGCCAAAATCCAAAAAAAATCGCCAAAACGAAAATAAATCGGCAAAAATTAAAAAAAACGCCATAAACCGAAATAAAATCGCCAAATCAAAAAAAAATTGCCTATATGAAAAAAAATCGCAAAAAATTAAAAAAATCGATCATTTGAAAAAAAATCGGCAAAATCAAAAAAATCGCCAAAACGAAAAAAAATCGCCAAAATTAAAAAAACGCCAAAAACCGAAAAAATCGCCAAAACGAGAAAAAAGTGTCAAAACAAAAAAAAATAAAAATTCCCACAATGACAAAAATCTACAAAAATCGCCAAAAATTAAAAAAAATCGCCTTACTGAAAAAAAATCGCCAAAACGAAAATAAATCGCCAAAATTAAAAAATAAAACGCCAAAAACCGGAAAAAATCACCAAAACAAAAAACAAATTGCCTATATGAAAAAAAATCGCCAAAAAAATAAAAAAATCGCCTAAATGAAAAAAATTTTCAAAATCACAAAAATTGCCAGAACGAGAAAAAATCGCCAAAATAAAAAAAAACGCAAAAAACCGAAAAAATTTCCAAAACGAGAAAAAAGTGTCAAAACTAAAAAAATTGCCACAAAAAAAAATTAAATATATAAAAAAATCCCCTAAATGAAAAAAATCGTCAAAATCAAAAAAATCGCAAGAACGAAAAAAAAAATCGCCAAAATTAAAAAAAACGCCTAAAACCGAAAAAAATCGCCAAAACCAAAAAAAATTGCATATATGAAAAAAAATCGCCAAAATTTAAAAAGCGCCAAATTAAACATAATGTCAAAAACCTAAAAATTGCACTAGAAAAAAGTATGAATTTTTTCACAAAATGAATATGTACCTACATATCTCTGTGCTTATGTATGTATCTCTATACTACATAAACGCACTTTGGTAAAGGGTATATAAGATTCGGCACAGCCGAATATAGCACTCTTACTTGTTTTAATAACAATTGCTTCCTTGAACTTTTCGTCAGCGTAAGCGACAGTTTTAAATCTGCCATATTTAACGGACCGATGTCCTTTGCAAAAATATTTTTAAATCTAAAAAACCCTCAAAACATAGCTCGTTAACATTATTTTATCTACGAATTCTTTAATTCCATCTTTTAATTCAGGATCATGTTTTCTTTTGTTTCCCGTGTTTACCTCTTTGGTCGGGTTCTAATATTTGGTTAGCGAGTTTTTGATGCTTATCCAATACGGTTATAATCGAACGATCGGTGATAGCCAGGGTGTTTTTAAAAACACTCTGGCCCTCTGGTTCCCCCAATGCGCATTTACCGGTATATAGGCTCAATTTTTTGCATACATTTGTCGATATCTTGTCTTTGCTTTTTTTTGTCACCAAGGGCCCAATATAATTTAAAAAAATGTTTTCTTTCGTCATCACTGAACTTTTTGTAACATGCGAGCTTAGAAGCCTCAGCACATGGAGTTTTCATTTGCCTTGCAGGTTTAACTTTTTTGTACGCGTATGTGATTCATACTCCATTCCACTATTTCTTTTTTTTTTGATGATGTTTCTCTTCCATTTTTCTGGCTGTTTTGCTCTTTTTTTCCCCTTTTTCAATGGACTCTTTGGAATTATGTACATAAGTTTGCTGCACAACTGTACTAGCGGTGTCACGCGGACAATTATCCAGTCGAAGAATTGTCTGATGGATTAAATGTTTCATCATTGCTATCCTCGCTACCACTTTCTTGCTGCGGTGATTTTGGGTAGTATGTTACATCAGCCATGGAGTCGTCACAGTCTTCCGGTAATGAGGATGATCGGGATGAACTCGAAGATGAAGTTAACGATGGGTATTTTCTGATAATGCAGTTTGAGATTTTAAAATAAGCTAAAACAACAGCTTTTATTATAACTATACAGGAGGCAGCATAACGCCAGCTGATTATGTTTGCTCTGCTAATTTTCTGCATAATCCACGTCCAGCACGTATATATTTTGACAAGCATCATCTAGTTTTTTGTTTTATTTGTTTCCCTTATGAGGCCACCTGCATCTAGTTGGCCTGAGATATGGATATCCTGAGATATGGAGATGCAAAAAGTGCATATTTTGAGACATACTCACTGACACACTCATAAAATTGATGAAGAACTTCCGCTGTAGCTAGAGAGCTGAAATTTTTTACACGAGTAGATCTAGGTGAGCAACGTACTAGAAAAATCTGAAAACACGGAAATTTTAGGCAGGGGGCGAGTCTACGCCCATAAAATTGTATGTAAATATTTACGGAAAAAGTAATCAAAACCAAGATCTTTGTATTAATAGAAAATATATTTTTATTTAAACAAATATTCAAAATTGTTACAAGAAACTCTTCAGCAGCCATTGGAAAACGAGTTAAATTTTTTTATACGTTAATTTAAAATTTTTATTAAATTTTAATTATATTTATTTGACCTTTTTAGTTTATTCTGTTATGTTTGTTAAGCTCGAGGTAGTTTTATTTAATTGTAATTAATTTTTTCGATATTTCCTGACGATGTTAACAAACTCTTAACGAAATATCGAACAAATTAATTACAATTAAATAAATCGACCTCGAGCTTAACAAACATAAGAGAATTTTTATTAAATATTAAAAATTATAAAAACATTTTACAGTATAAACTTGTTTTTAGTAAAAAGAGTAATATCGAAGAAATTTTAATGAAAGTTATCTAAAAATATCTTAAGAATTAAATCACAATCATACAAATTTAAAGTAAAAGTTAATTATAATTAATTATCGAATAATGCGACTCGTCTTAAAAAGAAACTGACTTAGTTTTTCAGAATTCGTAGATAAGCAATTTGCTTCCCCTACGTTGGTTACAGGTGTGACCTAAACAGAATTAAAAAATGCCTCAGCTGATGATTCCAAGTCTTTCTTTATTGATTCTAACGACGAAGAACCATTCTCACTACTTAGAGAAGAATTTCTCGAAAGGAGATCCAAAAGTTCAATTATATCCGAAGTAGAAGGAGTTTTTTGACTACCACTCGCAGCATTTTCAGAGTGACTATCCATATAATTCCTAAGGTCAAGAGTAGTCGATTCGTTTAAATCGCTACACACATTATTACGTGGTATTTCTTCGGAAGGAACAGCTTCTAAGCGGCGGCAAATATTGGAAGCCTCAGGTAAATCCGTGCGGCTGAAATGAATTTCATCAGCTCGCATTGCGGGATCCTCCGTAGAAGGTAATATAGTCTGAAGTACGCCAATCTGGGCATATTGGTCCGTTGAAGGTTGCTCGACATTCGAAGGTAATTCATTTCTATACCCTCTTTTATTTTTCATGCGACGATTCTGGAACCATAGCATTATTGTTTTTTCTGGTAGCGATAAGCGACTGGCGATCGCTATACGTTGCAATCGAGTCAAGTACATCTCCCGTTTGATGAATTCTTTTTCCAACTCCACGAGCTGGAAGTTGGTAAAAACAGTACGGGATCGTTTTTTCTTGCTGAGAGCTGGATCGGGCTGTGGAGCTCTTTCATCAGGGGAACTACACTGAAGTTCAGCTTCATTCTGAATAGGAATAGATTCCTGCATTGTTGTGGAGTATGTTTGCTGATTAAGCGGATAGATCATCTAGAAAAATAAACATGTTTAAAAGTAAAGTGGAAAAAATTTAATTTTATTTTATATGCTACATATTTTAATTATCAACACACGGTGTATTGAGTACTAATGAATTTTCTATTTTAAATGACAAATACACACAAATGTTCTCTTTAAATACAACTTTTTGAAAATATGAAATAAAAATGTGTATTTAATCTTTCATACGAAAATTAAGAAACAACAATTATTGTATTATAATAGACGATACAACTAGCTTATGAATTAAATATATAATACTTACATCGTTGCAAGTGATCACTGGTATCAAATGTACTCTCACTATAGAGGAGTCAACAATTTCATAGCACTGCACTACAGAAGACATTTTTTAAAACAAAGATTTTTCTCGTGAAATTTTGCGTGGTTGTTAAGTTAAATTTCAAAAAGACACTGACCATCCTGCATTGCAGTATAAGTTTATATACGTGGGATTTTAAATCGTTTTATTTAATTAAAGTAAGCGATCGCATTCAATTTTACGAATCCTTTCGTAACTGCCATAAAGAGCTCTTAGAGCAATGAGAGCAGTTAGTTATTTGTTTACTAACAGGTAGATGTTACACTAACACATTATTATTTTAATCACTCCCATACTATGTTTAAGTGTCTTATGAAAGAGAAAAAATTTTTCTGCATGTATTCGTTTAACAAAATGTTTCAATTAAAGAAATAACATGGTGTTTATTAATTTTGAAGGTTGTTACGATAGGCTGATTAGTATAAGTAGCCAACAACAAAGGTAAAGAAACCATTGGAATCTCTCTTTAAATTTATTGGACGTTTTAATGTGCGTAATGATGGCGTGGCTTACACATTGTCAAGCGAGAGACCTAGCTGCTTCTGCTAATTTTTTTAGAGGTATGGCTCAAACGCAAATAGAGATACATAAGTACGTACCTATCTACTATTTAAACAATTACCGAATTGAGGATCAAATTCCTATACAGTAAAGTCATATTCTCTCGTACATACTTTATTTTTCTGGTTTGTTAAAAGGGGTTTGAAGTTAATTTTTAATTATTTTTGTTCGAACTTCATTTGTTTTTGTATTTATGATTTGAACGGGCTACAGTTCGTATAGCCTTTTTTAAGCCAAATAAAATAAAATAGTTTTATGGTCTAAATTAAAAACACACGATTATTTCTTACCTTCTCAAATGGCATCTAATTACCAATTAAAGACCTGCACAAGACCTCTTATAAGAACTTCTAGGACATGAGGGAAATTTCAGATGCTTTACTAAAGCGAAATCTTCTAAAACAAACGCTCAACAAAACGGTTGGCAATACATTTGTTTAACTTATTGCAGGTATAGGAGTACAGAAGAAAATAGTTTGTGATTAAAAAAAGTGTGGTTCTTGTGCTTTTTTCTACGGATTGGCGCGTATATAAACATCATAAATGTATATTAGACTGGTCGAATTTAGTTTTTTTTTTTTGGAAATTTGATTAATTGCGCTGCTTAAAATATGATGTTTGGTGTAAGAAATCATGTCCTAATTTTTCAGTTCAATCAGGAGGTGCGTAGTCATGACTAGTAGGGCCGAAAGTTCCCCATATTATAAAAAAACATCTATTCAATCAGATTTTTACATATATACTAGCTGAAAGGCCGGTTCCATAGACCAACAATCAAAAATCTGGCTTCGTTACAATCTGCCGCAAAGAAAGTACTTTAAGTATGCCAAATTTCAGCTTCCTATGTCATGATATGTTTTTTAATACATGTATTTATTTATTGTATCTTCAAATATGAACTAACAATAACAAATCTTAAATCTAAAAAATTATTAATAGGCCCGACCAGTGTCGGACATAAACTTAGTGATACTTATAAATAATACATAACTATTGATAATAAAAAAATAAAAAAAATTTCAAGCAGTCTTATCTGGAGTGTTGAGTATAAGAGCCCTTGTGTCCCCCTTTTTTAGGCGGATGTGTCCAGTAAAGTCCAAAATGTTACGAGCAAGCGTGTAAGGATGTGACTCGAGTTTTGTTAAGTATTTGCCTGCGTATTTTGCAATTTCTTCAATGACTAGTGCAATATTTAAATCACAATGTATATTTGAATTTTTTATGTAACAGGAGCAGAAAAATTTTGTTTTGCCTTCGTTGGATTCTCTCGACATTAAAAGCTGAAGCTGTGCCTCATATCTCAATTCCGTAGCAGCATACTGCCTTCAAAAGCGATTTGTATAGTAAAAGTTTGCAATCTAGACTGAGTGTTGAATTTCTACCAATCAGCCAATGTACTTGAGCTAACTTTAGTTTCATTTGTGTTAGGTTTGAGTCAATGGGTAGTATGAATAAAAAAAGTATTTGATTTTTACCTAAAAATTTGTTTTAAAACCCCAAATATGTATGTGTTTTTTGCTTTTTTTGAACAAATTTTTAAGTAAAAAGTAAATACTTTCTTATACCCTTTACCAAAAAATGGTAAAAGGGTATATATAGGTTTGTAATTTCTACAATATTAATAAGCGACACATAAAGTATATATATTCTGGATCCTTATGCATAGGGAAGACGAACAAGCTATGTCCGTCTGTCTGTACGTGAAATCGGTTTTCCCAAGCTCCCAGAACAGCTAGAGACTTCGTTCTTGGATTGGTGCGTCAGAAATTTTCCGAAAAATTTTGCTATTGAAAATCAGCAAAATCGAGCAGACGGATTCTGAGCTGGAAAACTCATACTCAATATTCCCATAGAAAATAACTACCGAAAACTAGTTTTCATTACTTTTTTATTAAATTAACTTGAAACACTTGAAATTTGTAAAATTAGTGTATTTTTGTATAGACTACAACAATTAACACTAAAATTAAAAAAATTTATACTAAAGGGTGGTCCATCAGTTAATGCAATTTTGACTATGTAATTTTGAAAAATTGCTATATCTTGGAAACCGTAAGAGTTAAAGTCTTGAAATTTTCAAAAACGGTTAAACTAAAAAATTCGTAAATTATAAAATCGCCAAAAATTTAAAAAAATCGCCAAAACGAAAAAATCGCTAAAATTAAAAAAAAACGCCAAAAACCGAAAAAAATCGCAAATAAATTCCAAAGCCTTAAAATTTTAACAGGATAAATGCTTGAGAACCGTTTGTTATACATATTGCGAAAATTGCAAAAATATGCAAATTATTTTCGGATACAGATAGAAGCCGTTGAATACTTTTTTTCATAATTTTGCATATTCGTACCTAATATTACTTTATTTTTGTAAATTTCTTTTCATTTGTTTTGCATCGTCTTGTATATGTTTCAACTAACAGGCAAGAATCCCAAAAATTACGTAAATTTGCAAAAAAAAAAACTTATTAACAGCGGGATGATATTTGTTTTAATCGGCAAAACTGCCAAGAATCTGAGGAAATGTAAAAAGTCGCTTTTATCGTTATCTTTGCAAAAAATCACGAGAAGTTGCAAAATTTTAAACAAGCCATAATATTGATTAAAAATCGCCAAAAATGTAAGGAATGCAAAAAATTCAATAAAAATTGCGAAAATTTCAATTTTCTTTGTTTTTTAATCAGCCGAATCCACCATCAACATTTCTGCAATATATTTTTCGCATAATGCCGAAAAACTAAATACCGTAATTCGTAAAAGTTTAATAGAGTGAGATACGATTTATTTAAATAAATGGTTGTTATATATTTTTAAATTGAATAAATATTTTTTTTTGTGTCTTGGAAATAATTTCTATTGAAGAATTGATTGAATTATTTTCTTGTCTTTTTTTAAATTAAATTCTGAAAAAAACTATTTGATTTTTTTTGTAGTCATATAAGATTGAAATGAATTTTATTCAAATTTTAGATATTAAAATTCAAAAAATTTTCTTTTGTTTTAAAAACGCGAACAAAATTTTATTTCGAATATTGTAAATTGATTTTTTACTCAAAACATTAATTTGAGCAATGTATAAATTTGTAAAAATTTCAATCGTTGTTACATAAATAAATTGTGTTGGATTTTCACATAAATAATAATTGTTTGAATTTTCATTATTTCTAATTTAAAAAATAACTATAACTGAAATAAAAATATTTTTATTTTTCAATCTATTAACTTATTACAGCTATGGTACTTACGAATATGTATGTGTGTATGTACATTCACATTTCTTGTAGAAGAGTCAAAAGAAACTACAAGCCATAAAATTTTCGTACCTCATATTTCTGCATACATCGTATCGCGAAACATAACAGGTGCAAGGGTAATAAAACAATTGCAGTAAATTAATTAAATTTCAAAAGGTTTTCGGAAAATCTGTTTATTGAATGGAAAAACTTCCTTGTGTGAAAAATGTCATGACCTGTTTTAATCAGGTACAAAGTCAAGTACTACGGATACATTTGTGGAAACAATGTGAGAGCATATTAAGTAGTTATTTGTAGTACAATAGAAGATTCCCTTTTAGTATTTAAGGTTAAATGGTAAATAATGTTTTACAATACATGTGATTAGTGCTTCTTCAGGTATTTGCCAAACATTAATTCTGCGACAAAAAGAAAAAGTCGACACAATGTGTTTTTAAGTTAATTACACCCCTGTAATCCTCATATTCAAGAGCGCCTTTAGGAAAACCCGCAATTATTTTGTGCGATTATTGAGGAAATTATAATGCAATTAATTGCTGCTTATCTGTCGTTTACTTAAAGTCTTACATGGAATAGCCCATGTAGTTGTTTGCACATTTTTTATATAATCCAGAGGTTTTAATTTTTTTCAAATTGTACTGACGAGATGCCATAATCACCACCGAAATACTCGTATGCACCTACATTAGGGCTGCCATACGTTCTGGTTTTCCAGGATTTGTCCTGGACTAAGACAAATTGTCCTGGTTTTTGTTTGCACAGGAAAAGTTACCAGCAACTACAATAAATTTAAACCAGAGCCACTCTAATTTAATTTTTTCAACTAAGTAAATGCATTTAAATAAATCATTTTATTTTTGTTTATTGTTTTGTATTGTATTATTTTTTACCAAATTCTGCAATATATGGTTGATATGCATACATATGTATCAAAATAAAAACTTGTTTGAGCTAAACAATTAGTTCTTAGAGTATATGCACATATCGGTCATTTGTTTCAAGACCGGCATAAGTAAAAAAATCGATTTTGCAGAAAACGCGTTTAAAGTTTTCAATTGACTCCCACCTTATACAGAAACAATTAAATCATATAATTTCAAAATAAACCAGTTTAGTATAATATATTTAACTTATCCATAAAGTAAAATCAGCACCAAGTAGCCATTTATGGTTTTTTTTCCTGAATAAGAACTAGCCCTCCTTTGCATTATGACGTCATTGTTCATAAAATAAATTGAATAGAGTGTCTTAAGTTATAATGTGTCGTTATTGTTGAAAAAAAAAACAATAAGTTCGTATTAATACATTTTATTTTCAGTCTTTTGAACTCCAAATATACATATTATGTACTTATGCATATCATAAAAAACATAAAATAAATATAATTCATAGAAACAGTCTTTTGAACTTAAAATATCACGGAACTCTGCAACATCTTTTCATCTTAAGATATAATTCACAAACGAAAAATTTTAATTTTCTTCTTTAAGTAATTAAAAAATAATAACTAAACCAAAATATGTTGGTAACGAAACTCTGACTATGAAATGTTTACAAATTATCATAAAATGCTTTATAAAAATTTGGAATGTTTTTTTAATTAACTCATTAATATCGGCTCTCTTTTTTGGTATACCTGGTTTGATATGAAATGCTTTGTTTAAAGAAATCGCTTTTGCTTGCACCTTTTTTATACCCTTTACCAAAAAATGGTAAAAGGGTATATATAGGTTTGTCATTCCGTTTATAATATCTACAATATTAATAAGAGACACATATAGTATATATATTCTGGATCCTTATGCATAGGGAAGACGAACAAGCGATGTCCGTCTGTCCGTCTGTCTGTACGTGAAATCGGTTTTCCCAAGCGCCCAGAAGAGCTAGCGACTTCGTTCTTGGACTGGTGTGTCAGAAATTTTCCGAAAAATTTTGCTATTGAAAATCAGCAAAATCGAGCGGACGGTTTCAGAGCTGGAAAACTCATACTCAATATTCCCATAGAAAATAACTACCGAAAACAAGTTTTCATTACTTTTTTATTAAATTAACTTATTTTATACTTCGGTATGAATAAAATTGGTATTTATAATTAAAAAAAAATTTAAAAATTTAACAAATTAAAAAAACGTTTCCAGGGTTGGAAAACTTTAACTTTTTTCCTAATAATTAAACATATTTCATGTTTTAGGAAGAAGGCAATTTTCTCAGGAACTGTAAAAGCTACGGGTCTGAAATTTGGACAGTGTATGTAGAACTTTGGTCGCTACAACAACAAATATATAAAAGCTCAAAATTAAAGGGTGTTCCAAAATGAGCAACGAAAACTTTTAAAATCCTATGTAATATACATACAATTGTATGTTTGTGTGTACATATGTATATTGACACTTGAAATTTGTAAAATTAGTGTATTTTTATATAGGCTACAACAATTAACACTAAAATTAAAAAAATTTTAATTAAAGTGTGGTCCATCAGTTAATGAAATTTTGACTATGTAATTTTGACAAATTGCTATATCTTGGAAACTGTAAGAGTTAAACTCTTGAAATTTTCAAAAACTGTCAAACTAAAAAATCCGAAAATTATAAAATCGCCAAAAATTTAAAAAAATCGCCAAAATGAAAAAAAAACGCTAAAATTAAAAAAAAAACGTCAAAAACCGAAAGAATTCGCCAAAACAAAAAAAAGCTTAAGTGAACAAAAATCGCCAAAAATTAAAAAAAAATCTCCTAAATGAAAAAAAATCGCCAAAATCCAAAAAAAATCGCCAAAACGAAAATAAATCGGCAAAAATTAAAAAAAACGCCATAAACCGAAATAAAATCGCCAAATCAAAAAAAAATTGCCTATATGAAAAAAAATCGCAAAAAATTAAAAAAATCGATCATTTGAAAAAAAATCGGCAAAATCAAAAAAATCGCCAAAACGAAAAAAAAATCGCCAAAATTAAAAAAACGCCAAAAACCGAAAAAATCGCCAAAACGAGAAAAAAGTGTCAAAACAAAAAAAAAATAAAAATTCCCACAATGACAAAAATCTACAAAAATCGCCAAAAATTAAAAAAAATCGCCTTAATGAAAAAAAAATCGCCAAAATTAAAAAATAAAACGCCAAAAACCGGAAAAAATCACCAAAACAAAAAACAAATTGCCTATATGAAAAAAAATCGCCAAAAAAATAAAAAAATCGCCTAAATGAAAAAAATTTTCAAAATCACAAAAATTGCCAGAACGAAAAAAAATCGCCAAAATAAAAAAAAAACGTAAAAAACCGAAAAAATTTCCAAAACGAGAAAAAAGTGTCAAAACTAAAAAAATTGCCACAAAAAAAAATTAAATATATAAAAAAATCCCCTAAATGAAAAAAATCGTCAAAATCAAAAAAATCGCAAGAACGAAAAAAAATCGCCAAAATTAAAAAAACGCCTAAAACCGAAAAAAATCGCCAAAACCAAAAAAAATTGCATATATGAAAAAAAATCGCCAATATTTAAAAAGCACCAAATTAAACATAATGTCAAAAACCTAAAAATTGCACTAGAAAAAAAGTATGAATTTTTTCACAAAATGAATATGTACCTACATATCTCTGTGCTTATGTATGTATCTCTATACTACATAAACGCACTTTGGTAAAGGGTGTATAAGATTCGGCACAGCCGAATATAGCACTCTTACTTGTTTTAATAACAATTGCTTCCTTGAACTTTTCGTCAGCGTAAGCGACAGTTTCAAATCTGCCATATTTAACGGACCGATGTCCTTTGCAAAAATATTTTTAAATCTAAAAAATCTTCAAAACATAGCTCGTTAACATTATTTTATCTACGAATTCTTTAATTCCATCTTTTAATTCAGGATCATGTTTTCTTTTGTTTCCCGTGTTTACCTCTTTGGTCGGGTTCTAATATTTGGTTAGCGAGTTTTTGATGCTTATCCAATACGGTTATAATTGAACGATCGGTGATAGCCAGGGTGTTTTTAAAAACACTCTGGCCCTCTGGGTTCCCCAATGCGCATTTACCGGTATATAGGCTCAATTTTTTGCATACATTTGTCGATATCTTGTCTTTGCTTTTTTTTGTCACCAAGGGCCCAATATAATTTAAAAAAATGTTTTCGTTCGTCATCACTGAACTTTTTGTAACATGCGAGCTTAGAAGCCTCAGCACATGGAGTTTTCATTTGCCTTGCAGGTTTAACTTTTTTGTACGCGTATGTGATTCATACTCCATTCCACTATTTCTTTTTTTTGATGATGTTTCTCTTCCATTTTTCTGGCTGTTTTGCTCTTTTTTTTCCCTTTTTCAATGGACTCTTTGGAATTATGTACATAAGTTTGCTGCACAACTGTACTAGCGGTGTCACGCGGACAATTATCCAGTCGAAGAATTGTCTGATGGATTAAATGTTTCATCATTGCTATCCTCGCTACCACTTTCTTGCTGCGGTGATTTTGGGTAGTATGTTACATCAGCCATGGAGTCGTCACAGTCTTCCGGTAATGAGGATGATCGGGATGAACTCGAAGATGAAGTTAACGATGGGTATTTTCTGATAATGCAGTTTGAGATTTTAAAATAAGCTAAAACAACAGCTTTTATTATAACTATACAGGAGGCAGCATAACGCCAGCTGATTATGTTTGCTCTGCTAATTTTCTGCATAATCCACGTCCAGCACGTATATATTTTGACAAGCATCATCTAGTTTTTTGTTTTATTTGTTTCCCTTATGAGGCCACCTGCATCTAGTTGGCCTGAGATATGGATATCCTGAGATATGGAGATGCAAAAAGTGCATATTTTGAGACATACTCACTGACACACTCATAAAATTGATGAAGAACTTCCGCTGTAGCTAGAGAGCTGAAATTTGTTACACGAGTAGATCTAGGTGAGCAACGTACTAGAAAAATCTGAAAACACGGAAATTTTAGCCAGGGGGCGAGTCTACGCCCATAAAATTGTATGTAAATATTTACGGAAAAAGTAATAAAAACCAAGATCTTTGTATTAATAGAAAATATATTTTTATTTAAACAAATATTCAAAATTGTTACAAGAAACTCTTCAGCAGCCATTGGAAAACGAGTTAAATTTTTTTATACGTTAATTTAAAATTTTTATTAAATTTTAATTATATTTATTTGACCTTTTTAGTTTATTCTGTTTTGTTTGTTAAGCTCGAGGTATGTTTATTTAATTGTAATTAATTTTTTCGATATTTCCTGACGATGTTAACAAACTCTTAACGAAATATCGAACAAATTAATTACAATTAAATAAATCGACCTCGAGCTTAACAAACATAAGAGAATTTTTATTAAATATTAAAAATTATAAAAACATTTTACAGTATAAACTTGTTTTTAGTAAAAAGAGTAATATCGAAGAAATTTTAATGAAAGTTATCTAAAAATATCTTAAGAATTAAATCACAATCATACAAATTTAAAGTAAAAGTTAATTATAATTAATTATCGAATAATGCGACTCGTCTTAAAAAGAAACCGACTTAGGTTTTCAATTATAGTACGTTCCTGCAGAATTCGTAGATAAGCAATTTGCTTCCCCTACGTTGGTTACAGGTGTGACCTAAACTGAATTCAAAAATGCCTCAGCTAATGATTCCAAGTCTTTCTTTATTGATTCTAACGACGAAGAACCATTCTCACTACTTAGAGAAGAATTTCTCGAAACGAGATCCAAAAGTTCAATTATATCCGAAGTAGAAGGAGTTTTTTGACTACCACTCGCAGCATTTTCAGAGTGACTATCCATATAATTCCTAAGGTCAATAGTAGTCGATTCGTTTAAATCGCTACACACATTATTACGTGGTATTTCTTCGGAAGGAACAGCTTCTAAGCGGCGGCAAATATTGGAAGCCTGAGGTAAATCCGTGCGGCTGAAATGAATTTCATCAGCTCGCATTGCGGGATCCTCCGTAGAAGGTAATATAGTCTGAAGTACGCCAATCTGGGCATATTGGTCCGTTGAAGGTTGCTCGACATTCGAAGGTAATTCCTTTCTATACCCTCTTCTATTTTTCATGCGACGATTCTGGAACCATAGCATTATTGTTTTTTCTGGTAGCGATAAGCGACTGGCGATCTCTATACGTTGCAATCGAGTCAAGTACATCTCCCGTTTTATGAATTCTTTTTCCAACTCCACGAGCTGGAAGTTGGTAAAAACAGTACGGGATCGTTTTTTCTTGCTGAGAGCTGGATCGGGCTGTGGAGCTCTTTCATCAGGGGAACTACACTGGAGTTCAGCTTCATTCTGAATAGGAATAGATTCCTGCACTGTTGTGGAGTATGTTTGCTGATTAAGCGGATAGATCATCTAGAAAAATAAACATGTTTAATAAGTAAAGTGGAAAAAATTTAATTTTATTTTTTATGCTACAACAATTTGTATCGTTTATCTTTGATAAATTTGACTCTACATATAATTATCAACACCCGGTGTATTGAGTACTAATGAATTTTCTATTTTAAATGACAAATACACACAAATGTTCTCTTTAAATACAACTTTTTGAAAATATGAAATAAAAATGTGTATTTAATCTTTTATACGAAAATTAAGAAACAACAATTATTTGTATTATAATAGACGATACAACTAGCTTATGAATTAAATATATAATACTTACATCGTTGCAATTGATCACAGGTATCGAATGTACTCTCACTATAGAGGAGTCAACAATTTCATAGCACTGCACTACAGAAGACATTTTTTTAAACAAAGATTTTTCTCGTGAAATTTCGCGTGGTTGTTAAGTTAAATTTCAAAAAGATACTGACCATCCTGCATTGCAGTATAAGTTTATATACGTGGGATTTTAAAACGTTTTATTTAATTAAAGTAAGCGATCGCATTCAATTTTACGAATCCTTTCGTAACTGCCATAAAGAGCTCTTAGAGCAATGAGAGCAGTTAGTTATTTGTTTACTAACAGGTAGATGTTACACTAACACATTATTATTTTAATCACTCCCATACTATGTTTAAGTGTCTTATGAAAGAGAAAAAATTTTTCTGCATGTATTCGTTTAACAAAATGTTTCAATTAAAGAAATAACATGGTGTTTATTAATTTTGAAGGTTGTTACGACAGGCTGATTAGTATTAGTAGCCAACAACAAAGGTAAAGAAACCATTGGAATATCTCTTTAAATTTATTGGACGTTTTAATGTGCGTAATGATGGCGTGGCTTACACATTGTCAAGCGAGAGACCTACCTGCTTCTGCTTATTTTTTAGAGGTATGGCTCAAACGCAAATAGAGATACATAAGTACGTACCTATCTACTATTTAAACAATTACCGAATTGAGGATCAAATTCCTATACAGTAAAGTCATATTCTCTCGTACATACTTTATTTTTCTGGTTTGTGAAAAAGGTTTTGAAGTTAATTTTTAATTATTTTTGTTCGAACTTTATTTGTTTTTGTATTTATGATTTGAACGGGCTACAGTTCGTATAGCTTTTTTTAAGCCAAATAAAATAAAATAGTTTTATGGTCTAAATTAAAAACACACGATTATTTCTTACCTTCTCACATGGCATCTAATTACCAATTAAAGACCTGCACAAGACCTCTTATAAGAACTTCTTAGAAATGAGGGAAATTTCAGATGCTTTACTAAAGCGAAATCTTCTAAAACAAACGCTCAACAAAACGGTTGGCAATACATTTGTTTAACTTATTGCAGGTATAGGAGTAAAGAAGAAAATAGTTTGTGATTAAAAAAAGTGTGGTTCTTGTGCTTTTTTCTACGGATTGGCGCGTATATAAACATCATACATGTATATTAGACTGGTCGAATTTAGTTTTTTTTTGGAAATTTGATTAATTGAGCTGCTTAAAATATGATGTTTGGTGTAAGAAATCATGTCCTATTTTTTCAGTTCAATTCGGAGGTGCCTAGTCGTGACTAGTAGGGCCGATATTATAAAAAAACATCTATTCAATCAGATTTTTACATTTATACTAGTTGAAAGGCCGGTTCCATAGACCAACAATCAAAAATCTGGCTTCGTTACAATCTTCCGCAAAGAAAGTACTTTAAGTATGCCAAATTTCAGCTTCCTATGTCATGATATGTTTTTTAATACATGTATTTATTTATTGTATCTTAAAATATGAACTAACAATAACAAATCTTAAATCTAAAAAATTATTAATAGGCCCGACCAGTGTCGGACATAAACTTAGTGATACTTATAAATAATACATAACTATTGATAATAAAAAAATAAAAAAAAAATTTCAAGCAGTCTTATCTGGAGTGTTGAGTATAAGAGCCCTTGTGTCCCCCTTTTTTAGGCGGATGTGTCCAGTAAAGTCCAAAATGTTACGAGCAAGCGTGTAAGGATGTGACTCGAGTTTTGTTAAGTATTTGCCTGCGTATTTTGCAATTTCTTCAATAAGTAGTGCAATATTTAAATCACAATGTATATTTGAATTTTTTATGTACCAGGAGCCGTAAAATTTTGTTTTGCCTTTGTTGGATTCTCTCGACATTAAAAGCTGAAGCTGTGCCTCATATCTCAACTCCGTAGCAGCATACTGCCTTCAAAAGCGATTTGTATAGTAAAAGTTTGCAATCTAGACTGAGTGTTGAATTTCTACCAATCAGCCAATGTACTTGAGCTAACTTTAGTTTCATTTGTGTTAGGTTTGAGTCAATGGGTAGTATGAATAAAAAAAAAGTATTTGACTTTTACCTAAAAATTTGTTTTAAAACCCCAAATATGTATGTGTTTTTTGCTTTTTTTGAACAAATTTTTAAGTAAAAAGTAAATACTTTTTTATACCCTTTACCAAAAAATGGTAAAAGGGTATATATAGGTTTGTCATTCGGTTTGTAATTTCTACAATATTAATAAGCGACACATAAAGTATATATATTCTGGATCCTTATGCATAGGGAAGACGAACAAGCTATGTCCGTCTGTCCGTCTGTCTGTACGTGAAATCGGTTTTCCCAAGCTCCCAGAACAGCTAGAGACTTCGTTCTTGGACTGGTGTGTCAGAAATTTTCCGAAAAATTTTGCTATTGAAAATAAAAAAAAATAGAAAACCTGCTTTTAACGTTAAAACTATAAACAGCTGATTTTGCATTCACGCTACAAGTTTGTTAACACACACACTACGTTTATACGCACGGCTTATTTGCAAATAAAACTGTAAATTGTTGCCATATTATTGTTTTTATTGCGACTTACTAATATAGAAAACTATTCACGTTTAACGCACTATTTGCAAATAAAATGCTTGAGGTTGCCAAACTTACAATTTTTTGCTAATAAAAAACTATAAATTGAGAAAATAATGCACAAAAAACATTGATAGAAGAAAAATTACCATAAATACAAATTTTTTATTTTACACATTTATAAAATTTTTTTGCAAACATAAGTAACATTTCCATGGAAGTGCTACCAAGTTTTTATACATTTAAAATGCCGTATAAACAGTGAGTTAATTTACTTGCAAATAGTGCGCGCATAAACGTAGTAACAGACTATTTAATAACTTTGCTCGAAAATAAAATAAATCTCCTGCAAAAATGCGTGTGCTTGTTGTTGTATTTCTTTTCTGCTCTTTATAACAATTATTTAACAAACTGTATAACAACGGTTTCTGTTTGTATAAAAAACTCGAAAATTCTACAATGCGTTGTAAAATGGAAATTATTTTATATTTTGTAAATAAATATTTTAAAATTAAATTCAACTAATTATACAAAGTGAAGAAGTGCTTCGAAATCAATTTATTGTATATAAAGAAATGCACAAATACATTACAAAACGAATCTTTTTTATCGGCAAATCGATGTTAGGAATATCGTCTATTCTCACTTCCTATATGTCAATGAAAGTATTTTCGTGGTTTTTCTTCCAAAACACTGCTTTTTTCCATAATTTTTTGATTATTGTTGCTGCTGCATCCATTTTTGAGTTAAAAATTTTTCAAGCGACATCTATTGTTATTCACTGGCATAAACATTATCAGCTGCTTCTGGTAATTTTGACTTGGCAGCACTGAATTTATCACAGCGAAAACAAGGTTGCATTTCATAAAACCAACTTAAAACCAAATCAAAAATGGTTTTAAGTTGGTTTTAACAACAACAATTTGTATGGTAAAACCAGGTTTTAACAGTTGGTTTTAACGTTAAAACCAACTTTTATTAAAACCATGTCAGTGTGAAAAGACTATAACTCAAATTAGCGCTGTGCACTTGAAATAATCTATATTAAAAATACCATTACCTTTTCACGAAGAACTCTACAACACAAAATATGCCTCTGTTTGAGTCAAATGAGCGATATGTACATGCTAAAGTTTCTAAGTGGGAAAAAAAATCCCGGGAGTTCTAGAGAATTCGACAAATCCCGGGAAATTTTCAACTTAAATTTTTGTAATTTAATATTTACGTTTTTGAAATTTCCTTTTTTACAATTCTAAAAATAAAAATTTGTAAGCAGAAGTAAAGAGGTTTACGAAATTTTTTTAACATAAATGGTCTTTACGGTATCTAGATTGGCAGATGTAGATGAAATTTCGATCAATGCTATAACGCAAAGCAAATGAATTTGTTTGTTTTTGTTTCGATTTTTAAAAATTGTTGATCACCAATTGAACGAAAGAAGTTGTTTTGTTTTTAATTTAAAATTGTATGTTTTTTTTATAAAATTATGTTTTTTACTGAGGTCATTTTATTAAATTCATATGTCTTTAAAATTCCCGGGAATAAACCATTTTAATTCCCGATTTCCGGGAATAGGAAAAGTGCGGGAAATTAGAAACCCTAGTTCATACATATCGACGGCTTAATATAAAAAGGGGCGTACCTCAATTTGTTTCAAAATCGCGTTTTTAACGTAACGGTATTATGGCAACTTAAGAAATTATTCGAAATAATATATAATATAAATATATTTCGAAATATATCGAAAATTCGAGTTCCGCCTTTCTTATATTAATGCCCGTTTGTTGCTACAAACAGGTAATCTACCTAAGGTTTTTACCTATAAGTTTTCCTTATAAAATTTTACTTACACAATAGATATCTACACTAATAGATATCTATGGGTAGAAATAACGGGTATAACCCATCGATATGTATATGTATAAGGTTCGTATGTGGTTTGTATGAGTGTCCTGGATGACGGTCTCATACTTCTGGCAGCCCTAACCTACATACAGACATAGATATGCTTCAATCATAACAATGAATAGGTAATAATAATTCAAAGAAAAGCTGCGATATTTCGCATTTACATTTATGGTAGAAAATTTGCATCAAATACCATTTACACCAAAATTCATACTCGGTTAAGAATGTGTGTACGATGAACTTCTATTTTAAACATACATATGTAGTCAAGCTTGGATCACACGATTGGCTATTTGTACCAACTTTCGTCGGCTCACTGCAATACAGTTATAAGTAATAAGCCAAAATGGCATTATTTTTTAATTAATTCTTGGAAAAGTCTATATGGTTTTATTACTAATGTAGTGTGGTTCAGTTATGTAGTTTTATTTCAATTAGTTGAGATATTAAGAAAATTTACCTTATTACTTAGGACTTTATGTATTTCAGTGAGCCGACGAAAATTGGTACATTGTGCCAATCGTGTGATCCAGGCCTGAGTTTAGGCGACCTTCTGAGGCAATTGTGCATCTGTTACTTTTATTTTCATAAAATGGAAGTGCTGCACTTGGCTGACATGTGGTTTCAGTTATATGGTGGCACATGCCACACACCACGCCAGACAATGACCCAATTGAGAGACGAGTTCAGAGAACAGTTTATTTCATGTTTTAGGCTGGTCAATTGGCCGCCTATATTGTGCGATTAAACGCCCTTAGACTATTTTTTGTAGAGCTATGTTAAGGGTCATATCTATAGGAACAAGTCCTCAGTGGTTGACGCACTGGAAGTAATTATTGAGGAATTTATTTGTGAGATACCGGTCGATATATTGGCGAGAATATAACAAAATGGGACCCCGTATCGGTCAACAACTACATGATTATTAACCTTGAATTATATATGTAGATCGTTATACACTTCGATTGAATATTCATAGAAAGCTGACGTGTTTTTTCATCAATAATAAAATTTGAAATATATATTTAATTGAATTTTAAAATCAACAAAAAATAAAAAAATACAATTTTTATATATTTTATATTTAAGAAGTTTATTATTCGACATATTGTCATAATTATATTTTAATTTGAAATTTATTTGCTTGTGGTTTAGCTTGGTCTATATACGTATTTCATTGGCGCTTAAACCAAATCATCAGTAGACTTCAACCACAAATTTTGAACAGTCACAAACCTCTTACTTTATGCACAGACTTTCAAAAACTATATGAGAATTCATAGAATAATAATATTTTTGAAAATCACAAAGACAAAATAAGTTTGGTAGGCTTTGAAACTCATACAAAACCCAGCAAATAATTTATATTCGATATGAATCTATTTTATTTTTCTACACCTTCATACAATTAGAAATCCATTGGATAACAATAAAAGTAATTACAAGGCAAAATGAAAAATAAAATCTAAAATTTAACATTTAAGAAGTTTATTATTCGACATATTGTCATAATTATATTTTAATTTGAAATTTATTTGCTTGTGGTTTAGCTTGGTCTATATACGTATTTCATTGGCGCTTAAACCAAATCATCAGTAGACTTCAACCACAAATTTTGAACAGTCACAAACCTCTCTTGTAATTACTTTTATTGTTATCCAATGGATTTCTAATTGTATGAAGGTGTAGAAAAATAAAATAGATTCATATCGAATATAAATTATTTGCTGGGTTTTGTATGAGTTTCAAAGCCTACCAAACTTATTTTGTCTTTGTGATTTTCAAAAATATTATTATTCTATGAATTCTCATATAGTTTTTGAAAGTCTGTGCATAAAGTAAGAGGTTTGTGACTGTTCAAAATTTGTGGTTGAAGTCTACTGATGATTTGGTTTAAGCGCCAATGAAATACGTATATAGACCAAGCTAAACCACAAGCAAATAAATTTCAAATTAAAATATAATTATGACAATATGTCGAATAATAAACTTCTTAAATGTTAAATTTTAGATTTTATTTTTCATTTTGCCTTGTAATTACTTTTATTGTTATCCAATGGATTTCTAATTGTATGAAGGTGTAGAAAAATAAAATAGATTCATATCGAATATAAATTATTTGCTGGGTTTTGTATGAGTTTCAAAGCCTACCAAACTTATTTTGTCTTTGTGATTTTCAAAAATATTATTATTCTATGAATTCTCATATAGTTTTTGAAAGTCTGTGCATAAAGTAAGAGGTTTGTGACTGTTCAAAATTTGTGGTTGAAGTCTACTGATGATTTGGTTTAAGCGCCAATGAAATACATATATAGACCAAGCTAAACCACAAGCAAATAAATTTCAAATTAAAATATAATTATGACAATATGTCGAATAATAAACTTCTTAAATGTTAAATTTTAGATTTTATTTTTCATTTTGCCTTGTAATTACTTTTATTGTTATCCAATGGATTTCTAATTGTATGAAGGTGTAGAAAAATAAAATAGATTCATATCGAATATAAATTATTTGCTGGGTTTTGTATGAGTTTCAAAGCCTACCAAACTTATTTTGTCTTTGTGATTTTCAAAAATATTATTATTCTATGAATTCTCATATAGTTTTTGAAAGTCTGTGCATAAAGTAAGAGGTTTGTGACTGTTCAAAATTTGTGGTTGAAGTCTACTGATGATTTGGTTTAAGCGCCAATGAAATACGTATATAGACCAAGCTAAACCACAAGCAAATAAATTTCAAATTAAAATATAATTATGACAATATGTCGAATAATAAACTTCTTAAATGTTAAATTTTAGATTTTATTTTTCATTTTGCCTTGTAATTACTTTTATTGTTATCCAATGGATTTCTAATTGTATGAAGGTGTAGAAAAATAAAATAGATTCATATCGAATATAAATTATTTGCTGGGTTTTGTATGAGTTTCAAAGCCTACCAAACTTATTTTGTCTTTGTGATTTTCAAAAATATTATTATTCTATGAATTCTCATATAGTTTTTGAAAGTCTGTGCATAAAGTAAGAGGTTTGTGACTGTTCAAAATTTGTGGTTGAAGTCTACTGATGATTTGGTTTAAGCGCCAATGAAATACGTATATAGACCAAGCTAAACCACAAGCAAATAAATTTCAAATTAAAATATATTTTATATTTTTATACCCTTCACCAAAAATGGTTTGTCCAAATTTTTGTAACTTCTACAATATTCATTTGCGAACACATAGTTAGTTATTCTGAAGGAGATGAAAAAAAAAACATGTCCGTCTGTCAGTGTGTCTGTACGGATTTTCTGAAATGCTTTTTTGAACCTCCCAAACAAGTTAGAGAGTTCGGGTTTAGACTGAAACGACCGCACTTGTCTTATCACAATTAAATATGAAAATCAGCAAAAATAAATAATCGGTTCACCCGAAATTTTATATATATGTATATAGCTTTATCATACATATTGAAAATTTCATGAAAAAACCGTGCATATAACCACGAATATTAAAACTTCTAATTAACCGCACTAGCTACTCGGCTACCGAGACTTGCTTAGATTTAGTTTACATTTACTGTACTTAAACATTTTCACTAATATGCTTTGTCACGTCTTCATTGTTTTTTAATGATAATTTTGCTTGGCACATTCTTATTCGTGGGCATGCAAACGAATTTGTTTGCATAGAATGTGTAGTGTTATGAAAAAAAAATATTTAAGTATACTGTAGCCATTCGTGCATACATATATACATACTTATGCAAGTTAAGGGATTTTTCGTTAATTTCCCATAAAATAAAATAAAATATTTTTTATTTCTTATTTTTTCTTTATTTACCCAACTTTCACTTCGTTACAAAAACAGACTGACTTAAAAACTAAAACTTAAAAATAATAGGTGTGTTTTTTTACTTTTGCAGTAAAATGCAGTAAATGAGTAGTTACTGCAAAAATTTTAAAATTTACTCTCAAAAAGAGTTGTTGCCGCAAAAAGTACGCGAACGGAAAAATAGTAAAAATTAGTAAGATTAAAGAAACAGCTGAGTGCTACTCCACATAGTGTTGAAAAATATATAAACTTTTGACTACTTAACTCTTTTTCTTATTGGTATTCGTGGCAATATTTCTTATAACACGAACAATCTAAGGAAAAATTTTGTAATTTATTTCATGTAATATTTGTAATTAATTTCTTGTTGATTCCTGGTTTTGTTGTTGGTTAAATTAATAAAAATTACATTACAAATTAATGTTTCTGATTACCTTAAAAGCAAGTGCAATACTAAGTAACCAGATACTTTACAGTTTTACAACTCTGAGTAATTAGAATAATTTGCAAAGCAAAAAAAGATATTAATATTTATATAAATGGTACATATATTTAAATCTGCTGATCCGAAGGACATGAAGTATGAGGTTTAAATTGTATGGGCGTTTCATTACCTTTTTTCAACAAAAATTTGTAGCCTTGTATTATTGAAACATGTGTGCCAAATTTCAATAAAATCGCATGAGTTATACGCCTGAAATATGTTTTCTTAATTCTTGGTTAAAAGTTTTGGGTTTTCAGATTTTTCTATGTGATTACTTACTTATGTAGTTCTATTTGTGTACAAAATTTCAGCTCAAAAGCGCAAAGCTTAATTTTTATGGGCGTAGCAGCTCCCCCCCCTCACAGGATCAAATTTTTGGGTTTTCAGACTTTTCTGTTTAATGCTCACCTAGGTCTACTTGTGTACCAAATTTCAGTTCTCTAGCAATAGCGGAAGCACTTCATCTATTTGATGAGTGATCAGTGAGTCAGTTAGTATGTCTTAAGATATGCACTTTTTGCACCTTAATATCTCAGGAACCTTTTGTTTTAAAACTTTCAAACTTGGTATATGAGGTCACATGAATTAATTCTAATTATGAATTAAATTTAGAATTTTACGAAGGTAAAATTGAAAACACCAGGTAAAATTGAAAACACTTCAACAACTTACAATCTAGGCGCACGGTAGTGAGCTGAAATTTGTTACACGAGTAGATCTAGGTGAGCAATGAATTAAAACAATCTGAAAACACGAAAATTTTAACCAGCGGGGGGCAGAGCTACGCCAATAATGTAGAATTCATACATATGTATGTAAATATTTACGGAAACACATGATCTTTGTATTAATAGAAAATATATTTTTATTTAAACAAATATTCAAAATTGTTACAAGAAACTCTTCAGCAGCCATTGGAAAACGAGTTAAATTTTTTTTATGCGTTAATTTAAAATTTTTATTAAATTTTAATTATATTTATTTGACCTTTTTAGTTTATTCTGTTATGTTTGTTAAGCTCGAGGTAGTTTTATTTAATTGTAATTAATTTTTTCGATATTTCCTGACGATGTTAACAAACTCTTAACGAAATATCGAACAAATTAATTACAATTAAATAAATCGACCTCGAGCTTAACAAACATAAGAGAATTTTTATTAAATATTAAAAATTACAAAAACATTTTACAGTATAAACTTGTTTTTAGTAAAAAGAGTAGTATCGAAGAAATTTTAATGAAAGTTATCTAAAAATATCTTAAGAATTAAATCACAATCATACAAATTTAAAGTAAAAGTTAATTATAATTAATTATCGAATAATGCGACTCGTCTTAAAAAGAAACTGACTTAGTTTTTCAATTATAGTACGTTCCTGCAGAATTCGTAGATAAGCAATTTGCTTCCCCTACGTTGGTTACAGGTGTGACCTAAACAGAATTAAAAAATGCCTCAGCTGATGATTCCAAGGCTTTCTTTATTGATTCTAACGACGAAGAACCATTCTCACTACTTAGAGAAGAATTTCTCGAAAGGAGATCCAAAAGTTCAATTATATCCGAAGTAGAAGGAGTTTTTTGACTACCACTCGCAGCATTTTCAGAGTGACTATCCATATAATTCCTAAGGTCAAGAGTAGTCGATTCGTTTAAATCGCTACACACATTATTACGTGGTATTTCTTCGGAAGGAACAGCTTCTAAGCGGCGGCAAATATTGGAAGCCTCAGATAAATCTGTGCTGCTGAAATGAGTTTCATCAGGTCGCATTGCGGAATCGTCCGAAGAAGGTAATATAGACTGAACTATGCCAACCTGAGCATATTGGTCCATTGACGGTTGCTCGACATTGGTAGACTGGTTCTTTTTATTGGCTCTTCTAATTTTCATGCGACGGTTCTGGAACCATAGCTTTATTTGTTTTTCTGGTAGCGATAAGCGAAGTGACATTTTAGCACGTTGCAATCGACAGATGTACATCTCCTGTTTGAACTCTTTTTCCAACTCCTCGAGCTGGAAGTTGGTAAAAACAGTACGGGATCGTTTTTTCTTGCTGAGAGCTGGATCGGGCTGTGGAGCTCTTTCATCAGGGGAACTACACTGGAGTTCAGCTTTATTCTGAATAGGAATAGATTCCTGCATTGTTGTGGAGTATGTTTGCTGATTAAGCGGATAGATCATCTAGAAAAATAAACATGTTTAAAAGTAAAGTGGAAAAAATTTAATTTTATTTTATATGCTACATATTTTAATTATCAACACACGGTGTATTGAGTACTAATGAATTTTCTATTTTAAATGACAAATACACACAAATGTTCTCTTTAAACACAACTTTTTGAAAATATGAAATAAAAATGTGTATTTAATCTTTCATACGAAAACTAAGAAACAACAATTATTGTATTATAATAGACGATACAACTAGCTTATGAATTAAATATATAATACTTACATCGTTGCAAATGATCACAGGTATCGAATGTACTCTCACTATAGAGGAGTCAACAATTTCATAGCACTGCACTACAGAAGACATTTTTTAAAACAAAGATTTTTCTCGTGAAATTTTGCGTGGTTGTTAAGTTAAATTTCAAAAAGACACTGACCATCCTGCATTGCAGTATAAGTTTATATACGTGGGATTTTAAAACGTTTTATTTAATTAAAGTAAGCGATCGCATTCAATTTTACGAATCCTTTCGTAACTGCCATAAAGAGCTCTTAGAGCAATGAGAGCAGTTAGTTATTTGTTTACTATCAGGTAGATGTTACACTAACACAATATTATTTTAATCACTCCCATACTATGTTTAATTGTCTTATGAAAGAGAAAAAATTTTTCTGCATGTATTCGTTTAACAAAATGTTTCAATTAAAGAAATAACATGGTGTTTATTAATTTTGAAGGTTGTTACGATAGGCTGATTAGTATTAGTAGCCAACAACAAAGGTAAAGAAACCATTGGAATCTCTCTTTAAATTTATTGGACGTTTTACTGTGCGTAATGATGGCGTGGCTTACACATTGTCAAACGAGAGACCTAGCTGCTTCTGCTTATTTTTTTAGAGGTATTGCTCAAACGCAAATAGAGATACATAAGTACGTACCTATCTACTATTTAAACAATTACCGAATTGAGGATCAAATTCCTATACAGTAAAGTCATATTCTCTCGTACATACTTTATTTTTCTGGTTTGTTAAAAGGGTTTTGAAGTTAATTTTTAATTATTTTTCTTCGAACTTCATTTGTTTTTATATTTATGATTTGAACGGGCTACAGTTCGAGCTTTTTTTAAGCCAAATAAAATAAAATAGTTTTATGGTCTAAATTAAAAACACACGATTATTTCTTACCTTCTCATATGGCATCTAATTACCAATTAAAGACCTGCACAAGACCTCTTATAAGAACTTCTAGGACATGAGGGAAATTTCAGATGCTTTACTAAAGCGAAATCTTCTAAAACAAACGCTCAACAAAACGGTTGGCAATACATTTGTTTAACTTATTGCAGGTATAGGAGTAAAGAAGAAAATAGTTTGTGATTAAAAAAAGTGTGGTTCTTGTGCTTTTTTCTACGGATTGGCGCGTATATAAACATCATAAATGTATATTAGACTGGTCGAATTTAGTTTTTTTTCGGAAATTTGATTAATTGCGCTGCTTAAAATATGATGTTTGGTGTAAGAAATCATGTCCTAATTTTTCAGTTCAATCCGGAGGTGCCTAGTCGTGACTAGTAGGGCCGATATTATAAAAAAACATCTATTCAATCAGATTTTTACATTTATACTAGTTGAAAGACCGGTTCCATAGACCAACAATCAAAAATCTGGCTTCGTTACAATCTTCCGCAAAGAAAGTACTTTAAGTATGCCAAATTTCAGCTTCCTATGTCATGATATGTTTTTTAATACACGTATTTATTTATTGTATCTTCAAATATGACAATAATAACAATAACAAATCTTAAATCTAAAAAATTATTAATAGGCCCGACCAGTGTCGGACATAAACTTAGTGATACTTATAAATAATACATAACTATTGATAATAAAAAAATAAAAAAAAATTTCAAGCAGTCTTATCTGGAGTGTTGAGTATAAGAGCCCTTGTGTCCCCCTTTTTTAGGCGGATGTGTCCAGTAAAGTCCAAAATGTTACGAGCAAGAGTGTAAGGATGTGACTCGAGTTTTGTTAAGTATTTGCCTGCGTATTTTGCAATTTCTTCAATAACTAGTGCAATATTTAAATCACAATGTATATTTGAATTTTTTATGTAACAGGAGCCGTAAAATTTTGTTTTGCCTTCGTTGGATTCTCTCGACATTAAAAGCTGAAGCAGTGCCTCATATCTCAATTCCGTAGCAGCATACTGCCTTCAAAAGCGATTTGTATAGTAAAAGTTTGCAATCTAGACTGAGTGTTGAATTTCTACCAATCAGCCAATGTACTTGAGCTAACTTTAGTTTCATTTGTGTTGGGTTTGAGTCAATGGGTAGTATGAATAAAACAAAGTATTTGATTTTTACCTAAAAATTTGTTTTAAAACCCCAAATATGTATGTGTTTTTTGCTTTTTTTGAACAAATTTTTAAGTAAAAAGTAAATACTTTTTTTTTATTCATACTACCCAATATGTTGTTTCCATGTCAGTCTTCGATCAAGGTGTATACCAAGATATTTCACATGTAAATGTTGAGGAACAATTTGATTATTGATTCTAATGAGGGAACAATTATCTTTTCGAAAGGTAAATGTTACCTGAGCACACTTCTGTTCGTTTACCTTTATTCTCCATAAGAGAATAAATAAATAGTGCAGAGCAATACTTCGTTTTTTTCAAAAGTTCTTCTTATAAATTGAATCAATCTATGAGTTTGTTCAACGAGCTTTGACATTGTTGTCTTTGCTTGACTTTGGAATCATTTTTATCTTGGCAAGTTTCCAGCCGTGTTAACAATACACCAGTCGTAAAATTATATTAAAAATGAATAACAGGATTCTAATATGAGGCAAGTTTATCAGGATATTGTTACTAATTCCATCAATACCTGGAGCTTTCTTGGGTTGAGTTCAGCAATTAGTTTTTGAGCATCACGCGTCTTATAGTTTATGGGTCGATGGGTAGAGCAACTACACTCGGCAAATTAACAACACCAGGGGGGCTACTGCGTATTTCGATTCGAAAGAAATGACTTACGATTTCGAACGAATTGTACTGTGTATTATTATTAAGCATATGTATGTGATTTTGAAATTTTCAAGGAATACTCAAAAAATATGACATACACAAATAAAAAGCAGTATGAAGAAATAGTAAACTATATGTCTCTGCATCCAGATTTTGCGAAAGGGCATCTAAATGTTCCAGATGCTAAAAACTAATCGCATGATATGTGGAAAAATTTGTGCTCAAAGTTAAATGCATTTGGACCCCCTGAGCGTGATGTTAAAGGACCGTAAGTGGAATGAGTGGTACTTTGGAATTTGGTGCGAAAAGTCACGTAAGCACCGCATCATCATCATCATCATCTGGATAATGAAAACGTTGCTGACATTAATTCCGACATTTCCACCCAAGAAAATGGTAAAAGATCTACCCCGCATCGTCCCATAAGAACGGTATTTGATAGAGATGTCGTTTTGTAGAGACAGGTTGAAAACCAAATCTCATACCATGAGAATTCATCAGGAATTCTAAAGGAGATGTGCGAAAATGTTTCAGGACTTCAAAAATATTTGAAGAGGAGTTCAGACACTGAAGAACGCCAGTATAAACTGAAGTTAAAAATGTTTGAACTCAAAAAAGAAAAACTTCAGCTGGCAAAAGAAAAGTTCCTCTTAAGAAAAGAAAAATTTTAATTTAAAAGCGGAACGAGCTCGAAAAATTAAAAAGAAAATTGCAGCAGCTAGATATGAAAAAAACTATTTAAGATATTGAGATAGAAAAAAGAAGTATTTAAAAGCAAGGTTGCATATATAATTTTTCATTGAGTTTTTGTTTATTTTTTATTCTTTATTATTTTTATTATTCATTATTTTATGTAACTATCTGTGTAGATATGTATGTATATATTTTAATAGGTTTCATTTATGTATTATTATGTGTAAATATTTATGTATTTTAATTTCTTTTTTTTATATGTATGTAAATATTTATGTGAGTAAAGTATTTTAATTTCTGTAAAACATGTTGGTTTTAAAACTTTTTTTACATGGTGCTTTGATTTATTTTTTTTCACGTGCATATAAGCAAATTGAGTTTCTTAAGTTTTCTGTAAATAAATTAATTTTACTTTTTATAAATTTCTTCTCAAGTTGTTTTTTATTTCATCTTTTATATTTTTGGCTATATTGTTAATGTTATTGTTATCAGCATCAGCGCTGAAGTTTGCAGCTGAAACGGGCACATCTTTTTGAATATTTTCCACAGGGAATTGCTCAACATTATATTGCAAACAAATGTTGTGTAATGCACAGCAAACATTTAGAATTTGTTTTGCTTTTTCTGGAGCATAGTGTAACTCTCTTGCAGCTAAGAGGCAACGAAGTCTTGCTTTCAAGAGTCCAAAAGTTCTTTCTATGATAGAACGTGTGCTTTGGAATGTTTTTCATTAAAATACGATTCTGCAGAATTTTCAGCAGCATTTCTGTATGGAGTAAGAAGCCAAGGCTCTATGGGATAACCAGAATCACCTAAGTAAATAATATGCAATATTAATAAATTTTATCATTAATTTCGGAAAAAAATTATGTATGTATGTGATTACCAAGTATTCTAGTTGATCTGTTTCCATTTTCAAACAATTCTTTCAAATACTGCCTGTCGCCTAATAAGGTCCACACATGACAGTCATGGCACCAAAGTGTCCATTTATCTATAAATTCATAGAAGCATTACATACTTGTATATATAGTTACATAGATTTCAGTGAGAGATTTTACCACCATATTAAAATACAAATGCTCGCTTTTAACTAGCCTCCTGAGTTGAATATGAGTGCCGTCTACTGTTCCAATGACTCCTGGAATTCCACTTGTGTTATAAAACTATCTTCTGGCCTTTTTCTGTTTTCTTCACTTGCTTTTAGCACTATATGCTTGAGACAAAGCAATTTTTCAATGGCATTGCATACTTCCGATAAGCAACTGGACATGGATATGAATTAAAACTGGATATGAATTAAAATTTGTTGTTATTAATTTGCAACAAAATTTTTCATATATAAATTTATTATTTTGTCAGGAAATTTAAAAAAAATTATGCCTTCAGAATTTCAAATAATAATATAACAAATTAATGATTTATTTGAATACAGCTACTGAAATGTTTTTAAATTATATTTCTATAGTTTGAATGAAATTTTACTTTATTTCATTTGAGTTTTTGAAATTCAAATAATTTTTTGTTAATAAGTCAAATTTATATTATTCAACAAAAACTTTATTGATTATTTCAAATTCATTAAAATAGTTTCAAATAGTTTTAAATTGTGAAAAAATATACAAATAAAACAATTTTCTTTTATTATTTGCTCAATTCACAACCTATTGTAAGTGTAGTAGGTCGTCAAGCTGTACAATAGGTGTAAAACGTTTGTAGGTAATTTCCACAGAAAAGTTTGCTACGACACATACAACATTTTTCCCTATGTTAGATAAATGTCGGAGAATGGCATCAAGAATGCATAAGCTTATAAAAGTGCTAATGTTTATTAATTACATTTATCTTAATTTTTCTTTATTAAATTAATAAAAATTAGTGCAATTATATATGCAAATAAATACACACATTCGCGAAATGAAGAAAATTGGCAAAAAGCAACTTTGTTAGGACGCTAAAAACCATGCAAAGCCGCTTTTATTGCGAACTTTGAAATAAAACGCGAAAATTGTCAAAATTTTAAACAAGTCATAATATAGATTAAAACTGTAAGGATTGCAAAAAATTCGGCAAGAATCCCGAAAATTACGTAAATTTGCAAAAACTTATTAACAGCGGGATGATATTTGTTTTAATCGGCAAAACTGCCAAGAATCTGAGGACATGTAAAAAGTCGCTTTTATCGTTATCTTTGCAAAAAATCACGAGAAGTTGCAAAATTTTAAACAAGCCATAATATTGATTAAAAATCGCCACAAATGTAAGGAATGCAAAAAATTCAATAAAAATTGCGAAAATTCGCATAAAGCTACTAACAGCGGAATGATAACAAAGTCTAATATTTTTTTAAAAATCGGCAGAACTGTTAAGAAACTGAAGGCATGCAAAAGTCGCTTTTATCGCGAAGTGTGCACAAATTTGCGAGGAGTTGCAAAACCGAAAGCAACCTGGAATAAGAGTGATTGTCTTTTTCAGAATCGCCTGAAATATTTTGATTTTTTATGAAATTGGAATTTTCTTTATTTTTTAATCACCCGAATCCACCATCAACATTTCTGCAATATATTTTTCGCATAATGCCGAAAAACTAAATACCGTAATTCGTAAAAGTTTAATAGAGTGAGATACGATTTATTTAAATAAATGGTTGTTATATATTTTTAAATTGAATAAATATTTTTTTTTGTGTTTTAGAAATAATTTCTATTGAAGAAATAACAGACTGATTGAATTAATTTCTTGTCTTTTCTTAAATTAAATTCTGAAAAAAAACTATTTGATTTTTTTGTAGTCATATAATATTGAAATGAATTTTATTCAAATTTTAGATATTAAAATTCAAAAAATTTTCCTTTGTTTTAAAAACGCGATAAAAGATTTATTTCGAATATTGTAAATTGATTTTTTACTCAAAACATTAATTTGAGCAATGTATAAATTTATAAAAATTTCAATCGTTGTTATATAAATAAATTGTGTTGGATTTTCACATAAATAATAATTGTTTGAATTTTCATTATATCTAATTTAAAAAATAACTATAACTGAAATAAAAATATTTTTATTTTTCAATCTATTAACTTATTACAGCTACGGTACTTACGAATATGTATGTGTGTGTACATTCACATTTCTTGTAGAAGAGTCAAAAGAAACTACAAGCCATACAATTTTCGTACCTCATATTTCTGCATACATAAGTACGTATTGCGGAACATAACAGGTGCAAGGGTAATAAAACAATTGCAGTAACTTTGCTGCAAAAAAATATTAAATTTCAAAAGGTTTTCGGAAAATCTGTTTATTGCATGGAAAAACTTCCTTGTGTGAAAAATGTCATGACCTTTTTTAATCAGGTACAAAGTCAAGTACTACGGATACATTTGTGGAAACAATGTGAGAGCTTATTAAGTAGTTATTTGTAGTACAATAGAAGATTCCCTTTTAGTATTTAAGGTTAAATGGTAAATAATGTTTTACAATACATGTGATTAGTGATTCTTCAGGTATTTGCCACACATTAATTCTGCGACAAAAAGAAAAAGTCGACACAAGTGTTTTTAAGTTAATTACACCCCTGTAATCCTCATATTCAAGAGAGCCTTTAGGAAAACCCGCAATTATTTTGTGCGATTTTTGAGGAAATTATAATGCAATTAATTGCTGCTTATCTGTCGTTTACTTAAAGTCTTACATGGAATAGTCCATGTAGTTGTTTGCACATTTTTTATATAATCCAGAGGTTTAAAGTTTTTTTAATTTTTTTCAAAATGTACTGACGAGATGCCATAATCACCACCGAAATACTCGTATGTACCTACATTAGGGCTGCCATACGTTCTGGTTTTCCAGGATTTGTCCTGGACTAAGACAAATTGTCCTGGTTTTTGTTTGCACAGGAAAAGTTACCAGCAACTACAATAAATTTAAACCAGAGCCACTCTAATTTAATTTTTTCAACTAAGTAAATGCATTTAAATAAATCATTTTATTTTTGTTTATTGTTTTTTTCTACATACGTAGTAATTTTTTTTACCAAATTCTGCAATATATGGTTGATATACATACATATGTATGTATCAAAATAAAAACTTTTTTGAGCTAAACAATTAGTTCTTAGAGTATATGTACATATCGGTCACTTGCTGCAAGACCGGCATAAGTAAAAAAATCGATTTTGCAGAAAACGCGTTTAAAGTTTTCAATTGACTCCCACCTTATACAGAAAAAATTAAATCATATAGTTTCAAAATAAACCAGTTCAGTATAATATATTTAACTTATCCATAAAGTAAAATCAGCACCAAGTAGCCATTTAGGGTTTTTTCCTGAAAAAAACTAACCCTCCTTTGCATTATGACGTTATTGTTCATAAAATAAATTGAATAGAGTGTCTTAAGTTATAATGTGTCGTTATTGTTGAAAAAACCAATAAGTTCGTTTAATACATTTTATTTTCAGTCTTTTGAACTCCAAATATACATATTATGTACTTATGCATATCATAAAAAACATAAAATAAATATAATTCATAGAAACAGTCTTTTGAACTTAAAATATCACGGAACTCTGCAACATCTTTTCATCTTAAGATAGAATTCACAAACGAAAAATTTTAATTTTCTTCTTTGAGTAATTAAAAAATAATAACTAAACCAAAATATATTGGTAACGAAACTCTGACTATGAAGTGTTCACAAATTATCATAAAATGCCTTATAGAAATTTGGAATGTTTTTTTAATTAACTCATTAATATCGGCTTTCTTTTTTGGTATACCTTGTTTGATATGAAAAGCTTTGTTTAAAGAAATCGCTTTTCCTTGCACCTTTTTTTTTTAATAACAATTGCTTCCTTGAACTTTTCGTCAGCGTAAGCGACAGTTTCAAATCTGCCATATTTAACGGACCGATGTCATTTGCAAATATTTTTAAATCTAAAAAATCTTCAAAACATAGCTCGTTAACATTATTTTATCTACGAATTCTTTAATTCCATCTTTTAATTCAGGATCATGTTTTCTTTTGTTTCCCGTGTTTACCTCTTTGGTCAGGTTCTAATATTTGGTTAGCGAGTTTCTGATGCTTATCCAATGCGGTTATAATTGAACAATCGGTGATAGCCAGGGTGTTTTAAAAACACTCTGGCCCTCTGGTTCCCCCAATGCGCATGTACCGGTATATAGGCTCAATTTTTTGCATACATTTGTCGATATCTTGTCTTTGCTTTTTTATGTCACCAAAGGCCCAATATAAGTTAAAAAAATGTTTTCGTTCGTCATCACTGAACTTTTTGTAACATTCGAGCTTACAAGCCTCAGCACATGGAGTTTTCATTTGCCTTGCAGGTTTAAGTTTTTTATCCGCGTATGTGATTCATACTCCATTCCACTATTTCTTTTTTTTATGATGTTTCTCTTCCATTTTTCTGGCTGTTTTGCTTTTTTCCCCTTTTTCAATGGACTCTTTGGAATTATGTACATAAGTTTGCTGCACAACTGTACTAGAGGTGTCACGCGGACAGTTATCCAAAAGTAGGCGGAATACAGTCGAAGAATTGTCTGATGGATTAAATGTTTCATTATTGCTATCCTCGCTACCACTTTCTTGCTGCGGTGATTTTGGGTAGTATGTTACATCAGCCATGGAGTCGTCACAGTCTTCCGGTAATGAGGATGATCGGGATGAACACGAAGATGAAGTTAACGATGGGTATTTTCTGATAATGGAGTTTGGGATTTCAAAATAAGCTAAAACAACAGCTTTTATCGTTTTGATCGTGCGTTTAATTCATGGTGAAATAACTATACAGGAGGCAGCATAACGCCAGCTGATTATGTTTGCTCTGCTCATTTTCTGCATAATCCACGTCCAGCACGTATATATTTTGACAAGCATCATCTAGTTTTTTGTTGTATTTGTTTCCCTTATGAGGCCACCTGTATCTAGGTGGCCTGAGATATGGATATCCTGAGATATGGAGATGCAAAAAGTGCATATTTTGAGACATACTCACTGACACACTCATTAAATTGATGAAGCACTTCCGCTGTAGCTAGAGAGCTGAAATTTGTTACACGAGTAGATCTAGGTGAGCAACGAACTAGAAAAATCTGAAAACACGGAAATTTTAGCCAGGGGGCGAGTCTACGCCCATAAAATTTAAAATTTGTGCTAGTGATCTCTAAGTTAGCCATAACCAAAAAAATCTGAAACTCGAACATTTAAGCCAGGAGGGCGGGGCTACGTTCATAAAGGTCAGAATTAAATAAGCAAATCTAAAGTGCTTAACTGAAGCGATTTCATTGAAATTTGGCACATTAATTGCGATAATTCAAGGATACAAATTTTTTGTTAAAAAAGTGGATGTCGACACGCCCATAAAATTTAAGCCGAATCTTATATACCCTTTACAAAAGTGCGTTTATGTAGTATAGAGATACATACATAAGCACAGAGATATGTAGGTACATATTAATTTTGTGAAAAAATTCATACTTTTTTTCTAGTGCAATTTTTAGGTTTTTGGCATTATGTTTATTTTGGTGCTTTTTAAATTTTGGCGATTTATTTTATTTTGCTGATTTTTTTTATTTTAGGCGATTTTTTTTTATATAGGCAATTTTCTTTTTTGGTTTTGGCGATTTTTTCGGTTTTTGTCGTTTTTTCTAAATTTGACGATTTTTTTTCGTTCTGGCGATTTTATTTTATTTTGACGATTTATTTTCATTTGTGTGATTTTTGTATTTTTTTTTGCACTTTTTTCAGTTTTAACACTTTTTTTCTCGTTTTGGCAATTTTTTTTTCGTTTTGGCGATTTTTTTTTGATTTTGCCGATTTTTTTTCATTGAAGCGATTTTTTTTTAATTTTTGGCGATTTATTTTCACAGGCAATTTTTTTTGTTTTGGTGATTTTTTTTCGGTTTTTGGCGTTTTTTTTTAATTTTGGCGATTTATTTTCGGTTTGGCGATTTTTTTGATTTTGGCGATTTTTTTTGTTTGACGATTTTTTTGATTTTGCCGATTTTTTTTTCATATAAGCGATTTTTTTAATTTTTGGCGATTTTTTTCATATAAACAATTTTTTTTGTTTTGGCGATTTTTTTCGGTTTTTGGCTTTTTTTTTAATTTTGGCGCTTTATTTTCGTTTTGGAAATTTTTTTTAATTTTTGGCGATTTTTGTTCATATAATCATTTTATTTTGTTTTTGCGGTTTTTGGCGTTTTTTGTCATTGTGGGAATTTTTTTTTGAGTTTTAACACTTTTTTCTCGCTTTGGTGATTTTTTACGGTTTTTTGCGTTTTTTTTTAATCTTAGCAATTTTTTTCATTTTGGCGATTTTTTAAAATTTTTTTATAATTTTTTATAATTTTTTGATTTTTTAGTTTTACCATTTTTGAAAATTTCAAGACTTTACCTCTTACAGTTTCCAAGAAATAGCAATTTGTCAAAATTACATAGTCAAAATTTCATTAACTGATGGACCACCCTTTAATTTAAATTTTTCTAATTTGAGTGTTAATTGTTGTAGCCTATATAAAAATACACTAATTTTACAAATTTCAAGTGTCAATATACATATGTACATAAATACATACAATTGTATGTATATTACATGGGATTTTAAAATTTTCGTCACTCATTTTGGAACACCCTTTAATTTTTAGCTTTTATATATTTGTTGTTGAAGCGACCAAAGTTCTACATACACTGTCCAAATTTCAGACCCGTACCTTTTACCGTTCTTGAGAAAATAGCCTTCTTCCTAAAACGTGAAATATGTTTAATTATTAGGAAAAAAGTTAAAGTTTTCCAACCCTGGAAACGTTTTTTATTTTGTTAAATTTGAAAAAAATTTTAAATTATAAATACCAATTTTATTCATACCGAAGTAAGTAAAATAAGTTCATTTAATAAAAAAGTAATAAAAACTTGTTTTCGGTAGTTATTTTCTATGGGAAAATAGAGTTTGAGCCTTCCAGCTCTGAAACCGTCTGCCCGATTTTGCTGATTTTCAATAGCAAAATTTTTCGGAAAATTTCTGACACACAAGTCTAAGAACGAAGTCTCTAGCTGTTCTGGGAGCTTGGGAAAACCGATTTCACGTACAGACAGACAGACAGACAGAAGGACATCGCTTGTTCGTCTTCCCTATGCATAAGGATCCAGAATATATATACTTTATGTGTCGCTTATTAATATTGTATAAATTACAAACGGAATGACAAACCTATATATACCCTTTTACCATTTTTTGGTAAAGGGTATAAAAAGTGGGCTACGCCCATACAATTTTTAAATTAAAAGTTGCGCTAAGGAGATGAAATTGGATATTGAAATAGGTCTAGGTGAGAAAAAAACTAAGAAGCCCTGAAAACCCGGAAATTTTTGTGCGAGGGGCGGGGCTACGCCCATAAAAACTAAAATTTGATCTAATGAGCTGAAATTTGATACACAAGTATGTCTAAGAGATTAACCAACTATACAAATCTGAAAACCCAACAAATTTTACCAGAATGGGCGGGGCCACGCTAATACTGTTCGGAATTAGAAACTTTAAATACAGCTTGTAACTCAAACTATTTTAGTGAAACATTGTACACGTTGTACTTATCCAAGACTGTAAACTCTCACCTTAAAAAGTGGGCGTAATGACTCCCATAAAATGTAAGCCTTATGTTTAATCTTCTTCGGTCTATTATATTTTAGAAGAAAATTTGCGTGAATAATAACGCTGTTCACAACAAAATCGATACTTTAAAATAGTGGGCGGGGTAATGCTCATAAAATTTAAAGGTTTAACTCAAGCTAGAGAGGTTTTATAAACAGGTAAGTGTAGATGAGTATCCGTTATGGGGGCCACGCCCTTAAAACTTATTATTATTATTTTTGTCCTTGTAATACAAAAGATAATAGCGGATATTTATTTACTTATTTGCATGGGGAAAAATTATGTCAAGTAAGCAGGTTGCCTGGATATAATTTCATATTGACGATTTCATATTTATAAAATGCATGGAAGATTGTTTTTTTATGCATGTTTTTTTATTTATTGTATCTTCATTTATGAACTAACAATAAGTATTCAAATCTTAAATCTAACATATAATTAATAGGCCAGACCAATGCCAGACATAACTAAGTGATAGTTGTAAATAATATATAAGTAGTGATGAGCAAAAAAAAAAGTTTTTTCAAGCAACTTCATTCGGAGTGTTTAGTATTAGAGCCCTTGTATCTCTCTTTTTTAAGCGGATGTGTCCAGTAAAGTTCAAAATATTACGAGCAAGCGGATTAGGATGTGACTCGAGTTTTGTTAGATATTTGCCTGCGTATTTTGCAATTTCTCCAGTCACTAGTGGCATATTTAAATCACGATGTATATTTGAATTCTTAATGTACCATGGAGCAGATGTTATTAACCTTAAAATTTTGTTTTGTCTTCGTTGAATTCTCTCTACATTAGAAGCAGAAGCAGTGCCCCATAACTGAATACCGTAACACCATATTGGCTTTAAAAGCGACTTGTATATTCAAAGTTTGCAGTCTAGGCTGAGTGTTGAATTTCTGCCAATCAGCCAATGTACCTGAGTTAATTTTAGTTTCATTTGAGTTAACTTATAGTCAATGTGATGTTTCCATGTAAGCCGTCGATCGAGGTGTATACCAAGATATTTCACATGAGAATGTTGAGGAACAACTTGATTATTAATCCGAATGGAGGAACAAGTATCTCTTCGTAAGGTAAATATTATATGGACACACTTTTGCTCATTTACCTTAATTCTCCATAAGTTTAACCAAAGTTCCATCTGGCTAATGTGTTCCTGGAGTTTTCGGGATGCCTCATCAGGGTTTTCGTGCATACTAAGGCAGGCGGTATCGTCGGAAAATGTAGAAGTGTGGATACTACTGCTCACAGGCATATCACAAGTATAAATCAAATATAAAAATGGCCCCAGGATGAGATAGTTTCAGGCATACTCATAAAGTGTCCTTCCACAACTGTAAATTTTCGTGCAAGAATGTAACTTTCAAAAAGATTGAGAATGTTTATTGGTAAGTATGTCTTCAATTTCAAAATCAGGCCTTCATGCCAAACTTTATCAAATGCCTGAGAAACATCAATAAACAGTGCAGAACAATACTTCTTTTCCTCAAATGTTTTTCTGATAAATTTGCTCAATGGTGCTATGCTGGCTTCTAAAACCAAATTGATGGTCCGGGATGCACCCATTATCAGTTAAAATTGAAGACAATTTTGTCATGAGTAGCTTTTCAAAAAGCTTTGACATTGTTGACAGTAAACTTATTGGCCTATATGACTCAGCCTTGGTAAGATCTTTACCTGGCTTTGGAATCATTTTAACTTTGGCAAGCTTCCAGCAGTCTGGATAATACTCCAGTCGTAAAATAGCATTAAAAATGAATAATGAATGGCAGATTGTAGTGATATGTTTTGTGCAAGAAAGAACTTGGTCAAAATATATATCTCACTACTCTTAATGGCTGAAATTTTGGATAGGAAGTTGGCCTTTTTTCACATTTATGTTTTTGTGAGGATACTTATTTCACCATGATTTTATTCATTTATAGCTATAATTTTTATCAGCAATAGCGTTATATTTTTTTGTTAGTGAGAGCTATTTATTGCTACTGTAAATAATGCTATGTTCAACACATACACATATTGTTATAATGTAAAAAGCAGACTGCTTAATAGTCATTCTTTTATATGTAATAACGTCATAACACGAAATACTTAAGTTGACGATAGTATGTTTATCAACAAGAACGTCATATTTTGTAATATACCAAGTTTGAATTAAATCAAACTTTTCAACAACATAGTCGTAATAGTGTTTTCACACTGAAAGTTAAAACCTGCTTTTAACGTTAAAACTATAAACAGCTGATTTTGCATTCACGCTGCAAGTTTGTTAACAAACACACTACGTTTATACGCACAGCTTATTTGCAAATAAAACTGTAAATTGTTGCCATATTATTGTTTTTATTGCGACTTACTAATTTAGAAAACTATTCACGTTTAACGCACTATTTGCAAATAAAATGCTTGAGGTTGCCACACTTACAAATTTTTGCTAATAAAAAACTATAAATTGAGAAAATAATGCACAAAAAAAACATTGATAGAAGAAAAATTACCATAAACACAAATTATTATTTTTTATTTTACACATTTATAAATTTTTTTTTGCAAACATAAGTAACATTTCCATGGAAGTGCTACCAAGTTTTTATACATTTAAAATGCCGTATAAACAGTGAGTTAATTTATTTGCAAATATTTTTATTTGCAAATAGTGCGCGCATAAACGTAGTAACAGACTATTTAATAACTTTGCTCGAAAATAAAATAAATCTCTTGCAAAAATGCGTGTGCTTGTTGTTGTATTTATTTTCTGCTCTTTATAACAATTATTTTACAAACTGTATAACAACGGTTTCTGTTTGTATAAAAAACTCGAAAATTCTACAATGCGTTGTAAAATGGAAATTATTTTATATTTTGTAAATAAATATTTTAAAATTAAATTCAACTAATTATACAAAGTGAAGAAGTGCTTCGAAATCAATTTATTGTATATAAAAAAATGCACAAATACATTACAAAACGAATCTTTTTTATCGGTAAATCGATGTTAGGAATATCGTCTATTCTCACTTCCTATATGTCAATGAAAGTATTTTTGTGGTTTTTCTTCCAAAACACTGCTTTTTTCCATAATTTTTTGATTATTGTTGCTGCTGCATCCATTTTTGAGTTAAAAATTTTTCAAGCGACATCTATTGTTATTCACTGGCATAAACATTATCAGCTGCTTCTGGTAAGTTTGACTTGGCAGCACTGAATTTATCACAGCAAAAACATTCTAAAAATAAAAATCTGTAAGCAGAAGTAAAGAGGTTTACGAAATTTTTTTAACATAAATTGTCTTTACAGTATCTAGATTGGCAGATGTAGAGGGAATTTCGATCAATGCTATAACTCAAAGCAAACGAATTTGTTTGTTTTTGTTTCGATTTTTAAATATTGTTGATCATCAATTGAACCACAAAGTAGACCAGAGTTGTAATAACTGACGTATGCAAAAAGCTAAAATCATTTGTGGTGCAGTCACTGCGAGAAAGGGACAACTGTAGAAAATTTGTTATTAAGATGTTAACAAAATAATAAAAACAAACAAGAGAAAATGTGTACTTTGTGAAACGAGCACGTGGACATACATACATACATATACATTTATAAAACTTAATTAAAGAATTTGTTGAATTGAATTAAAAAAATGAAATGTAAAATAGATTATTGGTATTAAAAAGTGATTTAAATTTGTTTACAAATGATTACTGATTTAACTTTAAGCATTTTCATTGAACAATTTTAATTTTTACCTTTTGTTTACAAAAATCACACAGCAAATGAGATCACAAACTGAAAATACATTTGACAAGTAAACGAAGTACACAATTTTACAAAATTAAATGAAAGAATTGTTGAATCAAAAAATAAAGTGCCAAATAGCTTATTACCAGGGAAACCACAAATATGCAATTGCATGTTTTTTCTTGTCTGATATATCAATGCGGAATTAATATATTTATCCGTTTCAGAACTTTTTATTAATTCTGGCATCGATTTGTTAGTGCATATTTTTGCATATTTTACCCTTTAAAGCATGTTTTTACATACTTCAGTCTAACACGCATATTTTGAGCATTTTTCGAATTTTTAGAGCATATTTGGCGTTTTTAGCGCATATTTTGGTACTTAAAAAAAATATTTTAATATTAAAAACAAATTAAGTAAAAATTTATACTTTTTTCCGTCAAAATTTCTTATTGTAGTGAAAGAAACAGTAGTGTTGGGAAGCAATATTTTGCTACAATTATGAAGTTAGACTTTAAAAACGGCCATTGTGTATGTTCTGGCTTCCGAATGGATTTCACACGTTTTCTTGTGAGTTCTGATGTTAAAACACATGCTACACGCGTTTAAGTTAAAATTTAGAATATTCTAATTATTAGTATGTGTTCTAACATCAAAATTTAAAACAAAAAAAATTTAAAAAGAACGATTTAAAATTTTTTAATTTTCACTCACTTGTAAACAGTCTTGTGAAAGAAAAACGAAACAAGAAAATTAAAAAAATTTAAATCGTCCATATCCAATTTTTTTCTGCTAAATTTTAATGCTGGAAGAAATACTATTGATTTGTATATTCCAAATTTCAACTTAAACAGGTGTAACATGTGTTTTAACATCCTCACTGGACTTTAATTTCAATAAAAACTTAGATTGGTAATTGTGACGCACGCTACCCCAATTACTTCAGTTGAGATTGACAAAGAACATTTTCAATGTATAAAAGTTTCTATAGATGTGACCGGCGGCGATTTTTATTTAAAAAGCTAAGTGAATAGTTTTTGTTTTAAATCTGATATCGTGTTTTATGTGCAAATTTTATTGAATTGCTAAATTAAAATTAGATTTTCATTTCCTAATAATCCAATTTATGTTATTTTTAAGAGCATATTTTTTGAGTTTTTAGTGCATATTTCGAAGTTTTTTATGCATATTGAATGCGCATAAAACACTTTTTTTGGAGCATATTTCTGGTTTCCCTGCTTATTACTATTAAAAAAGCAATTAAAAAATGTTTTAAAATGATTGCATATCTTATTTGAAGCATTTTCATTTAAAAATATAAATTTTTACCATTTATTTGCAAAAATCGCCAAGCGAATGAGCTTACAAAGCGTAAAATGAAATTAAGCTAAAAAATGCAACCACGAAAGAAGGTTTAAAGAATGCGCAGTGACTGCGAGAACGAGACCTCTGAAAACACAAATTATCTTCCGTCTCGTGTCATCTCTGTATATCCTCTTTGAATTGAACGAAAGAAGTTGTTTTGTTTTTAATTTAAAATTGTATGTTTTTTCATAAAATTATGTTTTTTACTGAGGTCATTTTATTAAATTCATATGTCTTTAAAATTCCCGGGAATAAACCATTTTAATTCCCGATTTCCGGGAATAGGAAAAGTGCGGGAAATTAGAAACCCTAGTTCATACATATCGATGGCTTAATATAAAAAGGGGCGTACCTCAATTTTTTTCAAAATCGCGTTTTTAACGGAACGGTATTATGGCAACTTAAAAAATTATTCGAAATAATATATAATATAAATATATTTCGAAATATATCGAAAATTCGAGTTCCGCCTTTCTTATATTAATGCCCGTTTATTTGTACAATAAGGTAATCTACCTAAGGTTTTTACCTACAAGTTTTCCTTATAAAATTTTACTTACACAATAGATATCTGCACTAATAGATATCTATGGGTAGAAATAACGGGCATAACCCATCGATATGTATATGTAAACGGTTCTGTATAAGGTTCGTATGTGGTTTGTATGAGTGTCCTGGATGACGGTCTCATACTTCTGGCAGCCCTAACCTACATACATACAGACATAGATATGCTTCAATCATAACAATGAATAGGTAATAATAATTCAAAGAAAAGACGCGATATTTCGCATTTACATTTATGGTAGAAAATTTGCATCAAATACCATTTACACCAAAATTCATACTCGGTTAAGAATGTGTGTACGATGAACTTCTATTTTAAACATACATATGTAGTCAAGCCTGGATCACACGATTGGCTATTTGTACCAACTTTTGTCGGCTCACTGCAATAAAGTTATAAGTAATAAGCCAAAATGGCATTATTTTTTAATTAATTCTTGGAAAAGTCTATATGGTTTTATTACTAATGTAGTGTGGTTCAGTTACATACATATGTAGTTTTATTTCAATTAGTTGAGATATTAGGAAAATTTACCTTATTACTTAGGACTTTATGTATTTCAGTGAGCCGACGAAAATTGGTACATTGTGCCAATCGTGTGATCCAGGCCTGAGTTTGGGCGACCTTCTGAGGCAATTGTGCATCTGTTACTTTTATTTTCATAAAATGGAAGTGCTGCACTTGGCTGGCATGTGGTTTCAGTTATATGGTGGCACATGCTACACACCACGCGAGACAATGACCCAATTGAGAGACGAGTTCAGAGAACAGTTTATTTCATGTTTTAGGCTGGTCAATTGGCCGCATATATTGTGCGATTAAACGCCCTCAGACTATTTTTTGTAGAGCTATGTTAAGGGTCATATCTATAGGAACAAGTCCGCAGTGGTTGACGCACTGGAAGTAATTATTCAGGAATTTATTTGTGAGATACCGGTCGATATATTGGCGAGAGTGTAACAAAATGGGACCCCGTATC